>OU015746.1:30267119-30277849 GCA_907169655.1 Acomys percivali
CAGTCCAGTTCTGAACACTGTCCACCTACTGACATGCCTTCTAGAGCAAAGAAAGTCAGTTTTTCTTTCATTAAGAATTGTAACTAAGGATCAGAATCCTACTCACATCATAGAGGGGAATCTGGCTTACACAAAGTCCATAGATTTCATTGTTAATAGTGTTGTAATAAAATGCCTTTGCAGAAACATCCAGAACAATGTTTGAGTAACTATCTGGGCAGTGTGAACCAACCTACTTGACACATCATAATCATCCTGGCCTGAGCACTTCTGTCATTTTGTCCAGACTCAAGTCACAAGCCAGTGGAAGGGCTTGCAATCGAGACAGCATATCCTAGAATGCAAATACACCTTTTTATTACCCTCTGATGGTAAACCTGGAAATGTGTTATTTCTTTCTTTTTTTCTTTTGAGTCAGCATCTTGCCATGTAGCACAGGATGGCCTGGAGCTTACCATGTAACTTAAGGTGTCCAAAAACCTGGAATCTTCTTGCTTTGACCTCCCAACTGCTGAAATTACAGTCAGAGCCATCATGCCTGGCACAAAAATACAGTTTCTGATGTTAGTATGTTGTTTGTTAACCAAGTGTACTCGTGTTGTTACAAGGTTACTCTTAAACCAGCAATTTATATTAAGATTATATTAGTTTCATGGCTTCCTTGGAATTTAAAAAGTATCCAGATTTCAATGCCCCAAATTTCTCTTCCATAAGAGTTATTAATCCTTTGACTATTCATATATTGAGCAACTTTTCCTGACCAACAACTGCTAGCCATTGAGGAATTAGACTCACTCTCAGGTCAAGGGAATTGTGATCTAGTTGGAAGAACAGACAAAGGGATAAACAATTCCCCACAGTTAATGTTTTGAAATAGGTCGGCATAGCGTGCTGAAGAAATATTCTCGAGAATGCTTGCAATTGTGCAGCCCCTCCTCACTTCACGTTCACTGCAATTCCTTGATTGCAGGGCAGACTGCTGAGAGTCCCTTTGGCTGACTCATCTCACCTTACCATGATTTGGTCAATTACAAGTTCCTCTCCAGTGGCTTTATCAGAACAAAATCACTTCAATGGTTTCCAGGTGCAACGCAGATTGGGGGTGTGAGGAATTCTGGGTTAGAATATAAATATGCTTATAGTTCCAATCAGTCTCTTCATCTAGCAGGGGACGCCATTTGGTCTGCCTTGGGCCTTAAGAAGCGTAGCCTTTGCTATTTGCATAAGAGCCCCACTTAGAGACCAGAAGCATCTGGGTACGTGATGGATTTCCGAAATCAGGGTTTCCATTAACAAGGTCAGTGTGTTATGCTGTTATGTTAGCAATTATCACAGAGGAAGTTAGTCTGGGATTAGGACCAGATTTTCCAAAGCTGGACTTGTGACTACCGTGGAAGTAGACTTTCCTGTTTGTGATAGAAGCTTTGACATTGAACAGCAGCCTTTTGTGCGACAGTGACGTGTCTGATTATTCTAAAGTCTAATGGAGCACTCAGATTGATTAGACTGCAGCACAGCACAGCGGGTGTTCCATTTCTAAAGTGGTGAGCTCTAGATGTAAAGTGTGGGTCATAATTACAACTTGTAATGTAGCATCTGCAGCTGAGGACATACTGTGTCAAACAGTTAAAATTAAAGAGAACTTCTTGTGGAGCTCCTGTCACCTCCAGGTCCTTTCCTTCTTTCCCCCCACTTTTCCACTAGACTCCCTGTGCTTTGTCCAATGTTTGGCTGTAAGTCTCAGCATCTGCTTCAAGGTAACTGTTGGGTGGAGCCTCTCCGAAGACAACTCTGCTAAGCTCCTGTCTACAAGCATAGCAGAGTATCATTAATAGTGTCAAGGTTTGGTTCTCTCCCATGGGTGTGTCTTGGGTTGGGCCAGGCATTGGTTGGTCATTCCCCCAGTCTCTGCTCTATCTTTATGCCTGTACGTCTTGTAAGAAGGGTGAATCTTGAGACTAAGTTTTTGTGGGTGCATTGGTGTTCCCTTCCCTCTACTAGGAGACTTGTCTAGTTAGAGGGTGTCCTCTTCAGTCTCTACGGCCCCTGCTACTAGGAGTCTCTGCTAGAGTCCCTCTCATACCGCCCCCAAGGAGCCTACCCTGAGTTAGGTCTCCAGCTAGTCACAGAAATGATCTGCCCACAGTTTCTCTTTTCTCTACAGGCCCTTTGTCCTCTTGCCCCTGTGAGACCAACAGAGCCATCTAACCAGGGTCCACAGGGGCCTGCTGAGACTGTGCACCAATCAAGGACCTTGCACAGACTGGACCTAGGGCCCCTGCACGGATGTGGCTGTTGGGTAACTTGGGCTTCATGTGGGTCCTCTATTGAGGGTAGTAGGGGCTTTCTCTGACATGGACTTTTTTGTCTACTTTTTGATTACTTCTCCCTGGAAGGACAGCCTTGCCAGGCCACAGAAGAGGAGGGTATGCTAGGTCCTGGTGCAAGTTGATGAGCTGGGGTGGGTGAGTGGAGGATCCCCTCTTCTGAAGAGTGGGGGAGAAGAGGTAGGGATGAGGGAAGGAGAGTGTGACTGAGAGATGAGGAGGGATGAGGCTGCCACCAGGATGTAAAATGAATGAATGAATGAATAAATAAATAAATAAAATGAAAGAGAACAGGAAAGTCATGGAAAAGTCCAATACTTGCATTATTCCACACAAGCTAAAAAGCTTCTTTGAGGCCAAGTGTGTTTATTTTTTCCCTGTGTCTTATATGCACCTGTGTGTGGCGTGTGTGTGTGTGTGTGTGTGTGTGTGTGTGTGTGTGTGTGTATGCGCACATGTTCAGCTATGTGGGTGCCAATGAAGGCCAGAGCTTGATATCAGTTGTCTTGCTCAGTCACTTTCCCATCCTTTGTTTTTAAACAGGGACTTTTGTTGAACCTGGAGCTCACCAACTGGGTCTGTAGTCTGGCCAGTGACTCCTTAGGATCTGCCTTTCTTCTCCCTATGCACAGTGATCACAGATACACAAAACCCTTCTAGGCTTTTCCATGAGTCAGTGGGATAAAACTCAGGTCCTCGTGCTTGTCCAGTATCTCCCCAGGGCTCTCTCCCCAGCCCTAAACCAATAATTTCTCTTTGGTATGCAAGCCATCATTCCTGTGTAGAAGGCTGTGCACTGGAGACATCTCCTCAGGCCCAGTGGGTTATTTTGTTTTGTTTTGCTTTTCTCTGAAAAATTCTGGACCCATTGAAGAATGGAAAACTGAAGCAATGGCTAAATCCACTGAAGACGGACGGTGTACACACTGAATATATCTCCGTCCAACTTGAAACTTAATGAGCCAAACTTTATTCTGCTGAAAGGATGCCTTCTCATTCCAAATGGGACCTAATATCTGGAACAGATTGAAATGGTTAAGAAGTTTGATGTTGTTTATTTTGGAGATGACAAATTAAAGTGCTGTTCTATTCCTCAGAATTAAAACAGAGAGAAAAAGAAAGATATCCAACTAGGTCAACCTCCAATGAATATTTTGGCCCAATAGTATCAAATTGTCCTAGACCACCGAAGGAGAGCTAAAGGCTGTTTTAAAAAAATGTTACTATGGTAACATTAATTAGATAGACTTTTGATGTTGTTCTTTGCATTATTAAAGAACCTTTGGGGCTGTAGAGATGGTTCAGCAGTTAAGGGCACTGGCTGTTCTTCCAGAGGATCAGGGTTCATTTCCCAGCACCCATACAATAGCTCACTCTGTGCTGTCAGGGTCAGGTGTGTGTGTGTGGGGGGGGGGCAGATCTGACACCCTCTTCTGGCCTCCGTGGGAACTACATGCAGGCAAAACACCCATGCACATGAAATAAAAAATATAATGAAAGCAACAATTGAAAGTGAGCCACTCACATATCATTTTGTTTCAAGCTGGATGATAATAAACAAAACACAAATGTGAGACACATTTTGGAATAATTTGACAATGGACAAAAAATTGGCTATAATTTGCTAAGTCTTTTAAAATGTTGAAGAATATAGACAAACTTGCAGACAAATAGTGAGACATAAAATTTAACATGGAAGGTCTGGAGATATGGCTCAGTGGTTAAGAGTGTTTCCTGCCCTTCCAGAGGACCCGAGTTCAGTTCTCAATTCACACCCCTGTGTAATTCTAGCTTTGGGAGACTTAGTGCCCTCCTCTGGCCTCTATAGACACTTGCACACATGTGGTATACACATAAACACATGCATATACACACATGAGATAAAATAATTAACAAGGTGCACATGGCATGATCCTGGTATAATGGACATTACTCCCATGTAATTTTAAGCTCAGATAGACTGTTAGTAAGGTCACTCACAGGGGAGATACTCTTTTGATGGATGTAATCAGTAACACAGGCTGCTGTTTGTGGTCACATTAAAATGTGGGCCAGGCAGACTGGTGACTGTGTTGGAAGCTTATTCTTGGGAGTCTTTTGAAGATGGGGCAGAAAGCCTTTTCACTAGCACTGGGCCCCAGTAACATTTATGAAGTGACTGGCCTTGTCCAACAAAATAGCTCTGAATGACATATCTGAATATTTATGACATTGCAGCTTAAATATATAGATGGCATAAGCCAACTAATCTTTGACCAAAATAATGTTTCTTTAAAATTTTTAAATTGATTATAGGTATAAACAAGAATAGTAGATACTGCCTAACAATCCTGAAAGCCTAGACATCTACAACTGTTCTATAGACACCCCACATCTATTTTCAGCTTCTTTTGATCTCCTTGCTCTCTTTCTCCAACCTATACATATCTTTGTTTTAAAAACTCAACTATACCTATCTTTTATAGCTATTAATTATATCCTATCCCTTCATTATGAAGTGTTTGAAATATTATACTTTCTTTCTGCTAATGTTTTAGCTGTATCCTTAACAAGGTGGACAGTTCTCAACATCTATGTTTGTTTATTTAAAGGTAACACTATGCTTTTATTGTGTACAAAATATTTTAAAAATAATTTTACATCATAGAATGGTCATTTCCACCTAATGAGCAAACATGCTCTCAGATTGTTATGGATATCTGTATCTTTTTAAATCCACTAAATTCTGTAGGCATGATAATCCATCATTAATGACTTCCTAATCTCTAAATACCCAAATAATTGGGGATCCTTATGCTTCATCAACTTTGATCTTTACATCACCGACATTTGTCACGAACTCATGTTGAATCTCATAGACTATTACTTCCTGGATTCCCTACCCCTGATTTCTGTGGCTGTCTTAGGAAAAATAAAATTTACAAAAGAAATAAAATGGAAGCAAACAGGAAAAACGTAAAGAGGAGTAGGAACTACGTCATGAGGAAAATATAGCTCACAAAAAATGCATTTGTGAGCTCTCAGAGATTCAAGATGGGAAAACCCCCCCCAAATTTTTTTTATAAGAACTCCATGTGCTTTCTAATTTTATGTCAGTTTGGTACAAGCTAGAGTCACTTGGGAAGATAACTGTCAGTTGAGAAAATAAGATCAGCCTGTAGGGAAGTCTGTAGTCCATTGTCTTAGTTAGCGATTGGTGTGGCCCATTGTGGGCCATGCCACATCAGAGCTGGTGGTCCTAGGTGCTATAAGAAAACAGACTGAGCAAGCATAAGGAGCAAGCTAGTCGGCAGCACTCCCTGCCCCATGACCTCTGCATCAGTTCCTGCCTCCAGGTTCCTGCCCTGTGTGAGTTCTTCCCTGACTTCCTTTGATGATGGTGGACTGTAATGTGGATGTACAAGGGAAATAGGGCCTTTCCTTTCCAGGTTGTTGGCTTGTTTATGGTCATGGCATATCATCACAGCAGTAGATACAGTAACTAGGCATCCTGGGACATGGGTGTTCTTCATCGCCTTTTTGCAAGTGAAGAAACTAAAGTATAAACAGATTGATTTAGATGACTTCACGTCCCACTAGATGGGAAAGCCAGATTTTGAAATGCAGGCCTTTTGATTTCAGGGCCATGGCCTTCACCCACATTGACAGAGATGCTTCCCTAAGGGTCATCAGTATAAAATATAGAGGAACATGATTCATGGGAAACACAGATGACATATTAGTCATCTAAGAAGAACAGATGCAGATCAGTCATGTTCCCATGGGAAGCAAGGTTGGGGTATACATTTATCCCAGTATCTGAGGATTATGTAACCATTCTCAATAGAATCACCCCATCATCAGGAATGGCAGAGCACCCCGAGGCTACTCTTGAGTGAATGATACTCACAGACCTGAAGAGGGAGTAGGCTCTGTTACAAGACCAAACTAGGCAAAAGACTTGGGGTGGGGGGAAAGTGCAATTGGATAACTAAACTTGAAAGGGGTTCTCAAGAATATTCTGTCATTTGGAGACTCAGCCTTTTAAAAGTGTGCCTGATGGGACGCCTTGGGAAGAGAGAGGGGAACTACTCAGATTTAAAGCAGCTTTATTCACGCCACTGAACACATGCAGAAGAGCAAAGAAGACGCTGTCAACACCTCATGGAGCAACGTGGAAGATTCCAACACAGAGCACGTTGCTGTAAACAGACCCTCCGAGCAACACAGAGCGGATGGTGTAGGGCGAGCTCTCAGATCTCTCTCGGCTGCCCACACATTTGTCTCCTTGGCAAATGCTCCCAACCTCTCTCATGTTATTCACAAGAAGATACGCAGAGAATTTTTTAAAAACCGTCTGCATAGGGAGGGGCCTAGTAATATTTTCTTGTTATCATGTCACCCTCTAGCAGAGGACCGATGGTACTAAGATAAAACCTGGTGAGCAATGTGCCCAAGATCCTAACGTGGTATGGAAAACCTGGGTTTTGCCCTCCATGGATTCTCTTGGAGAGCCATAGTGAGTTTTCAATGGGGCCAGCCTTTTCCCAGTGTCAGTTTCCTTGTCTTATAAACCAGGAGTCATAAATCCTCCCTCCCAGTCATTATAATGATGAAAGTATTGAAATACACATTGTGTTGTTAAACTCTTGGATGTACTAAAATTTATTTTGCTATTCATAAATAAAAAAAGAATGTTCACTGACAGATAAATCTATGTTTTTTTTCTTCCCTCAAGGTTTTGGCAATAAAAACTTTAAAACAATTTTTTGGGTCCTGAATGTTCCCTTTTTTTTATATCTCATTCTTTTCTTTTTAAAAAGAATTCCTTTATTTTTTATAATAGTTTTTAACCACTTCCTGTTGCTTTAGCTAAGAGCAAATGTAGAGCAGTTTTAGATTTAGAGAAAAATTGGGAAGTTAGTGCGAAACTCCCGTGTGCACAGCTCCCTGCCTGGCTTCCCCCCCTCCCACCCCAATCTTTGTGGACCGTCCTCCAGGCAAACAGGTGTATAGTACTGCCTTCCATCTCAAAATAAAAGAGGAATATTCTAGACCCTCACATTCTGCTTTAATTATTGTTACTCACATCAAAGCAAAACCACTAAACCTTCCCACTAACGACATTCTCTGTTTTGTCTCTGCTATTTTTACAAGCCGTTGAGTCAGAGTTCAAAGTCCTCTGTGTTGCATGATCCAGTGATGACTTTTCTGTCATCATCTCATTCCCCTCTTGTCACCTCCAACGTAATTCTCTTCCCTTCTGAAACCCCCTTTCTGCTCCATCCCTCCACTGGTTGTCCTTTAATCTCTTTTGCCAGCTGATTTCCCGCCTCATCTTTTAAAGCTCGGCATCTCCCTCCCCCCTGTGCCTTCCTTCCCTAGGCCCCAGCTCAGAAATAGCGTCATCCAGTTGTTCAAGCTAAGAGACAGGCAAGTGTCTCTTACACTCTGCTTTTGACTCAACCCTTCATAGCCACTCTACCAACACGTTCCTTCAGCTTTGCTTCAGACATACACCCTCAACCCATTCTCATTCTTTCATGTCTAACACACCACGCATTCGTCACACAGCAGATCGGATGATTTCATGAAGATGTTCATCATATCTTGTACTTTCCTGCCTCAAACTACGTAGTAACCCGACAGTGTGTTACTCTCTCACCTCCCTTGGTTTTCAAGGATGCCCTGACACAATTCACCCCCCACCCCCACCCCAGTCTTCCCACCATTTGTTTCTTGTGTATCAGCCATACTTGTATTAGGTTTCACATACGAAAAGATTGTTTCTGTTTGATTGCCTCCGTACAACATACAACTACAAACAGCTCCTTATCACCTGGTCAAAGACTGTCCTTACCTACTCAGTTAAAGTACTTTGCCCTCCCTCCCTTGAGGTTTCACTTTTTCATATGTTAGCTTTAATTTATCTATTACACATGTCAATATTTTAAATTTCCCTGTTCATTGTATTGTTTTCCCCTCCCCCTAATACAAGCCTCTTTAGAGCCGGCACCTGGAGACCTATGCTTCTAATAGACAGTAAAGTGCTCACTGCGTGCACGCATGGATAAATGAAGGAGTGTGCTCTGTAGCAGAGATACAGTTTGGAACAGATGGGGGGAGGGGCAGGGGCTGTGTGATTACTTTTACAACCCTCAGAAGAGAGAACTCTATTTTCAAAGGTTTCTCTGTTTCATTTTTTTTTTGTGTATGTGTGTGCGCTCTTGCTTATGTGTATGTGCACCATGCGTGTACTGATGCCCATGGAGGCCCGAAGAGGAAGATGGACTCCCTAGAACTGGAGTTCTTGACAGTTGTGAACTGCCTGGTGTCAGCATTGTGAACCAAACCCTAGAATCTCAAACCACACACTCAGAGCAAGCCAAACATTTCTACACTGACTCACCATTCAACACAACAAAAAGTGTGAGGTCATTTCTCAGAGTTTCTGATTCATTAGTGAATGGGTGGGTAGGTTCCCCGGATGCTGACAGTGTTGCAAGAGGCCAGGATGGTTCATCTGTTGGTGCTAAAGAAGCAACTATGGTTGCCTAAACAAATGTCTGCTCTATCCTGGGAGCCCTGCTCAACATTCCTCTCATGTTATCATCCTGAATCCTCTGCTCTCATGTTATCAGTGTCTCCAGACTACAGATGAGTAACAGAAGTGAGCACAGTTAAGAAAACTGGGGGAAATCACAAAGTGATAAATGACAAGTGGAGATTTTGAATGCTGTTTCCCCTCTAATACCTACTGCAGTTTTAAGAATTAAAGCGTTTTTCTTTGGGTTGTAATGCCAGAAAGGGAAGTAGTAATCATCCCTCCAGTGGCAGCGGCACAAACCTCTTCACATAGCTCCTGACTTTGTTTGAGCCAACGTGTCCTAGGTATTGCAAAGATGGAAAGCTTGAATGAGCAGTAAGTATGATCACTAAATTTAAGAATGGGAAAGGTATTTTTCTACACCTTTCTTATTTTCCCAACACCCAATGAACAATTTTTCAAAAGCCCGACTATACTTGATATCTGTTAGATTTGGGGAATATATCACAAGAAAGATACTTCATTTTCTTGAGGTTTCATATCAAAGGAAGGAGGCTACTTTCAACGCTTAGGCTATCTACTTCTGGCTCCTTAACTTCAATGGAATTTTTTGATAATACTGTGATATATGGTCAACTAGACATTGGTGGAGTAAGGGTCCTCTAGAGACCTTCATGGAGACAGAATACCAGTGATAGAACTTCATAGTGTCACTCTGAGGTGGGCCATCTGACTTTGGAGAAGAGTGTTATACCATTTATTTGGTTAAAACTGAAAATACTAGTTGATAGTGGAGAAAGTCTTGGTACACCATTGCTTGTGTGAGAAAGGCTTAGGAAATGGTATTGACAGGTTTGGGGAGTTGTCTGAGTATAAAAAGATAAAGAAAAAGAAGGAGGAGGAGAAGGAGGAGGAGAAGGAGGAGGAGAAGGAGGAGGAGGAAGAAAAGGAAGAGGAGGAGGAAGAGGAGGAGGAAGAGGAGGAGGAGAAACCAGCTATGGCTTCCAGGCTTTGTGTTTAAGTCACTGGGTGAATTCTGGTGTCATTTTATAGGAGGAATCACACTTAGGAAAGACATGCACTTTGACTTGTTTGGAGAAATATTGGCCAACCTAAGACAGAGCTGCCTTTGAGACACTCAAGGGTAATGCTCAACAGACAGCTTAAGACATATGATGGGAACCCCAAATCATTTACTAAAACTGAAAATAAATAATAGTATACAAGGAGACTGGAAGAACTATGTCTTCTGAATTGTGCACCATGGAATCTGACAACCATATAAGAAGAGAAGTTTCATACTACGTAGACAAATCTGTGAATCTTTTTTCTCTAATCATAATGAAGTTTCTCCCCTTGGGAGGAAAAAAAAATCCATCTAAAACCTAAAAGGAAAGGAAGCTGTACAATGCAAAGCAAGCCAAAATGACCCACCCACCCATACCACCTCCTCTCCCAGTGTTTCTTGCTTTCTCCTTTCAGTGTGAAAGCAGAGAACCTAGGTTGTGCCACACCACAGTCTCTCGGCTGAAAGCTAAGCCACCGGCAGGTTCATGTGGCTCATTCTAAATCTCCTTTCTCTTCTCTCTACCAGCTCAGGGACAGCAGTGAGGAATTCCTTTTGGTCAACAGGAATGGAGGGGGGCCTACGTGGAAGTGGCCCCTTCAAAATGAAAAAGGGAAGCCCCATTGTCTTTCTAGGGATACAGGTAGAGTTTCTGGGCTAGCCACTGACTTAGCTGTGAGATGAAAAGGTGTTGGAGAGGTAGCGCAGACAGCTAGAAGGATAATTTCCTTAGCAAGTAAACCTGTGTAAGCTACGGGTTAGTTGGTTTACATAGGGTATGGGTTAGTCGGTTTACATAGGCTATGGGTTA
>OU015746.1:30305964-30354732 GCA_907169655.1 Acomys percivali
ACACACACACACACACACACACACACACACACACACACACACACACATTTATTTTGTTTTTTCAAGACAAGATCTCTCTATGTAGTCCTGGAACTCACTGTGTAAGCCAGACTAGCCTTGAACTTACAGAGATCCCCCTGTCTCTGCTTTCTGTGTGCTGAGGTTAAAGTCATGTGTCAATACACTGGGCCTTTTTCATTTTTCATTTTTAAAACCCCTTTGGGGGCTGGGTGTGGTGTGCTACATCTTTAATCTCAGCGTTCAGGAGGCAGAGGCCGGGGTGGGGGGGTGGGGGGGGGGGGGGGAGGGGTGGGGTGGGGTGGTAATCTCTGTGAGTTCAAGACTAGCCTGGTCTAAGTAGAGAGTTCTAGGATAAAGGCAGGAATACACAGAAAGACATCGTCCCCCTCACTTCCTAAAAAATGAAAAATGAAGGGTGAAGACACGAAATGACCATCTCTCCCACTCCTGAGTGTCTGGAGCAGATTACCTAGGCTCTCTGCTTCATATTAGCTTTAGCTGTTTCACTTTGGTCATGAAATTGTTAGGGTAGGACACAAACCACAAGAAGTCTTGAGTATTTGTGAGGTAACAGGAAGAAAACTCAATTCTTTAATATCTTTAACATACATTGTGTTTACATTTATCTGTGGAGGAGAGTATATACATGTTAGGATGGACCGTGGTTTGTTCACTTACTCATTCATTTCTTTTTAAACCATTCCATAGGTCCTTCAGAAACTTACTCTGAGATCCATGTAGCAAACTTTCTAAGTGTATACTACATTACTGTTGCATATATATTTATATATATATTTCAGTATTATATCAATTAGTGGTATGATACTATTAAACTAGAAATTTTCAATATGTATTTTGCATGCAAGCTTATATTTGAATATTTGTTTTTCCTTCATTTTTAATCTTTTTTGTGAGTCAGGGTATCCCACTCTTTAGGCTCTGCTGTCTTGGAACTCAGCAGGTAGACCAGGCTGCTCTCAACTCACTGATCCATCTGCTCCTGTCTCCTTAATGATGGCATTAAGGGCGAGGAACAACACACCAAGCTCGCATTTTTTGCCCATTTATTTTAATAGCTCATTTGTTATCTTTAGAAAATCCTTATAGAGACTGACCTTTATACCAACCATGGCAGTATACAAAGTGTATGGCAGGAAAAAAGAAAAGGCAGATGGTTATTTACTCAGTGAAAGGTCACATTTTGACTCTTCAACACACTGTCAGAAGCTTTGAAAAATAAGCGATGATAAAACTGCACTTAATCTTATACCTTAGGAATATCATAAGGAAGATGAGAAAGAAAGAAAAAATTCCCAGTGGTTTGAAACCCTTCAACCAGCTGCACACTTTCTCTCTTTTTGGCTCTATTTTGCGCCCTCTACTGACTGCAAATAGGTATTGAATACACACTGTAACTAAAACAAGATCACAATTCCTCCCAGCCTGTGACAAAAGTTATAACCTGTAAACTATCTCTTTAAGGAATCATGGTATCTTCTCTTTGAAAACATAGTCATAATGTTAAAATTGAAATCATATTGATGAAGGTAACTGAGAACCAAAATCATGCTAATCACGCCTTCAATGGAACTATCAACATTTATTGTGGCTTTGTCCTATTTTTTTTGTTAACATATGAATGTTATTATTCTTTAAAGATATATGCTGAGCCAGACATAGTTGTACATGGCTTTACTCTCAGAATTTGGGAGACAGAAGCAGGCAGATCTCTGTGAATTCAAGGCTAGTCTGGTCTATATAATGAGACCCTGTCTAAATACACACACACACACATACATACATACATACATATATGTATATATACTAAAGATATAAAATATATGCTGCAGAGAGCTAGGAAGATATCTCACTGGATAAAGTGTTTAGAAGGAAGGAAGACAAGGAGATTCCTGGGGCCCAGTGGCCATCCAATCTAGCTGAAATAGAATGTTCTGGGTTCAGTGAGGTGCCCTCTTTCAAAATATACAGTAGAGAGCCATAGAGAAGAACACCCAGTGCCAGTCCATGCCTTCATGTGTGCACACATATGAATACCCATGAACACATACATACACCACACATGTACACACACACACACACACACACACACACACACACACACACACACACCAGTACACACCACTTTTTAAAATTTGTGATTTTGGGTTTTACAAACTTGCGATTTTAGCACTTACGGTATTTGTCAAACTCTTTCTGTTTCAGTGTGTGGATCATCTGAATTGCCCGCAAGTTTCCACTGCTGACAAGTCCTGCGTCTTCAGCATCACATGTTGGCTCGGATTCCAACTTTTCCTTTTTTTTTTTTTTTTTTTTTTTAAGTTTCTCTCATGTCTATCACCATCACCATCATCATCATCATCATCATCATCATCATCATCATCATCATCATCATTATTATTATTATTATTGTCATAGCCCCATCCCTCCTTGCCTCTCAGCCCCCACCCTCCCTCCCCCTTCTTTTCACCCTCCCCTATTCCTCAGAAAAGGGGAGTCCCCTTTCCCATCCACCCTAGCTCATCAAGTCACATCAGAACCTAGCGTGTCCTCCTCCCCTGTGGTCTGACCAGACGGCCTCGCCAGGGGGAAAAGATAAAAAAGAAGATAACAGAGTCCATGCCAGGTAGAGCCTCCACCCTCACCCCTCACCCATGCTTTCTCACTAGGGGACCCACAGGAAGCCTGAGATGCCCATCACCTATGTCTTTGTAGGGGCCATAGGTCCAGGCCATACATGGTCCTTGGTTGGTGCTTAAAATATGGAACGCTTCACGAATTTGCATGTCTTCCTTGCTCAGGGGCCATGCTAATCTTCTCTGTGTCATTCCAATTTTAGTGTATGTGCTGCCGAAATGAACACTTTCTCTCATGTCTTATCTTCACAAAGAGGTGTTGGAAATTAGAATCTGTACTCATGACAAGATAATTAATATCATCAATATCGGGATCGATAAAAATGACACTCTTAGTACTTGGCTCTCAACAGATGCAGTATGTTACTAAATATTTCTCTTTCCCTCTCATTACCTTCATTGATTGTCATATAGTCTGCTACTTTGCACTAAAATATTTACTGAAATTGTGGAACATATTTTAAATATTTAATGTTTTCTTAAGAAAATATCAATAACCACAAAGAAGGAAAATGTGAATATATGAAAATACGAGAAAAGGGTAAATATGGAATCATAGCCCAAGAAAATTAGTATATGAAAAGCAGGAATTGCGGGGAAGGACAGGGACTGAGTGGACACAAGCCAAAAGAAAAAGCAAACAAACAAACAAAAAAAAAAGAGGAAAATTTGAAGTAAGGAAATATGATTGACACTGAAAAGATTCACGGAGGAGAAATGAAAGCAACACAGCCCTGGGCATACCAGAAAAAAATGTTGAATGTGAAAATCAGGTAGAACTTATTTTGAAAATTTAGCCTTTTTCTCAGCAGTGGTGATGTACACCTTTAATCCTAGCACTTGGGAGGCAGAGGCAGGTGGATCTCTGTGGGTTTGAGGCTAGCCTGACCTACAGAATAAGTTCCAGGACAGCCAGGGCTACGCAAAGAAACCCTGTCATGAAAAAATGAAAAAATAAAAAAGGAAGGAAGGAAGAAAGAAAGAAAGAAAAAATTGAGGCTTTTAAAAGGGAGCAACTACAAAAATAAATCAGGACATTCTGCCCAAGGCTAAATGCCAAGCAATTTACATCTATAAGACTTTTAAGATGGCTGGAAATGTAAATGGTAAATTATTAATTTAAATGTAAAGCTCAGGACCAGGCATGGTGGCGCACATCTTTAACCCCAGCACTAGGGAAGCAGAGGCAGGCAGAACTCTGTGAGTTTGAGACCAGTCTGGTCTACAAAAAGAGTCCAGGACAGCCAGTGTGACACAGAGAAAACTTGTCTCGAAAACAAAAACAAAAACAAATAAAAATTTAAATAAACTAATTTTAAGCTCCAGGATAGTAAAGACACAGTTTGAAAGGGTTAGAATAAAGCACTGAAATCAGTCTCTTAGAACATTTTACAAAGATAAAATTGAAATGTTTAAAAATGGAGATGCAGGATGGGTATGGTGGCTCAGCAGGTTGCTGTCAAATCTGATGATCTGACTTTGAATCCTGGTACCTACATGGACAGAACTGACTTCCAAAAGCTATCCTCTGGCCTCTGTATAAGTGTCACAACACTGTGCACCTTCCTCCACACAAATACATGTTTAAAAATTTACAAAGGAGGTGAAGATGTATATTGCAATACTAATGAGTATCTATGCTTCTATTCCAAAATATATACATATCCAGGAACTGGCAGAGAGTTAGTGAGAGGGGCTATAGAAATATCTATTTATACAGGGAAAATAACATTTTTTTCTTGATAAACATGTGAGACGTGTGAATGCCTGCGGGTAGCTAAACATGGTAACTCATGGTAACTCTGTAATCCTACAATTAGAAGACAGAGGATTGTAAGTTCATGGTCCACCTGTCCTACTAAGCAGGACTATATCAAAATAAAAATAATAACAATACAAAAGTAAAACTAACAACAACTCCACAGGGACACAAAGATGTTTCAGCAGTTAAGAGTTCTCTTGCTCTTGCAGTAGACCTGAATTAGGTTCCCAGCACCCACACCAGGCCACTCACAACGACCTGTATCTCCAGCCCCAGGGGTTCCTACATCTTCTTTTGGCCTATGTGTCTTATAAATTCACATGCACACACCTACACACACACACACACACACACACACACACACACACACACACAATTTAAAGAACAAAGCAAGCAAAATCAAAAACAAAAACTGAAGGTACACTCTAGTAGAACTTTCTTTTTAAATTTCCTTTTTTTTTCTATATTCATTTTTTCTTCTTTAGTGCAGTAGGGGTACAGAATATGTTTCTTTTCTTTTAGTATGCTGCTGCATAAAAAACAAAAAACAAAAAAACACCTGTCAGGTTGAAAAACTCAAGTGACAGCACATGCTGGCAAAGATGTGAAGAAAGGGGAACACTCCTCCATTGCTGGTGAGAGTGCAAACTTGTACAACTACTTTGGAGCTGAATCTGGCCATTTCTCAGAAAGCCAGGTATAGCTCTTTCTCAAGACCCAGCTATACTACTCCTGGGCATATACCCAAAAGATGCTCCACCATGCCACAAGGACACTTGCTCAACTATGTTCATAGTAGCTTTATTCATAATAGCCAGAATCTGAAAACAACCTAGATGTCCCTCAACCAAAGAATGGATAAAGAAATTGTGGTATATTTACACAATGGAATACTACTCAGCTATTCCAAATAAGGACATCTCAAATGGATGGAACTAGAAAATATCATCCTGACTGAGGTAACCCAGACCCCAAAACACATGCATGGTATGTACTCACTTATAAGTGGAGATTAGACATAAAGTACAGGATAACTGTGCTGCAGTCTATAGATCCAAAGAAGCTAAATTACAAGGAGAGGCCAAGGGAGGATGCTTGAGTTTCACTAAGAGGGGGAAATAAAATAGACATTGAATATGGATGGATGGAGGGAACTGGGTAGGAGAGGGGATGGGGAGGGGGGCAAGGGTAGGGATTAGGAGTAGAGAGAACTGGGGTGGGGGTGGAGAGGACAGATGAGCGAATAGAAACTGGAGGTGTGCAGCCTGGGGGGGCATTCTGAGACTTGCCAGAGACCTGAGATAAAGGAGGCCCTGGGAAGCCTATGGGGGTCACCCTAGTTGAGACTCCTAGCAGCAGGGATGTAGAGCCTGAAGTGGCCACGTCCTTTAGCCTGGTAGGACTTCCAATGGAGGGATAAGGACACCAACCCATCCACAAAACCTTCCACCCCAAAAACTTTCCTGCATACAAGAAGTTCAGGGACAAAGATGGGGCAAAGATTGAGGGAATGGCCAGCTAAAGACTGGCCCTACTTGAGACCCATCCCATGGGAGAGAACCAATCCCTGACACTATTAATGTTACTCTGATATGCTATGCTTGTAGACAGGAGCCTAGCATAACTCCTCTGAGGCTCCAGCCAGCAGCTGATGGAAACAGATGCAGAGACCCACAGCCAAACATTACACAGAGCTCAGAGAGTCTTGTGGAAGAGTTGGGGGGAATGATTGAGGGAGCCGGAAGGGTCAAGAACTCCACAGGAAGACCTACATAGTCAACTAAGCTGGATCCATGGGGCTCACAGAGACTGAACCAAACAAATGACATGCCTGGACTGATCCTAGGCCCCCTGCACACATGTAGCAGATGTGCAGCTTAATCTTCATGTGGATCCCCTCAACAATTGGAGGGGGGAGGGGGCCCTCTCTGACTCTGATGTCTCCCTTTGGATCCAGTCCCCCGAACTGGGCTGCCTTGTCTCATCTTAGTGGGAGAGGATGCGCCTAGACCTGTATTGACTTAATGTGCCAGGGCAGGTTGGTACCCATGGGGGACCTCCCCCTTCTCTGAGGAGAAAGAAAGGGGAAAGTGGAGTGGAGGGGTGGGGGTGGGGAGGGGACTGGGAGGAGAGGAGGGAGGCCTCAATCAGGATGTAAAGTGAATAAATAAATAAATAAATAAAAATTAAAAACCCAACCCATGTCTTGGTGGCTTAAAAGCACCGAAATGTACTTAGGTGGAGCACTGTGGAGGCAGCTCATGTCTCTGCAGGCAGTGTTGTGTCAAGAGGATGTGGAGGAGTAGGTTAAAGGCTGCAGGATGATTGATCTTAGTCATCATCGGCTTAACTGATCTGGACTCAACCTGAAAGGCAAGCCTTGGGTTATACCTGTAAGGGATTTTCTTCATCTGGTTATTTGAAGTGGGAAAACCCAAGCTGTATGTGGGTAACCCCTTCTGGTGCTAACCCAGGTAAGAGCAGGTGAAAGAGAGAGGCTTGGCTTCTGTCCGCTTGCCTTTGCTTTCACCGACAAGTTCATCTAGGCTTCAGCTCCTGCTGCATTCGGAACCCAGATTCTTCCGGCTTCCAACGTGGACTGCACAGTAGAGGTTCAGGAGCTCTCCAAGCCTTTCCCCACCAGACTGCAAGGACTGAAGCACCCAACCTCAAAGAATGAGCAGCTACTGGGTTCTCAGCCAGCAGACTGTGAAGACAGCCATTATTGACTGCCCAGACCAGATCGTGTAAACCAATCTAATCCACTTCAGCATATATCCATTCTAATCTGTTCCTCTAGAGAAGCTTGGCTATTACATGCTGCTGTTGGAAACAGCTGTCTTCGTGCCTTAACAACTGATGCTAACTGCTGGTGGGGAGTTTCACCAGGACTGACTGCACCCAAAGACGTTCAATCCTTCCTAGATACCCTTATAGGCTGTGTGGGCTTCCTCTTGACATGGGGTCTGTGTTCAGAGAAATAGCTCTGATAGAAACCATCAGTTATGGCCCAGTCTTGGAGCTCACCTGATATCACTGCTTTTCCTGTGCTTGCTACACTCAACTCTTCCTTTGAGCTGCATTCCCAGAAAACCACCCTTCCCCTTACTGTGAGACACGTCTTGCTATGTAGTTCAGGCTGGCCTTGAGCTCATTACCCTACTGTTTCAGGTAGTTGGAATGACAAGCATCTGCCACTATACCTAGCGGAGCATCACTTTTGATAGCGTCAGAAGGCCACGGGAACCCAGATTCAACTTCTTCATGGGAGGAAGGCCAGGGTAATATCATAAAAGGTTATGGGCAGATGGAAGGTTGCGTTGTGTCATTTTTAGAAAGTACAGCTAGTGTCACTTAGAGTTACTAAAGGAGAAAAAGGCATTCGCCTCTTTAAATATGTGGACATATCAGCTTTGTGGTTATGAGAAATGGCTAGAAATAGAAAGATCTAGACATCAATACCTGTGCGTGTGATCCTGAGTCACACCTATTAAATAGTAACAGTGGCACATGGGGCCAGTGAGATGACTCATGGGAAAACATGGTTTCTGACAAGTCTCTGGGGCCCACGTGGTGGGAAGAAGGGAACCAGTTTCTGCAATTTGTTTTTTTGACCTTCACATGGATGCCTTAGCACATGTGTACCCACCCAAAATTAACTGGCTAGTTTCTCAAATCAAATTAACAATAAGATATAGAGATACACAAGCCAGCCTTGCCAGCCAGAGACTGCACTTTTGAAAGCCGAGTGTAGTCACTGACACATACTAAGTTGTCGTCAATAAATGTTGTTTAAGAAAACAGCACAAAGAAGCAGTGAAACCACTGCTAGTGGCCTTCCAGAAGGTCTGGCACAACTGATTCTCAGATTCATTCTTCGAAGAAATCTATCCCCTTCCTAAACTGGTTTACAGAGCCTCACGGTAGAAAAGTGACAAAAGATGAACACGGGAAAGAACAATGATTGGTAAAGATAGTAGGAAGCTCTAATGAAAGGCTCAGGGAACATCACAGACAAGGGAGAGGAAAGAACGGAAGAATGGGTGGAAAGGGTGGAGTGTTGTGCAACGCTGCCTCCCAGGCATGGTATGCAATTACACCCTTGAGCTCTCAGCAATGGTGTTACAAAAAGCCAGCGTGAGATCGGATGCATCGCTCTTCCATAATGAGGAGGGAGGAGATCAAGATCACTTCCTCTTCCTAGAGAAGAAACCCTATTTCCCCCTCAAAGTTGCTTTCGTCAGGTTATTTTTTTTCTATTAAAGCTACAGAAATGAATCTATAGCAAGCTGCGAGGACATGAATGACACAATGTACATAACATCTTAAGCTAACTACCCCAGACTCTGAGTGAAGAATGGATCTAGTGAGATGACCATAGCCAAAAGTCAAGAGGAACTGTGAAGGTGGCCTGACATTAGTGTGGCCAGAACAGACAAGAAGACAGGACTGACTTCAAGCCGCAGAGGAAGTAGGAAGGGCAGAGACTATTAATGCAATAATGGTGGATCTGAAGGAAAGAAAAGAGTCACTGAAGGCATCCACACATTCAGATATGTTTTATTTGTACCCATGAACACAAAGCCTTATCAAGAGGGCAATTAGAGGGGACCCTGATGAGACCCTTTTTCAGATGGACTGCTGAATTTACCCAGGGTATGGCCTACCTTCCCAGAGGAAAGTAGCCAGGCTCTGTCCCAACTTTGAAGCCTCCTGTTTTATTAAAGAGAGGACTTCAAGTGTACAGGGAAAGAGCAGAATTGGTGCTGATTACAATGTAGATGATTTTGCTGTGGGAATCACAGCCCCAGTGAAACTCTACACCTTGGGCTGAGCAGTCCTGGTGCTGAACTCAGATCCCTCACCATGCTTAGGAAGCGGAAGGGACTCAGGAGGACTTGGTAATACAATATAGCCACTCTGCCTCTGGAATCCTCTCCCTGGAAGGCAGGTGGATGATGACTTTATTCTCTGAATCTCTTCCAGGATTCGGATAAGCCTGGCTTTTTCGACTATCACTTTCACTGACTGTTTCATGTGCAGTACTTGTATTAAAAAGCAAAGTCCTTTCTCATGACACCTATTGTGTGCTCTTGTTTTATATGCCGTCTCTGGTTCCTTATACGAGGGGCGTTTAATGATTAAAGTGATTGAGCTGAATGACGTTCTCCCAGATCCTTGCATCTTGCCTTTCTTACCTGCAAAGTGAAAGCTGCAGCCTGGATAATTCTTACCCACTCTGTCCTGCCCTCAAGTGGACCCATGGGTAAGGATAGAAGGCTGTACAACTGCAGCCTTCTATTTGCCAGCCGCTGCTGCTAAGGCCTGAAAGAGATTCAATTTAAGTGGAGGGAGCCACCAGATACTGCCTCAAATGAATGCTTCCAGTAAGGTAGGTGTCTACTTGTTTATTGACATAGAAGTATCCAAAAGAATAAAAATAGAACCTGTTAAAGAGGAGCAAAAGAATCGGTTTTCAGCTTGAAAGTTTGTACTCTTACTACTGTGGTGACTCATAAAAAGTTGCTGAGCACAGAGGCCTTTGTAGACACAATTTAATTAGAAGGTTCTGCATCGTCTGTGGGTGAACTAGGCATAAGAGAATGGTGTCTACAGCAGATTACTACAGACTTCATCCACTCCGCTATGGCAGGCCCCTCAAAACCTTAATTGCTTCTTGTATAACCTGAAGGTTCTATCAGCACTGATTTCAGACTGGCACCATGGAAATTAAACACAAAGACTTTCCATAACTTTGGTATGGTTTGAACTATGGCTGGCTGGCTTATAGAGGTCACTGTGTATGCTTTGGAGACCACCACATCAGCCTGGCCCTTTTTTGGAAATGTGTGGTGTATGCGTTATTGTGTGTGTGTGCTAACACACACATGTGTGTGTAAAGGGCCAGAGGACAGCTTCAGGTATCACCCCCAGGAACACATCTGTCTTCTCTAGGATGTAGTCTCTCATTGGCCTGGAGGTCACCTATTAGCCTGGAATGGCTAGGTAGTGAAATTCAAGGACCCTTTTGTCCCAGAACTATCTCCCCAGCTCTAGAATTGGAAGTGTGTGCCAAGCATGCTGGCATTTCTACATGGCACCAGGGATAGAACTCAGGTCTTCTTGCCCACATAGCTAGCCAGTTCTTTACAGAGTGAGCTTTCTCACCAGCCCCATGTTGACTCTCTTATATTTCCCCATTGCCCTGCCATAGTTAAACCTGTGAGTAATTTAGAAGTCCAAAATGCTATCCGTGGTGCAAACCTTTGCGAGCATTGCAAGACACAAACATTCTATCGGAGCCAGTTGCCTTTCTCTTATAACAAAACAGCTATCCAATGTATCTCAAGAGGAACAAAAGGCTTGTTTTAGCCTCTGGCTTTAAAGGCTTCAGTTAATGGTTACTTGGACCTATGGCTTTGGGCAGTACAACATGGTAGAAGCACATGGGGAAATCTGTTCACTTCATGAAAGCTGAGAAACGAAGAGAAAGAGAAAGGGGACAGGCTCCCAATATCCCCTCCAGGGCATGCTTTCAGGCATCTAACTTCCTTCCAGGAGGACCTACACCCAAAAGGTTCTACCACTACATTTGATCATCCATTGATATCAAACCTTTAAGGTATGGATTTGTAGGGAATGTTTGAATTCTAAACCTTAGTACAGTTGCACAAGGTGAAATGACCAGAATAGAGCTGTTTGGAATAGAAGATGGGCCTTAAGAGTTTCTGGGGCTGGAAAAATGATCTTTCAAAGGACTTGGATTTACTTCCCAGTACCTACATAGTGACTCACAACTGTAAGTCCAGTTGCTGTGGACCCCAAGCCCTCTTCTGGCCACCTTGGGCACTGCATGCACATAGTATGCATAACATATATACAGACAAAACAGTTGTACGAATGAAATAAAAATAAAGACATCTGATGTGTTTTACCACACAGAGCTATTTGAGATGTGTTGTCTAGTTTACCCACTCAGTGACCGTCACTCAGATCTTCTCTCTGTGATACCAGGGAACCCACTCATTTCTCTGCCACTTGACAGGAACGGTTTGCACTAGTGATTAAAAAAAATATTTTAAAAGTGCTTCATCCCTAGACTATTCCTCTGAACTTTAGAACTGGTGCCACACACCAGGAATACACTTTCTGAACTTCTGCCCAGATCTCATTGGATTTATAGTTTAACGTGGCCAGAATGGCCCTCTCTGATGTATTGAGTATCTTAATCAACTGATACAGTTATTAATCAAGGATCAGTGCAGAGGAAATAAAGCAGAAAGAAATTTGATGTTGGGAATTGATTGCTGGCTAACTTCTGTTTTTACAGAATTCAGTTTTAAGAGCAAACCTTCCACTATCTTCATGAGATCAGCCATACTTCCAAGCGAGGATCTATCAAGATGGATCCGGTGGACTGCTGCCATTTTTTCAAAGATGAGGAAGGAGCAGAGAGGGTCACTGGACCCTCAACTCAGTCTCCAGTCACTCTTCCCATCCATTTGTACGTAGATTTGCCCTAATTGCACATGATGCAGATGGTTGGGGAAGGCACTGGAGGATGTAGCCTGGAGAAGGTTAACTGAGGGGTCTCCATCTGTGTTGCCATGGGAAACTGGGTGTAGCTCTCCTTGTGAGGCTGCCTTACCATTACCCATGCTGCTGCCTGTAACCCTTACTTTGCTCTGTAAGTAATCCTGATAAGGCCATTGAATCCCCAGGGTGAACTTCCATGGAATTCTACTTTGGCTTGTTGTTGAGACCTTCTAAAGAGCAGGTAGACATTGTTTAGCTCATGGAGGAAATTCCCTGACAGCAGCAATAAATGTATATTTGTTTACTTTTGACTCAATCAATCATTTATTTTTATTAATCTGAGTTGAGGCTTTTAACAGGATTTTATTCAGGTTTAGACATGAGGGTTACTACAAGGAGAAGTGCTCGGAGCAAGGGTAAGAAATACCTAAAATAATGAGTGTGGGCTTGTCAAAAGAGTGGCAAGCTTGAATGTCTGCCTAATAGCCTCGCGTTGGATTTGGGCCACTTCTGAAGTTGCATATCTAAGGGCTACAGAGCGTATCAAGCGATCTCATAGGGTGGTTTCTGGGATGCACTGGACAACTGAGAATAGAAAATCCTGAGTCACAAGAGTTCCTTAAGGGAATTAAGACATGTTTTAATTGTTAGCAAAGTTTATAGTCTTGTTTAGAACAACAGAGACCTGGATTCCATTGCTCTCAATTAATCTGATACACACACACACACACACACACACACACACACACACACACACTAACTCCCTTTTCAAGTAAAACATTTGATGGGGAGCATGGTATTTATTCCCTGAGAAATTTAGCCCGTGTTTCCCAAGAATGAAAGCTGCATTTTCTCAATGACAACATCCATTCTATGCTTTAAAAATCAAGAACACCATCTGAAAGCTTCATATTCAAATACTCCTTATTGTTCTAGAGCAAGAGTGTTTTGTGACTCTATAATCCAACTACATCACATATAGTTGTTAGCCTCTTGAGTTTTGGAGGGGTTTCAGTTTATTGTTTTTTTTTTTTAATTAGAGTGGGTATCTTGACAGATTTTTCTACTTTCCCTATTTGATTGGTGTCTTACGATTGGTTACAGATTAAACATTTGGCCTAGAAGTCTAGATGATGCTGTCAACTTCTCTGTGTAATTTCAGGGAACTATAATGGTAGTTGTCCTATAATTTGGGTAGCTATTGATCTTTGATCAGGTGCTAATGACCACATCTCTCCATAGAGTTAGATGATCTGTAGTCCTACCAGTCTGGGGGTCAGGGTAGGGGGGTGAGAGAGTGAGAGTG
Organism: Acomys percivali; assembly: GCA_907169655.1. Lineage (NCBI taxonomy): Eukaryota > Metazoa > Chordata > Mammalia > Rodentia > Muridae > Acomys > Acomys percivali. Next base: position 30,319,244 of record OU015746.1, read on the forward strand.
AGAGAGAGAAAGAGAGAGAGAGAGAGAGAGAGAGAGAGAGAGAGAGAGAGAGAGAGAGAGAAAGAGAGAGAGAGAGAGGGCGGGGAGAGGGAGGGAGAGATCCTTCTCAGCTTTGCTAACACTTGCTTTTATCAGGTTTCAATTTTTTCCTTAAAAAATCATTATTTATTTATTTATTTATTTATTTGTGTGCACGCACATGTGTGTAAATACAATTCATACACATATGGAGGCCGGAAAAGAACTTGTAGAATCCAGTTTACTCCTTTAGTCGTGTGTATTCTGGGGCTTGAACCTGGGGCACCAGGCTTTGCAGCAAGCACCTTTTCCCATGTAGCCACCTTCTTACCTCTGACCATTTATTTGCTGTTGGCCATTCTAATAGTTATATAATAGTACCTTATACTGCTTTTAACTTAAATTATGCCAAGGATCAATGATAGTGAACATCTTTCTCTGTTATTTGGTAATAGTACTTTTGGTGAAATGCCCACTTGAATATTGTACACATTTTCTTGTTTGCATAGTTCTTATTTTCTTTTGGATATTGACATAAGGGAGTTCACATTTTTGTTTTATTTATTTATTTTTTTTGTGCACAGTTAAACAACTCCAAGTTAATCAATATCTTTCATTTGCCTCTTAAACAAGACTCTGCCCTCACTTTGTGGTATTTTAAGTGTTGTTGAAAGTTTTAATTCCGTTGTATTTTCATGCATTCACCCCGCCCCCTTCTATCTCCACCTATCACCCTCTCCCAACGTCTCTACACTCTCCTTTTGGGATCCAAGTCAGAAATGCTTCTGTTTCTATGCAGCTGCTTGCATCTTAGCTATTCAGTCATGCTTTCGGTGTCGCTACTGCCCCATGCTGCCCTCTCACAGTCTCCTGCTCAGTCCTGTGTCACTTTTACACTACAGCAAAGCCAACACTTTGACAACGCTTAAGTGTTCATTTCAGCAGCTATGTTTTCCACTGCAGAGATTCTACTGTTTCAAATGAACTGCTCTGTGATCTGACTAGGGCCTGGGCCTTCTTTGGCTCCCTGTAAATACATCAAATAATTGCATTCCCATCGGACCCACTTTGTTTGTCTTGCTTTGCTTTCACCAACAGATTAGAACCTCATTGGTTCTAACTGTTTATCTTCTAATTCTTTTGTATGGAGAACTGTTTTCTCAGCTATTTTTATTTCCGCCCCCTCCCCGGCCCCACCCCCATTGTTGAGGATCAAATCTAGGGCCTCATGCATGCTAGGCTCTACCACTGAACCACACCCCAGGCCCTGTTTCCTCAGGTCTGGGTGACTCTTACTCTACTTTGGATGTCCATCTTCTGTGGGTGTTGTGCTCTCTGTGGTAACTAACTCCGTGCGTCCTGGTTGTGAAAGTGTCTCCTCGTTTGATTTTTGACAACAGCCCAGAGATTCAATGGTCCTGAGTCAACTTTTGCGCCTACTTATTACCTGTGGTTCTCATGAGTTCTCGATGCAGGTATCAAAGGCAGCATCAAGTCCAAGGGATGCAGACTGAGATGCTAATGCTTTTTCTCGAACTGAAGATGCTGCCCTGGCTACGACAGGCAGGGAGCCTGGACCAGGGTCCTCTTATTTATTTATTTTTTTTAAATTCTCTCTGTCATTCAGATGGAAACAGGAAGTCCTCATTCTCAAGGAAGTGCGTGCTCATCCTACAGCCTCAAGTAGAGCGAGATTAAAATTCATACTACAGGAAAAGTATGCCAGCATTTCTCTTTTACTGTACTAAGCTGCTTAGAGGATATTCTTTGGTAAGCATAGAATAACAGGACTCCCCGTGACCTGCCTCTTGGCTCTACAGCGTAACCTAAGGCACGTTTTCTACGAGTAGGCAAGTATCGGAAGGGTGCCAGAAATTCTTCCGGTCATATTCAGTAACCTCTTCTAAATAAGAGTTCCTCCTCCATGAACTCAGGATTGGGGAACAGGGATGGGAGTGGGGGATGAGGCAACAAGGGGGTGAAAGCTGTCCATTCTGAAATATCCCTGGGGCTGGCTCTCTCTGTGGCTTTCACTTTGTCTCATCTTTCTGAAATCTACAGTGCACTTTTTTTGTCCTCATCTGTGCTGTGTGTATTTTCAGCCTGTCATATCCAACATTTCTACATCTGAGACCAGGAGCTTGGGTGGCTGTATAGTCAGTTCATCTGGAAAGCGTTTTCTCTCCCGTACACAGGAGGCCAGTCTGGTCTACATGGTAAGACTTTGTTCTTCCATGCCTAAAAAATATAAAAGAGCTTGCTCCCATAAAGGAAACAAGTTGGTTTATTTATGTATAAGGTCAAGAACCGGCCTCTTTACACCCTGTCCTAAGTCATTCTAGGTTTGTTTTGTTTTGATTTTGTTTTTTTTTTTTGTTTTGGACTGTGTAAAGAAAAGCTATTTACTAATATTATTGGGTCCTGTACTGACTAAAATAACTGTGAGAGAGAGAGAGAGAGAGAGAGAGAGAGAGAGAGAGAGAGAGAGAGAGAGATATGTTTAAACACATACAATAAATGCAGTTTGAATTTGGTACCTTATATCTTATACAGTATTGTTCAATCTCTTGGGTCTGATTTTATTCATCTTTTTTTTTTTTTTTTTTTTTTTGGTGTGGTGTTGGTAAAGCTGCAGTTTCATCAAAGCACACAGCCATAGTAGATTTTTGAAGATATTTGAAAATCTTCCACAGTGGTTTCTTTTTTTTGGTGGTTGGGGTGGGGGACAGGACTGCTCGTTTCAACAATAGTTTACAAATACTAAAAAGCTTACGAGCCACTATTAAACCTGTAAGGAAATTTGTCTTGAAACAATTTTTTTGTGTGTGTATTTAGGAATATCGTACTTTGCTTCTGTCCTGTGCAAACAAACCAATAAATAAAGTAGTGGTTTATCTGTGTTGTGGTCAGTGTAATCTTGAAGCCTTTGTAAACTGGTTTTAAGTAGTTTGTTTGTTTGTTTTCTAGTATAGGAAGAATTGGGTTCCAGTTTATTTCCACAAAGCAGAAGGGAATAATCATTAAACATTACTTTGCCAGGCAGTGGGAAGCATGTTCTAAGGCCCTCAACTGTTTAAGGTAGCACGGGTCCTTGACCCGTTTTACAGGTTAGGTAAACGCTTTTCCAGACTGTATTGGCAATCAGGTGGCTGTTGCACTTATCTTTAACTAATGTATAAAAATGCCAAGATAAACTTTTCTGCTGAGAGTCTGTAATACCAGGAAAACCATTAACAAAATGATCTTTTGAGTTGCACAAAGACCTAACTTAGGCAAGCCGCAGAAATCCAGATAGTGTGTCTTCCAGATCATCTGTACTCATTGGGGTGGCAAAGATCTTGCTCGCTGTGATTCAGTTTTTTAACTATTTTCACACCGTGTACTTATTTCTTCCCTTGGCCTTCTGCTGACTCCAAGAGATTGATTCTCAAGCTAGTGTTTCAAATTGTGTAACAGAAAGAAGAGCAACTTTATTGAATGATTGATTGATTGATTGATTGAAATATGCTCTTTGCGTCTGACCTCTGAGATTTTCAAGCACTTACGTTCTGCTCCTCTTCCCCGCCCCGCCCCCAAGTCCACCTTCAGAGAGGTAGGTAGGGGACTACCACCACCACCCCCCGCCCCCCAGAAGCTTCTCCTCTTCAGCCCTTCATTCTTTCCCCAGATAATCTCTAGCTTTGTTCTAGTTTTTTCTTTTCCATTCTTCTCACCCTTTGCTTAGTCCTGCCAGTTTTGAGGCCGGGAACTTCCCCTACAACCTCCGCTCCCCACACCCCTGCCTCATCTACCAAGCCCCGCCTTCTCTTTTCCCTGCCAATCAGGTTGGGGGCCACCTTGTGACCCCGCCCTCCGATCTCTCTAAGGGCCAGTGGGTGACTGGTGCTCGGGGCGCTGTATCCCAGCTGCGGAACAATGGCGGGGGCCGCAGGCTGCTTCTCAGACGAGCAGTTCCGGGAGGCCTGTGCGGAGCTTCAGCAGCCGGCACTGGCCGGGGCTGACTGGCAGCTGCTGGTGGAGGCTTCAGGCATCACCATCTATCGGCTGCTGGACCAGGTAGCTGCTGACTCGCCGGCTGGAGGAGATCAGTGGCCTGGGTACCCGGGTTAGGACTCCCCACGGGCCCCCTGTTCTGCAGGAGTGACCGGACTCCTCTTGAGTAACTTTGTGCTCTGTAGATCCTACGTGCTTGAGAGGTTATCTGAGCTCAGCCTCAGGTCATTTCTGTTGCTGGATTTGTGGATTGCTATAACTTGGTTTACTCTGTAGCGTTTGCAAAAAAAGAAAAAAAGAAAAAAAAATCAAAACGGCCTGGGGAACTGTATTTAAAGTTGGCCCGTGTTTGTGTTTGGAAATGGGGTCGATGTGCCTTAGGTACCCAGTGTAGGGTCTGGACTTTCACTAGGAATGGATATAACGGGTCCAATACTGGGTTCAGATACTGAGCTGGAGTGGTGTGCCCCTAGGCATTGGGAGGATGTGGGTATGTACCTTCACAAGGGGCAAGCATTTGCCAGCAATCAGCTGATAGGCAGCAGGAAATGAGTAGTTTGGAAGTTTAGCCCAGCTCTGGAAGTAGTTTGTTAGGAGTAAATGGTAGAATTAAAACACTGGTCAGTTGATTCCTAGACCATAGGCACGCCTGCAGAGAGCATGATTCCCTTCCCTTCTGCCAGATGAATGCCACTGCTGTGTGGGTTGGGGAGGGGCCCTGTCCTGAGCAGGTGGGAAAGAGGTGCAGGGACTGGCTGTTCTGAGCAGCCAAGAGGCCACAATAGTAATCTCACCATTTTAGTGTCTGTCTTGTGTGGGTTCGAATTTTAAGTTGTATTTAAGAAATTGGTTGTGACACTTTGGGGAGAAAGAACCACGGAAACTGGAGGAGGAGTGGAGTTGGTTCTTCGGCATCTTGAGGCATCTTTTTGGAAGCCTTTGGAACCAAGTAGCGACCCAGGTGGGAGAAACGGGAAGCTTGTCCACAGTTGATTTGCTGTAGGCAACCGCAGTTCCCTGGCGGCACACGACTAAGAGTGCTAGGGTGAAGGAGCCTAACACTCATTTACTATGGTAGCTCTGGATTTCACACGTGAAGGAAAGTTTCACGGCAGAGGTGCGGTTGGAGGGTTCGCAGCCTCGGACAGAACAGATTGGGTTAGACGGAACTATGTGAACGTGGACGAGGCTTCTAGTCGGCTGAGGTACACTCCTGTCGGCTAAGGTCATCTGGGCTTCCTTCGTGAGGTCCCAGTGCAGCCTGGACTGATGCAGGACAGTCCTGTGGGGCCTGGGAATACTTCATGAGGTTATCAATAGGAAGTCCTACTGTTCACCTCTGTCGTGTCAGGGACAGTAACTTACTGATGGTAATTATCAGCCTGGTGATGGGTCTATTCCTACTTCACAAATATTTTTTTTTTTTTTTTTTTTTTTTTTTTTTTTTTTTTTACCACTTGCACTCACACACATCCATGGGCACGTGCTTCCTGCTGTAATTATGTTTTGCTAAGGTTGGCAGTTATTCAGTCATCAAACGCTTGCCTGTAGTGTAGCAGGACCGTAGGTTGGTTGCAAGGTGAACAGGAGACGCGCCGTATAGACCAGACAAAACAGACATGCTATTGAGACTTCAAACACCCCGCCCCCCTCGCCCCTCGCGCCCCCGCGTGAAAGTGGACGCTTTCAGACAAAATCCCTCTGTCTTCTCCCCGAGCCTACCCCTTCCCTGGCAGCCACATTGTCAAGGCACCTGCCAAGTTGTGTGTCAGGCATCACATCTGTTTCTTTTCCCCCTTTTCTCCCTTTCTCAGGTTTGGTTCTCAGCACCTCTCACCTCATATTGCCTCATCTTCTTAACCGGTTCCTTGGCCTTCCACCTCTTCACCGTCCTGTATCCCACACTCACAGCACAAAGAAAGAAAGGCTCTGATCTTATCGCCATCCTCTTGTTGTCACCCTTCGTCACAGAATTACGACCAGTCATTGTCATAGCTAGCACTTGCTGCTGCCTGTTTTCTTATATTCTGGGCACCAGATACGTGGCAGATAACTGACTTACTGTTGACTTACTCCGTTTTAACATCAGCCCTGGGGCAGACACCATTTATCTTCGCCTTTTTTAGCCATGTGGAAAGGAGTGTGTGTGGAGGATAAGCGTTGGTTGGTCAAGATTAGAACCAGTCTCTGAACCCAGCTGTCTGGTTCCACACTTAATTCTTGCACCCTGTGAGGCAGAGGGCTCGTGCAGCCTGGTGGGATGCTAAGGTCTCTGCTCAGCTGTCCCAGCACTGTCTCCCCGTTCTCATGGATTTAAGCCATCCTCCGCATATGAATGTAAAGACGCTGTAGGTGCATGATATATCTGAGGCTTAGAATTAAGGAGTGTTACCAGAGTGACACTCAGTCCTTCTGCCCATGAGGGCTCTTCCCTACCCTACCTCCTACCTCACACTGTGGTAGAGTACCCGGAATGTGGAACGGGTTATCCTGGGAGAGACGCTCTGCCTCATTATTAACATACTGAAAGAGAGACAGAGGGCTGGCTACAGACCATTCCGTATTCACTGACCCTCTACAGTGATCTAAGTGAAATGCTGTGACTCTTAAGATAGCATAACTTCCCTGAAGGTTCCAGTGGTTTGGTTAGGAAGGTGCTGCGCAGGTTGGTTGGACTGACGAGCCTTTAAGGATTATGCTTAGCGTGTTGTGGATGGCCACAAGGTGACCATTGATAAGTGACTGCTTGGCTTCCCATGCTCAGCATCATAGTGTACGTCACCTGAGGTGGCAATTTTGCTGCTCTTTGTGGTCTCTCATTTCATATCCCTTACTGAAACGCCGACAGAGTGAAGCAAAACTGTGGTCACATCTAAATGTGGCGGTGGCCATTTTACAACGATGCTTTGAAAGGACTAAAACAGATACAGAGACTTTGGAACATCCTTCAATGCAATAAATTGTATTTTACATTTTAAAAAAAAGTAAATTTGTACCATCCTTTAAAGTGGATGCATGCTATTCCGAATCGAACTGTTGGACAAGTGGGAGCTTTTTCCTCATTTAATTGTAGTTACCTATTTTGAGACAAGAGTTTTATCATGTGGCTGTAGCTGGCCTGGAAGTCACTGTGTAGCCCAGGCTATCCTGGAGCTCCTTTTGTGTCCACTTACCAAGTGCTGGCATTTATGGGCATGCGCCACCATATCTTCCTACAGGGGACTTTTTTTTTTTTTTTTTTTATAAACTTAGGGTTTCCCTCTTTATGACGTCACAGCCTGTTCCACAGGGAAGGACCTCCCTCCCCAACATTACCATCTTCTGCTTGACCTACATCTGTTTTCATCTACAGCTTTCTTTTTCTTTTTTTTTCTGCCCATGTTGTAGTGGTGATAACTTGGAGGTGTGCAGCGTGCAATGTGTAAAATACTATGCCTGTCACATGTACGTCTTCACTCACACCTTCTAAAGAGTCTGGAAGTGAGACGCGCATGTGCTTGCTTACTCTCTTGTCACTCAGGTAGAGAGGCGAAGCAAGGCGAAGCGAGTCACATAAAACCTTATGGGTGTGAAACAACCGACACAAGCTACTCTGTGCCTTGGATGAAACCTTTGTTAAATACGCAGCTTGCTGGGAGGCCAGAATACTGCGAGCCGCACTAGGCAAAGGCTGCGCCGTGACGTCATCGGCAGAGTATGGACATTGGAGGCGGGCAGTCCTGAGTTCAGGAACCTCGGTTCTGCTCCATTCTCACTCATCGTGTCATTCAGGGGAATCATGTGCTGCTTCCTCTGCACACGGTGGTGAGTGAAGGAGAGAACTCTACCACTTCAGCACAAAGTGTAAGGGGCTGCAGGACCCCATAAGGCGAAATCGTTCTCTGTGAGTCACCAATCCTTCTCAGGGTTCCACAGGAGCTGGATTCGGTGATGAGAATAAACGCCCTAGAATATAAAGAGATGTTGGGCAGAAAAATGCTGGGAAGAAAATCAAAATCAAGTAACGGGGAGTGAAGGAGGGTGTGCAGGAAGATGGCTCAGCAGGAAATAAGACTTCCTGGGAAACCAGGAGGACGGACTTCAAATCCCCAGCACCTATTTTTTTTTTTTTAAGTCTGGCCATGGCTACATAGACCTAGAACCTCAGTGCTCATCCTGGGTGTCCTTCCAGATCCACCGGTGCCTAGGGACAGCCTACTGTGGCACATGTGGGCTTTCGGATACTGAGAGAGATTCAGTCAGAAGCAGAAGAGTCTTCCAGGGGCGAGTACCAGTATACACAGGTCCAAGGGCAGTGAAGGCAATATCAGTGTCTGTTGTAAGATCAGCTGTCCCTGATCTTTCAGTTGAGCCCCACTGAGAGTGAGTGTGGTCCTCTGAGCAGTAATCCTAGGTTTTCTGAAAAGAAGAACCATAGGCCCTTAGCAGATCTTCCCTGGTGATCTATAGTCATGTCTCGTATCATTGCAATGGTGATAGTGAGAGATATAGCCGATAGACCGAGGCTGGCAAACAGAGGTCACAGCTTGTCTTAGAAGGATGCTGGGCTGAAAAGATCTGACGGATGACTTAGTAGGGCATCTCTACATGCTGCGTGTAGAGAAGGGACTACCCTGGCATGTGCTGGTACTTGTTTGTGTCTCAGCTAAGTGAGGACCCAACAGTTCTTTCCCAGCCATGGGTCTTCCTTGCCACCGCTGACTGACCTCCAGAAGCTGTCTCTGGTCCCAGAGGACAGTGAAACGGCATTGATCCAGGCTGCACTGTGGTCTGAAGAAAGAGGCTCAGGTGACCTTTGCTGACAGGAGAGTCTACCTCTGCAGATGTGACTCTTCCTCTGCCCTCCCTTAGCTGGTGGTGATGAAATCCAGATAAGCTCCGTAAACTGTGGGTTACTCATTGTCTAGGTCAGGTCAGGAGGGTGTGGTGTGGCCAGATGCTATCTGCAGGCGATCGTTTCTACCTGGGAATTGCAAAGGCCGACTGTAAACATTTGACGGTTTCCATTTCCCTCATGCAAATGCATGGCAATGGCTCTGCTGAGGTCAAATCAGCGTGCCAACAACCTTAGCAGGGCAACTGAAAGTAAATTGCATGGCCTTTCCTTTAAACAGGAAGATGTATCTTAGCCAATATTCCATAAGCAAACAAACAAACGGACAAAAAAAAACCACGCGAATGGCTCACTGTCTACACAATCCATCAGCAGCAGAATCACGCCTTAGAATCCAGCCACCCTGGTAGCGGTGTCCTAGCCACTTGTCCTCCCTCTGCACCTCCCATGTCTCCACTTGTAAGGTGGAGATGCTGCTGCCTGTATCCCCAAGCTCAGCTGGTTAATGTGACACCTGGCGTAGGTGTCGGTTCCCTGTGGTTCTCAGTCCTCACTTCTTAATCTGGGGGGAAAAAAGGAGATCCAATATCTGTGTACCCACTTCACAGTCTTCAGCTGGATCACCTGGAGAGTGACCTTCAGACTCATTCTGTAAGTTGGAAGCCCTTGTTTGACTCACTTACAGGTTAGTAGGCAGCGGACTTAGAATCCACTCAGTCCTTGGCCCCAAGCCCTTGCTCTCACAACCGTGCTGTTCTTTCTGACGTATGGGGTGTAGGTGACATCTCTTAGGGAGAAGAGTAGAAACTGGCAGTGTTTGGCCAGTTAAAATTGAGTCCACTATCCTTACTCCCTTCCTGCTTTTCTTCTTGTCTGAGTCTGAACTTTCTAGAATCCAGTACGTGGGCCACACAGGATGCTGTTGGGCAAATGCACCAGGCTTAGGGACCCAGGGGTACTCCCAGTAAGTAGCCCATTTTGCAGCTAAAGCAGCAGAAGGGACAAGTTATGCAGGCTTTGTCACTAAGTGTTGTTAGTTGACTCTCAGCAAGTCACCCTTGTCTCTCACGTCATTGCTGTATGGTCCCTGCCTGAGGTAAGATCTTATGTGACAAGGCCTTCTTTACCTTAACTGTAAGCCTTTGATTGGACGGAACATGCAGAGAGTGGAGCTAAAGGAGCCATTCCTGGAGTAGAAGGAGCCGGTTCCAAAAGCGACCTGCCTCCCTGCCGCTTCCTACTTTTGGATAAGGATGTAAGCTCTCACCTCTCACTACCACTTTGGCACCATGCCTGCCGCCTGCTGCTATTCCTCTTGCCATGATGGCTATGGACTCATCCTTGAAACTATAAGCAAGCAGCCCCCCAGTGAACCAATCTATAAATTACCTTGGTCATGGCGACTCCTCTCAGCAGCAGAGAAATAAATAAGATACCATGAGCCAAGAGAGGCTCCCCTCTCCTCTCACGGCCCCTTCCCTGCTCTGGCAATGCAGTTTTAGCAAGGCTTTGTATTTCTGTAGTGTTCTAGTGGGTTTATACATAGCCTCCTTGTCTTGCAGATATCCACAGGTTTTACCTCTATTCTGCCATCCGGTTTTAGAGTAATGTGCAATGAAGCACCGCTCCAGATCTAGTAATAGACTTGCAGGGAGTTAGGTGGCTACTGCAGTTGGGGGGAGTTCTACAGTCCCCAGGTCTTCAGCATTGTGAAAGTTCGGCAAGTGAGTTTGCCTTTTCTGAACAGTAGTAAATAGGGTAAGGAAGAACCATGTGTGGGAAGTGAGATGAAAGGGTGATGTGTTTGGGCAAGAGGTCAGAGAGTCCTTTAGCCTGAGCCTGAGCCCTGGCCTCTTTGCTGGAGGGAGTGAACGCTGGCTCACAAGGTCAGGGCCTTGAAGAAAGAAGTCCGTTCAGTTTGCTTCATAATCATTTTGTTTTGATCAATCAGCGAGGAGAGGCAGCTCAGCTAATGTCTATGACGCAAAGAAAGGGAATTTGGGGAATCTGTTTGTGTGAGCCCTTGCGGTCATAAGGGAAGTGGCTTTCTTTTGTTGGTGTTGTTTTCTATTTCCTTTGTATTAGTGTATTAGAAATCAAAAAGGATGGAGAGTTGGTATTTTAAATGCTTTATTCTGTATTCATGCATATCCACATATTTACTTATTTCTATTTATGCATGCCTACATGAGTTTACATGTACTATGGTGCATACAGATGCCCTTGGAAGACAGGAGAGGATGTTGGGTGTCCTGGAACTGGAGTTACGTGAAGTTGTGACATGCCTAATATGGCTGCTGGGGACTTTAAAAAATTATTTATTCATTTTACACCCCAACTGTAGCCCCCTTCCTCTTCACCTCCCAGTCCCACTCTCCCTTCCTCTTCCTCCTATCTCTTTTACTACTCAGAAAAGGGGACCTCTTTCCCCACTAACCCAACACATCAAGTAGCATCAGGACTGAGCGCATCCTTTTCCCCAGTGGCCTAGCTGAGGCAGCGCCTCTAGGGGGAAGTGATTGAAAAGCAGGCAACTGAGTCCATGTCAGAGATAGCCTCAGCTCCCCTTACTAGAGGACCAACATGAAGACTGAGCTGCCCAGGTCTAGGTCTAGTCCATGCATAGCCCTGGGAACTTAACCCAGGTCCTCTGCAAGAATAGCAAGTGCTCTTAACAGTTGAGCTGGCTCTCCCACCTTCCACCTTGTTTTGAGACAGGGGCTCCCTGAATCTGAAGCCTGTTCCCCTAATAACACACATTTCAAATAAAATTCTGCAATGTCAGGGGAAACTATTTTGGATCAGTTAGGATTACTTTTAAGAGCAAGTAATAAAAAAAAACGGTACCGAGGATGCCCTAAATAAAGGTACCTCTTTGTCTTACATAGCTAATAAATCAGAGATCTATAGACTGGGTATCAGCTCAGTTTCAGCTCAGCATGCCAGAAATTCTCAATCGTTCTACTCTGCCATTTACTTGCTGCTTTTCAATCCCAGAAGAGTTGGCAAAGATCCCAATATTGTGTCCCCATTCAAAGCTGAGAGGGAGCATCACTCAGATGCTCTCCAACACAGGCGACAAGAACAGTTACTAGCCACTTACATTCTCACGAGAGCTCTCCCAGCAATGGAGAAAGCGGGAGTATACCATATCATCCAAACCTTCTTGCTTCCGGCTGTGGTATTCCATGCCTGGTACTTGTTAACTCACGGCCACCCACATAACCTTTCAGTATTTGAAGTGTAGGAGGCGGTCTTACACATGGAGCATTAGACATCTCATATATTTTGCTATAAATGAGGAATGTGGGCCATTTTTAGAGGTAGTTGTGGGAAGCGTCAAGAAAAGCCGAGGCTCTCTTGCATATGCATATTTACAGTGTTGGCAAACTTGCAAGACTATCCAAAACAAAATTTTCAAATGACCTGTAAATCGGACTTTTTAAAAGGCTTTAGAAGAGGTTAATATGAACTGTGTTCAAAGAAAGCTAAGTGTTGTGCTTTCCTGAATCAAATTGTAAAACAGTGGTACCTAGTCCCAGGGAGCTGCTTCTTTGCTGTCTCTGGGGGAGCGTGTTCTGCTCTCTAAGCTTTCTAAAAATGTAAAAAGAGTGCAAATAGCCCTGGAATGGCAATGCTCATGCCCTAACACTCGTCTCCGAGAGGACTTCTCTATTGAGAAAATGAACTAAGATTTTGGACTGAGTGCTTTCTGGTTATTTTGGAAATTCTTATTTCTATAAAATATTCTGAAGCAGAAATATATTTGGAAAAGAATTGTTTGACGTGAGCTTTCCATAGTCTCAACATGACGTTACATTTCAGGGAAGAAGACCACCTGTTGATACCACATCACATCTATTTGCTCACGCAGACAGACCTCTGCTTCCTTTAGATGAATACTATCAAATGCTAATATTAGATTCTTATGAATTGTGAGGCTACGTGTCACTCATCAAGTAATTCTTTGTGTCTTCAGACTTTCTACAATAAATATGGGTTTTTTTTTTTACAATGATTTTTTTTAATCACCTTATCTTTAAAAGGATGACATAAAAATGAGTGTGTGTGCAGGATCCATTTAAGAATAATGAATGAGAAAGTGCTTTGATCCAGGCATCTGGGCCAGGCTATGGAGCTCAGCAAAAGACTATCAGGCCCAGAGATGAGGAAGGGGGCACCGAGGGTCTTGCTCTTCCAGAGTTCTGGAGTGTCTCAGTTCTCCCACGATGGGAGGGACTAAAGGAAGTCATCACAATAGTCCATTCTTCTGTGTTCACGCAAACTGTAGGTCATTCTATTTTTCTCTTTGACCTTCTGGTCCTCTTCTGTGATGAGGATAGAATCAAGGACACGGAGGGCTGTAACTGCATTCAAGAAAGGAAGAGACCTAGTCTAAGAAAACAGTCTATCTTAATTTTTGTAGATATCCACAGTAAATCATGAAAGACTCCATGATCATTATCTTAACAGGTAAGTATCCTGTTTTTGGTGAACATATGTAGAAAATAGGACCCTTATTTTCTCAAATAAGCTTCCCATTCTCTCTCTATTGACTAAAATGGGCCCGTGTTTGTGTAAGCGGGTGCGTATGGAGAGGCCATCACCCTAGTCCTTCCTGTGAGTGCAGTGAGGGCAGCGGAAGTTGTTCCTCCTGAGGCCTCTCAGTAGGTCCCAGGGATAGCCCTTCCCTCAGCGTATCAATCCATGCTGAAGCGCACAAATCTTAGATCCACCCAGTTACGCTTGGCTCATCAGAGACCCCTGCCATCAAGCCATATGCTTGTACAGCTGACATACCACTGCGGCATCGCTTTCAATTTCACCTTCCGTTTCTTGCCTGGCTTCATTCACATCCATCTGAGATTCCTAAACTGGGATGTGGTATGTTATGTTAATGGCAGCCGAGTTGGAAGCCACTGCTTAAAAGGATCTCCCAAGGCTTTCTTAGACTTTGCTGGGGTCCTTGGCTTGGGCTTTAAGGAGCTTCTTTCATGAATAGTCAGTAAAACCCAAGACCCGTCTAACAGCTGTGTTTTCTCCTTTGCTTGCTTTTGTCAGTTCGTTGCTTTTCTTGATTTAGATAGAGCCACCGCTTTCCTCTTAACACAGTGAATGTGTAGTGGGGCCACCTGGAGCCTACAGCCCCCACAGACAAGGATGTGGCTTGACATGAGAAGGAAAGAACTCACTCGTATTTGTAGAAACTTTCTTGTTTTCCCCCTCCTTTCTAAACAACAGAACCATCTGTCTCAACATGATTTGAAACAGACAGCTGTTCCCTTTTCTGTGTTCTTGCTCAATTAAAAGAATAAGACAAGAACACAAACAAGCCACCAATACAAACCACCCCTCCCCAAACAAAAACAATTGAAAAGCTCTGTCTTGAATACGACTTTACAAAATACATTGGTTCCATTGTGCTCTGCGGATATTTAGAATATACCCTTTCCTCAGAACTCTGGCTACCTCTATAGCGTGGATGTATACTTGGTATCTGGAAATCAACCAGACTAAGCTAGAACTCCTACACACCCCAATAGCTCACAGACACCTCTTTTCCTGTTTCTTCTGTGTTAGTGGAGTCCACTCCCTCCCCTACCATGTCCGGCAATGGTTGGCAGAATTCTCCTCGGTAATTTAATTTCCTCTTCTCATTCTTCTAGCAACAGTTCTTATTGGATTTACCTTCCTGGTCCTCCAAGCATTGTTGTTAGTACCCATCTCTTATCTGCATTAGTGCACTGAGTTTTATTTTATTATCTTAAAAAATCTATCTATCTATCTATCTATCTATCTATCATCTATCTATCTATCTATCTATCTATCTATCTATCTATCTATCTATCACTTTACATCCTGACTGAAGTTTTCCCTCCCTTCTCTCCTGCCAGTTCCTCTGCCCACCTCTGTTTTTCCTCAGAAGAGGGCAGGTCTCCCATGGATATCAGCCAGCCATGAGTGCTCAGGGTTTTAAAGCCGTATCTGTTCACTTACGGCATTGCTCTCCACCAAGACTCTTGGACCTTTAAAATCTAATTAGGTCTGGTCATTTCTAAACTATCCCTAGTCATATCTGGCCGTGTCGCTGTCCACAGTTTTCCAAAGCCATGAGAATCAGAGCTTTACCTCTTAGCATGGTTCCCAGGGTCAGTGGTGTCTTGACACTACAACTTTTCTAGCCTCAGCTCCTACCATTCTGCGTCGTAGACTTCTCTCTTTAAGCATGTCACCCTATCAGTTCCTCTTACCAGGAGTGGCTTTCTTGGTCTCCCAGTGGCTGGTCCTTCTGACACTTAGAACATTGGTATCCTGATAGATCTTGGGAGATGATCCCTATAGATGCCATTTCTATCTACCTGTTGACAGAGGTCCTCCACAAAACACCATTTACTGTGTAACTCTTCTTAAACCCTATTTACATAATTTGGGTAATGCTTGTGACTATTCCCTGCACCAGTACCTATAGTTGCATATGAGATACAAGAGACCAGGGGTCCCACCTGCTTCTAGACTATCGTCATCAAGACCCCAGAGGAGGTCAACATTTGGTGTGGTTGAACTCCAGCCCCAGCTGTTTTCCATGTGATGTGGGATCTCAACTCTGGTTATCAACAGATTGTTCCTCCCACTCTGTTTCTATAGCCAACCGGACTTTATGAGTATAAAGTCTTTGGTGTCCTGGAAGGTTGCTCACCATCTCTACTTGCAGATGTCTACATGGACTTAGACTACAGAAAACAATGGGACCAGTATGTAAAAGGTGAGTGATGGTGTACATTAAAAAAAAATCATTAGAAAGTTAATCAGTTCTTGTCTATTTCAGTTTTGCATACTCGAGGCTTAAACGTACCTTCACCATTTCCAGGGCGTCCGTCCTCTGACCACGCCTTAGAGTCAGCCTTCCTTCTCTCCTCACAGTTGCTTTGCTCTGTTTCCTGAGCTGGACTCACCCCATGTAGCTTGACTACCATGGAAACCTTCTTGGAAGAAGGGGAATCCAAACTTTATTTTGGAAGTTGAGTCAAAGAACTTCAAACAAGCGAGGGTACATACATGTGAGGAAGTGAGGGAGTAGGAGAAAGAGTGGCTAGAGGGCATTGGAGGTCCAGGAACCCGCATGGCGGAAGGCACAAAGCAGCGTGTTCCGAAGCCACTGGCAGTCGGTGTTGCCGGGTGGTGATGGTCCCTGACCCGCGTCCTCTCTTGCTCGGCTGAGAACATTTAGTGACCTGTGGCAGGAAGCGAATCCACAGCCTGCATAGTCTACATCGTGGAGGCTTTTATCCTGGGAGAAACACGGAGATGAAAGGCATTAAACAGGGAACCTCCTGCATCTTAGGGGGAGAGTAGCCCCTGCCTCTGCCGTCTCAGCCAAGTGTGGATGAAACTTGCTCAGTCAGCCGAGGGCAAGTGGAGTCTTTAGTCAAGCCTTCTACAAGCATGAAAGAGGCAGTGCCCCTACCCCCACCATTTAAAAAGAAAAATATATTGTTTATGGCAGGGAAAGGTCCAGAAGCTTCTGGGTTCCACGTATGCTGCTTGGGGACCGTCAACAATCCCGTCAGGATGTTTCTTTCCTCAGCTCTAGACTGTGTTCTTCTGTATTGACCTAATCCACAGGCAGCTTCCTCCAGAAGACATAGGCCCATGCTCTCCCCATGCACATAACTCTAGGAAAGAGAGTTACATTCTTCTGACAGAGTTGGCCAGAGCCCCAGGACTCAGTCTCTGCAGCTCATCTCAAAGCCGCTGCTTATCCTGTGAACACTGGCCGTGGAGTGAGCAGCCTCGTGTTTTCACGCACTAGTCTTCATTACAGAGTGCGAGCACACTTGCCTACCTGAGGGAGTAGGCTGGCACTGCCTCACTGTCCCAGCAGTCGCCAGGCAATCATACGATGCGGACTTTGCCAATAGGTGCCCTTGTGCGTTCTGCTTGAAAAAGAGCGGTATGAGAAGGCAGAGAGCCTACAAAACCTCTTTGGTTCAGGTCCCTGAGGGCACCTGACTTTGAAAAGAAAAGTAAGGGCAGAGCCTCTTAATTTGTTGCTTGCCAACAGCTGTTGACACTGTGGTCTCAGGTACCGTGGAAGCCGCCGCTGCTAGCCTTGCCAGAAAAATCTGGATGTCCATACATTACTGCCTCCTGGGTTTTAGGAATAGCCAAGTTGTGACCAATTGGGCCTAAACTTACTAAAGGAACAAAGTAAGGCCCTGCTCACTTGGCCATCATAGTCATGTCTTGTTCCTTTTCCTAGTCCTGAAATGACCACATTACCTACTTAAGCCCCAGAGCACAGAAGGGCAGGGAGGGGGTGGGTGCTGGGGGACAGTGAATACTGAACTCTGAAGAGGCAATATATCCACTTACTCAGTTCAGGACTGTCTTCAGTGTGTCCTGTGGCACTGAGGGGCCACCAAGCTCCCTCATCAATGCTTTGGTCTGATTTTAAGTGCTAAACGTTCCCTTTGCATCTTTACCGAGGATGCTCTGATCCTTCTCTGCATGGGGAGATGAAAGCCCACCACACAGCCTAGCCACATCCCTTCTCTTCAGTTCCTTTGCTGACCCCTGGCCTAAGAGCTGCAGTTTGCATATCCTGGCCCTAGAGCACAGATGTTAAAGGAGTTTAGTTACCGAAGGTGTGGCATATTGTGGAGAGAGGAAAGAAGAGAGAAAGCTGGTGCTAGCCACAGTTCAGCCACTGTCTAGCCGGTTAAGGACAAGGCCCTCTATGGGCCTTTTGTTTCTGAGATGCCCTGAGCCTAAATGCTCTAGACTCTGACTTCCTCAGTCTCTGGCTAACAGTGCGGAGGCAAACCTTGAGGAGGAGGGGCTGGTGAGCAAAACTCCTGGTACTCTACTGACATCTGGTGGTTTACCTGCTTTAAAGCCCCTGATTAGTTCTTGATAACCTGGTTCCTTAACATTCTATCCCAGCATGCTGTTGGTACAGAGGACAAGTGCCAGGCTTATGTAAGTCTTCTGTGTTTCTCTGTCCTCTAGACCAACCCTGGGCAGCAAGCGTTCAGTGATATTAAATACACTTTTGTTTCAAAAATATAGGTGTCAGTCGGGCAGTGGTGGCGCATGCCTTTAATCCCAGCACTTGGGAGGCAGAGGCAGGCAGATAGCTGTAAGTTTGAAGCCAGCCTGGTCTACAGAGTTAGTCCAGGACAGCCAAGGCTACACAGAGAAACCTTGTCTCGAAAAACCAAATATATATATATATATGTATATATATATATATATATTTGTCTGTCTGGTGAGTTGGAGGTTTATCGTCTACTGAGGCTGTATAGGCGTCTTGAAGCCACGGAACTTTCCAGATGCTTTAACCTCCTGTGTTCTCTTTCAGAGCTCTATGAGAAGGAGTGTGATGGACAGATGGTGGCATACTGGGAAGTGAAGTACCCTTTCCCTCTGTCCAACAGAGATGTATCCTTTTCTCACACCACTGTGCTCTTTGACTCTCTCGGAGTCCTGTGTTCCCCAGCCACAGCGCTCACACTGGGACCGACTGACTTCACAGCGGTTGTGGACAGTTCTATCCTGGGCTCCTGTGGAACCGTCTGCTACTGCTGCAGCTGCTTGTGTGACTTTCAGGGACTTCAGAGTGTGATTTCCGGGTGTGACCACATAGGACAGTTACCACACACGGGATCAATGGAAAGTGACTTTTAGAGAAAGTGTCCAAAGATGGCAGTTGATGAGCCTCAGAGTTGGGAGTCCAGGGGGAACAGTCCACGTTGGTCCACGCCTTTTGCTCTCAGAGAGGAGTAGTTGGGACCCACGGAAGTGAAATGATAATCATAGAGGTTGATACGACAGAGGAGCCAGGAATCAGCCTCTCTATTCCCTTTATTTCTCTCTTCAGCATGGTCCTCTTGACTGGCAGTTGCTGGCTCCGGGTGCAGGCTTCTCCTCTCTGTTTCTTTGTTTATAAAGCAAAACAGTTGACTGAAATACAGAGAGTTTTTCCGCTCACATTTAAGCAGATTGATTACTTGCTACTGTGAACAATTGCTGACAATAATCTGTCTAAGGGCAGTGGAAGTGGGTACGTATAATGACATTTGTGGAAGAAGTCAAAGTGAGCCCGTCACTTTGCACACCAATTTAAAAATCCATAGAAATAAGACTGGTGTTTAAAAAGATGTCATTATCTTTGATAGAATAGTGCGGTTGGCCTTGGGAATGCTTTGTGTAGGCTTACAAAGGTGAAATAGCTTTGCTGTTTCCGGCAAATCAAGGTTAACTCAGACAGAACATCAGCCTACTAAAATCTGAGGTACCCACATGTCTTCTTAGGGTTTAGTTGACATGACTGCCTTCTATGTGCAGAGGTCTGTGATGACATCTGTGGAGTGGGGACACGACACAGGTTGATCCAATTTCTATCCAGAGCTTCTTCTGCCCCCAACATTCCTGCCCGAGGACCAATAGCACTTCTGTTTCCCAGCCAGGGAATCGGAGTCTTGAGAGCATTTGGTTAGCTTCTCTGTGGTCACAGCTAAGTGAACAGGGCTGTCTGTGTGCCTTCAGAGGAAATGAGGACTGTGACACCCTTGCCTAATTGAGAGCCCAAGGGGTCATCCACAGGCAGATGACATGTGCTCTCTGGTAAGAATTAGGGTTGGTCGTGAGGCTCAGCCTTGCAGGGCAGGCAGTGAGCAGAAGGGAAGAAATGCTCAGTGAGGGCGTCCAGTGGCTTCCCATGGCCACCAGTGTGGGCTTCTCTCCTCATGCCGGTGTCCCACCTTGACCGGCTCTGCAGTATGTCTATACCCGCCAGCGGCGAGACCTAGATGTGGATGGGAGGAAGATCCACGTGGTCCTGGCCCAGTGCATACCTGTGCCTCAGTTTCCCGAGAAGTCCGGGGTGATCCGAGTGAAGCAGTACAAACAGAGCCTGGCGATTGAGAGTGATGGCAAGCAGGGGAGCAGAGGTAAAGCCTGGGGTGCAGGTCAGCAGCTAGCCAGCGCCACTTTAATGCTGGCCAGGTTAGGCACAAAAGCTTATCTGTTAAAAAAAAAAAAGTAACCACGGCCTGGGAACAGAGTAGATGGGAGGTCAGCATCCGGGAGAGTCTCACTCCACACCCCAAATGGGCTAGGGCTTGGATGTACATGTTTCAGTGTGACTGTGACCCAATGCGTGGTTTTTCTGTTTGTTTAGATTTTTAAATTTTATTCTTTCATGTGCATGCATGTTTTAACTGCATATGTTTCATACTTGATGTCTGTGGAGGTGGGAAGAAGGCACCATATCCCCTGGGTCTGAAGTTATAGATCGTTGTGAGCCACCAAGTGGGTACTGGGAATTGAACCACGATCCGCTGTAAGAGCAAGGAGCGCTCTTAAATGTAGAGCCAGCTCTCCAGTCCTACGCACCAGCCATCCATTCTTTACTGACCAGATGAAATCAGAACACTCAAAGCAGACCCTAGGGCTTACGAAGAGTCCCTTCAGGCTTATCCTATGGCTATAGGGATTGGCAGGTGTGTATCAGAGGATACAGCTCTCATGAACACAAGGCCAGTGACTCGTTACAGTACCCAAAAAGGAAAAACATGGCTCATCCATGTCTGCCATACTGGATGAGTGTGGCCTATGCCAGGCAAAGCTCTGAACTATGTGTCTGGTGCTTTTTATCATCCTCCCGAGTCTTTTATTTCCTCGTGGATAAAGTGAGTTAATTGTCAGTTCCTTGGGGCTGCTTGGATAATGAAATGAGAAATGATAGCCAATGCCTAGCATTTGTCAGGTATCTAAGAAATCACGGCCAGATGTTTCACTGGCTGTATTTTCAACAGTGCTTCTGTGTCAGTAGCCACAAGGCAGGTCTGGGTAGTTCACTGGGATAAATTACTCTTTTTCCTCCATGCTCTCTGGGCCCAAATTTGAAGATAGGTTTGCAAGGTTTTGTTAGTGCACTTTTCCAGTCCCGAACCCCCTTCTGAATTGTCTTTTCTTTTCCCCTTTTAGTTTTCATGTACTACTTTGATAACCCGGGTGGCCAAATTCCGTCCTGGCTCATTAACTGGGCAGCCAAGGTGAGATCCCAGGAGGCAGGCAGTGGGGAGCTAGCACTTGACAAATGTTGACTTAGCCTGCGGGTTGTCACGCTGAAAGGGACACATTGTCCCAGGGTCATGAGACTCTTTTATGAAGAGCTTGGTTGAGTGACTTGGTGAGAATTGGAGTGGCCGACACCCAGGATGGAGGCTGAGACATAGGACAAAGGATCTGTTAGCTTGGAATGTCACTCCTTCCTGCTGGTGGCCCCAGACCCTCCAAGATTACTCTCCGTAACTCCCAGACAAAAGTCTGCCCCTTGTAAGTACAATAGTGCTTTTGGTATCTGCCTGTGCAAGGGATAAGACAGACTGACTTTGCTTAGAGGCAGGCAGACATGTCCTGACCCGAAGGAAGCCTCTAGTTCAGTTGTTTCCCCCACCCCCACCCCACCCCCGCCGATTCTCTAAGGCCAGGGAACTGTGGCCAGGTATAGGCTGCCACTTTTAGACTCCTGCATCACTGTGACTATTCACTAGGCTTTGTATAGGTCCAAACTCCAGTGACTCAGGGAAAGCAAGAATGTCTGTAGGCATCAGTGCCAAACAGATAGAATTCTGAATTTGGCCTCTCCCAGTGACCGTCTTGTGTTAGATAGGGAAGCCCCGACGTCCTTTATCTTTAAAAACCAGAAGTGAATGTTGCCTACTACATGGAGCTAAAGTCAGTGAGACAATGTTTTCAGAAACTCTTGCCCAGTGCTTAACACTAAACAAAAGCAAGCACCTCTACTTCTCCAAGGAAGAAGCCAGCAATCTAATGCCAGGCTTTTGTTCTGTTTTGGAATTCCAGTCTTGTTTTGTTTTGATTCTGTTTTTTCCCCCATTTTTATTTTTACGAAATTAAACGTATATGTGTATGGGGTCAAGAATGAGCATGTGTGAGTGGAGGTGTCCACAGGGTTCAGAAGAGGTGTGGGAGCCCTGGAGCTAGAGTCAGTTGTTGGTACCTATGAGCTACTTAACAGAGGGCCTGGGAACTGAGCTCAGATCCTTTGCAGGAAAAGCATGTTCTGGGCCATCTTGCTAGCCTCCTGTTCCTTTCTTTTTAATAAATAATATTTCAAAAAGGGCTTTGAAGTTTTACTTAGCAAAAGTCAAATGGAAGGCCCTATATTTGAAACAGCAGTCTAGCTGCTCTGGGTCTTCTGCCATTTTCTGTGACAGCGTCATGTTGAAATTGAATCATGGGTCCTGTTATCTTTAACTATCCAGAAAGCTATCACTGTTTACCTTTTGCCACACTCCAGAGAATGAGGAACTACATAGAAAAAAAATTTTTTTCCCTTTGCAGAATGGAGTTCCAAACTTTTTGAAAGACATGGTGAAAGCATGTCAGAACTACCTCAAGAAAACCTAAGAAGGAGAATGGTACCCGGCATCCATGAAGGACATCTCCAGACGTGCCACACCAAGTGATGCTCGGCCTTCCATCTTCAGAGGTCTACACATACCCCAGGCATGCCTGCCCCTTGCCTGGCTCATCTGCTGCCTTCTTTCCCTCTGGTATTCCTGCGGGCCCACTTCCTTCTTCCACTACTGAGTGGGAGGCCTGTGCTTGTTTATTTTTAATCTGGGAAGTCCTCAGTGGGGAATACCATTGTGCCATTTTTAGGGGGATGGGTGAGAGGAGAAAGAATGAGAAAACATAAGAGTGGTCCTTTCCAGAAAGCAGGCTCACTTCAGTACATTTTCTCGCAACTGGACTACTTGGATTTTGGTCCATAGTTGACCTTCCGTGTTCAAATACTGGAGATACAATGATGTACGTTCTCTTTACACTTTGTTGGCTTGGATAGGCTGCGACTTGAGGTAGCAAGCAAGTCTGGCTGTGTTCCCATGTGTGCAGGATCAGTAGCTGTTGTGATATCAGGCCACTATGAGGAGTGTCCCAGGCCTGACTGAGCGCATGCTGAGATGACCACATTTTCCTAATTACCTACATCTAGGTCATTTCTTTCCCATAAACCACTGAGGATAACGCTGCCTGAACCTCTCTAGCTGTACATTTGATTGCAAGCCTAAGGCATCAAGATGAAAGATGGCTTGTGCATAGCATGCCGGCAGTGTCTTCCTGTGTGATCCAGTGACTTACCCTTTTAGAATGTTTGGAGATATTGAAGGGATAATGATAGTTTACAACCAAGTGAAATTGAAGTAATGCTTTGGTGTGTTTTTCACCGTTTTTCTTAGGAATTCTACCTCTTCCAAACAAGGACTCTAAGAGCCCTGTGTTTCATCCTGAACTTTTGTAGGAAAATATATTCTGTGGACAAGACACAGCCTTGATAATCTCAGGGAAAATTTTTAATCATTCTGTGAAAACCTTGATTAATGGATATGGAAACTCAGGATACAAAGCCAGAAGAAAGGAATCGTGGAAGTGGGATTCCTTAGGCTGTGTGCTCTCTCTGGGAAGAAAGTTGTGCTCTATGAATAAACACACAGTGACTTATGCTTCCCACGTGTGTTGCTTTTTTCTTACCTCTTTCTTTTTGGAAGAAGGAATCAGCTAGAAATCAGTTGTTTGCATGATTTGCATGGACACCTGCCCCAGCTCAGGATGAGAAGGGGGGGAGGGCATTTGGGCTGGAGAGATGGCTCAGCTGTTTACAATGTTGGCTGCTCTTTCAGGGGACCCTGGTTCAGATTCAGGTACCCAACACACCCGTGGCAACTCAGCCACCTTCTAAATAACTTCAGGCCCAGGGGATTTGACACCCTTTTCAGGCTTCCACAGACAGCACATGCGCACTGTGCACTTACAGACATGCAGGCAAAATACTCATTAATTTAAATAAATCTCTTTAAGAAGAGAGAATTTGTAGCTCACTTACATTCAAGGCTACATATATGTGGCTTCTGGGAAGAATTAGTGAAGTGCTTAAGTTAAGTTTAATAATCAGCTCTGTTTTTCAGTTTATCTAAATTTGATGGCAGAATTGCTAGTAATAGCAGTAAGTAGGCTTCTGCCAAGGAAAGAGGGAGAGAGGGAAGGAGGGAAGGATTGATTTTTTATCAATGAACACTTCATCCCTGTCATTTAAACTCTCCTGATGGTATGTGCCTGGTGATCCTGGAAATAAGATTATACAAGTAAGTGAATGCTTCACAGAATTGTCATTAAAATGCCATTACCAGCAAGTGGCTGGTATCTAATTTGGGAAATATAGCATCTAATTGTCTTGTATTGTGAATGTAAATTGACGCCTGACAAAAATCCCTTGAGACCTAAGCACGAAGATCACTGTTTTTGACCAGAGGGTTGACAGAAAACGATGTCACTTAAGCCATTTCGTTTTTAAAGAGAGTTTTTATTTTTATTTTTTATGTTGTAGAGTGGTTTATTAGATGAACATGGGGGGGGGAAGGAAGGGGAGAAAGGGCTACCCCAGAGAGAGACAGAGACAGAGAGAGAAAGGAAGAGTAAGAACAGAGAAGAAGTAGATAGAGGAAAAGTAGTAGAGAGGAAAGAGAGAGAGGGAAAGTAAGAGAGCTAAAGAGAGCTTTTAAATGTATATGACTGTGTTGCTTGCATATGTGTCTGTGCATCATTTGTGTCTGTGCATCATTTGTGTCTGGCCCATGGAAGCCAAAAGAGGGCATTGGATACCCAGGAACAGATGGTTGTGTGTTGAGATGCGGGTGCTAGGGATCAAGTATAGATCATCTGGAAGAGTAGCCAGTGCTCCTAACCACAGAGCCAAGAAACCACTTCATTTAGACAGTCAAGGACTTTGTTGCTTCCGAGAACACCAAATGGTTTTAACATTGGTTGTCTTGTTATTTTGAGACGGAGTCTCTGTACAGACCACACATCAAACCGAGTAGTAGATAGTAAGATGTTTGGATAGAAGCCATATTGCTCACTGGCTAATGGGCTTGGGGAAGCATGTCAGAGACATTCATGCGGTAAAAGTGGATAAATGATTTAGAGCAGGTTGAGCAAACAATGCAAATTCAGAAGACTAAACCCTTCCTGATTGACTTCCTCCAATCAGTGGTTTGGAACATTCTAGATTCTTTAGATTCCCACTGGTCCTTCCCTGAAAATGTGTGAGTTTTTCCCTGGAGAGGGATGGTTTTGCTGCCTGGCTATATGCACGTTTTGCTGGGATGTCTGGAAATGGTGCAGTCCAGATGCTGTGCACCCCAGTGTACCGAGGATTTCGGGTAAAAGAAGCTAACCTACTGTAGTGCAAAATTCTTTCCACAGGCAAATCATCCTCACCATGTAACAATCCAAAGTTAGTAATCATCTTGGAACTGATGTTCCCAGACAGGGTCATTTCCCTCACAAATGTTTCACAGTGAGAGGCCCTGGCCTCCTGTCTGGTAGAGATTTCTCCCTCAGGACCCACATCCACACTGTTTGCCCTTTACAACCCCTGCTTCCCAGTAGGATTCGGAAGAGACAAATCAGGAAGGCACCACCCAGTCAGTTCAGAGAGCTATCTGTGAAAGCATGGAGACCTTGAATCACATTGTAGGTCTTTGTCCAAATGCCGGTGTCCTTAGGGCTGAGGGCAGGCAGGAAGGATCCTGGAGTGAGTAAGCCACACTGGGGGCTTGCCTTCTGCCCTCAAGGAGCTGTGGTGTGCTGAGCAAGGTGCACTGAACAAGCTGCTGAAGAGTGGGTGTGCTCAGAAGGGACACACACACACAATGGGACACGAGGCGAAGTTGAGAGTCTTTTGGAACTGGCTGAGAGAAGGCAGAGGAAGAAAACCATTCCAGATGAATCGGAGTTCATAGGGCTGCTGCGGCTGGAGCAGTGGCCTGGGAATCTGTATGACTGAAATAGCATACAGGCCAGGGGAGGTTCTGAGAGCCACGTGAGGACTCAAGGTTGGATATCGAAGCCGCCTGTGAGTTCCGAAGGACTGCAGCTGGAGGAGTGACCTGATATGATTTATTCCTCCCCAATTCCTTCCACTCTTTCCCGCAGTCCCTTGACACCTGTGACCATGGAATTCCTTTTGTGTGATCCTAGGGGACCCTCCAAACTCCCTTCGTACTGCCCAAGCTTTGATGGAGTTTCTGAAGCAGAGCATAGCTCTGGTGTTTAGCTGAATAAATAAATAAATAAATAAAAGGCCAAGAGCATCCATGTACATCTTGCCTGTCCTGCCCATGTTGTGTCTTATATGTCTTACACCATGCCGTGTAGCCAGTCAGAGAAAGACCATTGCACAGTCCAGAAGTGGGAGATAAAAAGTGTGAGGTACTCCAAAAGTAAGCAGTTCTTTCCCTAAAATACTCCTTCACTGTAGGAAAGGGTCTTGTCTGTCTGTCTGTCTGTCTGCCTATCTATCTATCTATCTATCTATCTATCTATCTATCTATCTATTTATCTTGAGAAAATAGAAATATATGGCTTGATTAGGTCAGTTATGGAGAGCTTTAGATAAATTACTACTTTGGCTGATTTGCTTATTAGTTACTTTTCTGTAGTAGAATGGCCCAATAAAAACCAACTAAGAGGGGGAAGGGTTGACTTGTAGCTTGCTAATTCTGAGGGGACCATGTCCACCGTGGCAAGGAAGGCATGACAGCTGGGAAGTGGAGTGATCCCATTTCCTCGGTACACAGGAGGCAGAGGGAACAGGGAGAAGGGCAGCCTACACAACCTCAAAGCCCACCTTGCCTAACATGCTTCCTCCAGCAAGGCCCTGCCTCCTGAAAGTTTCATAACCTTCCCAGACACCACCACCAACTGGGGACTAAGTGTTCAAATACCGAGGAGCCTTTGGGGGATGTCTATAATGTCTACTATGAATGCATGCACACTCATGGATTCTGGTACATGTGACTGGTCCTCACTTTTTTTTTTTCAAGACAGGGTTTCTCTGTGTTAGCCTTGGCTGTCCTGGACTCACTTTGTAGACCAGGCTGGCCTCGAACTCACAGCAATCTACCCGCCTCTGCCTCCCGAGTGCTGGGATTAAAGACGTGCGCCACCACACCTGGCTATGGTCCTCACTCTTAAGGTAAGCAATGGTCCAGTGACAGAACATGGTGAGGCTTCCTGTCCTCCCTGGTATGCCTGGTAACACCCATGAAGGTGGAATGGTTTCTTCAAATAGGAATCTCATTGTCTGCAGAGACATCAGAAGAGCAAGTACACAGTGATGGAAGGACATGGGCTCACCAAGCTATGCAGGAGCAACATGAGTGTGTCATACACTGCCGATTATCCCACTAGATCCCAGAGGAATGAGTTTTAGCAGAAGACGGTGATGGTGTGTGCACACAGGACCAAGTGCTGGCCGGTGCCAAGAGTACAGTATGTGCTTTCCCCAGCTCAGGGTCCTCAAAAGTGAGACCCACTTGTCCCCCTCTTACTGCATCTGAGAAAGGATGAGCTGAGGATTAGAGCAGAAGATTGATGATGGCAAAGTGTCCCTGTGACCTCTGCTTCCACTTCCTCCACGCTGACTCCAAATTGTTAGGATTTGTGGCTTGGGGCTACCAGGTCAGACATACGTTTTAGAATTTTTTAAACTTTTAATATGAGTCATTTGGTGTTTTGAGGCCTTTTTTTTTCTCTCCCTTTCCTCGCCACTATTATTGCCTTTTCATTCTGATTCAACACCTTTAGCGGATCTATAACAAGAAGAATGGTTTTACTGACTGACCTGAGAGATGGGAGAGATAGGAAGCCAACAGAGATGGGAGAGGAGGTCTTGCCCCTTATAGGCCTGGGACCTGAATGTGAAGAGAAGTTGTGTTCCCCTGGGTCAGAGCTGGGAGAAGGTGAGGACGGATATGACATCCGTCTTCTCTTATCTGTGGCCCTTGGTTCCTCTCCATTAGCTCACAAGCTGAGAAATACCTGCTGGAAACTGAGCAGTCTGAAAATGGCACTTAGAGAGCTCCTTGTAAGCCATACAGTGACTTTTGTGTTATGTCAGGCAGCTTCTGAGGGCCCGGGCCTGTGTTTAAGTAAGTGGTCATGGATCCTGCTTCCCAATGAATGTCGTGTTTCATTTTCCGAGGGAGACTGAATAACATTCTTCATTTAGGAGTCTATATTTCAGGCCCGGGTATTGAATAATTACAGGGCCGCTGAAAGCTTCCAAGAAGTTTACCCTCCACTACACAGCTTGGCTCGTGTGCTCCCATTTCAGCTACTTTAAGCTCTTGTAAACAGCATTCGTTTTCCATTACAAGCTAGGAAATGTGACTATGTGCAACAGTGCAGGGTCCCTGGAGAGCGTCTGCTCTGGAGGCCATTTCCTCACATCTCATTCGCCTTTGTGACTCTTGATGGTGAGGATGAATAGTCCCTGAAGCACCCCTCCACCCCCACCCCACCCCATTTTCCCATCTGCTTCTATTCCACTAACTTATAAAGCATTGACCTGCCTGAGGACTGCTGGATCAAGCAGATGTTTCCTGAGCAAAGATAGGATGCATTTCCCCTCATACATCACCTTGTGTGGGGGTGGGGGCGGAGTCTGGCACTGCTCTGGCCGGTTCTGACATCATTGGGCAAGGTGGCCTGGGGGAGAGTTTCAAAACAGAGCCGCTTGGCCAAGGAAGAGCTCAGAGCTCTATCTATGCTGGGATTAACTGACCCAGATAACAGGGAGACGGAATTGGCAAATTAATGTAAATAAGTTCCTTCTCCCCTCCCCCACCCCCCAGGAAGTCAGCAAGGCTCCCCAAAGCAACATCCTGAAAGCATTCAGGCTATGGGAGACCTTCACCATCCCTCCCGCCATGCACAGCTAGGGTCATACCAACCATATGGTTGTTCACCCCCGCCCCGCCTCCCACTCATTGGTTTCCCTGACGTTTGCTTGAGGTTGAAGTGGGATGTCTCAACTGATTCCAACGAGTAGTGATAGTAAGACCAAGTAGACCTGGGGATGTAGCTCAGTATGCAGGCAGAGTGCTTGCTGAGTGTGCACAAGTTGGAGCTCCAGAACCACGTAAACTTAGGGTGGTGGTGCATGCCTATAACCCCAGCATTTAGGAAGTCGAGACAAGAGGAGCAGACGTTCGTGAGGCCACATGAGACCCTGTGTGCAAAACAAAAACCAAACAAAGGATTAACTAACCGTCCCTTCTCTCAATGGCATACAGGAGCCTAACACCCCTTGAAGTGTGGGGCTTGGGCTCCTTTTCTTATAGATCATTAAGTTTGGGATTTTAAGATTCAGGGGGGAAAAATGCTGTGGAGGACAATTGACACGAATTTCCCAGTTTCCTCACAGAATGCCATTAAGATTGAAGACAAGCAGACAGTAGTGCATTAACCACCTCCATGGTTTCATAGAGGGAATATGAGCAGGAGCTAGACATATGGTGATTAAAAAGGTTTGCTGCTCTTACGGAGGACCTGAGTTCAGTTCCCAGCACCCACATCGGATGGTTCACAACTCCAACTCCAGCTCCAGGGCACCAAACGCCCTCTTTGGCCTCTTGAAGAGATCTGTACACACACCCACCCCACCTCACCCCCCTTACCCCCCCCCAAACTCATATCACTCATATACACATATACACGAGCTTCTGGGTTGCACTACCCCCAGGGCTGGTACAGTGCCCAGGGCAGGCAGCATCTTCTCTTGGCTCTGATAGTCTGTTCTCCTGCCATCAGTCTCCAGGGGCATGCCCTTCTTGCAGGTTTGCAAAAAGAGAACAGGACAGAAGCGATGGGTGGGACACATAAGACCAGGCTGTAACCACTGGGCTTCCCTCTCCTCCTGCCCATGCCCGTGCCCTTTCTTTGGCATTTAATACTTTCTCTGATAATACAGATGCCATCTGCAAGCTGCCCTGTGGTGAGGCCAACAAGGAAAGGAGTGCGGCCTCTGGCTAATAGCCACCTAGGAGCTGAGACATCATTTGGGTGGCCTGGCAGGGATCAATTCTGCCACCAAGGTCCCAGGTGACTTAGAAGCAGATCCTTCTGGGTGGAGCTTCACAGGGCCCTTGTGAGGTGTCATGGCAGAAGGTCTCCAGTGAGCATGTGCAGGGCACATGGGAAGTGTGCTCACATTTCATTTCTGATGGCAGTGGCGAGGCCCACAGCATCATCACCTGTATGTGCAGGGCTCTCTTTGGTGTCACTAACTCCTGGGAGCTCCCCAAAGCCCCACATTGCCTGTTGTCTGTAACAGGTGTATGTGGGTTCTGCAGGTGTGTGTGGTACGCATGCATGTATGTGTGTGCATGTGTATAAAGTGAGGTCATGAGTTGCACTGTTTGTCATCTACTCGCACAAGAGTTGCCAGAGGCATTTATGACCAGTTTTGAGTGAGGGTGATCCCTGTTTTTCTTGTCATTTTCAGCTGTGCGTGCCACCAGTGTTTCAGCATTCAGCTCCTTCTACAATTTATCTCACCTGTTTTCTATCCATTTCTGAGCCACAGTGATGCTTTAAGTGTTGTGTCTCAGTTCATGTTTATTTATACATATATCTTATATAAACACTTGATATTTAGATATGTAAATTGTAAGTACATATTCATAAATTACAAGCATATGTAGCTAGAAGTCAGCCTATCTACTGTCTTAAGACCAATATTTCTACTTTCTTTTCTGTCCATCCTTCAATTTGAAGATAATTACCACATTTTTCTTAGTCTAACTAATTCCAATGCTTTCATGACCTTACAATTTTTTTTCGTTAGTCAATGTGTGTTTGAGCAATAAGATGTCTGTGCTGAAGGCATGTGTATGCCAGGCTGTGTCTGTGCATACCAGACTGCAACTTTATTGAGTTGGTTCCATCTTTACCTAGATCAAACTCCTCAATTCTGTACAATAATCGTCAAGGCCCTTATCACTTAAAACTCCATCCTCAGTCAGACAGTGGTGGCACATTTTTAATCTCAGCACTTGGGAGGCAGAGACAAGCAGATCTCTGTGAGTTCAAGGTCAGCCAGGGTTACACAAAGAGACCCTGTACACTGAAAAAATCAACAAAACAATACAAAACCCCAAACCAAAAACCCTCCGTTCTCTATTCCCGAATGCCCCTGTTTATTCAGCCTCATAATAA
The DNA here is from genome assembly GCA_907169655.1 of Acomys percivali. Classification (NCBI taxonomy): domain Eukaryota; kingdom Metazoa; phylum Chordata; class Mammalia; order Rodentia; family Muridae; genus Acomys; species Acomys percivali. The sequence continues at coordinate 30,350,184 of OU015746.1, forward strand.
TATATAATATTAATATATTTGTAATTTATAATATATACTATAATATGCATAATATATTAGAATTTTTTCAGCACCGAGAGAACTCACAGTACAACACATTTGTAAACTTCGTAATCTATTTTTTCCTGTTAACTAAAATATGGGTTATTATATTTTTAAGTCAATTGTGAAATAATAGTAAAAAAAAAAAATCACCCCTTTTGCAATGTGTGCCAGGATTTCCAGGAAGACCTTCTTCAGTTGTTTTTTGTCCACAACCATCTGATACTCCAGAGCCCAGGTTCTGCCTCTTCCCTGGGAGCATCCAGGCACCGGAGCATGCAGGTGCTGGACCCAAAGGAATAAAACTTACCCTGGAGGATGGATGGTTCGCAGGATCCCAGTCAGGCTGTGAGTGACTGGAGGAAGAAAGGCTTCTCCTAAACAGCTCCTTGAGTGGCAGAGCCCTTTTAGCATCACAGCTCTCCCAATGGTACTGTGTGGCACAGCGCTTCTTATTGGGGGCGCTGGGATGGGAGAATACAGGGTAGGGGTAGGAGTTTTCTGGGTGAGTGAATATCATTGGCTGGGGCTGAGGTGCTGGGAACTCTGTATTTGCATGGAGAGAAATTCCAGGTGCTAGGATATACTTGACTATCTGAGAATTGCAGAGTCTAGAGACTGTGAGCGTGCAGGCACAGAATAGGGAGGGAAGCAATCCTTACTGGTGCCAGTCTCAAGATTGAGATTGTTGGGATTTAGACATCTCCACCCCACTAGCTCCAGGCTGATTTCCCTGTCGTCGCAGGCTCCACATGCCCCACACTCCAGTTCTTCACAGTGGTTCTTTCCACTACCACGCAGTTTCTCTTTTATACTAAAGTGTCAAAGAGTACATTAGCTCCATTGGTTGAATCAAGTCGTCCTCACTGGGATTGTCAGCCACGTGTTCACCAAAGATGTCTAAGGAGCCAACCGTCTCAGTGTCCAGGCTGATCATTGGCTACATCTACACGCAAAACACAATCCTTGGTCTCTCAGGGACAATGGTACAGTATTTGAATTTTATTAACTATCTATAGACTTGGAGTTGTAATTACTATAGTGACCATACAGGAATTACTTGTAAAATGTATCAGACCTGATAGCAGTGATAGCAAAGTTTATTATAGAATCTAGGTCATAGGGCATTATGGATATTTGCTATACAGTTCTTTTTAGCTTTCCATATATTTTTAACTTGTCATAAGAAAATATTGGGTGAGATTTGTGCCTCCTTCATGAACTTTATTAGGTTTAGTCTTCCTGCATGGAAATACATGCCCCTCCCCACTTCTCTTTAAAACTCTTGGTATTGATTCCTTTGCCTTCTAAGGAACTTTGATATTCCCCTGTTCTTTCAGGGTTTATATGAGAAACTGCCACATCCTTGAAAGGACAGTGGAAGCAGGACTCTGACTCTGAGTCTAAAGCCCTTGGGCTTTGTGTGTTTCCAGAGACGTCACAGGGTATCATCAAGCCTTAGTTTTCTTAATTTTCTCATTCCTGAAATGGGAGATAATCCACTACATCCCCATTTGTCATACATGTTAAATTACGCACCTAATCACTTTGTATATTTTTGGTGAACACAGCTTCGTGTCCAGCACTTTTCCCCACCCACCTACCTTCTGTAAAACCTTTATTTCCTTCCCCCAAAATATGAAGCTAGGAGTTACGGCCCAATCATCTTCTCTTCATGTACTCAATTTATCTCATTTTACTGAAACAAGGGCTTGCCGTGCCATCCAGGTGAACCCCTGCCTCAGCCCTAGGTGCTGGGGTTACAGGTGCCCTCACCTATGACTTCTAGTCATTGAAGGTTAAACTTCTTATAAGCTCAAAACTGAGATATCTATATATGATCCTCATGTTAGTAAGTACATGGTCACAGATATGAATCCCTCCCCCGCCCCCCCTGCCACTGTCTTTAAGATTTCCTTTAGCTCAGGTATAGGACTGGTATTAGAGAAATATATGTGTGTCTATCCAGGGGGTGACATCACTGCTATGCTTTGTTCCTGACTTCAGTGTTCATATTATCTGAGCTCCCTGATTTCACTTCCTAAGGTGCTGTCTTCCTGCTCCTGGCCTTAACCGAAACATTGCGCATCCTCCTCTTTCCCATCTAAGACAAGGTCTCACATAGCCCAAGTGAATGTCAGACTTGCTGTGTTGCAGAGGATGATTTTCGACTCCTGAGCCTCCGGCCTCCTCCCTAGTGCTAGGATTACAGGTCCACAGCTCCATGTTTGCCTGCCATGAGTCCTTTGAAAACCAACTCAACGCTGCAACTTCCTTCCAAGCCTCTTTGACGTCCCTTTGTCAGCTTCTACTCATGAGGTCCCATTCTAGCATGCTGTATCATCAGCTGTCATGCATTTATTTTCTTACTAGATGATAAGCAGTGTGCTCAAGACCCTTCCACCTTCCTCTTCCTGCCAGCAACCAGTAGGCACTTACCAGAAGCGATCCATTGATGTCTGAATGGATGAATGGCTAAGGGTCATCCTCCCAGATGATCTCCAGGGCCTATTTCAGCACTGAGTTGGTCCTCTTAGCCCTGCCTGGGATTAGTCACCCACACACATTGTTAACATTTCAACCATCATTCTTAGTGCTAAAGCTTCTGTGTGGGTCATTAGCAACTTCATTTTAAACAAATGTCATTTGAGGGCATTTGTAGGACTTCTCTCTGCATCTTTGCTCTTAATTTCTCAGTGATTTTGTTTCAAGGATATGGATGCTGCTGTATTCAGCTCCCCAATGTACCCCAATCCAAAATAACATATATATATCTCTTACCCTCACTCCCCAATAGTCTAGGTTTGCTGACTGAGACTTGTTCTTCTATTCCATTTTTTGACTCTGGGAAGGAGGCGTGTCTGGGAGGTATAAGATCCCTGATAGCACCATTTCTAGGCTCTTCAGGGTTCAACTATGCTGAGCATGTGCAATACCATCAAGAGGAGCCTCCATCATCATCCTCTCCCCCCTTACCTCATCTCAAATCCTCTCTCTATTCTAAAGCCTATTCATTTCTAATCCTTCCTCCATTCTAAAGCTTATTCATTGTCCAAGGAAGTGAGTTGAGAAGTACTTCTTGGAGTTAGTTTCCCAATTCTCTTACTACACTGCTTGGCAATGCCTGATTATTTGCATGACTTCTGGGCTTAATTGGTAAATTTGCTTGCTCAATGTTGAAGCCCTGGCGCTTATCACATACCTTACGCAATAGTTTCCTAAGCTAGTGAACAAATAGCTAGTAAAGATGGCAGCGCCGGCCCTCACAGTTACACATGTAACAAGAAAGCACACCAAGAATGAGTGTATTCACACATCTTATTTTACGGCTCCTAAGAATCTTATCACACTGGCTCTCCCACGTTGTAGAGAGAAATGCAGCTTTAGAAGTGATGTCGTTTCCCCAAAGTTATTCTATGGCCAGAAAGTGATAGAACTGAACTTGGATTTCAGCCAGCTCAGCACAAATTAAATATTGTCTTCATGATATCACAGTGATATGCAATGTGTTCAGCAAAGCTGCTCCAAAGTCCATGGTTCACTTGTAGAGAAGGTGGGATTTTATATTTAAAAATTCAATCATTAAAACAAAGTCCTTACAAGTACCGTAATTTAATCCAACACAGCCATACCTAATGTGAGACATGGAAGTCTTTCTCTGGTTATGTTTCTCACGATATGACCACATGACAGAACTGTGTATATACCCACAATGTGGGGGTCTTAATTGTTTAACATCTCTTGCTTGAGATCAATAAAATTTGGACAACCATCCATCTGACAAATCCATGTCAGCCTGCCAACTTGCCTCCTGCACTTTTTTCTCTCTCAGATAAGTGTTTTCTAATTTGTTTAGCCAGTTTCCCATTATGAGTATTTGGCTGATTTTTTTCATCTCCTCCAGAAATAATTCTATAACAATTCCCTCTGAATATATGCCTGTGAGTCCTCATTAAAGACTTTCTGTGCATAATTTCCTAAAACTAGGGTGTATTAGGGATGAGTTAGATGCAATTTAAATTGCACTGACAGAAATTCACAGAATGTTTTAAAAAAAAAAGTTAGAATCAGAGGACAAAAGCAGTGAAGGTGGGAAAAGTCACATCAATAAAAGCGCCTAAAAGCATAGTCACATTCCTTTATTTTTCCCAAGAACTTTCAGCATTTCAGCTCTTTGTGTGAGCCCTAATGACAAATTCCAGGCCCTGCCAAGAGACCACAAGTTATTTGTCAGTTTGTCTATTTATCTTTCTTCATGTCTCTCCAGTGATGAAGTCCCCAGAGGTTAAACACTCATTATTAATCTTACCACAAGAATCTCAGAAAACCAATGTTTGCTGCCCTCTGGTGCCTCATTTTAATGACTTCTTGCCACACACAGACCCTTCATTGTGCTAGTCACAACTTTCTAGATGAAACCAAAGGCTCAATTCAACTGTAGTCAAAGAAGACCAATTCTACACACACACACACACACACACACACACACACACACACACACACACAC
>OU015746.1:30354742-30376159 GCA_907169655.1 Acomys percivali
CACACACACACACACACACACACACACACACACACACACACACACACTCCTCTTTCCACCAGCAGCTATAACTTAAAATTGAGTGAGCACGACCCAAGATGTTTCTCAAGAGTTTTCTGCCTGACATCGCCTTTATTAAGGGCACCGATGTGCAGTCACATTTAATGGTGTTTATTTTGAAACAAGTGCTGTTTACCCTTGAAAGCCTATTATGCATCTCTCACCTTACTGTGAACAAAAGGGCATTGTAACTTCACATAGTCTGTAGTCTGATTGCTTGCTTAAATTTAGGTCTGCACTCAAATGAGAAAAATACTTGAGTATCAGTCATCCTGGAATCCAAGGACTTATTCATAGAGCATGTGGGGCTCCATTCATGGATGATTTATGTCTTTGCATAAAGGGGAGGGGGGCGGTGTGTGCTGCCCAGAGAACCATCGTCTGCCTCTCCTGAGTAATTTATACAAGATCAATATTTATCAAGGTGAGCCAAGAATTGTACCATAACTCTCCAAGAGCCAAATACTTCATTTTCAGGTCTTTCACCCATGGAAAGGAGCGTGACAGATTGAAATGTTTGTGTGAAACGACTTAAAGGAGCTTCATACACTCTTCTTGGTGCTCTGAATGGAGTGGATGGATGGAGTGAGATGCTTCAGAAGAAATCAGAGATTTGTGCCCTGGATGGTGTTCTGCAAATATCACAAAATAATAATAAAGAAACGCATCTCTTGAATTAATGACAGAAAGGAAATAAGTGATGGTACCCCCAAAAGAAGGGGACTTTGTCCCATTTTTTAATTCTGTTAGTTTCCAGTAAATAAGCACCTGCTAGAAAATTTGTCATCAACTGAGAACATACCTGGAATGATCTTCTGCACAGACAAATATGTAAATATTTGGCAAGGTGTGAGCGGAACGTACTATGCTATTAAAGAATTGTAGGGATCAAAAGTGTATATCTACTCATTCTATTGCAAGATGTCAGAAAGCTAAAAGGACAGTCAATTGGGATTAGGGTTCCAGAAAGGAAAAGCGATAAAATGAACACAAAGAATATGAATGCCCTTTGAGTTGTGGGTGTGGGACAGCAGGTTGCCATGGCAGCATACAGCACATTTTCACCAATAATGGAGAAAGCTAAAGAGTTCCACTGGAAGTGGGTTGTAAAAGTCACATGCTCAAGCTATAAACTCTTACCTTATTTTATAAATAAGAGGTGAACCATACTCATGGGTTCTGAAACATGTGACAGACATGGTCAGATTTCCTTTAGGGAAGTTTCTCTGGTGATGCAATCCATACTATTTGGTAGAAAAACTCAAGAGAGGATGACAAGTGGGCTTAAATTTATCTTTTATTTTGAGAAGTATTTCAAAGCCGTGTTTGTCCTAGCCAGAAAAGTTTCCACTTAAAAAGGAATGATACCAGTTGTGAATGTCTGGGCCCAGGTTTGTTGGTTCTGTTGCTCTTCTTGTGGAGCTCCTGTCCCCTTCTGGTTCTTTCATCCCACTACTCTTCCATAAGTCTCCCTGCACTCTGTCCCAATGTTTGGCTGTGAGTCTCAGCATCTGCTTCAGCCCCCTGCTGGGTGCAGTCTTTCAGAGGACCTCTATGGTAGGCTCCTGTCCTTTTCATTCTCTTCAGGCACTTCTGGTGTCTGTTCCATTTGCCTTCTGAATGAGAATTAAGCATCCTCTTTAGGGACCTCCTTGTTATTTAGATTCTTTGGGTCTCTGGATTGTAGTATGGCTATCCTGTATTACATGCTTAATATTCGCTTATAAGTGAGTATACACCATGTGTGTTTTCTGGATCTGTGTTACTTCACTCAAGATGATCTTTTCTAGTTCTATCCATTTGCCTGAAATTTTTATGATTTCCTTGTTTTTAATAGTTGAATAGTATTTCATTGTGTAAATGTACCACAATTTCTTTATCCGTTCTTGGGGATGGTGCTACCTCAAGACCCAGCTATACCACTCCTGGACATATATCTGAAAGATGCTCTATCATACAACAAGGATATTTTCTCAAATATGTTCATAGCAGCTTTATTCATAACAGCCAGAATCTAGAAACAACCTAGATGTCCCTGAACATAAATCAGTGCTCTTAAACTAGGATACTGTCAATGTGTTAGTGGGAGAGTATACCAATAACTTTATATATAAATAATATATGCCATGCTATACAATATACACAATGTGTATGACATTGTATAACACATCCATATACAGTTGTGAATTATGTATGTTCAAGAAAGACTAAATGGCTTTACAAGGTCTGTCATTTGGAATGGGATCTTTGATGAATCTCATGATTATAATTATGAATCATAGTTAATTAAGGCAGGGAAAGAGGCATTCCAATAAAGAAGAAGAGAGATAGGGACCTGCTCCCACACCATATGGCCACAGGATGGTCCAGGGGAGGGGAATAGGGCAGAAAAGGGAGGGAGAATGGGACCGGGAAGATACAAGGTAGGGGATAACATTCAGGATGTAATCTGAACAAATTATAATAAATTTAAAAAGAATAAGAAAGATAACAAGTCTCCATCAATGTTTGAAGAGATACTGGTTGAAAAACTTGTTAAGTTGCTGAAGGATATCAAGCCACTGATTTAAAAACATGTTACAAGCTAGACATAATGACACATGCTCCCACACTGAGCCCTCAGGATGCAAATGCAAGAGCAGTATGAACTAAGCTGGGTGTGATGTGATGGCACATGCCTTTAATCCCAGCACTCAGGAGGCAGAGGCAGGTGGATCGCTGTGAGTTTGAGGCCAGCCTGGTCTACAAAGAGAGTCCAGGACAGCCAAGGCTACACAGAGAAACCCTGTCTGGAAAAACTACAAAGAGAGAGAGAGAGAGAGAGAGAGAGAGAGAGAGAGAGAGAGAGAGAGAGAGAGAGAGAGAGAGAGCAGTATGAACTTAAGGGCTAGCCTGGGCTACATAGTGAAACTATGTATCAAAAAAGATAAGGCTTGGCTTTGTTGCTCAGAGGTAGAGACTTGGCATGTTGTTGTGTGTATGGCCCTGGGCTGCATCCCCATCTTTGAAAACATGAAAAATGTTCAGCACTAAAAAGAAAAAAGGAGAAATGGAAGGAAAGGAGGGAGGGAAGAGTGAGCAGGAAGGTAGGCCTTATACCTGTACCAGTCATATAAGAAACAGAAAAAGAAACTCCATCTAAACCCATTGTATTATCATGCATGAAATGAAAAAGATCGTTTAAAGTGTTCGAGAGAAAATAAAAAACATTATCACCTATCTCATCAGAAATTATCATAGGCAGAAGAACATTGAATGATGTCGTTAATGCACTAAAAGAATAGCAGCGATGCTCCCAGCCAACCGTAGAGTGTTGTGACCCCTTTCTACAATAGGCTGCTTATTAGAGCTATATAACTCAGCAGAGAACCCGGCTGTACCACTTGACCTCAGCCATCATGCTCACCTACCAGTGCCCATCACAAATCTCCATCAATATCCTTGCTCAGGGATTAGGATCTAAAAGATGGTGAGCTACTCCTGGGCAGGGTGAAGCCAGAGGAAACCCTGGTGGAGGTCCATAGCAATCCTGATGTGCAAGTAACCTTGATCAACAAAAGGTGGAAAACAATACTCTACTTGGTAAAGATGACTTCCTTCAGTACAGTATGTCTTAGTCAATCCCTGAACTCTAATCATGAAATGTAACATTGAGAAACTCTACCTAAACACTGAGTCTGGATTAAAACATAGCATTCCATTCTTTGTATTGAAAAGGGGTGTAGATATCCTTAGTATGGGTTTTTATAGGAATTAATATAAAACATGCTGTTTTATTTCATATATTTTGAGAATAGAAAATGCTGAGAAAATAATGTAGATACTAGTACTAATGATGCTGTACTGGTGAGAATCGTAGTTTAAAACTATGATGATGTTGAACACAACTTAATAAGGGACTCTCTCCTCTATCTGAGATTACACAGTACTTTCTTTAAATTGTATTTGTTACTACTTTCCGTGTGTGTGGTTGTTTCCCTGTATGTAGATCTGTGCTCCATGTTCATATCCGATATCATGTAGAACCAGACTCACAGACAGTTGTGAACTGTGGGGGCTGAGAATCAAGCCACAGTTCCAACTGTGCAATAGCATCTCCACATAGGTCATCATGGCTCATAAACATTAGGAAATGTTTTGGGAGCCAAGTCTTCTGTCTTTGGTTTTCCCATCCTCACGCTTTCGGCTCTGACTCATGGAATGCATTCCCTGGCCGAATGGTTGGTAGTGTTCCCCTTCCACAGAAACTCACCTCCACTGTGAACAATTCTCTGTCACCAGCTCTGTGGTTGTGGACAAATTATTTAACATGAAAGGGTTGAAGACTAGGTAGCTTAGTTTTACCATGAAGTTTAGTTGTTTAGGGGTTAAGATGTTTTTAGGTCTAGATAGATGTTTTAAGTTGATAATGACAAGATGTGATGGAGATTGAATTACATTCAGAATTTTAGATGCATCAAGATAGGAAAAGTGTTTTCTTCAAGGCTGTCAAATACAAAGAGCCAAAACACTAAGAATATAACACTTATATAATTTCTGATTGTGTCATGGTTCTTCTTGCTATAGGTAATAATACACATTTATATGTAAAAAATAAAAAATAAAAATAAAAACAATCTTTACAATAAAAGAAAAAACTATTTAACATGGCTTTCTTTATACTCATGAACAGGAGAGAATGTTCTCACCTAAAGATCAAACAGTTTTGCTTGGGCAAATAAGATGGCTCAGTAGGTAATGTAGCTGCCTTGTGAGCATGAAGACCTAAGTTCAGATCCCCAGAGTTCACATTAAACACTGGGCATGGTGAAATGGTCCTGCAATCCCAGAAATGATGAGATTGGGGGCGGAGATAGGTAAATACCTGGAGGCTCACCATCTGGGTAGCCTAATCTGCTTGGCAAAGTGCCAGGCCAATGAACATCCTGTCATTAGCAAAAGGCAGAAGGCATCCTGAAGGCCCATACCCAAAGCTTTCCTCTGATCTCCACATGTATACCATGAACAAATATTCATGTACATGTGTACACACACACACACACACGCACATGCATGCACGCATACACACACACACACACACACACACAGAGAGAGAGAGAGAGAGAGAGAGAGAGAGAGAGAGAGAGAGAGAGAGAGAGAGAGAGGTGAGTGGTGGGTGGGGCAATAAAATACAGAAGCTGTCTGAGACAAAGGGAAAGTAAAGACCCCTGGGACGTCAGTCCTAGAATAAGCTGAAGCTTGAACGTCCTCCAAGGGTGTCGCGTCCCACTCGACCAGCAAGGAAGACGCGGCATCCGGTTCTTCTCTCAAGCAGTTTATTCAGGCTCTTCTTGTGCTCTTCTCCCCCGAACCACTCCCCTCATACCCTTTTATAGACATCCAAGCATCCAATCAAGCAACGCCACGTTTCCGTACTCTATTGGCTCTTGAAAGTGGAACTATCAAAGGCAGCGGGCCATGCCCTAATAAGGACTTGTTTACTACTTTTGAGGCAAAGCTGGCTACATGCCAGGCGCCATCTTGGGGCGAGGCACACAGTAGAATACTGTGGCTTCCCACACAAGCGGGGAAGGACGGGAGGGGGAGCAAAGGGAAGGGAGAGAGGGGGGTGTAGGTTTAATTTGTCTTCTCTAGGACAATTGTGAAGACCTTTCAAATGATTAGCTAAGAAGAAGAAGGGATTTGAGCCAATCCAATTTGAGGCAGCTACTTTAATATATATTTCTCCCAATACCTGATGAAACCTTAGTATTCTTAAAATTAGGCAAGCCATGTACAGGGAGAGGAAACAGTGGATAACCCAGAATCCTACCTGACTCACCTCCAGTTTAGGGAACCAAAGAGAATTTTTGGTAAAAGTTTTGAGGCTATGCTATCTTTCTTCCTCTTTGGATCTTTGTTTTTTAAAAAGGGTATTCTGATATAAAAATAAAAGATAAAAATCCTTCAAAATAGTAGTTGTCGTTTTCTTTCCTATAAGTAAACAACAAAGTAATTGTAAATGGATTGAATTTGACCTTATTTTCCATTTCCTTATACCGCTTCGCTCGCAAGGTTCCTTTGAGATGTTCTGTGTGATTTCATGTTATCCCTCTACACAGTAATGATGCCCCGTGGGGTAATCAGAATCCGTGTCCCATGCTCTGCTCTGCAGATAGGGAAGTAAGCACATCTGCAGGGTTCTCATGATGGGTAGTGAAACCGGGAATAGAACCCACCACTTTGACTTCATAGTGTTCTATCTAGCTTTTCACATTTTCTTAAACTTTACATTTATTTATGTGTATATAATGTGTGTGTGCGCATGTGCCTGTGTGTATGCGTGAGTTTGTGCATGCATTATGCAATTGTGTGTGCGTGGTTTAAGTATGCAAGTATGAAGTGTGAGTGCATGCACAGGTATATGTTCACATGAACACTCCTGTGAGTGCAGGTGTTCCTAGGCCACAGAATGCTCTTAGAAGTGGAAGGGGACTCTCGGGGGCTCTTCGGCCTTGTTGGAGGTGGGGCCTCTTGTTCATTGCAGCATACACTTCGCCCATAAGCTTCTGTGATTCTCTTGTCTCTACTCTCCCAGCCCCATTTTTCTGTGGGAGTGTTGGAGCTGCAGAAATGTGCTACTGCTCCAGACTTTACATGGGTTCTTGGGATTTGAACTCAGAACTTTACAACTTCTCACTTATGCAATATGTGCTTTACTCACTGAGTCACCTCCCTAGTCCCTGCTTTTTAGTTTCTTTATCTTTTGTTGTTATTGCGTTTCCCTGACACCCTCCCAAGTACACAGCTTTGCTTTGTAGAAACATTAAAAGCAAAATAAAAACAAAATGATGTTACTGCTGCTGCTTTGAAATTTATCTCCTAGTTAGTAGGTAGACACAGACATTTAACCCAGTCCAAAAAGCAGGACCTTATAATTAAGTGTGGGGTAGGGGTGAGACAGACCAAGGTCTCACCTCTTTTTGGAGTGCTGGGCATGCATTAGGTATTGCAATGCACTGTTAAAATCTCTATTAGCGTTAATGATAAATTCACTAAGTTTTTATTATAAGCACAAATTCTGTTCATTTTCCCACTAATAAGCAAACATGTTGAAAGATGGGGCAAGTCTTTGGCAGCTCTTGGATCTTTTCCTGTTACCCTGCCTACCTTGAGAAGCAATGGCTGTCAGTCATCCAGCTAGTCAGACCACCCAGGTCAAATACACCATCCATTTGAACTCTTCATGGATGTCTTGAGGAAACTGCACACTAATGCTGCTGCTTGCTTTAGCTTCCCACAGCAAGCCCAGGCACATCTATTTCAAGCCGTCTGTATTAGACTTTTTGTTATCACAAACCTCAGTGAACTCTAGCTGACTTTGCCACCATTTCCACCTGAGGCGGAGAGCACTTCCCCTGCTTGTGACTGGTGGAAAAGGGACAATGCACGATTGGCGCACATATACTCCTCCATTTGCACGGGACCTTTGCTGTGATGCGTGAATCCCTTCTCTGGCTATCTGAGCAGACTCTTCAACTTAATGTGCTGCCTAGGAGACACCGTCCTGCTCCTGTACTGCTTCCTGTGGCATTAGATATGAGGTATTAGGTCCAGTAAAAGACTTCTCTAGAATGGCCTTTTCCTAGTCTATTTTTAGTAGAGTGGGCTGGAATGGTAACGTGAAGAAAGAATCAGCCGAGTGGCAGCCACAGCAGCAGCAGCAGCAGCAGCAGCCAAGCAGAGGGTATCCTGAGCCATAGCCACAATGGAGGAGCCATTTTGACAGATGAAGAAGAAAAGGCAGAGCCAAGCAATTGACAGGGTGAGCTGCAGAAGCAGCAGAGAGGCTGGCTGCAAAACACGTGCAAAAGACGCAGAGCCCTAAGACTGGCATCAGATACCCATGTACAAGCAACAGCAGCAGTGGAAGAACACTAGTAGCTGTCTCCTTAAAAAAAAAAAAAAAAAAAAAACAGCAACAGCAACTGTAGCCATAGCAACAAGAAGCAATAAGCAGTTGTTGGGGGAGAACAGCCAGGGAAGGACCAAGAGGCATGGTGGGAATAGAAAGAGGCAGAGAGCGAAGGATGAAAGATAGATGATTGCAAAGTGCCAGAGAGGAAAACTTAGGTCACTAACAGAATTCCAGATAACTGTCAAAGCCTAAGACCCAAATCATAACACTGGCTGCTGTCAAGGCCTTAGGAATCCCCTAGAATCCCCCACCCAGGGGAAACTATAGTGTAGTTGCTGCTAGAGGCCAAGTCACCCTGGCAACATAAGAGAAAGAGCACTTGTAGAGCTGAGAGTCCTGCTAGAGCTAAAGCTATGTAAGTACCAGCTGCTGCAAACTCTGCCTGTCTGCTGCTGCTGTGTAACACCAAGAGACGGAAATGGTGCCAAAGATCAGCACCAGAAGCCCGTCTCCTCACCTACCCACAAGTTCCACCCAGCTAGAGCTTTTAAAATGATACAAGCCAACTCTTCGGTAGCAGGAACACTGAGCAAAACAGAGATGCAACCCGTCAGAAAAGGCCTCAAGAAATGGGTCTCTACCTCCTTGTAAAGCACGGATCTCCAGTTTTCTCATTGGCCCAAAAGAGCAGGGGTAGGAGGAATGTCTCACCAGATGGTCGGTATTTCTAGCAAAATCCTTCCATTATGATTCTAAAACACTGTTTCCCCTCATCTTACACACATCTCTCTTTGTAGCCCAGGTGGTTCTCAAATGTCTGCACCTCTTGCCTCAGTTTCCTGAGTGTACCAGTATACCTGCCTCACTCTTTCTGCTTTCATTACAGAAATGAACCTGCCTTCCTCCCTGTTCCCTCATACCCTTTCATAAAAATAACACTCTCCTCCTCCCTGCCCCCGCATAATTTGAAACCATAATTTGTACGTGTGTGTGTGTGTGTGTGTGTGCTGGATAGTCTCGCGTCAACTTGACACAGGTTAAGCTTATGTTGCTAAGATCAAAAGCAACCTGTTGGAATCCTTCTACAGGATCTACTGGGGGAAAATACTAGGAAAGTACGATCAAAAGCTTAAAGGTGAACCATGTGTTGAACAGTCAAGGAAAGGCTGAGACAGAGAGTGATCGGGATCTGAGAGTTAGTGTCTGAGAGGTCAACAGAATCCGCCCCCTCTCTTCCATCCCCGCCTCGAGTGTGTATGCATGCACATGTAAGTATGTGCACACGTGTGTATGTTGGATTGATGAGGAGAGGCCCAATTTGTGGGTGGGGCTAAGCCTGCGCTAGTGGTCCTGGGTTCTATAAGAAAGCAGGCTGAGCAAGCTGTGAGGAGCAAGCCAGTAGGCTGCACCCCTACATTGCCTCTGCATCAGCTCCAGTCTCCAGGTTCCTGCCCTGCATGAGTTCCTGTCCACACTGTTTTGGATGATGAACTTAACATGGAACTGTGGAGAAAAAAACCCTTTCCTCCCCACCTTGTGTTTGGTCATGGTGTTTCATCACAGTAGTAGTAACCTTAACTAAGACAATGTGTGTATATGTATGTATAAATGTATGTATGTATGTGTATATAAGTATTTGTATATGTATTTATGTGCATGTGTGTATGTGTGCATATGTGTGTATGAATATATGTGTGTGTGCATATGTCTGTATGTAAGTCTATATGTGCATATGTGAGTGTAAGTGTGTACATGTGTGTGTATGTGCATGTGTGTATATGTGGGTGTGTATGTGAGTATGTGAATGTATGTGTGTATGTGCATATGTGTGTATGTGTGTGAGTTCATGTGTGTATGTATGTGTGAGTGTATGTGTGTGTGTAGTTATGTTCAAGCTGCCAGAGTTTATCAGAGTCCATCAGGGCATGCTAGACAGACAATTTTTGTAGAGCTGTTCACCACACATAGAATTCTCTTCTGATCTCCTATCCATTACTTTAACTTATAAATATCTTGCAAAGCTTCACTCTAACTTTCTTATTTTCACACAGAATTATATCTGACCACCTGGAAACAGGCAGGGGCATTATATTTAGTCCTGATGCATGAAAAATAGCTATTTGTCATCATTTCTGTCATCACATGCAACATGTTTGTCCCAAAAAGAATATAAGCCAATCAGAGAAGACATAAAAACTCTGAGATCTTAGAAAGTTTCAAAGGGCTCAGCTCGCTAAGTGTGCCAATTAGTTCCTTCTGTCACCTTGACACATCTAGAGTCACCCCAGGAAGAAGATACCTGAATTGAGAAATTTCTCAGATCAGACAGGCTTGTGGCCATACCGGAAAGATTTTTTTCATTCAATGATTGGTGTAGGAGGGTCCAGCCAACGATAGGCACTGACGTCCCTAGGGAGGAGGAACTGCATTGTGTAAGAAAGATATCTAGGTGTGAGCCACTGAGCAACCCAGCAAGTATTGCTCCTCCACAGCTCCTGCTCAGAAACCTGCCTTGAGTGCCCTGACTCTGTCAACATTGTACTGTGACCCAAAAGCTTAAGGCCAACATGTTCTTTCCTCCTTAGTTTGCTTTTTGTCAAGAAAGCTTTGTCACAGAAACAGAAAAGTAACTGGAACACTAACCATTGTTCCAGAAAACACATCCGGCATGGACTCTGCACCGCGTTCTCTCTCAGGCACTTTCACACATGCCTTCATTTAATCCTGACAACTCCCACAGTATCTTCCATTGACTTATTCCACAGGTGAGATCACTGAGTGCTAACGACCTTCAGTGATCATCCAATGTTCCTCTACTACCTAAATCACCCGACACTGATCTTTGAGGTATCCCCCCAAGTGCAGGGCAATTTTCTCGTCAGCACCTCTGCCTTGCTCAGCTGCCAAAGAGGTGGATGTTGACTCCGAATCAGAACACAACACCTGGCTTAGGGAACATTGCTTGTCTGATGATTCACACTTTTAAATCAAAACAATAAAAAGCCTTGGCTACACAGCTTCACTTCCCGAGTCCAGCTGGGATGTGGTCACTGTGGTTCCAAAAACCTATTCGGGTGATATTCCAGCTTGAGTAAGCATAATTTGCACAGCCAGTCATCAAAGTTCTTCACGGAGGTCTTGTGATCGGCTCTAGTCAGGCGACTGCCAAAAGCTTGCTCATGGTTTGGCAAGCTGTCCTTCCACTCTTTGCTCAAAGTGGCATGAAGGGAGGGTAGGATGCCTTCTCTAGTTGCAAGCCTAAGCTAAAAATCGACAACCTGGCTCCATTACTCAAACTAAAGTCTTGATTCAACTATTATTTACTGAGCCTTTACCATGCATCAATCATTTTCAAGTATCTTATGACACCCCACCTTCCCAGTAGCCCTGTGAGGTGGCTGTGGCTGTCTTTGATTTCCAGATAGGGAAGTGGATTCCGATGTTCAGAGTAACTTCCTAAAGCCTGCGGGATGGAAGAGCCTGATTCCAAGTCCCCTGCCTTTGTATCTACACTGGAGTACTTCAAGCTTTGAAGTGGATAAAGAGTGAGGAAGTAATATAACACCAATAACAATGTTAACAGTTAAAACCATTAATCGTACCTTACTGGATAATATGACTGAACTCCCACCGTATGGTAGGCTCACTCTGCAAGCATCTCTTCATTATTCCCTCACAGCAGTCATAAGAAGTAGACACGAGTATCCCTTCACATTATAAAGGAGGAAAAGTTAGGTCTTTGGTCTTCAAGGAGATCACCTTGAGAAAGTATAAAGTTCAACCACTTTAAAGATTATGCCAGAAGGCCAACATGGCCAGAGGAAACCAACAAGCCAATCATCATTCTCAACCTTGACCTCCGTGTTAGGAGAGAGACTTAGGAAAGTTGCAGGTCACCTCTGAAGTAGGTGATGGCACTGTGAATATGCATTCTTTCCCCGCCTCATGGCCAAGGTTTCCAGGTTATAAACATGTGTCATTTGGACCTTCTCACCCTACTTTATTAAGAATGAACTGTGGAGAACATTCAGGTGCTTTCTTGGGTCTTTGAGAATTCACACACTGTGGTATGAGAAGGCCCCTTTGGGGTGGTAAGGGTTCTTAGTCATCTATTGTGGAAGAAGATCTACTACTCCCCTCCCATGCCAAGCCATGAGACTATCATTCTTCCTTAGGAGGACAGTGGGCAGCCACAATCAATCCAGGGAGTAGAA
Organism: Acomys percivali; assembly: GCA_907169655.1. Lineage (NCBI taxonomy): Eukaryota > Metazoa > Chordata > Mammalia > Rodentia > Muridae > Acomys > Acomys percivali. The sequence goes on from OU015746.1 coordinate 30,366,914, forward strand.
ATTTCTCTTCGAGTGATTGACAGCAGAACTGAGCCCAGTCCATCACTTCTTGACAATGAACTTGAATTGTGTCTTTCAAGAAGAATAGAAGCAAGAAGTGAATGGTGGAATGAAGCTTAATATTAAGCTATCAGCATATGAGATTTAAAGAAACAAGCAGGGCCATTTTGTGTATTTATGATTTATTATGCTGTTTCTTTTCCCTGTTATTGAAATGGTGTTGAAGTGATAAATAACTACCATAAAAAGAGTTTAACAGGAACATTCACAATTTCCTTTTGTTGTGCATGGTTCTTACTAATCTTTGCTCATGTATCATCCATATTTATATAGTGATAACTACAGAACAGTGTTTTCATGTGGTCCAGTTTCTCATTAAAATGTCTTCTAGAAGCACACTTCAATGTGTGGTCCCCTGGGTTTCTCTTCTGCCTCCTTTGCATGTGTTGTTATCCTTGTTCTAAGAGCTTAGTTTATTCACATCCATTCTAGAGGGCAGATCAAGCCTGGAATTGGATACATGCAAATTTGTCTATTTGGCTTTATATTTCCATTAAGGAGGCATATTCATTACATTGGAAGAAATAACAAAAGAGGGAAAAAAGACAAAAACAAAAGGTTAAAATGAGTTTTATTGTAGTTTTTTAAGTTATAAAAGTCAAGGGTGAAGGAATACACACATAAGCCAACAAACAGCTGTGCCTCTGGGAGCCTTGGCTGGCACCCAGCAGCTGCTCCTAGGGCAAGCAACTCTCACTGTGCCACAGTCCTACCGAGGGTGGACAGAGTAGGGAGAAAAGAAATACTTTGCATACCTTGGCTTCTGAGCCCTCAGCAATGCAGGAAATAGGTCTCTGTCACTCAACTGGTGGCATCACTGCCTTTGCTGGAGAGGCCAAAGGTTCAAGAGCCACACCAGAAATGTGGCAACCTCCCAAAGCTGATGCTCGTTTGCAATGTCATGGGAGGTGGAGAGAGGTGTGTGCTGGGAAGGGATCCCTCTCCCATAGGCACAATCAACTCTACAACATTTTCATTACTTCCCAAAGAAATCCCATGTTCGTGAACCAACATTCTTCAGCCAATCCCTCTGTCCTTCAAGCTCTAGGAAATTACCAGTTCACTTCTACCTCCATGGATTTGTTAATTTAAGATGTTTCCAATAGATGGAATAATGATTCTTTGTAAACACCCTACTCTTCATCCACAGAACCTTGAAGAAGACCCTGTACCTAGTGAGTATTTTAGCAATGTACTTGTACTAGGAATATTTGGTGATCATTTTAGGATTAAAATAACCCGTGATTAGGTGACCAAACAATCCAAAAAATTTGCCCTGCATAAGTACCCAGTGTATGACAATGATCTTGATATTATCAGCATAAAAGGATGACCTTGGCTTCATAGCCTCTTTTACTTTCAGTCTACTCGATGATATAATCTGGGTACCATACACTCAACAAATCAGAAATCGATTCCTGAAGAGAATGAAATTCTCTCATGAGTTGGCACATCACTCTGCGTGTTAACAGGCAATAGCACTAAAACGCACTAAAGACCATGTAATTTATTCCCAACATGCTGTTATTCTTTCCAACGCATTAGCTTTGGAGCAGAATGTTTGCTAAATGTTGTCTTTATTTCCAAAGCTTTGGGTAAAGAGCATATGCAACCAATGACTGAGAGATAATTGGCCACTTTACAGTTCCAACCTCAAATGAACTCCCCCGTCTTGGTTGATTTCCTGGTAAGAAGATCCTGTTTTAATAAAATGTGAAAGCTGCAAGGAGGATGAAGGTACAAATCTCAGCGTGTCCTGCTAGATAAATGACCAAGAGGATTAGTTGTCAAAACCATGCTTGTATACAGAATTAACAGACAGCCCAGGGGGAAAAACACCACTGGTTTAGCTTTCAAGTTTAAATGAAAATAACACATGTGCCTAACAGCTCAAGGTGTGCCAAAGCTTTGGAGAGAAACTGGCAAGGATGAACACCAAGAGTTTTGGGAGGCCATTAAGCATTATCATCCTGCTTCTGGTCTAAGGATCTTTGCTTGGAGGCAAAGTGTGGCCTTCCTAAGGCTTTGTCCCAGTTTCACAACCAACGGCCCACAAAATTCCCTTTGAATTTGAGCCATCACCAATGCAGGAAATAGGTTTGTGTCACTGAGGTGGTGGCATCACTGCCTTTTCTGGGGAGGCCAAAGGTTCAAGAGCCACACCAGAAAGGTGGCAGCTCCCCAAAGCCAATTGCATTGTCATGGAAGGTAGAGACCAGTGTCCACTGGAAAGGGGATTCTCTTCCAGGGCCACAATGAACTCTAGAAAATTTTCATTACTTCCCAAAGATCCTACAATCAGCTGGGCATGGTGACACATGCCTTTAACCCCCAGAAGCAGGTGCATCTCCATGAATTAGAGGCCAGTCTGGTCTACAAAGACAGTCTAGGACTTGTCTCAAAAAACAAAACAAAACAAAGAAACAAAACAATCAAAAACCAAACCAAACCAAACCAAAACAAAAAAAAAAACCCCAAACAAACAAACAAAAAAGAAAGAATGAAAAAGAAAAAAAGAAAGAAAGAAAGAAAGAAAGAAAGAGAGAAAAGAAAACCTACAACCTTAAACCAAAACTCTTTCAGTTGGCTCATTGTTACTGAGCCAGCATTTGATTTAGCAGCCAAACTACTACTTTGTCTAGTAGTTTAAGAAATGAATCTCTTAGCCCAAAAGTGGTTGGTCTCAGGTCTTGACAGTGGGTCCCTGGATTGGTAGAAGTGTCTATGAAAGCCAAGTTTTCTAATAGGTCAGGAGAGTCTATCAGTGGGTGGCTCATGGGAAGTTCATAGTCTCTTCCTTACGTTATCATCTTGTCCAAGGTTAACCTCAGTCATCTGGTAACTCTGGGTTATAGTGTATAGTATGAAAGAGTGGTCTTACTGTCTTACACTCACATCACACACGAGACCCCTGGTTTGAAGATCTTACCAGAAAGGAAGTGAACATATTTTAGAGAGTTAATGGGTTCTTCCTAGGTAAGAATCATAAGCTGTGCTGGAAATGGAGCTACAGAGCATTGTTACTGAGGTGACATCATGAAAATGCTCATGACTTATCAGTGATTGGCTACAAGCAAAAGGGAGAGAGTAGAAGAATTAGCATGGTGAGTGCTGTGATGCATGCACTATAGAATATGGACAAGAAGAGCCGATGGGAAACGGACTTTCCATGAGAAATGAATACTAAGTGGGGTCTTGATGTAAAAGTAAACCAATTGGCAGGCAGTTAGAAGGGGACTGTTGTATGAGAAAGGTGGCTCAATTGAGGCTAAGGGACCAATCTGTGAAATGCAGAGAAGGAGAGATGGTATGATGGTTCATGTGTCTTGGGGGTTGAGTGTGCCTTCCTAAAGAAGAAGCCAGCCAAAATGGCAAAGATCAGGATGATATGGGCCTTGGATTGGAAATGAAATAAGATGTACCACGCCAACTCCTCTTGGTGACTGACAGCTGGGACACAGAGTTCTAGCTCAGCATTTGTAACTATATACGGGTCACCTCTTCTGCCTCAAATTGGCCAATCTGAAACCAGATCCTATCTCTGCCCCCTAACACACATGCAGCCTTAGATATATCCCTTGGCCATATAGAGCCCCTTTCTGATTTTTCTTCTTGTCTTTTTTTTGGGGGGTCAAATATTTATGAGGTTATTTTGAGTATTCTCAGCCTCAAACAAGGATGATGCCTGGCATAAAAATGTGCTCATAAAATATTTGTGGAATCCAACTGGGTACAAGAGTGGAAAGGAAATTCTACTGTCTGAAAAACAAACTTCGGCTTTCCAAACACCACTAGCTGCCAAAGCAGCCTAGGACACCTGGAAAGAGGAGAAAAGGGATCTGAGCCCCGAAAAAGAATGACAGGAATCCGTGCACCCCAGAACCAGGAAAATGTAAGCTAGCAAGGCCGATCAAAGTGTAGGTGTTCACCTCTGCACCAGAACAAGGGCGCTGCTGGGGTGGAGGATGGCCAGAAGGGAGGGGGTCACAGGGGCTTTGATCCAGACAGAGTGCTTCAGGAATGCTCGGCAGCTGGTGTCTTCCCTCTTCCTCCTGTTACCCTGGTGTCCTACTAGGCACTGAAAGGGATGTTTGTTGTGTGATAGGAATGACAGCCTCTTTCAACAACAAAAGCGTTTAGCAGACTTGGAGAAAGGAACTCGCTTAACCTGATCAGAAACATGAACAACCCCCACAGGCGATGCTGAACTAAATGATGAACTGATGAATGCATTCTCCCTGAAATAAAAAAATAACAAACACATCTTCTCTTATTGTGTCTATCCAACATGACACCAGAGATTTAGAGCTCTTGAAGGCTGGGCTCACAATCCAAACTTCAAAAATGGTACTGGGAGATGCTGGACATGACAATTACGCAAGAAACAAACAGCATCCACATTGGAAAGGAAGAAGCAATATGATCTGTTGCCAGATAATGTGATCCTGTATATATTAAAAAAAAATTGTGAAAAAGAAGAGCAAAGGTTAGAAGCTGCCAAGTTCCTGATTTCAAAACTTGCTACAGACAGGAATCAAAATAACACCCTGATGGCATGAGGACAGATGTATAAATGAATAAAGTAGAACTGAACGTCAAGAAGGAAGTTGTCGATCAGTTGATTTTTTTTTCCACAAAAGGGATCAAGAAAATTCAATGGGAAAAATAATACTGCTTTTGGCCAATGGTACCAGGACACCCGGATGTCCACATGCGAGACAATAAAGTTGGACTCTTACCTCTTGTCCTACACAGAAGTAACTCCAAGTAGATAAAAAACAAAACAAAACAAAAAACTACAGAACCATGAGAGGAGGTGGGGACATTTCACAGTGTTGGATTTTGTAATGATTTCTTAGATATGACCCCCAGAGCACATCAGCAAGAAGGGACCTGGATATTCAGCTAAAATTAATAGCCTTTGTGCTTCAAAGACAGCCTTAAAGAGAGTGAAAAATCCTACACTGGGCTGGAAGAGACTCACAGGCCATTAACCCATAGGGGGCTTTACTTCTCTGGCCTTGCTGCCGAAGAACAACACCAAGCACGGTAGTAAATAAACAATAGAAACTTGTCACAGTGTACAGGCTGGGAGCCTTTGACCACAATGCCAACAGAGTCAGGTCTGATAAGGGCTTCTTTCTGTCCCTAAGGTGACACCTTGTTGAGCCATGCTTTCCCGATGTGACAGAAAGGCAAAAGAGAACGATGGCTCCCTGGCACCTCTTTTAAAAGGGGTTAATGCCACTCATGAGGACCCCACTCTGGTGACTTGATTACTTCTTAAGAGCTCCCACACCCGAAAAAATTGTCACGTTGCTGATTAATTTTCAGCATGTGAATTATAAAAATTCTCGTGAGGCACATTGAGAACACAGCAGGGCCAGTATCCAAAATAGATAAAGAACACCCCAACTACGAAGTGGAAGCCAAAACTCCAATTAAAAGTGACAAAGAACTGAGTTGATATATCTTTGCAGAAGATGTGCTAATGGAGTGCAGACGGATAAAATATGATCGGTGTCAGTAGCTATCAGGAAAATGCAAACTACAACGCCATTGAGGTGTCGTTTCACACCCTCCAGGACAGCTGTAGCAGAAACATACTGTCTGTCACCTGACAACTAGGACATTGAGGAAGTTGAAATTCTTATACACAGCTCAGTAAAAACATAAAACAATGAGGCCACTTTCAAGAAAATACCTGACATTTCCTTAAAAACATTAAATGTGAGTTGATAGAAATCTACTCTAAAATGTGTACCTAAGACGTCTACACAGGAACTTAAATACACACATTTAGCACAGCATTTTTTTTTTTGTTCTAGCTAAGTAATGTCAACAACATTAAGTACCAATGATTGGTAAATAAGCTGTGGTCTACCCATACAATGGAATATTACTTGGCAACAAAAAGAAATATATGCTACATGTACGAAACTGAAAATATTGCATTGGTTGAAATTCAGACAACTTGTCAAAGACTGGCTTAATATGGCCCTGGTACTGGAAATAAAATGTATTACATCATTGCACTTAGATGGGATGTCTATAATGCAAATCCACAAAGAAAGAGTGCATTAGTGACTGCCTAGGATTTAAAAGAAGAGAGACTGCCAATGGTCATGAAGTTTTGTTGGGGGATGATAAAATGCTTGAAATTTCTTGTTGCATGTATGGCAATGCTTGCTTAACTCTTAACATGCTAACAACCACTTACTTGAAATGGTGAGTTGTATGTTGTGAGTTCTAGATCATAAAACCATTAAAAAATCACAATATTGAGGGCAAGAGCTAGAGCTCAGTGGAAGAGCACTCCCCACTAGTCTAGCACAAGGGAAGCCCTGCATTCAATCCACAGTTCAACGATGAGAAAACTGTCTCTCGTGGACTGAATGAGTTAAGAGGTGGTAGGGAGCTGGGTATGGTGGTGCTTTTAAACCCAGCACTTGGGAGGCAGAAGCCGGTGCATCTCTGTGAGTTTGAGGCCAGCTTGGTCTACATAGCAGTTTCAGGATAGTTGAAGCTAAAGAGATGCAGGTGGGGACTAAGAGACTTGTAGTGAGAACTAAGGTCATAAATTAGTGAGCTGAGTTCATCAAATGGGAGATGGGATTTTGATCCATTTCTGGATCACTTTGAGTTTTTAAGGTTTCTCCAAGACAATCTTAGCTAGATTTTCAGCCTTCTTCATTGTCACGCTGGGACAGTCACAGTACTGGCCAGTCACTGCACAGCCGAAGTCAGTAGTGTCTCAGAGACTTCTTAAGTTTCACACTACAGAGCCAGGCTGAGGTCTTGGGTCCCAGTTCTTGCTGGGCAGTTCCTACAGAGGACTCTGTAGTCACTGAACTATATTGTCTGGTCCCCTGAGCACACATTTGTTCTTGAGATGCCTTTAATGATCCCTTAGATGTATAATTCTGTGCATGAAACTTATGACATTGTACTTCCAGTGCTTGATCTTACAGATTATGACTTGTGTTTGAAACTGAGGAGTGATGCTCTTGGCCCTATTTGCTTCCCAGTACCAAGAAACAAAAATGTGAGAAAAAATGTTGGGTCCACGAGGATTAGCTTTCTTCACGGAAAGTTTGGATGCAATTGGGGAAAATACCTCTAAAGCAGATGGGTTCTGATTTCTCTTTGGGCTCAGCAACTAAGGGAAAAGGAGGAACAAGGGCCAATTTTTTTTTTTATGAGATTTGACAAAATCATATCTTGACTGTGGTCCCTGCTTCAACAAAGTAATGAACAGTTACAATAACTTAGGTCTGAAAAAAGCCACTGGCATGATTGGATTTTATGGAAAATGGCACAGTGGTGCCCTTCATCACTTAGAGTATTCACTGTGCATGGGGCTATGTTCACAGGGACATTGAGAGAAATGCCAAGGGATAGAATGTCACCACAGAGGGAAGGGGTAGCTCATTCCATCTGTTTTGTGTGACAGAGAGCACAGGCTAGAGGGTTATATCCTATGCCTGTTCTAATCTCATTTTATTTTGTGCAATCTAGTGTGAGTCCAGAAAATTCTATGTCCTCAATTACTCTGGTCCTTTGGTATTTCCACTGGCTTCTTTAGTATCAGAGCAGAACCAACTGGAGTCTTTAAGTACAGCGATCTCCATCAGTTGTCAGGCCTTCTCCGTGTCCTAGGTGCTCTATAGTGTGCCAAGGGGAAGGAACAGAAAGACAATGGCAGTGGCAAAGAGAAGAGCCGGGTTCCTGATGAGATGGTCACAAGGCTCCATAAGAACAGATGGCATCGCTAGAAACTGGCATCTCCCATAAGCCTTGAGTGCACGCTTTGATTTACAAGACTTGCTTAGTATTCACCAGAGACTATGCATCCCAAACAATAAATAAGACAGACAAATTTCCTTGCCTTCCTGTTGTTGACATTTTGATGGATAACAATACATTTGGAAGATAGCACGTTAACTTACCACGGTGATTTTCTCCTAGGTGGTGGGGTACCAGACTCAGGGCCTCACACGTCCTAAGCCAGTGCTCTCACATTAACCTATGTCTTCTGACCTGGCCTCAAGTGCCAGAAAAATTTAAAGCTCAGTTGTTTAACTGGACAAGAGTACAGTTCAGATTTTCTTCCATAATTTCTTCTCACAACTTTTTCCCTATGACCACAAACATTTATTCTAATTTTGGTATAAAATTTAGCATTGATTACTATACTGCCACTCCAGAAAGGAGCCACTGTCTTTGTGGTTTGCTTTGATGCCTTGTAATTAAAATTAAATCTTCTAAGAAGAAAGAAAATTATATTATTCTTTAAAAATATTCCCTCCCAAAGGATGAAAAAATAGAGATTGGGAAGAATTTGCATTAATATAGAACCAAATATTCCTCTTAAGAATCTTTTTCCTTTTCTCTCTTGTCTATGAATTTATTTGTTTATGTATTTTCCCCCACAGAGGAAGGTAAATTAGTAACTAAAAGAGAAATTAGAAGTTGAAGAGGGCTAGAGAGATGGCTCAGAGGTTAAGAGCACAGACTACTCTTCCAGAGGTCCTGAGTTCAATTCCCAGCAATCACATGATGGCTCACAACCAATCTATCATGAGATCTTCTGGCCTGCAGGTGTACATGCAAACAGGGTACTGTATACATAATAAATAAATTAATTAATTAAGAAAAAGAAGTTAAAGGAAAAACTAACTTGTAGCCTTGGATATTTTTCTTAAGACAAAATTGTCTGTCCCTTTCAGCCTGTTAGTATCATATTAAATCATGGTAGTAGGTAGGAAATCTCAGTTTTAGTGGATTCTGACCTAGGCCAAAGGAGATCCTACATAGTACCTAACCCAGATATGTCAAAAGACATGACTTTGATGACTGAAGAGTAATAAAGTGTCAATAATGTGCTTGTCACACAAACATGAGGAATTGGGTTTGGATCCTTAGGACCCATGTGAAAAGCAGTTTCAGCATCTTCCTGTAATCTCAGTGCTGAGGAGGCAGAGACACCAGGACACCAGGACATCAGGACCCCTGTGCTCACCAGTCAAAGTGATGATCTTTAGGTCAGTGAGAGACCATGCATCAAATAATGTAGAAAGAGAGAGAGGGTGATTGAGAAAGACACACACATACACACACACACACATGCATGCACGCGCACACACACACACACACACACACACACACACACACACACACACACAC
>OU015746.1:30390730-30418173 GCA_907169655.1 Acomys percivali
CACACACACACACACACACACACACACACACACACACACACACACACTCCATGAAATCAGAGACTCACATAGGTGTCATCTTGGACAGGAAAGACAACTGAGATAAAGTGTACAGGGCTCCTATTTGGAGTTTAAGGTCAGCGGATGGAGACATGACAGAGCTAAAACATAGAAGGTTGGGTGGGAGGTGATTAAACAGTAAGGGAACATAGTACACTATGTGGAGGAATCAGGATATTCTGAGAAGAGTTCCTGTAGGCACTTAAGCTAACGATGATTAAGAACATTTCACAGGGAAAGCTCACCTCAGACCCTATCCAAAGCAACTCCCTTTTTATTTAGGACTCTCCTCAAAGCTGTACTACATAATTACCCAGATCCTGCAAGAGTGGCAGCCACTGAAGATTCATCTTTTCCGCTCTTGACACTTCAGTTTTCCTCCCGTTGATTTCTTAGGTGTCTCTCTGCTTAAATTTCCCTTCTTCGACTGCAAAGTCCAAATTCTGCCTTCCTTGTTCAATGACACATTTTTAAGCTCAAGCATAGCGAGTGCCACATAGGAGCTTTTCAGAGAGTGCTTTCTGAAGGGGGTAATCAAAGCTAAGACTAGACTTCTCAGAACTTGTGCCTTCATTCTGCATGCCAGAACAAAACTGATCTTAATGTCTCCTAGAAGGACTCTTGTAATCTTTTGAAAATATAATGCTCATTTTCAGGCTTTTTTGACTGTTGACATCATGAAGATGAATCTGAAGCTCTTGAGTATGTGGGTTATTACTAGGGATCTGGCTGGATATGGTAATTCAACCAAGTATCTGTAGATTTTCTTCTACCATTACTTGCTTGTCATTTCTCTATTTTTAATATATGCATTGATTTAAAGGTCTACTTGAGGTAAAATATTGAAGATTTGCAGGCTGTCACATTTATAATAAAACAGAACTATAAAATGCCATTAATACAACATCAAACAACATGCTGATATTGCTCAGACTTATCCAGTGGAATAGAATCAATAGGAGGTTCTGTATATAAAAATGATATCTATACCAATCATGGTGCTTTTTACATAGTATGTGTGTTAATACATGAAGATGTATATATGTATAGGAGTTAGCTCACACAGTTATGAAGACTGAGAAGGTTCAAGACTGTCAGTTGGGGGCTGGAGACACAGCAGGGTTGATGATATGGTGTTATTCTGAGTCTGAAAGCCTGGGGACCAGGAGAACTGATGATATACAATTTAAAGCCATCAGCGTTGCGACATAGAAGGACCCAATATCTCATTACAAGCCTGAGAGCTGAAACAGACTGAAGTCTAGGCTTGAGCCACGAGGTGGGAGTGGTTTCCTCTCACCAGTGACAGCCTCCGCCTTTCTGTTTTACTCAGACATTCATCTGATTGGGTGAGGCGCACCCACATTAGAGGGAGCACTCTACTTCACTCCGTGTATACATTTCGGTGTTAATATCATCACCAAATACCATTTATAGACACCCCTAGACCAAATATCTAGACATTCCATGATCTAGCCAACTTAACATGTAAAATTAACTAACATATTATCTAGCAGCAGACTATTAAAAAGAATAGTATGTGAAGCATCTGAAGTGACTAGCGTATAGAGAAAGACTACTTTGGAGGTGTGGCAGCTTCTGGAAGGAGGGTGGTCTGTCAGAAGCTGCAAGAGAAGGCACTAAATGTATTGAGCCCAGAAGAAGTCATGGAGCTAGTGGCAGTGATGGCAGCAATAAAACAGAGTATATCCAGAGAAACCTCGCATGCACCAGTAAATCTCTTGAAATGGTTTTAGATTTCAACACTCACCTCATACCTCAGTTTCGGTGCAGAATTTTCAGTGAAACTAAGACCAAAGGCCAAAAGGAACATGTACCCTTGTGGGTGTTCTTTTTGTGCTTTGAAGCTGGCTTGGAATTGCACTATAGACAAAGGTGATTTGGTTTCCAGCTGAAGCGCCAGGAAGAGAAGCCAAACACTTCACCCCTAGTGTTTACCGCGGCAGGGCTGGGCGTGAAGAGCAGGGTTGTCCCCGAATGTGCTCAAATTCCTGATGCTGAGGATCAGTGCCAGACTAGCCCAACACACGGTGAAATGCAAATGATCACTTTATCAGCTGACCTGCTGCTATACATCAAAGTGTGTTTGCACACTCATTATTAGACCAGACAAGTTGATAGCATAACCCAGTCTCCACCATAATCCTATACTCAATTTTACACAAAGTAAGTGCTGTGAGAAGATGCTAGGATATACTATCTCCCATCACCCCCACCATGAGAACTCAATACTAAGTGTGCCCATATAAGCCAGACACTGCAACAAACTAGGATGTCATATAGTGTTCTAATAGTAATTATTATTCTCGTTATATTTAAGGATCCATGGAAAATGATGAAAATAAATGAATGGGCCTGAAAACTCAAACGAAATTTGGAAACTACAAAAAAGAAGCTCCTCAGTTGAAAAAGTATAATATTTAATTTTTAAAAGTAAGTTAGTTAAGAAATTAACTTCTAAGTACTATTAGTTTTACTTAAAAATTCTGCCTAACACTATGGATTTTACATGGTTTCCTTCAAACAGTAAGAGAAAAGGAGGACTTCAAATCATTTTATGAAGTCAGTATCATCTTAACACGAGAAGCTGGCATGGATACAAAATCCCACCTTATAACAAATGCAAAACTCCTCAAGACTTTGTCTTGCTCTTGATTTTAGTGGAAATGCCTTAAGTTTTTTCTATTTAGTACATTATATTAAATAAGTGTGTCATATAAATCCTTTTATTATTTAGAGATTTAATCCTTCAGTGTCTGGTCTCTTCAAGATTTCTATCATAAAGAGGTGTTGCATTTTTGTTGGTTGACATGATCATGTGATTTCTCTACTGCATGCATTTATTTTTGTTTTGCATATGTTGAACCATCCATGTACCTGTGGGATGAAGTCAACTTGATTGCAATTGTTATTCAGTACAGTGCTTGAAATCCCAGCTAGAGCAATGAAACAAGAGAAGGAAATGAAAGGGATACAGGCAGGAAAAGAAGCCAAATATCTGTATTTGCAAATTATTTATTCATTTATTTATTACATAGTTTCTTTTATATAATAATTCTATAACTTAAAGGCCTTAAAGATTACATCAGAACACTCTTAGGTCTGATTAACAAACAAAATACTTTGTATTCATAATCGCCTCAAAAAATCACCTCTGGATAAACCTAATCCAAAAAGTGAAAAAATTCTAAAATGCAGACTTTGAAAAGCTGAGGAAAAAATTGAAAGTGAACTAGGAGTTGGAAAGATCTCCCATACTTGTACATTGAAATAATTAATATTGTTAAAGTGGCTATCCTGCTGAACACAATCTACAGATTCAATGCAATTCCATCAAAACTCTCTTGCTGGGCTGATGAGATTGCTCAACTGACAAAATTATCTGCTGCCAAACCTGAAAGCCTGAATGCAATCACAGGTCCAACATGGTAGAGGGAGAGAGCTGACTGCTGCCAAGCACAAAAGACCCCGAATGACCGAGACACTCCTGAGCAAACCGAGCAATGGTGAAGATAGTCCCATACCCAACTTAACTACAGAACTTTGGTAATGAAAACAGCATGATACTTGCACAAAAACAGGCATACTGATCAATGAAATACAGCAGGGACCCAGATACAAACCCACACCACTGCAGCCAATTGATTTTTTTTTTTGATGTAGATGCCAAAAGGGAAAAACAACCCTTTTAATAAATTGTACTCACAAAAATGGATATCCACACCTAGAAGAATGAAATTATATCTTTACCTACAATCCTGTACACAAGTAAACACCAAAATGAGTCAAGGACCTTGATGTAGTACCTGAAGCTCTGATATTGTTAGAGGGAAAACTAGCAAAAGCACTCTAAGATACTGGTATAAACAAAGACTTTCTGAAAAGAACTGCAGTCCCTCAGGAAGTAATGCCAACCTTTGACAAATGGGACTTCATGACATTATAAATTTCATAACATTTATACAACATTTCTACACAGTAATAACTGATGAGCTGTTATCCTGGAGAATGGGAGAAACCCCTTGCTAGCTGTATATCTCACAGAGAATTCATATCTAGACTATATAAACAATCACAAATTTAAGCAACCCCCAGTGCATAAGTGGACTAATCAAATGAACATATAGTCCTTAAAAGATGAAGTACAAATGGCCAGTAAAAAGGAAGAGCATGCCGTCCCTCACTGGCCATCCTAGAAATGAAAGTTGAATTACATTGCTGTTTTCTCCCACCCTAGTTAGAATGGAAGTGACTAAAATTACAACAGCAAGTGCTTGTAAAGATGTGAAAGAAGAGGAGCCACACACCGCTGGTATGGAGGAATCTAGTCAACTCTTATGGAAATAAGCATGGAGGCTCCCCCAAAGCACCAAAAGAGATCCTTCCATAGGACCCAGCTATACCACCCCTGGGTGTTAATCAAATAGTTTCTGAATCAACATATCAGAGACACTTGCACATCAGTGTGGGTTGCAGTACTATGCAAAAGCGAGCTTGAAGAACTGACCTAAGTGTCTCTAGGCACAGGAAAGGGTACATAAAATGTGGCATATATACACAATGGGGTTTGTGAATCCATAAAGAAAGATGAAGTTATGCTGTTTTCCTGAAAATAGATACAATTGGAGATAATCATCACAAGTGTGTCAAGCCAATCTTAGACACATTTTGCAGGTTTTCTCTCCATTGTGTTTCCTAATTGTTATATAGATACAAAAAACAACGTGTATATACACAAATACAAATGTAAAATGAAAGCTGTTTTTGTAGAACATTCCAAATTTGACAAATACGCACAGCAAAGGTCTACTTACAAAGCTAATTAGTAAGCTTAGCAACATCACAAAACGTAATGTCAATGCACACAAATGAAACATGTTTCTATAGACTAACATTAATTATATGAAAGTAAAATTTAACAACAGCATTTCTTTTGAATTATAAACATAGAGTTAAACTAGCATTACCCCTATACAAAAAATTGCATATAAACCTAAAGATATGTACAGAATATATATATTGAGGGGAAACTACAAGATTTTAAATGATAAAAATAAAATATAAACAGAATGCCATATCCACAGAGGAAAAACTCAATGTAGTAAAACTCTTCTAAATTAGCACAGGAATCCTATCAGAGTTCTATAATATGTTTGAAAGTAGATGCTCCCTGACTATAAAATCTGCATCAAGTGTTAAGGAAACTAGAGTAGTTAGAATTAAACTTGAAAAAGAAGAATAAAGTTGAAGGAAATTCAGTTGATTTTAAGAGTTGCTATTTATTACATTTAAGACAGCACAGGCAGGCGGTGGTGGTACACGCCTTTAATCCCAGCACTTGGGAGGCAGAGGCAGGCCGATCACTGTGAGTTTGAGGTCAGCCTGGTCTACAAAGTGAGTCCAGGACAGTCAAGGCTACACAGAGAGACCCTGTCTGGAAAAACCAAACCAAACCAACCAACCAACCAACCAAACAAACAAGCAAAAAGACAGCATGGCAGTGATGCATGTGAACCAGTAAATTAGAGTAAAGCCCAGAAATAAAGACACACAGATATAGCCTACCCATATTTCGTAAAGTGACAGAAGCAAGTCCATGAAAACAGCACAGCCTCTTCATTAAAGAGCATTGAGATGATGTTTTGTTGTTTAAAAACCTTGGAACCACACCTCTTGAAGATAAGATAAAATAAATCGTTAAACTGAACAGTAGTTAATATGACTATGATCCAGATCTAATCTGGGAAACACTGGCAGAACCACACCTGCACAAACCCTTCACAAGGAACTTCCCACCCTGAGTCTCTCTTCTGCATATCTGGAAAGAATTCACCATGAAGGTTCCTTGTCAACCTTAGGCTGAAACTGCAAAGTCTCAAGAAAGTCAGTATCGGTGTGAAGCATTTGTCCCTTATCTGACTGCAAATCACAGGAGAGATAAGCTAGCTGTGGTTGTATAATGAAAATTAGGTTTTAAAAATCTGTTATGGAAGGCCATTTTATCTTAATTAATAATGTAATAGTAGACCTCAAAATGGTTGAAGCAGTATATTTCAGCCCAGTGTCTTTCAATGTCCTTGTCCAATGTTCCTAAGTCCAAACAATGTATAAAATGCTTCCTTCCTTAACAAGTTTTGCCTCTGGACTAGTTAAAATCCGAGAAATTATATACTTTATGAGTTTTCTTCATATTCTACCCTCAGTCCTGTGTCAAAAGGAGATAGAAAGCGATAAAGGAAAAGTTGTGTGTATTTGTTACTTTTCTCATCAATGTGGCCAAAACCCAGAGAGAATCAAGGGAGAAAAGAAATCCCTGGTCCAGAGGGATTTCAGCTCACGGCAATGAAATCAAGATGGCCAGAGTGGTTCCCTTGACAGTGGAAGCACGTGGCAGTGTGTCTTCACATGGCTTAAACTGGGAAGAGTGGAAAACAGCTTTAAAGGCTTCCTTCCCTTAGTGATTGATTTTCATCAACTATGCTCTACCCCATGGAGTCCCCACAGCCCTCAAAATATCACCACAGGCCAAGTACTGAACGTTCAGAACTTGAAGCTATTGGAGATAGATCAGATCCAAACTGTAACGTTCCTTTAACAAAATAGCCTGAGAATTCAAAGCCAGAGCCTGCGGGCGAATTTTTCTGATTCCAATCACAGTATCACACAACTTCTCACGTTAGCTCTCTTTGTGTTGATGAAGGAAAGCAGTGCATATTGCTGACAAGATGGGGCCTGAGCATCTCTAGCCACTTACAGAGATAAGAAAGTAGAGTCCCAGAAATAGAATTCCATCTGTAGAGAAGGCCAAGAAGTTTGAATTTCTTGAGTTAGATTGTCTACTTAGGAGGGGAAGACAGAATCCAGATGTGGAAAGTGGAGGCGGAAGCCCATCTCAGTGGTACTGCCCTCCCCATACGTTCCCATGCCCTACCTCTACCCATGGAGAAGGTCAACTCCTTTGTGCTCTTAGGACCTCTGCCTTGGTAGATGGCTTTCACTCAGCATGGCAGATATTACTTCATTGAATTACTTTACAGTACTGAGAATGTGAGACTCGCTATACCAACATCCTTATCCAGTGTATCAGGGTATTCGTACAAATAGCTTACATATTCCTTCCAGGATAATCACCTCACTCCATTAGCTCATACAAGTTTGCACCCTGCTAGGCTGTGTTGTTGTTATAGCACTCCTGACAAAGATAGGGCATGTTTAACAATGTTGAGAGGGCTAAGCAAAAAGTCCATTGTATGGGGAACTCAGCTTCCAATGTTTCTTTTTCCATGCTGTTCAACATGGATCTGTTGAGCTTCTTTGGGCAGGGCACTATACTTGCCTCCAGATTTGAAAAACAGAACAGGTTCATTCTCTGTCCCTGTGTAGCTCCAAGTCTAGCCAAACACACTGGGAGGGAGGAAGAAGAAAGCCTCTTGTGGTCAGAAATTATACTTTTCCAATAGGTATCGGAACTGAAAACACACATTAAGAGTTTGAATTAGCTGAGGGATAGAGGATTTGACATACATCCTATGCTGTGTGCAGCATATGTGCTATGATGCATTCACCCACCTTCTTTTGGCAAGTTTGTACACTGTTTTGTGCATTCTATTTGTCATTGTTCTCAGTGCTAAGCACAGCAACTGAAACCTGCTAAAAAGTAAAAAACATGTGTTAAATAATTTCTACAATAGTCCTTTTTCCTCCCCTCCCCTCCCCTCCCCTCCCCTCCCCTCCCTTTTCATTCCCATCCCTTCCCCCTTCTCCTCTTTCTCCATACCTCTTCTCTTCCTTTCTTTTCTTTCCTTTTCAATGCTCAGATTGCATATATGTTTACTTAACTTACAAAATAATTGTCTTATTGTATTTTCCTGCATGTGTAACATTGCACTTCACTCATATTCCACTGGGCATTATTTCTAATAACAGCTGTAACATCCAGCTTCTTTTGTCATTCATAGGAAAGCCATAGACATGTGTCACCATGATTGTGCAAAGGGTTCATTAGCCTTATCAGCAATGCCTTCATTCTAACTATTGTCTCAAAATCCACTCAGATGAGCTGAAGTTCAGGTCGTACTCCAGAAAGGATCTGTAATCTCAGTGACTGTTCTGTTCAGCAAATACCCAGTGTGAAGTACAGACAGGACACTTGAAACAGAAATGGAATAGAATAAACTTCCCCTATGGGAGACGCCTCGGTGGTAGAATGTATATGTAATCTGAGTCCCAGAAGAAGAATGCGGCAGAATAACTCCAAAAATAGCAGGAAAATATTTGTTTGCTGAAAATAGCGGTGCATCAATGTTAGAGGCCAGCAGATCCCAAGTAGAGTAAATTCACTGAAAACCACACATATGTACAACACATTTAAGCTTCTGGGATGCAGAGACAAATCCTAAAATAAGAACAAAGAGAGAATTCTAGAAGAGCTAAGTCACAGAGAATGCGGGTAGGGAAGAGTTATCACGGGTGGGTAAACAGTGAGATTAATGGTCAATGTTTTTCAGAAGCAGTGCTAAATGCTCACTATGATGCATCTTCAAATTATAGGAGATTAAAAAACCAACTGTGAATTTGATATCCATCAGAAATATCTTTTAAAACTTAAGGTAAAATGAAGACAGTTTTGAAGAAACCAAAGCCAAGAACTTAATTTCAGCAAGTGTATGATATGTCAAAGAAAGTGCTTCAGGTGGGAGTGGAGTGAAACCATGCAAGTTGGAAACAGCCATTGGGAAAGTGCCAGAAGTGGAAAATAACTGGGTAAATGCAGGCCACCAATTTTGCTATTGACTTAGAAGACAGTTGATTACTTAAAGAATGATCTTTGAATTTTTTTAAAAACCACGTCAGGTTCATTGATTTACTAAGATTTTTTAATTTGGTCTTCTAACAGTTTACAAAGAGCTACTTAGCTCAGTGATTATCAGGGATCTCTAAGTTGCTTTTCCCTGTCATTGTGTTATCTCACTTGGGGATCAGGATAATGCTTGTCTCATTTAAAGGGGGTAGAGCTGTGCCTTCCTTGTCTATTTTTATGGAAGAGGTTGTATAGAATTGATATTTGTAACCTTAACCTGTGAAATCATACTCCTTTCATTTGATTTTATTTTATTTAGAGAATATGCGCTTTATCCATTATTCAATAGGTTTTATGATACAAAGTATGTCTACATGGAATATGACTACTGAACCAGTGTTTTTTTTTAAATGCTATATTAAAAAAATGCCTGCAAGCTGTGAGGCCCAGACCCAGTGGTGACATCCACAAAACAGCTCCCACACCCAGTGCTCAGGGAACATTGCAGAAGAAGGGCATAAAGATGGTTAGAGCCAGAGGATCAGGAAACTTGTTGTGAGATTGTAAGTTTTAGCCACGTCAGAAGCTACAATCATAAAGTCTCACCAATGCAACCTTTTCCAAACCTACTTTATTTGAGGTTCTTTAATGCCTATACCTCCCTTCAAACCCACCTACCCTATATAGGAGAGAAAAGAGGTTAATGGGAACAGGAGAAGTAGACCTTTTTGGACTCGGTTCCTCAGAGCAATTCCCCTGGCATAGACGGCAGGATTTCAGCAGATCAGCAATTCAACCAAAGTTCCTGCTGGAACCTGGAAAAGCAGCCACAACCCAGAGCCCTGAAGTGTTCTCTGGAGCAGTCCTGTTTAGGAGCATCCTGAAGTGGAGCGATGAACAGCCAAACAATACCAAGTTCCCCAATGCCCCAGCCTCCTGTTTTGGGCTCATATATATCTCCTCTCAGAGTTTGTTCTAGGATGTTTTTCAGCTTGCAAAAACCAAGCTTCCACACGAGGTGGTTTGTCTTCTAGTAGATAAACATCACCTGTTCTCTCAGAAGTCTGTTCCTTATCCCGCACTTGGGATCAAAACAAAAACATGTGTATATCCACTACATACCAACATGACCTTGACAACGGTGACACCAATGAACACATGAAAATAGACATGGAAAAGTCCATGAGGCCTCATCCCTACACAAAGGACTACAGGGAATTAAGGAAGGCTGAGAGGGAAGAAATAGTTTCCCCAATGAAGAGCATCTTGGTTACCCAACACCAAGTGTGTGTGTGTGTGTGTGTGTGTGTGTGTGTGTGTGTGTGTGTACATATTCACGCGCGTACATATTCACATGCAACAATAACTAATTGAAAAAGAGGGCATGAATTTGGAAGAGAGCAAGGGGGGTATATGGAAGGGTTTGAGGAGAGGAAAAGCAAGGGGGAATGATATAATTACACTACAACCTCAGAAATAAAACAAGTAATAAAATAAAACAAAACACCTGCAGTGGATCCCACTTTGGAAATTCCACCATTCCGTGCATTTTGCTTTTATCAAATCTCATCATCACCTTGCAAATCTTAGGCACAACTATCCATGCGAACCTGACACTCAGTAGTGGCCCTGGTGTCCATTACTACAGTGCCAGTGAAACTGCACTGGGCACAGAGTGCAGAAATTGGTGCAGAGTGTGAACGCTGGCTCTGGCCCAGGTTAATTCTGATATTCCTAGACAGATATCAGAACAGATTAGAGAATGGTAACCCAGGAAAGTTTCTCTTTACTAAAACTTATTGGAACTACAACCAATGATGAATTGATTTAGTAAGTGATGTTCTACCCATCCCAGGGGCCAGAGGTTCATGAGTTCCAGAACTCTTGTATATACTTCAATTATTTATTTGTGAGACAAAGATGAAATATTCATAAACCTCTGGTGAGAAACTATATTCAACGTGATTTGACTTCAATACGGTCTTTTATTTTGTTTTTGTTTTTGTGTATATAGGTGTTGTTCTTTGTATTTTTTATATTTATAAATGTTATGTATATAAAGAATAAGTTAAATTAAGGTATCACAAACTCAAACAGCTGCAGCAGCCACGAAGGAGAAAAAAATCTGCTGACATTTGTCTTTGCTATGGCAGGATTCAGTCACAAAAGCTCTCTTAGAGACTGACAAAGAATGTGAGATATAGCCAAGATGCTAGACAGCGATCAGTTATATGCAAACACAAACTATTTTGGCACCAGCAGCCTTTCTTATCACAAACACACCAGATGCAGCTAGTGACAACCTTGATTAGTAAACATGAATTTGAATACTTGAATAAGCACAGTAAAAACTATTACTAGACTGTTTAGAAGCCTTTTAAAAGTTAAAACATAAACCAATAATGCAAATAACACCCACAGAATTAATTATTTACATGGTAAACTAGCACAGAGAGAACAAATAAAATAAAAAAAAAAATTTTTTTTTTAGCCTGGACTGGGTGATAGAGGCTTGGTAACCCAAGCTACTCAGAAAGATGGTGAGGTCTGGGTCACAACTTCATTGCAGTCTGGATACAGAGTAAGTTCAAGGCCAGCCTGAACAACTTAGAGAGACTCTGTCACAAAAGAAAAAGAAAAGAGAGAGCTCAGGCTGTAGCTCAGAACTTAGCATGCTATGGCTCTAACTTCAATTCCTGGTATCACTAAGAAAACAAAAATCGATGAACATTTTACAGTTCAGTATGGGGCCTGGGGAGGTGGCTTGAGAAGAAGCACGAGGACCCGAGTTCGCATCCCTAGAGCCCACATACAACACTGGTTATGACTGCTCATGCCTGTAATGTCAGCACTGGAGTACGAGGACAGGTGGATCTTGGGAGATCCTGATTTGCAAGTGTAGTAAAAACCAGTGAGTGTTCTAGTTTAATAGGGGATCCTATCTCAAGGAAGGAAGGCCAAGAGCAATATATGAAGATGCTTGAGTGACATTTTCCTAAGTGCATATGGGTGCGCTTGCATACTGATGTGCATTCAGCACACACACACACACACACACACACACACACACACACGCACGCACGCACGCACACGCGTGCGCACACACACACATGCACACGCATGCACACAATTAATCACATGAATATAATTATGTAGCTCTTTCTATAAGCCGTTTGTAACCCAAATGATCACCGAGATTCTGTAACTATCAATCTTATTTAGTCTGGAACCAAGTAAGAAAGAGTGCTGAAAACCACCAGACACCTGTCCCTGTTCCTTAGAAGGTATCCTATCCACTGGTTGCAGTGGCCTTACATTTGGGGGTGTTCTCCCTCCCTCATCTGTCCCCCAGCAGTCAGTGTCTTGTCCTTTGCTCTGGGGGCACTCTGACTGTCCCGCTTACATTTAAACTCTACAGGCCGTGCTGAGAAACTAATGGGCCAGAAGAGATTGTTCGTTCCTCCCTGCCTACTTCCCCCACGAAGGGAACCGTATTTATTGCTTTAATTAGCGCACCAAGTTGTAGGAGGAAATAGGAGTCTTCAACTCCTCTCCTGACGGCTTCAAACGGGGGTGGAGTGGGGGGGGGTGGGAGACAATTTGGAGAATTTTGTGCAGCGAAAAGCAGGCTGTGGATAATTAACACCACTGTGTGGTTAAAGGTTTTACAGAGGGGAAGGGAGAGGGAACAGAGAGGCCATCTAAGACTCTTTCACTAACTTCCAACAGTTTACAATGGGCTCGCAAGAAAAAAAAAAGTAAGTCGTGGGTGTTTGCAAAAGTTTTGTTCAGTGAGAGTCACCTCCGGGATGCTGGCAGGGTGGGGAGGGGGGCGCGAGGGAGAAGGGTGGTGTTGATGTTCATCTTAACCTGCAGCAACTGTCATTGAATTGCTGAGCTGGCTTTCTCTCTGCGTTGAAAGGAAAATAATTCCCTACAATTATTCCTCCAGGGAGAATTAAATTCGCCAACCCATTAAGGCAAGAAAAGACCAAGTTCCCTAAAGATATTTTGGGAGTTCAGCGAGGTCTCAATAAGTCATAAGTTTTTAAAGATAATAGCCTGGAGTTCTTTCCACGAGTGATTTCCCAAATCGTTAATGACCGGCAAAGTTTGGTGCAGGGGCGGGGGCGGGGGGGAGAGGGGGCCTCAGAATAGAAGGCAGGCGTTATGCTATGTAGCCGCATCCGGCTTCCATATTAAATCTCTTGTAGTCTCTTGCTTGAGTCTCTGCCTTGCTGAGAACGAAGAAAATTTTTATTGATCTCTAGCAGTTGTAACATAATTACAGCACACTTCGCTGTAATGATTTAAAAAAAATACATTCTGAATAAGAGCGTGTTTCATTCATGTATTCATTCAGAAAGCCACCTTTCGTTAAATATTTGAGCCACAGTGATAAACCACGATGACCGTAAAGCCAGTCCTTAGGGCTTTACCATTAGAGATGAAATCACGGAGTACAGCTTTGAAAACACGGAGTACCTTTTCCCAATTCTTCTCTCTCCTTAGGCCCTAATGCAGGAAGGGTAGAGCTACGTTTCAGCAAAGGTATGTGGATACAAATTGTTGAATTTCATATAACTTTTTTTAATTCTTGTGAAATTTTTTTCACATCTTAAAACTGTGAAAACTATACTTTGCTGATAGAGAGCTACAACAGAACTATGTGGCTATCTAGATTTTTGCCTGTGGCTTAGAGGTCTTTGATCTAGAGCAGTGGTTCTCAACCTTCCTAATACTACAACCCTTTAGTACAGTTCTTCATTTTGTGGTAACCTCCAGTAATAAAATTATTGTCATTGCTACTTTATAATCGTAATTTTTCTACTGTTGTGAATTGTAATGCAAATATGTGTTGTGCAGGATGTCTGATATGCAATCCCTGTCAAAGGGTCATTTGACATCCAAAGGGGTCATGACCCACAGGTTGAGAATTGCTGATCTGGAAGCTAGAGAAAGTTAAAGATCCAGTCATTGGGGCTGGTTCACTGCTATTGAAAGAGGAAGGACATGGCAGGAATGGAGCTCATTTGGTAGAGTGTTGGCCAACCATTCAGGAAGCCAAGGATTTGCTTCCTCCCATAGCATCAGCTGAGGACTATGGCTCACACCTCTAATCCAAGTGTTCAAGCAGTGGCTGTAAGAGGATCAGAAGTTCAAGGTCATCTCCAGCTAGAGAGTGAGATCATGTTCAACATGGAACACCGGCCTCAGAGGGGGAAAAAAAAAAGAAAGTGGAGGGATAAAATACAAAGAGGCAGAAATGACTGATGCCTACAGATGCATGACTGTTAACATGTTGGAATTGGAAGAAGCTTCCAAGAGGTCTTGAATGACCTTCAAAGGGTGTTTTATTCCCTTCAGGTCGGTTTCAACCCCTACAATGACCGGCTCTACACTGCCCAAGTTCTCAAGAAAGCTTGTTTTATTGTTGAACAGAGAAATATGCATCATATATACATTGTCATTAAAAGTGTATACAATACACAAATATTTAAGGATGCCTAATCCTTGTAAGTTTCTTCTCCTGTAAGACCTTAGGGAATAAGCCTAGGCAATTTTTTTTTTTCAGATTGAAAGACAGCAATCCCACTTGCAATTTATGTTTTATTTAGTTTACTGATATAATTTGCCCACTTTTGCCACATAATTCAGTCCCTCTAAATGAAAGGTAATAAAGACATACTACCAGACTTCCTCTCTTTCTGATTGGTTTATATCTTCAATATTAGCTCATCCGTTTACAGCATGAAAGAAAATTAAAAAGAAGCAAAGGGAAAAGGCAATTAGATTGTTTCCTTTTGGAGTGGTTGTTCAAATACATTTGCATAATAATAACAATGCGTGCCAGTGTGCCCTATTAAAATTAATCAGCTTCTGTGATAAGGTTTTGGGAACAAAGGATATAGCTAATCCCCAATGTGCGCTATCTTCTTTGAGAAATGAATACTGCCTAGTCTAGCTCGTCTACTAATCTTTCCTGGTTTTTTTTTTTTTAATACAGATATAAGGCAACTTGTCAGAGTCAACTCAGTTGTACTAAGATGGCCCAAAGTACTAGGGCAAAGATCCATCCTATATGCCTCTGCCTCTTCTCCCCCTCTCCTCCCCCTCCTCCATCCCTTCCTCCTTCCCTCACTCCTTTCCTCCTTCCTTCCCTCCCTTTCTCCACCCCCACCCTGTGAGAGACAGATATATTGTGCTAGTATTATGTCACAACTGACACTGTGCTATGTACTGAATAAAGCAGATTGTAGCATCAGACAGACACTAGCAAACAGTAGCTTAATCACACAA
Source organism: Acomys percivali (assembly GCA_907169655.1). Taxonomy (NCBI): domain Eukaryota; kingdom Metazoa; phylum Chordata; class Mammalia; order Rodentia; family Muridae; genus Acomys; species Acomys percivali. Next base: position 30,405,912 of record OU015746.1, read on the forward strand.
TATTTGGATAACTCTGGGCGAGACACTTCATACAGCGTCTCTGGGTTGCAATTTATTCACTTGTAAAGTGAAAGTAATAATGCACATTTTGTCGTGTCAAATGAAAAAAAATGTTAGCAAACAGTTCAAGATAATTCTTAGCACTCAAATCTTATTCCCTTCTCCTCCCTTCCAGCCTTCACCAAATTGCTTCTAATGCAAATAATGGGCAAAGTGGGAGTGCGAAGGGGAAGAGCGAGGCGCTGGGAACAGCAGGAGGAAATCTCAAGCTGGATATACAGATGCATTAGCTAAGACATTCACTCGATTGGCCTATTAAATTAAATCTTTTCCCTAGAGCAATTAAAATACCACTGTAATATGATTAAATATTTAGCCTAAAAACAAAATCCCTTTCTTATCTGAAGGTGATTGCAAAAAAAGTGAATTGGTGTGGGTCTAGGTTTAAAATGAAAGTGTTGAGGGGCAAGCGAAATGGCTCAGGCATTAAGAGCTGAGCTGAATGCTCTTCCAGAGGACCCAGGTTTGGTTCCCAGGACTCCCATGGTGGTTCATAACCATCTGTGTGTCCAGTTTCAGAGGACCCAATGCCCTCTTCTGATCTCCATGGTCACCACACATGCACGTGGTGCACACACATACATACGAGCAAAATACTCATAAACATATAAGAAAAGTAAATATTAAAAAAAAAACGGAAATGTTAGTTTGAGTATGTGAGATGTCTCCAAGTCTAATATAAAAACAAGATTGCATTGTATTCCTGAAAGTCTGCATATTAAGAACGTAAAATGTAGTGCATAAAGTGTCTGGGATGGGAGCTGAAGTTCTAATGTGGGTTTGTGCTGCCCCATCGGGTTACACTCTTTAGCCTTATCAACTTCCTTTATTTATCCTTGCAACATAGAGACAGGCACCACTGTTAAATATGCGCCACACACAGTACATGGTACAGGAGAGACAGAGTAAGAGAGTGATGAGTGGCAGGTTTGTCCTTTTTATCCTGTGCCCCTGGTGGCAGCAACAGGTGACTACATCAAAGGCCACTAAGCAACCTGGGGGCAGGTATGCTAACATTCCTTCCTTTTTCTATAATTTAAAAAAAAAATGAGGACATTGGATTGCTTTTCTTTTCTTTCTTTTTTTTTTTTTTTCTTTTTTCTTTTTGGATTGCTTTTCATATAAAATAAGTTAAAGTATTCAAATGTAGGTACATTGGAAGCAGCTCTTGGCTGCCATATAAGGGGGGGGAGAGAGAGAGGGAGAGAGAGAGAGAGAGAGAGAGAGAGAGAGAGAGAGAGAGAGAGAGAGAGAGAGAGGAGCAAAAGCAACAAAATCTCCAGATTATATGGTGAAGGGGAAGGAAAGGCTCTGCCCTAAAAAGTTCAGGGTTGAAGGCATGTCCTGCAGCAGATAGGGACTGAGGAATGCTGGGAGAACCTGGAGCTGCTTGTGCCTGGAGCACATCATTTCAGCCTTTTGTTGATAATAAATGGATAAGGGGTGAAGAAACTAATCATCTTTGTCTGCTTCCTGCTGACACTGGGTGGCAACAGGGGGTCAAAAGGCCGAAATGCTGGCCAAGCCCAGGAAGAGTAGGCTGTTGTATTTGCTGCCAGGATCTGAAAACATCTGCGGCTAGGAGGGACAATGCAGGCCCTTCAAATATTTTCTTAGAAATGTTCTTTTTAAATGTAAACTTCTGTAGAGGTGAAATTTGTGTGAGGAGTCACTGTCCTTTAGCTAAAAGAATGATAAAATGTTGTATCTGAGACCTGTCTTTTAAGTCTGCTAACAAGGCCGACTGTAGCTACACCTGACAGTAGCAGCCCTAGGAGTGAAGTTTGAGGCCTGGTTTACTGTGTGTGAAGAGGACTGGGAAGGGGTCTGGAGCCTATTTATCTTTAGCCTGAAGTCTGTGAGTAAGGCAAACCTGTCTTCCTTTTTACATAAGATGTCTAATACCTGGCAGTTTTAACTAGCTAATAAATTGACCAATGAACTAACATGGCAGATTACTTTGGGCTAAGGAGCTAACTGTTTTCTAGATATCAAGCTAATATCAGCTTACCTGTCAATGTGATCAGAGACCTGAGAAGGATAAATAAACTTTAACATAAATGAATCTATATATTAATAAACATTGACAGAGATGGCTAATTAGTCATATCCCAGTATCTAAATAGTTGTCGCAGCTGTCATCTGTGGCAGCATGGCACTATGGGCAGAGATAGTCTGGCCATCAGGCAGGGGACAGGAGGCTGTTTCTATGGAAGGGGAATAAGGGGATTGCATTGAATCTGTAAATTGCTTTTGGTAAGATGGCCATTTTTACTATGTTAATTCTCCCTATCCATGGTGGATCAAAGACCTCAACATAAAACCAGAGACACTAAATAGGTTAGAAGAAAAAGTGCGGAAGGGCCTGGAACACATTGGCATAGGAGACAACTTCCTGAGCAGAACACCAACAGCCCGGGCTTTAAAGTCAACAATTAATAAATGGGACCTCATGAGGCTGAGAAGCTTCTGTAAGGCAGGAGACACTGTCAACAGAACAAAGCAACAGCCTACAGACTGGGAAAAGATCTTCACCAACCCTACATCTGACAAAGGTCTAATATCCAAAATATACAAAGAACTCAAGAAATTAAACACCACCAAACCAAATAATCCAATTGAGAAATGGGGCTCAGAGTTGAAAGGAGAATTCTCAACAGAGGAATATGGAATGACTAAGAAACACTGAAAGAAATGCTCAATGTCCTTAGTCATCAGAGAAATGCAAATCAAAACACCTCTGAGATTCCATCTTACATCCACCAGAATGGCTAAGATTAAAAATTCAAGTGACATCACATGCTGGCGAGCATGTGGAGAGAGAGGAACACTCCTTCATTGCTGGTAGGAATGCAAACTAGTACAACCACTTTGGAAATCTATCTGGCGCTATCTCAGAAAACTGGGAATAGGGCTTCCTAAAGACACAGCTATTCCACTCCTTGGAAAATACCCAGAAGATGCTCCAGCACACAACAAGGGCATATGCTTAACCATGTTCATAGCTGCCTTATTCATAATAGCCAGAACATGGAAACAGCCTAAATGTCCATCAGTAGAAGAATGGATAAAGAAATTGTGGTACATTTACACTATGGAATACTACTCAGCTATTAAAAACAAGGAATTCCCAAAATTTGTAGACAAATGGATTGAACTAGAAATGACCATAATGAGTGAGTTAACAATTAATAAATGGGACCTCATGAGCCTGAGGAGCTACTGTAAGGCAGCAGACACTGTGAACAGAATAAAGTGACAGCCTACAGACTGGGAGAAGATCTTCCTATTGGGACTCTAGATGAGAGAAGTATGGGAGAATGGAGAAATAGAAGGATCCAGAGGGTCCTAGAATCCCACAAGAAGAACACTATGATGAGTGGATCTGGGACCAGGGGCTCTGCTCAAACTATGGCACCAACCAAGGACAATACGTGCAGTGAGCATCAAACCCCTACCCAGATCTAGCCAATGGACAGGACTTTCTCCACAGTTAAGTGGAGAGTGGGGATTGACTTTCACATGAACTGGTGCCCCATATTTGACCAACGTCCCCTTGATGGAGAGGCACTCAGAGGAAGGATAGCAGACTACCAAGAAGAGACTTCATACCCTAGGATCATACTCAGGGGGAAGAGGACCCTCTAAGTCACAGTCATGGGGGAGGGGAATAGAGTGAAAGCAGGAGGGAGGGAGGAATGGGAGGATACATGTGATGGGAAAACAATTGAGATGTAATATGAATGAGTTAATAAAAAAATTATAATGCAAAAAAAAAAAGAATACGGGAGAGATTGACCCCACCTCACTTTCAGCAACATGAGACAATAACTCTCCTGGTGTTCAGTTTGTCCACGGTTCAGGCTGTTCCCTAGCAAGAGGGCCACACATTGGGGGCAGTCTTCCCCAGTAGTCAGCATACCATAATCCAGAGTTGAAGTCATCTCACAGACATTGGGGAATGACTGGTTAACACCTGGGAATCTCTGTTTATTACAAGTTTATGTATGTTAAGTGCCATATTCAGCAGATCTCTGACAAGCTTGAGGGTTAGTATATTTGAGTTAAGCAATTTTTTTCTGTATCTAGTTATTTGCTATAAACTACACCTTGCAAGTGTCAAGTAGAATGCTATGATCTTATCTTATGTATGACCTTGAAAATATGTCACATTGGTTCTTAGAATGACAAAAATATATTCTTGAACATGTGAAAGGATTCGATCACTTATAAGGACTTAATCATTAAAGACTAGGACTTTAGGTTTTATCCCTGTTGAGGTCTTAAAAATCATACACAAAGTCCATAGAAAACATAACAGGTTCTTGTTATGCTTTGCTTTATAGAAATTCCATGGTTTATAAAAGTCTAAAGCTATATTCTACATTAGCAAAACCAAGGCTAAGTATATTTAAAGCCATGATTTTAAGCTTTTGAGAATGAAGGTAGGGCATAAAAGTCTGTTTCTAACATTGTAAACAAATGAGTGTTCCCAGAATTGATATATTTCAATGTATTAATACAGCAGAACATTATAGAACATTTTAAAAACCATATTAAAATTCACTATATCAAACCCACTGTAGTTGAATCGAGAGCATCTGGTGACAGGGGGAGCAGCATTTATTTATTTAACTAGGAATTAGCAAATACATAGGAAAAAGGAATATACCCTTCATAACCTCGAAATAAAACATTATATAAAATATTTTGAATCAGGGTTGAATTATATATGTAGCATATTGTAGAAATATAGCCTTGAAAATACAGAATCAGAGAGTAGGAATGCTTACTCCTATAATTAATTGCACCATTGCAGACAGAGCAGCCAAAAGCATAAAAGACAGAAGCTGTATTTGGAGTTTAGCAAGGATTTGAATGGGCTGGCAGCACTTAGTAAAGATGACAGGCATTGCCATAATTTTCCCAAAACATAGATAGCAACTAGCCATGTGATTGCCCTCAGCCAAGAGGGTGACAACGCAATAAATAGCTCCACCCCCTATCTCAAAACCAACAGGATGATCAGATCAGGCATGCATTGTGAGCAGCCAGTGCCGGGAGGTTTTGAACATGCCACCAGGTTGCCATGGTGCCCAGCTGTTACTTTGCCACTGCCATTGTTGCCACTAATGCTGGCAGCTGCCGCTGCCAGAGCCACAGCTAGAGGTGCTGCCGCAGCCACTGTCATCAGCACCTGCCAAGACCATGCATGGATGTAGGGTAGGGGGCACCTGGAGCCACAGATGCAGAGGTCAGCTTCGGGAAGCGGAGGAAAGCTGGAGCCAGAGCCACATGGGAGAATCTCTAAGTAGAATTTAGAATTAAATATACCCCAGAAGTGGTAAAGAAAAATCACAGTCTGGTGGTGGAGCTCATTCTCTGCTGACTCCAGAGGTGGCAGCACCAAGGAGAATATATTCTGAAGCAGCCATCACTGCCACCAAGCTCAGCACAGCAGGGCAGTGGAGGCTGCAGCTGTTTAAAGGCAAGTTTTAGAGTGAGAAAAAGGCTGCCCTCTGCACCTGTGGTTCCAGATACCCTCTACCCAACACACTGCTTTGGCAGTGTGATGAGACAATTTAGAAGCTACATGTTTTCAATAACCTCGGAGGTCTGAGTTGGGAACTCCATTCCCATGAGTGGGTGAAGAGAGAAACGTGTCCCAAAGGGCTTTAGGGACTAGAAACGAGCTGGCACAAGCGAGTTAAATGTGTCGACACACTGTTTGCCAGTGTCCAGGGCAGATGCCCGAGCAGAATGATTTCACCTGGTTCTAGGATTTTTGGTATGTGGGGAGGGGGGGGGGAAGAAAACAGTGCCACCAGGAGAAGGAAGTCTCACCCAGGGAAGGCGTCTCATAAGTCAGTGGAAACAGCCCAGTTGCCCTTTACACTGACCAGGAAGGGAATACCTACCAATCAGTCCAGTGTTGGATGGAGCTGCCATTAGCGATTGGTGAAACAGAAGGCAACTTGTTGAGGGCGATGTGGCAGATAGGAGGAGTTCAGTAGAAGGGATCCCAGAGTGCTAGGCAATACTGGAAAAGCCCTTCCAGGTACAAGTCACCCATGTTAAATACGAAAAATAAGATTCCAGGCAACAGATATGATATGGAGGAGTTTATTAGAGTGTGGGAGAATGCCCCAGAGAGATAGAGATACCAAGAGAGGGGAAGAGAGAGCAAGAGTTGCAAGAAAGGGAGACAAGGTGGGTTTGCTTTTTTTTATTATTATTATTATTCTGGGAAGCTAGCCCATCTAGAGGTGGTCAGGTGATGACATCATAGGTTGCTAGGCAGACTGGGGGAAGTATGGTAACACATCATTATTACCCTCGATTTGCTGTTGGAGACTCTGAGACACGTGGGACTCATGATGAATTCATGGTATAGCCAGGTATTCTGCATTCTTCAACACATCCTCCACTCCTTCCCTTGTCTTTCATTCTTCCTTTCATCTCAGTGGGAGAAAAGAAGCATTACACACCTCAGGAATGGAGACCCCCCTGTGTAAAAGCCAAGAAGACCCAAGGAAAGACATGAGTGAGTGAGGGCAGGAACTCTAAGATCTAGGAGCAGATGCCATGGGAAGGAAGCTGACAGCACTTAGCTCCGATTCATTTTGGAGTGAAAGGGATTCAGTTTGTCCAACATTACACAGACATTTGCTAAGCGTGTACTGAATATCAGGCAGCCTGATTAGTGCTGGAGCCATCATGGTAAAGAAACGGCCAGTCCTCAGGAATTTGAAGGAGAAGGATTAGAGTAAAATAGCACTGTCGGAGGAAAAAAATAGAGAGAGGGAGACTTTATCTGAGAAAGGAAGAAAGGAAGAAAAAATAGAAACAGTAAAGAAGGAAGGAGGAACAAGACCATGCTGGATAAAAGCTCTGCTGCATCACACAAAGATGTCTTTACAGAAGACACAATGACAGACAGGGACAAGGCCTTGTAAAGCTGTAGGCAGCAACCAGAAGGGTGTGTCTGCAGGACAATGAGTGGCTAGGTGGACGGCAGCACAAACTTTCTGAAGGTACCCCACTGAAGTCCACACTGTTTCAGAGTGCACTCGCATGCAGTGGTCATATCTCCCCAGACCCCTTAGTCTTTCTTAATCTTACGATATTTGTGGACCCCTTATTGTTCTAAATTACCCTGCAATTTGGGTTTGGCGCATGTTCTCTCATGGTTAGATTGAGGCTGTACCACCCTGGGGGGAGGAGAGCATCATCCTCGGTGCAGCATTTGGGAGGCACCTGATACCGCCCTGTGTGATGCTAACCCCTGTCCCTTGGTTATTCACCGCTCATAACAAATAAATATTACTATAAGACCATGCAAGTATCATTTCTTTGATCATGTGCAGTACCATCATCCCTTTATCATGTGGATGCTGTGTGTGTATGGTGCGAATGTGTGCGCATGTTCACATGTGTGTGTGTGCATATGTGCCAGTGGAGGCCTGAGAGTGCCATCAAGAGTTTTATCCAATTATTCTTCGTGTTATACATTGAGGTAGACTCTCTCAATTGGAGCCAGGCTAGTGTAGGTAGCAAACCCTGTCTCTGCCACCAGAGTGCTGCTGAGACTACAGGCAGGTTCTTCATACCCACCAGACTTTTGATGGGCTCCAGGGACGTGAACGCTGGGCTTTAGGGTTTCACAGCAAACATTTTTATCCATTGTTGCCATCTCCTTGACGATCAAACTTCCTACTATTGTGTACATTTTACCTACTAATTTTAACATTCATTGATGTGTCTGAGGAAAACATTTTGGAACCAGAGACTAATGCATCAGATTTTAAATGTACTATAAAGTTTCTATGATTAAAAGGATGGGAAGAATAAACAAATAGGCAAATAAATTAGTAAATGAGAAGAGAGAGAGCCTATTTAAAGACCAACAGACATTAACTGTAGGGCAAAGATGGGTTATCCAATAAATAATGTGGAGATAATTGTTTATTGGATGAGCATAAAGTAAGTTACATCTCTATTTTAAGTGTACATAAATACAAATTCCAAGTATGTAAATTCAAAATTAAATTTATACACTAGAAATTATAGGAGACTAGTTATATAATTTTGAAAGAGAACATTTGGCCAAACATGACTCAAAGCGCGAAGCCTCTGAGCATTGTTTGAAGTATTAAAACTAGAAACATATGCCAACCTATAGAAGCACAGTTAAATTAGCGACAGTACATCCATACGAAGGATAACAACACAGCTGTTAAAAAAGAAGGCGAATGGTCTCTGCGTTCTGATGACTGTGTCTTAATTGAAGTAAAAATAAAATCACAAATGGAAAGGATTCCCCGAAGACTCATGGGAAAGTCCAATTTCTTTAAGGATCCCAGAAAGTTTAAAGAATGAGAATGAGATGCAGTTGGATGCACATGTTCAGAAACGTCTGCCAAATCACTCTGTCCCTGTTATTTTTATCCCCCCGGTAAATATAAAAAAAAAACAACCAGCAACATGTATGCACAGTTTTCATTTTAAAAAATCATAAGAGCTGGAGAAAGAGAGATCACTTGCTGTTCTTGTAGGAGAGTGGTGTTCAGTTCCCCTCACACATGGCATGTCAGGTGGCGCACAAGTGCTCATAACTCCAGTTCCAGGGAATCTGACACCCTCTGTGGTCTACATGAGCACTCAAATATATGTCACACACACACACACACACACACACACACACACTGGAGGGGGAAGGAGGGAGGGACAACAGTTTCCCCTCCCTTCCCTCCTCCCAGTCCCTCCTCTCAATCTTACCCCACTTCATGTGTTTCTTCATTTACTTTTAGGAAAGAGCAGGCCTCCCAGGGATATCAACCAAACATGGCATACCAAGTTTCAATAAGACTAGGCATCTCCCTTGGATTAAAGCTGAATGAGGTGACCCAGTGGGAAGAAAAGGGTCCCAAAATCAGGCAAAAGAGTCAGAGACAGCCTTAAAAAATATTTTAAAAGGTATATAAGAAGAATAAATTTTTTGCCATTTGGCTAATTTTCATTTTAAAATGTATTAGTATAATTTAAAGTAAAATAAAATATGAGTATGCATAGTGCCATCTTAACTAAACAAAAGTGAGTAGGAGAATGAAACAGAAGTATCTCTGTGATCTAAAAATGTTCATTTACTTCAGAATAATAGTGTAACATAATTTTGTATTTATTTACTTGATGCGTGTGTGTGTGTGTGTGTGTGTGTGTGTGTGTGTGTGTGTGTGTGTGTAAGTACATGCATTTCATAGTGCACGTATGGAGGTCAGAAGACAACTTGAGAGAGTCAGATTGTTTCTTCCATCATGTGATTTCCAATGATTGACTTTATGTCACCAAACTATCTCCCAAGTACCCTTTCCTGTTGAGTCATATTGTTGGGCCCTTAAAGTAAAATTTTCAGTGGCACACAAAGATATAGATATAGCTCTACTGTAAAGTTTAAAACACTAAAAAGTTGAGAGTGCAGATGGTAGAGTGTTTGGTATGTGCAAGGCCATTGATCCAACCCTAGTCACACAAAACAGATAGACAAACAAAACCAGAAAGATATCTTATATGAACTGTAATATATGGTAGACTAAGTTAAAGGAAAAAATCTAACAAAAGGTAATAGTTTTTCTCATGGTGGTGAGGTCATGGCCCATCTTGATATATTCCTTTATGCTTTTCTTCACTGTTTGAATTTCTCCTCCATATTAATTCTAATGTCAGAAAATAATATTTGTCTTAAAAAGAAGACAGAAAAGACAATTACTAGGAGCCTGCATTTTTAGGATGAGCATTCTGGTCAATGTTGTCAGTAGCCTCATATCTTTGAGACAGCAAAACAAAAGTTGGCCTTTAAGTCCGGAACAACCCATAAATTTGACATACTCTGAAAAGCAGTAAAAATTATATTAAAGGCTGAAAGATAATTGATGCCTTGGGGTTTGTACATTGTTCTTTTATAAGGAAATGGCATTTTGAGTCAGTAAGACTAAGATCACTGGGTGTGAGTAAAAACAAATCTAAGGAAGCCAATGTTAAGAATCCAAAGAAGAGAAAGGAACTGACAGGTCAATGAATGTGAGCATAAGTGTGTGTGTGTATCTGTGTGTGGGGGGGGGGGGGGGAGATGTATGTGTGTATATGTGTGAGAGTATGAGTATGTGAGAGAAAATGTTTGTGAGAGTGTGTGAGAAAATGTATTTAAGTGTGTGAGTGTGAGAGAGAGAGACAGAGAGACGGAGGCAGAGCACACATGGTTGCTTATTTTAGGTCTTGATAAAGAAACCAGGCCTGGTGGCACACACCTTTAATTCCAGTGCCCAGAAGGCAGAGGAAGGTGGATCTCTGTCAAGCTAACCTGGTCTACATAGTGAGGGTCAGGACAGCCAGAGCTACATAATGAGTCTTTCTCAAAAAGAATAAGATGAAAAGAAGGAGGAGGAGCAGGAGGAGGAGGAGGAGACTCATAAGTCTTGTTAGAGAGAAATTTACCATGAGGCTGGAAAAGAATAATGGGTTGCTTTCAGATGAATCCAGGATTCCTTAACACCAAGCTTTCTTGGTACTTATGAATGTTCCCTTTTAATCATTAAGAATGATTAGGAAGTAAATGGGGGAAATGGAACAATTAGATGGCAGAGAATCTTGCCAAACTGTAGAACTTCAGAAATGGAGACAATGATTTTGGAAGTCAGTAGGATTAGACGTATCAACAGTCGGTTTGGGAGCTCAATGTCACGGAACTCTCCAAATGAGGTTTATTCTGAGTTGCTGACCAAATACAACTGATGAGTAGATGTCGCAGAGTCAGTATTTGAGCTCAGTATACTATTTTCATGTCCACTAAAAATATTCTCAGTTATTTTGTTCTGTCTTCTGTGCCAATGACTCATGCCACTCTCGGGCTTGTTAGAGATCATCCATTTATTTAGTTCAGGAAACCCCAATTACTTTTTTAAAAAAAATATTTGTTTATTTATTATTATGTATACAGTGTTCTGTCTGCATGTCCACCTGCATGCCAGAAGAGGGCATCAGATCATAGTCTAGATGGTTGTGAGCCACCATGTGGTTGCTGGGAATTGAACTCAAAACCTTTGGAAGAGCAGGTGGCACTCTTAACCTCTCAACCATCTCTCCAGCCCCAAAACCTCAATTACTTATTTTCTAGCTATCCCCCATTCTCCTCATTCTGCATTTTCTGTCTAGCCGATAGTGTAACCATATTTTATCTATTTGCCTTACTTGGTAATCAAGGAACTCTTTAAGCATTATTCCACTTTCTCATATTGTTATGACTTAAGTATTCATGTGACACACAAAAAACCGTATGTTGAAATTGCCACTAAACATTGGATAATGAACGGGGCATGTGCCATATGCCTGCAATCTCAGCATTCAGGAGGTATGGGCAGAAGAACAGAGAGACCAAATTTGCTGTAGGCTATACAGTTTTATTTGGGCCCCTACAAAGGTATTATTTGTCCCAAATCAGCCAGAAGAAACCTTAAGAGAACAACCCCCCATTTCCCTTATGGGGGTTGGGTAGGTTTTTGGTTGTTTTCTTGGGCAATAGATGTTTGTTTTCTTTGGGAGTTGGTTATAAGTTATTATTGGTCTTATTTAGAGAGAAAGCAAGGTTGGATTCAGAGATGTCTTTCTTTTCCTTTATCTTTCATTCTTAAGTTTGGAGATAGGGGTTGAAAAGAAAGAATGGGGAATATGTAAATATCGAGGGATGATAGGACAAAAAGTAGATTATTGAATCTACTCCTCAACTTAAGGCCTTAATTGTTACTCACAAGGTTATTTTTTAATTCGCTGGTATGGAATTTTGTATATAGATGCAAAATACGTTTAATTTAGACACATTGGTATAAAATTCAAATTTAAGATTATTCTTCATACACATTATATATATTTCAACTCCATAAAAGTGGTATTGTACCCATACAGCTCAATTATAGTACAAGGTTTACTTCCAATACTTTGAAAGTGCAATTGCAGGCTTTTTTAGGATAAATAAGTCATACAAGTTAATTGTTAGGTGATGAAATCATCATCATATCGATTACTGGTTTACTTTTATCACAAGAATAAAGTTCTTTTTACAAACCACTTTGTATTGTTTTTTTTTCTCTCTCTCTGTCTCTTTCTGTGTGTGTGTGTGTGTGTGTGTGTGTGTGTGTGTGTGTGTGTGTGT
>OU015746.1:30424662-30440526 GCA_907169655.1 Acomys percivali
TTTTTTTTTTTTTACATACGGTTTTAACTATCTCTGAACGTTTAAAGCAAGTAGGCATACAAATGAAATGCACAGAAGTGTTTATTTTCATATCAACACACCTTGGCTGAATGTTCAGTATGGCAGGACACACATACAGATCATCATTAGTGGCTTTCCACGTTTCTCTAAGAGCAGAAACCATTATATACACAGCAAAAAAAGGACCATTGCATTTCATCCCCTGAGATAGTCTCAGAGCCGAACTGAGGTGTTCTGATCATCTCATTGGCTGTGCACGGCCTGAAGGCAAGTACCATATGCAAAAGATACATCTTTATCTGTTCAGAACCAAGGCTGAAGCGAAGTCGCCCAACACAACAGCGGCAAACGCTGCTAGAAATATTTTCACTTTGAACTAGTTTCTGGGGTTGTTATGCATTCAGAAATCTTTCACAGTTGACTTCTTCTTCTTCTTTTTTTTTTAATTTAACTGTCCCATGGCTAAAGAAGCTGTGATTTAGAGTCTTTCCTTGCCAAATCTTTTTGCAAGACATAATTCATCAGAATGAGATGTCTCTGCGCAGTTCTTCTTGGATGTCTGGCTAGGTTTAGCTTTATTTTTTTTAAAGATCATAAGAATTCTCAATTAACCCTCAATAATATTTGAATTTCATCCGATCCATCAAATGATTAGTCTCAAATATCAACAGAACAAGAACATAAATACAGAATTACAGGATGTAACCCTTACACATCATCCGAGCACTCATCACTCAATTTGCTCTGCTCCGCCCTTGCTTTCTTAGGCATTGGTTTCATGCTTCCTGCCTGTAAATTCCACTCATCCTAATAGCCATGCGCTCGGCTTTGGAGAGCTGAGCTACAAGTTGAACAAATCTGTTTCAGTTGTTGAATGCTCTGTTAAAGATTGTATTTGGCCACTTCTCAATAAAATGGATCAGAAACAAAGGACTTATTTACAAGGAAAATAGAGTCTCATTGAAGGAAATTAATTGATTCACAAATTACTTCTTCAAAGGCTCAATCATTTTAAAATCTCACTGCTCGTGGGTTGCAGAGACAGAAACTGTATTTTATGTTAATGGGTTTATTTATCCTGTGGGGTGTGTGTATATGTGTATATATATACGCATACACACACACACACACACACACATATATATATATATATATGTAATTACTTGTAAATTCATCTGTAGCTTCTAATCTGGATCATATGAAGTCATAGCTTGTTTGGAAACTGCAGTGTGTGCAGTCTGACAATTTAGGCCTGTTACTTTTTATATGCTTCTTAAATTTATAATTTTATTATGTTACCATGTCTACCAAAATTTATATTAGTATTATTACCACAAAGAAGAAAATTTTTATAATTATTATTTTAAATTAAAATATATTTACATCATCGCTTCCCCTTTTCCTGTTCTCCCTCCAACCCCTTCCTTTCCTGTCTCCTCACTTCCTTTCAAATTGATGGCTTATAACTTCTAAAACAGGGTCTAGAGACCTCTGAGATGGAACCTGCCTGAATGGTCTGTCTTTGTACCCTAATTTTCACAGTTCCAGAAGGTGCCATGCAAGCCAAAGGAGGGAGACAGCCAACAGTCTTACCTCGCTATGATACCTATGAACCATATCAAAGATCAACATGGATTGATAACCCTGTGGGTATAGTACCATGGTGATAAATGACAGCTTTCTGATTGAACTTAAACCCTGCTGAACAAGAGGAAATACATGCATGGTATCGAGAACCTGAGTCCTACTCAGTGACAGTGAAGTCATGGCTATTGTGGAAAATCTCTATCTACCAGTTTACTATACCAGCACAACCCCTAAAAATTATCTATACGCATTTGCCTTTAAAGCCACAGGTAAGTGTAGCCTTCACCCCCTATTTGAGGAGACTTTTTTTTTTTGCAATAGAGAGACCACCACAGAATACCACAACCAATCAAAATGCAGAGTTGAGGAGCCCAGTCCCAAATAGCTCCATCTATAAAATACTCCCACACCAAAAGTTTAGGTAGCACGTGGAAGAAGGGGCAGAGAGATTGTGAGAGTCAGAGGATCAGGGAGTTTGCTGTGAAAGACTGTGTCTCCAATAATATCAGAAGCTACAACTGTAATGTGTCACCAACATGACAAACTGAAAGGAGAAAAGCCCATGAGATCTCAATCCTAGACAAAGAACCATAGACTAATGAAAAAAGATGGGAGCCGGAGAGGGGGTCTTTTCAAGGGAAGAGCACATCAATCAGTTGTCCAGGGCCTAGTGGCCAGTCATGAGAACAAATAGTCAGACCTGAATACAAATAACAATAATTGAACATGTTATATTTAAGAAGATATTCATATGTTTATCTTCATATATGCATGGAAAAAAAAAAAAGAGGACAGGTGTCCTAAGGAGATTCGGGAGAGGTATGTGAGAGGATTTGGGCAGAGGAAAGAGAAGAGGGGAATGTAATTAAATTATAATCTCAAAAATAAAAAAAAAACAAATATATGGCACATGAAGGCACTGTGCTTTGCACACAGGTGGAACTTGTGGAGCCAAGTGATGGGGGAGGGGGAAAATCCCTGCTGGGGAAGCCAGGAGAGGCATCTCTGTCAAGCTGGAGCAGAGTGTATGTGAACCGTATATTGTTTGGACTTTGACCCTGAGTTTTGTCATATTCTACTTTCTGTGATGGTGAAGAAACTAGATATCCTTAGGGGAGGGAGAAAGAGAATGACCTAATTTAGCAAAGAACAACTCATGTAATTGAAGTTTATTTGAACACACACACACACACACACACACACACTACATTTTAAAGTATTTTTAAATGATTGCTTATTTTTTATTATTATTGTTATAGTTATTGTTATATATTATATATATTGTTATATATACACTATATATATAGTGTACAAATGTGTAAACATCTTGAGACCATTTAGTGTAGTTTGTGTGGCACGTGATTTTGGAGTTGACCATCTGTATTGGATAACCAATCAGGGGGCTCGTCTCTGGGAAACTCTAATTGATCTTCACTTAGCAGTAATTAGTTGCCTGTAGTTCTTTGTCTAGAAGTAACATCCTGTTACTTTCCACGTTAGTGTAGCTATTAGAATTGTCATTGTTCAAGTTTTGTTTCGGCAGCCATATTGTTGGGGGAATCATGGGTGTAGTTTCCCTGTCATTTCTAGGAGACAGAATCCTCACAGCTGACTTCTTAGTCTCTGACTCTCACCATCTTGCGCTCACTCCTCGTCCATGTTCTCTGAGCCTCGGGTGCAGGAGTTACGTTGAAGATACATCCGTTAGATGTGTGGTATACTGGATCTGCGCCACTCCGCATTCTGGCCTTATTGGTTTTGTTGTTGTTTGTTTGTTTGTTTGTTTGGTTTTGTTGGGTTTTCTTTTGTAATGGTCTCTTTGTTGAGAAGAAAATCTTTGATGACAGGTGAGAGTAAAATATCATCTTCAGTCTTGAACTTTGTACCATGTCAGTGGTCACGTGATCCACTTTCTGTTTGCATGTTTTCTTGTTTTCATGTGTGGCAGCAGGGGTAAATGCATGTGTAGTTGGAGGCGAGGCGTTGACAGTGAGTGTCTTTCCCAATGATTCTTCACCTTATTTTTTGGGGGAAAGGGGCAGGGGTTCTTGCTAAACCTCACCAATTTAGCAAGACCAAATAGCCAACAACTCTCAGGGACTCTTCTCCCCCTGCCTCCAGGGAGGTGGGATTACAAGGCACACTACCGTGCTCAGTTTTTTTCAGCTGATGCTGGGCATCCAAACTCAGGTCCTCCTGTTTGTTCAGTAAGCGCTTTGCAAAATGACTCATCTGCTTGGCCCCCTTGCTCTGTTTCATGAGGCAGGGTCTCACCATGTAGCCAATCCTGGAACTTAATGTGTAGAGGGGGGTGGACAGGAGCTCACTGTCCTCCTGCCACTGCTTACCTAGCACTCACATCAAAGCTGTGCCTCAGCACACACTTGATGGTTCATTTTGATAGAATTAGCTACTATGTTATGTATATTGCATTCATTATTTGGACTGAAAATAATGGGAGCTGTGAGCTAACGTGAAAGGGGTCACCGATGATGCTGATATCAACTGATGCTGCCAGCTCTTTGTGACGTTCCTTTGCTGATGGAGCCAGTGCTGTTAGACACCACACCAGCTTCTCTTTGTATGCAAGAAAACTGGAGTTGAAGGATTTTTAAATGTTTCAAGATTTTCCATAACAGAAAAACTTAGTGTTTTCCCTTTACAATATCTAGTGTTAAACTGTTTGCATTCAGCATAGTCTCTTTGAAGTGCCAACCTTATGCATTTTAGTGCTGCAAATGGAGCCTATGGACTTGGGCATGCTCGAGGCAAGTGGTTCCTCACCACACTACATCCACAGCTCTCTTTTTTACTTTCTGCTCTTGGACAAGATCTCACTAAATTGCCCTGGCTTGCATTGATCTCATTAGGTAGTGCAAGTAAGCCTTGCCTCCTGCCTCAGCCTCCCAAGTCTGTAGAATTGCAGCACTGCACTGGCAAATCTGGCTGCTTAACAACTTCAGAATTGGGCACCCATGTCCGTTTAACAGTCTGGTGTCTTATTGTGGTGATTACCATCATTAAGGCTCCATTATTAAACCACAGCTGTCGACTTTTATGCATGCTGTATATTTATTAAGCATACCTATAGATATGGAGGCCACTCATGACGTCCAACCCACTGTCTACAGTCTAAATCATCCCACTAGGGTGAGACAGCCAGGAGTAAAGTATCTCACAGTGATGCTCATTTCTGCCCAGTTATGCTTGAGCTTCAGTTGCCTTTAGAAATTGCTACCTGGCTTCTGAAACTTTTATTTGCCATTTTTCTCACCTGTGTTTTACATTATTATCTCTTGACTTGGATGTCCTCTTATTTCTAAATTAAATTACATGTATCTGGATCTTTTGTTCCAGCATCTTCTTACTTGAGAAGGAGAGGGTCAGGAGTGGAGGAAGAGGGGAAGGGAAAAAAAAAAAAGGACTGGGAGGAGGAGGAGGAGCAGTGGTAGCAAGACCAGGTTAAAGAGGAACCATTCTTCACTGTGCTTCGGGTAGGTTAAATCATTAGCTTGAGAAATATGTTTGGTCCTCATGAAGCTCATGTGTTAAAAATCTAGGAGAACTCACGAAACCTGGCGGTAAAGAGTATAGTTCTACAAATGCACCTGAGACTATTTTAACACAAATGATAACAAAAGCACTTGGTTCAAGAGGAAAATTTTAAAGCAAGTATTAAACACACTGGAGCAGTGGGACAGCAGGGATGAGTAGTGGGTCCCTATAAGCAGGGCTTTTGGTTATATTTCACGTGCACCTAGTACATGACTGCCTGCCCTGGTTGGAACTGACTTCATCACTTGGATTTCAGTTTTAGTTTCATGTTATTGTGAATTCCAGGTACGAGGTTGCTGGCTGTTCTCCTACCTTTTGAATCTTGACCTTTGCTCGTTGCTAAGGATATGTCTGTTCATTTCAGACTTGTGAAGCCCAGGACATTTTTTTTTTTCACAATCTGAATGAACGCCAGCCAGGCTGCTCAGCATCCAACACTCATAAGCCTTTTCAATGCTCCATTCTTATTTTTGTGAATAACCTCAATGACTTTCATTTTTCTAACCTTTCCCCTTATCACATAGCTATTCTTTCTACATCTGAATTCTCCAGCATTTCAAAGGGCTTAGGTTTTTACCCAGTGGTCTAGGGAGTGAGGATCTCAGAAAACACATCCAAATAGCATTGCCTTTTAATGCCTAGCATAGACCTTCTCCTGGCCTGACTGAACACCCTTGGCCCTTAGGGATCTCCTCTTCTCTCTCTCTGGGAAGCAGAATGATGTCCAATACATATGCCCTAAGTATTTAGCAAGAGGGGAATTTTAATTGAACCCTAAAGCAGTTATTTTGTGTCCTGACAATGTGCTGCTGCTTGTGGGAGGCCTCTTGAGTGGGGTGTGCATGTGTGTATAGGCATGCATTCCAATTCTTTTTGATGGGCCCAGCCAATACATGCTTGATCTACTGAGTTATCAAAACAAATATAGCTATAGCTTCAGCCATGGCTTTTGTTCCTTGGTTTGTTTTTTGTTTGTTTGTTTGCTTGCTTTTTGACCATTAACAGTACATGACATCCCTTTCTTTGTACTGCTAAAAGTAAACTGATCTTTGATTTCTTCTGTGATCATTTCATTTTGTAAATGTATACAATTTTCTCTCCTCTTTTCTTTTTCATCCTACTGGGTCCATTCAGTGCTGCTTATGAAATGATGACTGATTTTTATTAGCTTGAACTTGAACTGGCAACCAGAGCTCCAGTGAGTTCATGGGTGCAATAGCCAAAACTCTCTGTTCTTGCTGCCACTTCTTCCAGGATATTCCCTCAGCCTTGGGGGCTTGATATAGATGTCTCTCTTAGTTCTGTGTACTCAACCCTCACTTATTACTAATACTCAATCAACACATTGGCCAGTTTTGGGAGCTAGTAGAATTTCTAAAGCCACAGAAATGGGTAATGACTTGCTCCACTTGGACAACTGCACCCTTTGCCTGCTCCCCCTTGGGCCAACAAGGAGCCATTCTAGAAGTTCAGCATGCTGACCTGAGAGTGATATGTCTAAGACCAACTTGAGAGTGGCAGAGAAAAACAGAGTGTGGAGTCACCATGCCTTTCTAGGTGACCTCAATTTAAAGCACACACCTCTGGGTTTTGCCAACAGGACCTAGAAACAGTGGATAAGATCTGTATTCCCATTGCACTATTAAAAAGCCTTGCAAATCATTAAAATATTACTTTCTAGAACTGTTACAAAGCTTGAGATAATAAATATGTAAATATTTTATAAATTATAAAGTATAAATCACTAGCCTTAATGCTATCTGTCTTATGGTTATGTCTTAATTCTGCCATGTTAGAATACACACTTAAGACTCAACCACTCTCTCCCATCTTTGTTCCTTCTACTTATTCAAAAAATAATCCTTAAAGGACCCCCAACAAACATGTGCCTGCATTAATCTTTTCTTTGATTTCCTTTGCATATATCTTTGGTAGGGGCTAGATAGACAACTCAATCAGTAAAGTGTGTGGTTTGTGAGCTTTAGGATTGGAATTATCCAACACCCATGGAGAAGTCATGTTGAGTGGCTCACTTCTGTGATCCCAGCACTGGAAAGGTGGAGCCAGAAAGATCCCTGGGACTTGATAGTGCACCAGCCTGTCTAAATCAGTGAGTACCAGGTCCCAGTGAGAGAACACATGTCATAAAATGAGGTTGACATCTGGCTTCCACATGTATATACACATATGTGCATGCTTACCATGTGTGCATTCGCACATGCACAGGTATTTACACACCCATACTGCATACCACACTCCCCGGGATTTGCCCTGTAATATTTAATTTTCACTGTGTGACAGGCTTCTTTTCTGTTTGTTTTAGAGTACTCCATGTGTTGCTTTTGTGGTTCAGCTAACTAGTCTGAGTTTGATTCTTAGGGTGAAATGGTAAAGTTTGGTGCTTGGCAAGGCTCATTGAGTTCTAAGACAGTGGATCTTAACCTTCCTAATGCAGTTTTCATTTTGTGGTGACCCCCAAGCATAAAATTATTTTTGTTACTGCTTCATAACTGTGATTTTTGCCACTGTTATGAGTGACAATGCAGCTATCTGTTTTCCAATGGTCTTACATGATCCCTGTGAAAAGGTCATTCAATCCCCAAAGACTGAGAACCACTGGTTTAAGAGCTGCTTTGGAGTTGAGAGGACACAATAATTGCTCCTGTAGAATCTTTCCTGTAACTAATGGAAGGGGCCACATGTCACACCATACCAAGTGCCTCAGGGAAGGTCAGACCACAGAGCGGAGCCCCGATGGGAAGGTCCACATACAAGAGTGGCTCCTTTCTGGATTGAACAATATGTTAGCTCACTGGTTAGGAAGGTGGGTTATCCCAAATAGGAAAGGCCTGAATGAAGAAATGATTTTGAAAAGTATTGTTCAGCATCTATCTGAGCCTATGAACTCCTATGGGAACTGACTCTTGGAAAACCAAGTCTAGGCCCTCCCTCTGGCTATGTGATCCAGGAGAGAGTCAGGAGACCAGTGAAAAGTGCAGCAATTTTGCAGGTCATAGGTCACACTGGGGAATGTGGTGGTCAGAAGCACTGAGTCTGGACTTGACTCTGGTCAGCATTGACCGCCCCACTTCTTATGATCTTGTCAAACTTCTAGAAGATGAAAAGGTAGCTGTGGTGTTACTTTGCAGGCAGTGACACACACTGCTGTTGGGCTAGATATTATACATTAAGCCTTCATTTTCAGAGCTGCCCAGTATAAAGTAGGAGATAAACCAGACAGAGAAGTTACAGCAATATTCTCTATCATAGAGATACAAAGTGGAGGCCAAGAGTGGTTCTCCTGAAAAATGCCAGTTATTTCCAGATTTGAAATACATCCCAACCTACTGTTCATGACTAAATACCTGGTATATGAGCTCAGTCAAACTATAACACCCATTGTTTAGGTCAACATTTCTCCAACACTTTCTAAGCATTGTCAGTTTTTCTTCTATTCATTTTCTTCCTAGCTCCATTCTCTCTTATAACAAATAATTATATTGTAGGGAATAATGACATGAGTTTTGGATTCAAATATTGTGGGCATTAGTCTCTTAGCTTTTAATATTAATTTCTCTAAGGCTAACAAACAGCAATAACATTGCTGTGTATTATCTAGCCATGCACAGCCACACAGTAAGCCAGACAGCCGTTATTCTTCTGTGATAGCCCAGAGAGTATGGACAGTTTCAATTCTTACTTACATCTTGCTTAACATTTTAAACAAATGTTACTAAACTTTAGCACTATAGGCATTTAGGGCTAGACAGTTTCCTGTTGGGGAAATAGTCGCCCTTGGTTGAGACCCACTCACTTAGGTGTTGGCCTTTGTGTGATCAAAGATGATTGACCAACGCCACGTCCACATTGTAGTTCGCCAGGATGAAGGAAGGAGAAAAACAGAAAGACAAGCAATTCCTTTTTTTTTTTTTGAGAGTAATATGAAATCATAATGTCAGTTATGTTCATATTTCTTGTGCTAGAAATTGGTCTCCAGGCAACAGCCAACTGCAGGGAGGGCCAAACAACTCACAGCATGCTAAAGTTCTCATTCAAAAGGTATCAGTGAACTACGAATAATGAATATGTGATCTCATTGTGTTTATAGAATTAAATATGGTAATGTACCCACAGTACCTAATTCTGTTAGATTTTTCACGCTGGGACCAAATACCCAAGAAAAGCAACTTAAAGATAGGTTTATTTTGGCTCGTGGTTTCAGAAATTTAACTCCATGGTTGGCTGGTGCCATTTCTCTCAGGTCCGTGGCATGTCATGAACGTCATAGTAGAAGGGCAGCGGGGCACAGTTAACTATGGTAGCCAGCAAGCAGAGGCAGCAGAGGGTGAGGCCATGCTGGTAGGCTTCCTTCTTCCCCTCTCTGTGCCATCTAGGCTTCCAGTCGATTTGAATGACCCTCTCCATGTTCAGGATAGGTCCTCACCCTTTGGTTGCTGCTGCATACACCAGCCATCTATGAAAGCACCCTCAAGGCGCTCAAAATTGTACCCTATTAGTCTCTTAGGTGTCCAAGAAAGAGGATAACCAAGTTTGGATGATCACACCAGTGTAGCGCCTTAGGCCATAAATGTGGTGTCTATCTGTGCCTTCCTCCTACTGGTCCACTCTCAAGCCCCTAGGCATTGCCTTTCACACTCCTTCTCTCACTTAAAGATGCCTTGTGTGTGGACTTATATGAGATGAGATGGCAGCTTCCTGAAACAGGAAGTGAGAGAGCAGAATGGACAGTTCTTCTGTTGGCCCTGAAGAGAAGTGGTGTGGAGGACAGCGTATCGGGGGAGAGGTATTATAGCCATTGATCTCCACCTCTGCTCCTGGCTGTCATCAGGAGCAAGGTCAACTATGTGCTGAGCTTATTATCTCTGAGCTCTGGGCCCTCTGGGAGACACTAAGTGTGCCTGCGGACAATTACACAAACTGCTGCTGACTTAAGTGCAGAAAAGAGTATTTCACGAAAATGCTGTAGGACACTGAATAAGAGTTCCACGCCCCCCCCCCTTACATTAGATTTACCTTCTTTAGCCAGGGATGGCCTTGCTGACTTGTGATTTTAACGCATTCCAAAGAATTCTGGAGTCTAGCCATCAGCTGGCAACCTGTTTAATTCTCTCTCTCTCCACATATACTTCCTAGTGGATTTGCTTTTCTCTGCATATGCGTGCACATGTGTTTGTGCTACCAGGGCTTGCTATTCTCCTCTCGTGCACCCCGAGGTATCCTGCGACATGACCTAACAGCTATGGTGTAACCAGAAGACCTTAGAATCCAAAATACTGGGTTCAGGTGCCAGGTTTCAGTTCTGTGGGTTTTCGGGAGGCTCTCTAAGTCTTAGATTTTTTCTTGGTGGAAAAAAAAGTCAAGCATAACCCCTGCATTGTGATATTACTGATGGATGTCAATGTATTAAAATGGAAGCTATCACCTGAGTTCAAATCCAAAACCTATTTAAAAAAAAAAAAAAACAAAGCTTATTTCTAAACTTTCATGTGAAGGCTGGGGAGATGGCTAAGTACGCCATGTGCCTGCCGACCAAGAATGAGGACTTGAGTTCAGATCCCCAGCACCCATGTGTGGAGTGTGCTGGTGGACACCTATAATCCCAGCACTGGGGAGCCAGGGACAGGAGAATCTCAGCTTGCCGGTCACTCTGGCTCAATCAGTGAGCTCCAGGTTCAGTAGAGACACCCTGTGTATCAAAGAAATTGAAGGAGGCATTTAACATCATCTTAGGTCATCCCCTCCCATGCATGCCTACACACATGAACACGCGTAAAACGTGCATCACATACGAGCTGACACCCCTGCACATCCTCCAGTGTATAGCAGCAACTCACCAAAGCACTGGCCAGATATTTTCTTTCTGAACTTTTTCCTTAAGACCGGGTCTCACTTGTGCATCCCACTATACCCTTGAACTTGGGAGCCACCTGCCTCCCACTCCAGAGTATCTGTGATTGCAGGTGTGTACCATGGCACCTGGCTTCTTTCCAGGCTTCATGCAGGAAACCCATTGCAGATGTTCAGATGAGGCTCAAATAAAGATGATGTCATCATGGTGGTTGTTGCCACAGTCAGCGATCAGATTGATTGCATGTGTCTTTGGGGATGCTTTGAGACAGCGGGCTGGACCATGCCTCGAGGAGGCTTCTCTCTGAGAGCGTCAGCTCCAGTAGCCAGGCCCTGAGGCTGCCTCACAGCTGAGTTAGTGGCTTTCCTAATGGAAGCCTTTGATTACAACTCAGTGGGGAGTCCACTTGTCTTCCTCTTGTGACACAAGAGGCATCAAGGCTGCTTGCATCCCTCTTTCAGTATTTTCTTCTGCAGCCTAATTAAGTTATAACAGGATTGTCCTCTCTGTGGACCATCTAAATTGCCAGCTCTGTAGGACAGTTGTTGATTTTGTAAAGATCCACCCGTCACAGACCCTCCCTGATGCCTTATTTCCTCACTGTCCTGTTAGCTATATAAAGAGTGACAGAGTCATTTTAGACAAGGTCCGAGTATGATGTCCGGGGCTGGGGCCATTCCAGCTCTGAGAGCCATACTGGTAAGATTTCTCTGTGATCAAAGGTCAGTGGTGTAGACTTCATATTCTAGCACCTTCTCTCATGCTCCAAAGGCAACCTTAAGGACGCCTATATTTTATCTGCCTGTCCTGCTCTGCAAAGGGGCTTATTACTTTCTAGCTCCTTCCCCCTTCCTTCATGGTCATTTCCTTACATTTTTGTCCTCAGAGACAGTGTTTTGGATGCACACCTTGGCTCATAAAGCCTGTCACCTGAGTGCCTTGCCTGGGCAGTTCTCACCCATGTACTTCTTCTTCTCCCTCAGGGACCCACAGGTGAGGGAATATTATGCACTGTACCAATTTATTACTTATTCTTTTTATGTTGCATTGTGTATGTACGTGCAGGTGCCTGTGTGTGGGTGCGCATGCATCCATACACATGTGCATGTAAGGGCCTAAGGATAACCTTGAGTATTGTTCTTCCTCATATAAGTTGCTTGCTTACGAGGAGTCTCTCATTGGCCTGGGTATCACTAATTTGGGTCACACTGGCTACCCAGACAGCCCAAGGGGTCCACTTGTCTATGTTTCCTCCATGCTGGCATTGCAAGCACACAGCAGCCACCTGCACAGGCATCTACCTGGTTTCTGCCCTGGCTTTAAAGGATTTGTGTGGGTTCTGGAGAGTGAACCCTGTTCCTCACACTTAAAATTGGGCACCTGACCATTAAGCTATCTCCCTAACCCTATTATTTAGAAAATTCATTATTTCTTTTTTGTCTTCTTCTTCTCCTCCTCCTCCTCCTCCTACTACTACCTCTGTGTGTGCAATTGTGTGTGTGTGTGTGTGTGTGTGTGTGCGTGTACCATGACACATATGTGGAGATGTGGAGGTCAGAGAACAACTTGCAGAAATCATTTATTTCCCCCCACCATGGATTCCAGGGATGGGGTTTTCAAGCTTGTATAGTAATTCTTTGACATACTAGACCATCTCACCAGCCCTTGGTTACTTATTCCTGAAGAATAGCACTGAATTACTTCAGTCATTCTGACAAATTCTATACTTACCAAGGGGCAATTATGCAAGTGTTGTCCGGCATTATATAGACCAGAGACATAACACAAGGAAATCTGCACTTGACATCTCACTCAAGGCACAGAAAGACCTGAACATCCCTGCTGTTGAGAAGGAAGCTTGGATGCTGACCTGCTTGAGGTTACTGGGGCCTCAACATTGGCACAGCACAGCTGCGAAGACACTGTTCCCAAGGCACTCCATGTAAACAGGACACCCAGGCTGTGTGCTCTAGTACATTCAACACAAAGGACTTGGTGTTCCTGGCGGACTGAGGAATTGGGGTTCCGGTGGTCACCTGCAGGATCTGACCATCAATTTGCACACAATGATGTAAACACTAGGGGATGAAGAAATACTCAATTGATGCTTATCATTGGTACTTAAGCCAAGGACTTTCACTTCATAGCACTTCCCAGGTGAGTCCTAACATGAGGTGAGCATAACTGTCCCTCTATATCCATAAGGGCTTGGTCCCAGCATCCACACAGATGCTAAAGTGCTTCGATAATCAAATTTTTAGGAAATAAGACCTGCATATAACTTCCCTTTACCTTCTCATATGCTTCAAGCCATCCCCAGCTTACTAATAGTGCTTGATAGTATGCAAATGATATAAAATAGTCATCTGATTATTGTTTAGGGAT
Organism: Acomys percivali; assembly: GCA_907169655.1. Taxonomy (NCBI): domain Eukaryota; kingdom Metazoa; phylum Chordata; class Mammalia; order Rodentia; family Muridae; genus Acomys; species Acomys percivali. The sequence continues at coordinate 30,438,080 of OU015746.1, forward strand.
TAGCGATGAGATAAGAAGTACGCACTTGCTTTGCGTAGACATATTTTTTAAATTATTTTCAATCTGCAGTTGGATGGACTTTTGGATGATGAAGCTACAAATATGATAGATCAAGTCTAGGACAAAGACAACCAATGAGAAGAAGCCTAGCAATGAGGAAAGAACACTGGTCACACAGAACAAGGCTCAAATCCTCGATCTACTGTTAGTTCTTAGGTCATTTTTAAGTTGCTTTGAGTCTTGTTTTTATCTTTTGCAGAAGGTGTCTCTCTTGTTTAGGTCAAATTACCTTAAACTCACCAGATAAGATGGCTGAAGTGCTTATGATGCTTTGTAAATGGAGGAAAGATGATGTTATCATGACCACTTTACATGGGCAACATTTTTGGATTGTTAAAAGTTGAGAATCTCAAACATACACACAATCATTGTATTTTGATCAAGTTCACTTTCCAAGTTTTTCTGCTCTGATATCTCCTCTCCACCCCACAGCCACTAGGCCCTCCTTGCTTCATATGTTCTTTTAAATAGTTAACTTCAAAATAATCCTACTTTGAACACATCTTGACAACTACTTTATTTAACTGTAGACACTCTCACAGCCAAGGGATAGGGCTGCCATCTAATCAGACCTACTGACCTTGAAACCAACATTTCTTCAAGTATACTCTTACTGCTCAACTGATTTTGAACTAATCCACACTGAGGGAGTACAACAATGCATTAGTGAGTTAAAAGACTCAACTTTGCCTTCAAGTCTGAGGATGGCATGGATGCTCACAAAGGTGCCGGCCCCTACATAAAGGACTAGTGTCCACACATATACGCTTGTCTCCTCCCCTTAGCAGATCACACCTTTCCCCATGCTGTCCTTGGGAGTTTTTGTGCTTGAAGAATCAATCAAAGACTTAGAGCCAGGCTGACAGCCACACACATTGATTTATTGGACCTCTTAGCCTCTAGGCTCAGAAAGGAAACACAGTCCCTAGTGGACTCTCATTTATCATTAAATAATAAGACCATTTAGTAGGAAAAGTTGTCTCTCCCTTACTGGGCCACTTGCTTGTCCCTTTACTAATTTCTGGGCGAGTTTAATTTCCACTGATGTGGGTGACGGTCATTGGTCAAATACCAACGTTCTCCCTAGTGTCCTACTGTTAGATGCAGAAGAAGTGAGAGGCAGAATGAGTTCACTTACCAGGTCCTTTTTGGTGCACATTTGGAACCTAAGGACCAACTTCGCAGGAGGCCTGGGCTGTTTTCACTTGGCCGCAGCCATGAACGTTGTGTATTTTTCCCCCTTTGGTGGAAAAATGATGGCTTTGCTTTCTTGAAGCATTCCTGTTGGCTTATTCATGGAACCCAAAGAGGGTGACATCCAAGGAGGGCAGCCTTCTGTTTCTAAGCCAGAGTCAGGGTTTGGCAAAGACTAAGGGCTGGAGGAAGGGGGGGTGGGGTGGGATGTGGGACTGCTCAGTGCAGTAGGGTGAGAGAAGAGTTGGCCAAAAGGTAGGAAAGACTTGAAACCAAAACCCACACTCTGATGTGCGGGGCCTCCCAGCAAGAAAAAACACTCACCAAACACCCGCAGACGTATTTGGATTGGAATCGAGGATGCAGCGCCCAGGAGGCTGTTGAAACAGAGAACTGACCCCCTTCAGTGGAAAGCAGCAACAGGGGCTGGGAACTGGAGGGAAGAAAAGGACAACCCAGGCAGCACTGCAGATGCCTTGTCCAGAGAATCCCCTTTGCAAGCTTCCTTGGGCTGGGACTATGGGCTGTTGCCTGTGTGGGTGGTAGATGGAGAGACTTCTGAACACTGGGGGATCCGTCTTTTCTCTGGAGCCAGCCAGACTCAGGTTAAATCCAGACTTCACCACTTATGAGCCTTGGAACCACGGGGAAGTCACCTAACTTGTCTGAACCTCAGTTTCCTAACGAGTGAAATGAGAATAAAATTGTGGGTTTTAAAGACAGTTCAATCTGGTACTGTGCAGGAAGAGAGCTGGCCTTTGCGGGCCTGGCCCTCTCAGCTTTCAATAAATAGCTCTCAGTTTGTATGTGTGTTAGATGGCAGGTCGTGCTCAGGGAGGGCAGGCTCATGGTGTGGGTTTAGGGTATCTCAGCCTAAGTATAAGACTTGCTTTACTCTGGGCTAAGTGGTTTTATGGCCTAATTTATTCTGCAATTTCTTCCAGCATAAAGGGATTATTGTGGTGACACTCATCTTGCTGTGTTAATTGGAGAGCTAGTAGTGATAATGAGGGGGAACTAGAACACATCCCTTTGCTAAGTCAGTGTAGTAAGGCTACGCAAATGTTGATGAAGATGATGAAGATTATAACATTGTCACTGTGATACGACTCAGAGTGGGAACTGTGTGGTGTAGATTAATGCTCTTCACTGTCTTCTGCAGGAGACATTTGAGATTTTCTGGAGATATTTGG
>OU015746.1:30443474-30459132 GCA_907169655.1 Acomys percivali
ACACAAGTGCATGTGACTTATCTCCAATTAGACTCAATGTCCTGGGTGCATGTGATTCCTGTACCTCACTGCACTACTTAGGGCTTATCAAGAGTATAGTCTGTGGGGGCTGGAGAGATGGCTCAGTGGTTAAGAGCACTGTCTGCTCCTCCAGAGGTCCTGAGTTCAATTCCCAGCAACCACATAGTGGCTTACAACCATCTGTACTGGGATCTGATGTCCCCTGGAATCTGGCCTGTTGGTGTATATGCAGGCAGAGCACTGTATACATAATAATAAATAAATTTTTAAAAAGTATAGTCTGCAGGAGGAGGCCAGTAACATAGCAAGTGGAGAAACCTGAGAAAACCCGTCTTGGCCAAGAGACCTAGACAAAGACCAAGTGAGATAAGTTGTGCTGATACCTCTGTATGATTTTCCCAAACACCTGCAAACACTGCGTCCCCATGAGATACTGTAGATCTTTGAATTGAAGAGCATTCTACAAAATACTTGAGCAGCCTTCCTCAAAACTCTCAGGATTGTCAATGAACAATGAAAATTCTGACTTACTATAGCCAGAAGGGCTTAGTAAGCCATAATAGCTAAATCTCATATCATGCTGGATGGAACTTTTGGACTAGAAAAGGAGTTAAAAATCAAGAGAACATTAAAATGATGGATTTTAACAATAGTAACATAGTCATAGCAAGCCCTGGGGCATGACAAATATGCACAAGGTAAATACTACATAAAATGTTGAAAATAAGGAAAATGGGGCAGGTTAGTGCATGAGAGCTTGCTGTATCACTTACAAATTTTTCTAAAATCCTAGAAAGTAAATACAAAATGGCATTTGGGTTTGAGTTCCATGTGAAAAAATTAAAAGAAAACAGATACATTTACACTTTCTATTGAAATGTGAATGAATAGCCATGCAAAATTTATCTGATCTTGTTTCCTATTTTTTAATCATATTTTTAAAAGTGCATAATCCATGACATAGAAAAATTAAGTTATTTAGTACATCTCCTAGCATGGCACATCTGGGTCATAGGAGAGCTCTGTGTAAAGACTTTGGAGGGTCTCCCACATTAGCTGTCATAATGGTTACACCTGCTTCCATTCCCACTGACTGTGTGGAACTCCCACCAGCCATGGAGCTCTAAATATACATTAACAGAGTAATTATTTTTCTATTTGCAGTACTTAAGTTATGGAACCAAAGATGATGTCCACCTCCAGATGAACAGATAAAGAAAATGAGGTAATAATATATGCATAATGGCATTTCATTCAGCCATAAAGAATAAGGGGTTCAAAGCCTTTAAAAAAAACTGATGGATCTGGGGACCATTCTGTTAAGCAAACTAAGCCAGATGCAAAAGACACATATGGTGTCTGCTGTCTCCTATGTAGAAGCCATATTTAATTGTGTGGTGTGCATGTGTAGGATATGAAAACAGAAAGAGGTTATGAGAACAAGAGAGCTCTGACAGGAGGAGAGAGGGAAAGTGAGAGAAGATAATGGAATATGTGTAGAATAAATGCAGAAGAGATGGGGAATAGGCAAACAAGGTGAAGAGAAGCCAGTGGGGGAGGGGGATGAACAGAGCAAAGGAGTGAGACATATATGTGTCAAAAAACCATGAAGAAACTCATCATTTTATACGCTACTAATAATTTAAGTGAGTGTGTATAGACTATCTAGCACACAGGGGCCACTCAATGATTGTTCTCTTCTCTAGATTCTCTAAGGCTCATGGGGAAACCACATAACTTATCTAGGGACAGCAACATATTTATTTGTTGTGAACCAAGGTGATAATTGTTATGCAAAATCTCTGACCTGCTCCTGCTTTCTGCTTAGCGACAGGTTATTGTTTTTGATCAGTGGGGTGAACAAATCTCCGAAGTCTCTCCAGATACACAGACTGGTGAGAGAACGAAAGAGGTGAGAAATCAAAATTTCAAAGCTTCTTGCATTTCTTCTGCACTGAAGCAGGGTGAGTCCGAGAGTGGGCGAAGCTTTGTGTCTTCAGGCACATCAATGAGATGTTGTTTAAAAATTAGACCGAGACTCTGATAGAAGGTGGGGAGTTCAGAATAGCTTAACTGTTCTGAATATTAAGTTAGAGAGTTAGAATGGGAGGCTCATGAATGTGTTTCTCTCTCTCTCTCTCTCTCTCTCTCTCTCTCTCTCTCTCTCTCTCTGTGTGTGTGTGTGTGTGTGTGTGTGTGTGTGTGTGTGTGTGTACACACGGGGCATACTAAGCTACCAAGGACGAGGCTGCAAGAAATCATCTGTTGAAGCAGAGTCCAAGGGCTTTCAAAGAAAAACTCTGAATCACGCCATTAATATCTGTCCATCTCTTATTGAAACAGCCTCCATCACCAGTGTTCAAGAAGTGTACTCAGCATACAAGTGGTTGGCTTGGAAGAGTCTGGTGGAAATGAAAAGCCTTATTTTTTATATTGACACTGGTCCAAAGAAAAGAGCTAGCCAGTTTGGTGAAGTGATAAAAATGAGACTTTAGGCTCAGTAGGAAAGGAATTGGACATAGAAAAGAGTGGCCATGAAGTATATGTGGCCTGGGAATTTGAAGAAGGCTACAGTTGAGCATTGCAGTTGGCTAGTATTAATAAATAGGTGTGTGTGTGTGTGTGTGTGTGTGTGTGTGTGTGTGTCCCCATGTACCATTTCACAGTAGAGTCTGGGGAACACTGCAAGGCATAAGGTTTCCTCAGTGCTCTTAGAAAGAGGCTTTCCCCATTGCGGAAGGGTGAAAATGCATAGTAGGATGTGCCCACACCTTCTGCTCCATTCTTCTCAGCCTCTATTCCTGATGCCGTATGACATCCCAGAATTTCCATTTCAAGAAATACAAGGCCTGCAACAAAGTATCTTTCTGCATTTAGCATTATCTAGTTAACAAGTTAAAAAAAAAAATGTGTTCAAGGTATTCCATATGATGTATTGATGATATACCTACACACTGGAAAATAACACAACCGCTTTGCCATCAGTCACCCCACAAACACAAGGTGACTGTGTGGTTTAGAATATGTAAAACCTCCTCAGTGAAGTCCAAAAGTGTAGCATGTTATAATCATCTACAGTCATCAGTGCTAGGCATCCAGAGCGGACTCAACTTCAAGCCTATACCCTTCAACACACATCTCTCCGTTTCAGAAGGAATTTCAGTTACTGAGACTTGTTTTCTTATTTGTTGGGGTTTTGAGGCAGTGGGTTATGTAATCCAGATTGGCCTCCAATGTGTTATGTTATGTGGCCTTAAACTCCTGATCCTCCTGCCTTCACAAGGGCTAGAATTACAGGCTTGCAGCACATATCATCCAGGTAGTATACTTAATTACATACTGTGGTGGTAACATGGATAGCAAATGATTCTTGTTGGCCTTCCCTGAGTACTGAATTTGTTTGGCTTCAAGAAGGCATTTGCTGTTGTTTGGAAAAAGAGTGGCCCCCAGAGGCTCACCACATACCCAGCTTGTCACTCCTGGGAGGTGGTTGAAATGTAAAAATCCTGGTCAAGGGTCTTCTGGTCCCTGGGGATACAACCTAGAATGGGACACTTTCGACCCTGGCCCCTCTTCTTCCTGGCATTCCTCTAACATGTCTACCACATGCTTCCCAACATGCTACACTGCCATGCCAGTACAAGACAATGGACCAACATGAGCATGGGCTGTAACCCGTAGGTCTGTAAGCCAAAATAAAACTCCCCCTTCCACCAGCTAATTACTCCTGGCATCTCTTATAGAAAATTCAATACGCATTTGGTAAGTGAGTGCACGAGTTGGGCTTCTCTAAAGGGACAGAATTGATAGAATGAATCTGTACAGAAATGGTACTTACTACACATTAGACTGGCTTACAAGTATCCAACAATGGCTGCCTTATGAAAGAAAGGCTGGGGAACTGTCAACTCTTCAGTCCATGGGCTGGATGGATGTCTGAGCAGCTCCAGTGTGACACTGGAGTCCTGGAGGATTCCTGGAGAGCTGCTGGTCTTCACTCTACACTGGAATCCTGAAGTAGTTCTTCTAAGACTGGTGTAGGAATGCCTCGATGGCCAGATAGATGAACTTGCCGGCAAGAGTGAACACAAGCAGGTGAAAGCAAAAGCTTCCTTCTTCCAGGCTCTTTTATGTGTGCTGCCACCAGAAGGTGTGACCTCTATTTAGGGTGGCACTTCTAGCTTCCCATAATTTAAGAAACACACACATAAAAGTTCCCAGAAGATTTAGGTTTAGTTGATTCCAGATGCAGTCAGAGCGACAACCAAGATTAGTCATTACAGTAACTGTCCAGACTTTTATTAATTGCCTGGTCCTGAAAAAAAACAAAAACAAAAACAAAAATGCCAGATACGAATGTTTTAACTGTTTGGAATTCTTTAGTGTACTCATTTTAAAAGTAATCAACATTGGAATTATCTAGAACCCTTGCTGGCACCTGGGTTTCTGTCCAAATGGCCTCCTCTGTAGTCTTGGCTGCATCCTGATGGTGGGTTTGGGACCCTCCTCTTCTAGTGCCTCAGGCTGCTGGAGAAGCCCAGCGTGGCTCCTTGTCTTAAGCTTGCTTAGTTACTATTCTCCTTCCTCTCTCTCACTGCTGACTGCTGCTGGCTCACACTCTTCTTCAAATCAATCATCCAGGACTGTCCAATGAAATGAAAGGGCCCGGAGGAAGGGGAAGATGTGTTGAGACCACTAGTTCAACACAGGAGCATCTGTAAGTTGGAATAGCCTTTCTAGGCTCTGAGGTTGTTTCCTCCACAACACACATTACTAAGGAACAAGGAGAGAACTATAGCCTAACTTCATGGCTACCTGATAATAATGGGACTTCTGCTCTGCCTTCTATCCCCAGTGATGTTGGGGGAAGGGAAGAAAAACAGGTTAGAGACCAGTACATTCAATGATGTCTCTGCGTTGGCTTATATTCCATTAGTTTACCTGGAATTAGCGAATAACATTGGCACATTGTCTCTCCAGATTCTTCTGCCATGTCTCTTTCAACAGGACTGTGGCGGCTCCATGGTAATCCTAAATCACCGCAATATATGCAGTCCCGTGTTCACCTGTATGTCATTATGGAGACAGTGCTGCACTTAATCCCTCATGGGTGCTGGCACCTGCTAGATGGCGGAAACAACAACTGGAGTGTTGTATCAGTTGCCTCTTTGCCTCTTTGACAAAATACCCCACGCAGACAACTTAGGGAGAAAAAGGTTTTATCGACTCACAGTTTGAAGGTATACACCTCATGGTGGCAAGAGCTTGGAGAAGCTGGCCGTATTGATTCTTCCAGACAGAAAGAAGCAGAGATTAAAAACAATCATGTAACTAATTAATTTAATCAATGAGTCTGTGTGTGTGTTTGTGTGTGTTTGTGAGTGTGTGTATACCTGCTTGTCAAGATGTGCACCATGTGTGTGCAGGTGCCCATCGAGGCCAGAAGATGGTGTCACATCTGTTGGAACTAGAGTTATGGATGGTTATGAGGCACCTGTTGTGGGTGCTGGGAACTGAGCCCTGTTTCTCTACTACAAGTTTGGTAAGTGCTCTTGGCCTATCAACTCTCTCTCTCTGTCTCTCTGTCTCCTTGTCTCTCTGTGTCTCTCTGTGTCTCTCTCTCTGTTTCTGTCTCTGTCTCTGTCTCTCTCTCTCCCCCCCCCCTTGCAGATTTCCTTTTTGTGTGCAGCCCAGGACCCCAGTGCATTAAATGGTGCCTCACACATTAAGAGTGCATCTTCTCACCTCAATTCAACTAATCCAATCTACAAAAGTCACTCAAGACTTGCCCAGAGGTTGTTTTCCAAGGTGACTCTAAATCTCATCAAAATAACCACCACACTTCTGGTTACTTTTCTCATTGTTATGATAAAATACTCCAAGTATATGAATTACTTTTTCTAGTGCCATGACAAATTATCTGGAGAGAAGCAACCTAATTGGTAAAAAGACTTTTTCTGGTTTTCAATGCCAAGAAACACAGCCCATCGTGGCCCAGAAGGCACGGGTGCAGGAATGTGAGCTAGCTAGTTACTCCATATCCGAACTCAGGAAGTGGAGAGAAGGGACAGAAAGCAAGGACAGTTCATAAACTCTCAAATCCTTCCAACCTTCTCCCGTGAGGCTCCAGCTTCTCACGGGTCCACAGGTTTCCCAAACACAGCCACCAATTGAGGACCATGTGCTCAAACGCACGAGCCTATGGGAGGCTGTTCATCTCCAAACCACTACAGAGTGCTGCCCTTGAGAAACTTGGAATATGTGGGTGACACAGTTGTCCCACAAGAGCTCAGGAAAGAATTGGGGGAAAGAAGACTAAGGGAAAATCGGGACCACCTTGCAGAAGCCCTAAAGATAAAGATGACGGGGAAAGATGGCGACCTCCTTTCCTTTCACGGGTAGAAGAGATAGATGAGCAAAGACTTGGATCTGGTCCAATGGAAAGTGCTGTGAGAGCATCCGATAGAGCCAGGAAGACTCGCTGGAGGAGGAGTCACTTGGAGTAAGTGTTAATACAGAAAGAATGATGAGGTTGGAAAGCCAGGCTGGGGGCCAACAGCAGTGTTTTATGCCAGACTGGGGAGCTTGGACTTAATCTAGTCATGAAGACTAAAATGGGCTTGTGTGTATTTGGCAACAAATGTGGAGGCAGAGAAAGATGCTAGGAATGGAAGGCTAAATCTGCCCATCCTGACCACCCTGACTCTTACCTCTGACGGATGTGTGGCTGTAACCTACCGCATTTTTTGGACTATAAGCCGCACCTGACCATGAGACGCACCCAGTCTTTAGAGCAGTAAGACGAGAAATATGGTACATTTTGAGATGTTGGTCCTGTCCTTCTGGGGGGAAAAATCTTTGATCCATTTTAAATCTTATGTATGGGAATCGTTAAGAGCTAATAGAATGAGAGGCAGGGATGGGAAGCAAGCCGGGGAAGGTTTCCCATGCACTTGGCCCTGGCTTATCCGCTCATTCAGTGTTCTGTAACCAGAGAGGAAATGGATGAAGAGGCTGATTACTGATGTGGTATAACTATGGTAATGTGCATGCTCCTGTCATTTACAATGCACCTGAATGGATCAGAAGAGCCTTTGAGGGAAAATGCTTGCCCGTGAAAAGGCAGGTAAACGTGCCCTGATTGTGTGCTTCAGGCAAGCCTGCTGCCGAATGGGTTGACACGGTGTAGAGAAGGCTGAGTGTCAAAGGCGCACAAGGCCTCTGCTCTCAGAGGAAAGAGACTGGAGGGACACCCTAACACCAGGCTTGGGTGTTTCCTAACACCAGGCAGCTGCCCCTGAGCCCTCCCCAAGTAAAAGCCTTGCTTTGAAATAACTGGTTTCTCTGGATGCACATCTATTTATAGCAGTAACAGGTGGCCCTCTTTCTCTGCTTCAAAGCCCTTGAGTCTTACCTTTTGGGTATCTTTTGCAATTTCAGAACAATCCATCTTTCCTCTGTTTCTCTAATTCTCTTATTTGTTTTTTCTTGAAATGCCCTAGAAAATAAAGTTGGACAGGCTAGGGTTTCTATTACATCTCTGCTACTGGCTTTCCTTCCTCTGTATGACCTTAGAAAAATCGCTTAGCCTCTCTGTGGCTCCTCTTAGTTCCCTGGTCTGTGGGAGGAAGTGCTAGTATTGTGTTAAAAAGTACTGCTGTGAATATTTTTTTTTCAGAGTTCTTAGTTTTTCTAAGGTGCATGATGAATCAAGGGAATGGTATTTTGTTTAACTTTCCATCTCCGTCCCATCTTCTTAAATGTCATTTTGTTTTATGTGTATGAGTGTTTTGCCTGCATATATACATGTGTACCTCATATATGTCTGCTGTCTGAAGAAGCCAGAAGGGGGCATCAGATACCCTGAAACTAGAGTTACAGATTAGCCACCATATGGGTGTTGGGAATCAAATCTTAATCCTCCTGAAGAGCAGCTAGTGCTTTTAACCCCAAACCTCCAAAAAAACAGAATGATTTTCCTCTATGTCAGCTTTCAGGTCAAAGTGTAGGACATACATACAAGGAATGTTCTAGAACATGAAACTGCTCCAAATGATCCCATGAATCAGTGTATGGAATACCTAGTTAGTTTTCCTGTCAGTCATCCTGATTATGCATTAATTGAGGCCACCATTTCAGATTAGATAGATAAAACATGACTATATTTTATCTCCTGACTTTACTCACATTCTGTTGGGGACCTGAAGCTCACATTTAACACAAGTTATCCTTTGTACCCAACACACAGAGACTCAATCCTAACTTACTCACAGAAAGAATGGTGATTTTGCTGAGTAAACTGGAAAGCAAGAAAAGAGTTCTTCTTAACGTATCCCCCAAAAGGTACCTTGTGAATACCTTGAAATTTTCAGTCCTCTTCAGAAACTTTCCACATGCTCCAGTCCTTCCTGTACCCATTCCACCTAGCCATGTGCTGACGCTGATTTGAAGCTAACTTCTCTCTCCTGAGTCAACCCACCTCTTCTTCTGGGTCCTATCCTAGTCTCATTTTTCCTGTGATGTTTTTTTAAACCACAACAGGACTTGCCATTGTGAGGGATGGATATTCTAGGCTCTAATTCTATAAGTATTTTACCCAATTATAAGAAATAATTACACATAAGAAATGAGTACACGTCTTAATAAATGATACAACTTTATCTATTGCAGCCTGAGTCTTCTAGTAAAATGTTAACTCCTTTTTTGACATTGTGACATATGCTTGTGACACACAAACTGTCAGTTATATTCTGAACAGGTCAGCTCTTTATTAAAGTTCTTTATGGAGTGCATCTGCACTAAATGTTTGTTTCTATCTTTTCACCATTATAACTGGTGCAACTTGCTGCTTCTTATACAATGTTATGGGTCAGAAGAGACTGTTGTGTTAATGAGATAACAAAGTCTTTCTCAGGATTGAGGGTATAGCTAAGTGGTTAAGAGTGGTTTGTATTTCTTGCAGAGGACAAGAGTTCAGTACCCAGCACCCAGATTTGCAGCCCAGAACAGCGTGCTACTCCAGCCCAAGGAGAGATGACGTCATACAAGGCTCCATGTTCACAGAGCAGTGTCTGTTGTCCCTGTTCTGACCCTGGCATCTTCAATCTTATAAGACCCTAAGGGATCCAGAGGACCAGCCATCAGACAGATATAGGAACAGACAATGCACATAAAATTTGCAAATGAGAAGGATGTTCATACAAGGATCGCTTAGATTGTACAAGATATATATATATATAACCTCAGTCATATTACTTCAGCTGATTACAAGGGACTCTGAAAGAGTAGTTTGTTATACATGCAAGAAGAGTCCAAGGTTTTGGTGAGTATCAAGCCAGACTCTACCGCAACTACATATGTTATATTAGCATTTTGGTTTGATTTCTAAAACATCTGTTTAAAAATTCAACAATAATTCTAGCAGCTAGTATGTGCCATACACTTTAATTTCTTGTCTCAGTTAGTAGTATCTCTGTTGCTGTTATATACTACCATGACCAAAAGCAACTTTATGAGAAATGGCTTATTTCAGCTCACGCTTCCAGGTAACAATCTGTCACTGAGGGAAGTCACGGCAGGATCTCAAGGCAGGGCAGGAACCTGGAGGAGAACATGTAGAAGCCATAGATAGTTGCTCCTCATGGCTGAGCAAGCCCAACCACACCAATCATTAATCAAGAAAATGCACTGTAGGGTTGCCCACAGGCTGCTCTGGTAGGGGCATTTTCTCAACTGTGATTTCCTCTTTCAAAGTGACTCTAGCTTGTGGCAAATTGACACATAATCTGATTAACAGAACTCTCATTTATTTATGCAGTGAAATAGGGTGCCCATTATATTAAAGGTACTATCATGATATAGTATAGAACAAGACTTCTAATTTACAATCTAGCAACAAGAATGGCAGCTAGCCTTGCTCTATTGCACACCCTCTTGGCTGCTCTTGACTATTTCAACATGCATAAACCCCACCAAAATTAGTTTTGCATCCTTGAGAATTTTGAGGTGTTTTTTTTGCACATTATATAGCTCAGTGCTGACCACACAGAATCCAAAATAATACTATATTTTATTGAATCTGTAGATTAAGTACAATGTGTTTCATTATCACATATACCCAATAATCAAATGTCTAAAGGTGAAATGACTGGCTAAGAGCTACAGAGAAGGCTGGGGAGATGAGCTGGTTGGTAAATTGCTTGCCATGCAAGCATGAGGACCTGAATTTAATTACCAGAACAAACCAACCAAAAAATTTAAATCTAGATACTATCCTATGCAATTGTAATCCCAGCACTGGGAAGGCAGAGACAAAGCAGATCTCTGGAACTCGCTGGCCAGTCAGCCAAGCCTCCTTGGTGAGCTCCAGGTCAGGAGAGCCTCAGGTTCCTCTCAGAGCTGTCCTCTGGCCTTCAAGTGCATGCTCATGTACACATGCACGCCCCCATACATCTATATCCACACTTGCATACACATGTGCACACACATGCAAGTGCACTCACACACAGGAGCTATAGACTAATTCAGAAACGTTGAGATAAGGGTCAAGTGATTCAGATAAGATATTCAGTGGAGGTTCCCTAGGACCCTTTCCTTGGGGGAGGTTTCCTGAGTATGGGAAGGGCTTTGCCACCTTCACTGTGCCTGAGATCAGGGGTACACACTGCTTTACCTCATAGCAAGGGCAATTATAGCAAAAGCAGAGCTTCCTGCCATCGTGGTTGACATTAAAGTCAAGGCAACAAGAAGAAAGCAAATGTCCTTGGGGTTAACGTGACTCGAAGCTTTGTGGTTCACGAGAAGAGGCAAGACAGAGGACATGACGCCATTTTGCCTTCAGTTGTGATGTTGCTTGCTTTGTTTACTTGTACCCCCCCCCCATAAAGCTTTGGAAGAGCTTTCTCTCCATTGGGAGTTTCACCCCTTCCCCTGCCTCCTCTCAGATTTCTCAACACCTGTCAGGCAGCTGCTATGCTCTGGCCAAGCAGGGGCTGCCTTTGGAAGGACTAAATTCTAACAATATGGGAAGTTTAGTGCTGGACTTAAGGGATTTCCAACATAAGCCTAACTGTAGTGGGTCACTGGAGCCATACTCTCAGATTTCCTTTGCACTTCTGTGGTCTCCATTAAGAAACCATAAAAATAACAGAGCTCCTGAGTTCACCGGCAGTGTAGCCACGAATCCTTTTCTACATCTATACATAACCACACAAATTAAAGACTTCTATAGCTTTCTCTGGATGCATATGCACGTTTCCACAGCTGTGCACATCTGCTTCGAGGTATAACAATGAATTCTTAGGAGCATCACAGAAGCAGCTATGGCTGAAGGATTAAATGTCTGGCATTCTATTTTTTTAAATATCTATTTATTTGGTGTATATGTGTGTCTGCCTGTGTGAGTTACACATGCATGCAGGAGCCAGAGAAGGCCAGATGAGGGGTCCCTGGGAGCTGAGTTACAGGCAGTTGTGAGCCTCCACGTGGGTGGTGGGAACAGAACTCAGGTCCTCTGTGAGAACAGTAACTGTTCTTAAGTACTGAACTATCTTCGCAAGTCCCCTTAGGCATCATTATAAACGTTATCTGTATTGATCCAGTCAAACTGCAAACACTATTAAACTACATACGATTATAACTTCTATTTTGTAGACGATGAAGATAAACCCTTGAGAGGTTAAGCGATGTGCTTACAAGCTTGCAATGCTTGCATGTGGCAAAGCCAAGATTTCAAGTGGGGCAGCTTGGGTCTGTGGTCCCTGATCCTGATTTTCATGCACGCATGTGGTTAATATGCAACAACGGATTTATTAAACTGTATAACTGAGTAAAAATAAGATTATTCTGAATTTGCAACAAGTCATAAAATAAGCTGGGGGGAGCTGATTGGGGTGATTGTTAATATCACTGTTTTCCCATGGTAAAAAGTGAGGCTCAAAGAACCTAAGGGACTTTTTAGAACTCGTGCAGCTGTCAAGCACAGAAGTGGCGACGTTCTTCATTCTCATTGTTTCATAGTATATAATATATATGGAGATACGGTGTATGACATGTGAACTCTAAACCGTATGGGACTTAATTACTTATTAAAATGTGTACTCCATTGTGTGTTTGCACGTACATATTAAGATTGAAGTTGTTTGGAAACAGCCTTTAAAGACAAATGCACTCATGTAGAACTTCAGAGTATTTCCCAGCTCCACCCACCAAGCACGGTTCCTTTGGAACCTTGTGCACATGGAAAGCTAAATGGCACGGAATAGCCTGATAGAATTAAGTTCCATATTTCTTATGAAAACAAAATTCATTTCTTAGTGACAAAAAGTTTATGTTTCTTATAATATTCCAATAAGCCAGGTTATTAAAGTCTCTGAGCCATTCTACATTCCGCAAATACTTCTTATATCTGTGAAAGTTTGAGACGAAGGGGGTGAAAGCTATCTTGAGCCTGGGCTCTGTTCCTAATTTGTCTGGAGCCTGCTCTCTGCTAACCAGGAGCTGCTGCTTTTGTCTCTCTGGGACTCAAGTTACTCATTTTAAAAATGAACTCAGAGCTATCATCAGTAAATGTGCCAGGGGCCCCAGAGTTCCGACAAATGTTACTTGAAACAATGAAAGCAACAGAAGGAGTGGGTATTGGTAACATGACGTTGCACCTCTAAAAATATGGCATTGTCTAAGATTCGGAGAGAACCACACGAAAGGAAAAGGCTGTCTTGACCATGTCGCCATGCAGTTTGGGATTTTTATCATTCCTCTGCTGAGTAGCCACGACACACCAACAACGTCTTGGCAGTCTTAGGACTAGAACTGGGGAGAAATGTCTAGGTTCCTACTCTCATTCAGCTTCCTCTGGGATTAAGGAATGACTGTGCAAATGACTGTGGTTGTATAAAGTTAAAAGTTGCTAAATGCTGGGCTGGATCTATCTATTTATCTCATGTGGGAAGAGTACTTACCAAGTAAGAGGGCCTAAGTTTGAGCTCTGGAACGCATGATGAAATGATGCAACACCAGGTGTGATGCCATGTGCTTATAATGCCAGCCTCTAGGAGGTAGAGACAAGTCAATCCTTGGGATCTGCTGATCAGCCAACCTAACCTTCTTCAAAAGTTCTAAGGCCATTGAGAGACCCTATTTTAAAAGTAAGGTAACTTCAGAAGTGCCACCTAAAATTGTGTTTGACCAGCATATACTCATGCCTAAAAGTGTGCATACACACACATACTCACACATACACTACTAAGTGCTTTGGAGGAGGACAAAGCAGAGAATGAATGGTGAAAGAAATCAAGAAAAGGGATTTTATTTCTCATTTAATAGCAAACTTGATTTGAACACATGTTTGGCCCTTTATAAGCATTTATTTGATTTGGTGTGAAGAGACATCGTAGCTGCAGAAGTGTTCGAGTGTTTGAATATTGGTGCAACCCTCAAGCCTAGCTAAGGGTACTATTGTCTGTCCTGTAGATTTGTATAATCCAAAGAAATAATTCATACCAAAGCACATTTTCACTAGATGTTTCAAGATATTAGATATTGTGATTTGAATGAGAATGTCCCCCCCAGCTCATGTGTTTGAATACTTGGTCCCCATTTGGTGGAACGGTTTGGTAAGGATTAGAAGGTGTGACCTTATTGGAGGAGTTGTGTGACTAAGGGTGAATTTTGAGGTTTTAGAAGACCATGTCATTCATGCTTCCCTCCCACCCCCTACCCCACTCCTGCCTCAAAACTGTATCTCAGAATGTTACTTCTCCAGTACCTGCCTAACTACCGATATTTTCCCTACTATGATGGTCATGGACTCTCCCTCTAAAAGTGTAAGTCCCGACTGAACATTTCTTCCTGTAAGTTGCCTTGGTTGTGGTGTTTGTCACAGCAATAGAAAAGTAACTAAGACAATAGATATCAGGCCTCTACTAGCCAGACTTCAGAAAAGGGGTGGAGAGCAGAAATACGGATGGATGTGAAGGCCACCATCCCAGAGATAGTATTTTGATAAAGCCATGTCACATCATTCTGATGTTCAGAATGAACGTAGGATGCAAGGGTTCCATCGTGGCTCATGCTTCTCAGCGTGAGGAGGTAGACATAGGGCAGCTAGAATAGAATGAGAGAACAGCAAAGAAAGGTCATGGTCAAGAGGTTAAAAGACGAAGCATGAGAAGAGGAGTGATTGGCTGTGAGGCTGTAGCGATGGGTTTAGGAGTATGAGAATGGAGCATGTGAGAGAGGCAGGTGGACCATGGATACTTTGTCCTTGCCAGGCTTCTGTATGCCAGTAGCCATACTGGGTCCACATTTGCTGTCATACTTACAGCAGAACTCTGCCACTGAGCCACATCCTTCCATCCATTTGGTCTCACATTTAAAGTGTTTGCAAACTGGTTGATTCTTTAAGGCCTTTAAATTCCATTCCAGGTTGCCAAATGTATTCCATTGGGGTCATGAAACGCCATCCAAAATGACAATCATCAAAGCCAGAAAGACCACTGTTCAACCTCCACACTTAAGTAGGTAACTGCCACTTGCACAGGTCAGCCTCAGGTAAGTTACACAGTGGACCACACTCAGGTTGCCTCAGGGCTGTCCTTTTCTCATGAAGTCACTTGTCCTTTGAGCTGATTTGAGTCTATAGTCTTCAGGGAAAATGGTCTTTCCCATCCCTGCACTTTAAAACAGCTCTCCTACAAATTTTATTACCTGTACTCATTTTGTTCTCCTTCAAGACACTTTCATTTATTAGACTCTATAAGCATGATGCTGAAAGTCTAAAGCCTTTTCAGTATCCCTCAAAATGACAGTTGTTTGTCCCATAACAAAGGAGCTCTAACATAAGTAATATGTATTTTGTGCACAAAATGTTGATGGCCTAGGTACTGTGTAATAATAACTCACTTTAGGCAGCTTGCCATTTCAGAAATAAAGTTTAAATTACAAGAATAATATTAATAATTTGCTTTCTGGGCAACTTAGAATTATAGAAAAAATTTTAAAATCTTTTCCCATTTTATGATGAAATCACATCTCATGTTAATGTAGAATTTTGTAGAAACTCTAGTTACTCCTTTTCATTAGCCTTTTCATTTGTCTTCTCCATCATTTCCTCCAAGTTATCAGTATGAGGTTGAATATGATAATGAATACTTCATATTGATACATTTACATTAAAATGTATATATGTATATATTATATGTATACATATATGTCTATTCTTATGTTCTGAAAACCTAGAAGATCATTGATGATCAGTTATTCTATTGGCTTAATTGCTTGATGGAAGGAAGACAGACAAAGCCCACTCAGGTGCATAGAAAGTATAAAATATGAGCCTTTGGCTTATTTTTCATACAGAAATGCTCCTTGAAATACAGAAATGCTCCTTCAGGGAGATTATGTCCTACAGCATCCTTTGCTTCACAGAGGAGCATGGATGGAGCAACAGTTCTTTAAATAAGAATGCACATGCCAGGCATGGTGGCTCATGCCTTTAATCCTAGCACTTGGGAGGCAGAGGCAGGTGGATCACTGTGAGTTAAAGGACAGCCAGGGCTGTTAAACAGAGAAACCCTGTCTCAAAAACCAAAAAGAAGAAGAAGAAGAAGAAGAAGAAGAAGAAGAAGAAGAAGAAGAA
>OU015746.1:30459142-30470654 GCA_907169655.1 Acomys percivali
AGAAAGCGGCACATAAGGGCCCAGAGATATGTGCATGCCCTGCTCTTGCAGAAGACACACTTGGCTCTCAGGATCCAATTTGGTTGGTTACAACCACCTTAAATTCAATATTAAGAATTCAATGCCTGGGGCTGGATAGATGGCTCAGAGGTTAAGAGCACTGTCTGCTCTTCCAACGGTCCTGAGTTCAATTCCCAGCAGCTATATGGTGGCTCACAACCATCTACAATGAAGTCTGATGCCCTCTTCTGGGGTGCAGGCACACATGCAGGCAGACACTATAAATAAATAAATCTTAAAGAAAAATAATCCAATGCCCTCTTCTGGCCTCCTTGGGCGCTGTCATACATGAACAAATTCGTATATAAAAATAAGTATATATAGTACATATAAATAAAATTGAAGTATAACCTTTAAAAGGATGAATGCATATAAATCTGTTCAGATTTCTGAGAAAGCTCATGCTTTTCTCACTTAATGAGACAGGTGCATCTGGTGTGTCATGCCCTCTTTCAGATGTCAGCTCATTTGAGATGACACCTTGACAATGTTCAGTTGATACACCAGCATGCTTGGAATGATCAGGAGAGAAGATGAAGGACACTGAGTCTTTAATGTCACTGACAAACTACTATGCCATCCCAGACCACACATTTCCAGATCACTTTGAGTGGGATTAAATGCAATACTATTTGTTACTGTTTTTTTTTTGTTTTTTTTTGTTTTTGTTTTTTTGCACTGAAGTATCTGGTTGCTACCTGATAGGAAGAAGTAGTTACAAAGGGAGAGGAGAATAGGAGATGGAGGCAAGGACATTTGGAAACTATGTAGCTAAACATGGTGAAGGGTGATCTGTAAGGGTCAAATAATGATGCATTCAACAAAAACTCCCAGAGATGGATGAGCAGGGATCAAGTGTATCTACACCCTGATGTGCAAGACATAAGTAGATAAGGGAGCTCCCTGATACAATAGACTACCTTCTTCCAAGCACATAACTTCTGTGTTTAAGACGATGCAAGAATAGAACTTAGAAAACACAAATAAATTAATGACTCATATGGCCCTTACATAGTCAGGCATCAGGACTGCGCCACCAGAGGAACTGGCATGGAGCTGGAGAGGTGGAGCATGTTCAAATCCAGGAAATCTCAAACTTGAGATTTAAAATCTCATCCCCAGACATCCTTCCTCCCTGTTTCCCTGCCTGGACCCCCCAAGGTGGTCATGGGTAGCCAGCCATATAACCCAGCACCTGGAATTCTTCCTCATGACAATGAGCATCACCAGCATCTTAGACGCAACCAACGAAATTCATTCATCCTGAGGACCCCTCCCCATTCCCCAAGGTTTGTACACTAATTCTCCACCCTGGAATAAAGGCGTGCATAAACCGTTTCACCAAATATTGTCTAAGAGTAGCTGTTTAATCCTCGGAGAAGGTCTTCTCCACCTGGTACTCCCAGCCAGACTGAAATCCTGTAGACATCCCCAGCCCTGCATTGGCTTCAAGGACTCTGCTTTATCCTTCTCAGCTCTGTGTCTGGTGACATCTGGCAACCCCAGGTAGAAGCAGAACATGAAACCACATTATGTGTGCGTTTTAAGTCTTCTTGCAGGCAATTTTGTCAGGCATGGCGATAATAACAATTTAAAGTGAGATCCTCATGATAAAATAATGTGAAATTTCTTTGATAAAGTCTTTGGTGGGGGGGGTTTAAAAAACCTTACAGGCTATGAGATAACTATGGGTGGAGGCCAGAGAGCAGAGAGCAAGAAAATATTTGTGCACACCTAACTTGAGGGATTGTGGGAATATCCCTTCAAGATGACACTTAGGAAAGTGTGTAAGAAGCTAGGAAATAGGAAGGCAAGCTTTTAATGCAAGGATCTTCCACTGCTTGGTTAAAGGTGTTCATTTCTGGTTTAATCCAGTTCTTTGCCATTAGAGAAGCTTTCTTTTTCAACTGAGTTCTGAGCGTTGGCCAGCTGTCTATCACTATGACCAAGTGTCTGAGTCAAAGGATAGGTTTGGAGGTTCTGTTTTCAGGGGCTCTAGGCTGAATCTGTCTAGCTACATTGCCTTGAGGAGGAAAAAAGGGTGTTATGGTGGTACAAGTGTGTGTTAGAGGAGGCTGCTTGCTCCACAGCAGGCAGAAAGCAGCAAAAGGAAAAAAGAAAAAGAACCAGTGACAAAATATATCCATCCAAATCCATGCTTCCCATGACCTACTTCCTCAAGCTAGACCTCTATCTCTGAATAGGAATGGGTAAATCAATGTATTGATCATTTCATGAGGTTACAACGTTCATGATCCATTTGCCTTTAACGGCAGTGAGCAACATCCCAAAAAATTAATTTTCATTAGAAAATAGTTTGTAATAACAGATACTCTTTTTGAGACTAGCCTGGTCTAACATATATGCCTAACACCATTCTAGAATAAAGGAGTGAAAACTTACAGAACTGACAAAGAAATCACACAGGAGAAAGTAGAGTTTGAAGCAGACAGGATGCAAAAGCAATTAGGCAGCTAGGCAGCAGACCCTGGTGAAAGCATCCTAAATATCTCTTTCCTTACTTCCATCTGTCCTGGTTAGGGCATCCAGTACCAAAATTAGCACATCCCTCTAGGTCCCTGTGGGACCAAATAAGAGGGCATAACGGTCTCAGGCCTACTTGAGATCTATGCCTAAGATTTCTTCTTTTCCTGGTTTTGGCTCAAAAGGTTCACCTACTTAAAAAAGAAAACTTTCCAAACACAGTTTTTTTAAAAATAGGACTTAAAAGAACCATAAAATAAATACTACTCATCACTAGCTGAATTCAAGTAGACAATTAGTTGAACTACTCCATTAAGCAAGGACAATAGTGCTTTATGACTTAAATAAGAAAAAATATGAATGTTTATGTATGTAAACATACATATATAATGTATACATTCATACATAAAGATTTATGTATATATGTGTTTATGTGAACATACATGTATATTACCAATAAAGTAAGTTCTGTTTTTGAATACAAACAACATAAAAGTATATTGAAGTAGTGAAGTCACATTTGTCTGGTGTCATATAGTCATTGCCTTATGGAGCATCATTGGATGGATGACCTTTAACAAACAAAATTGGTTCCAAGTAATAACCATGTTTAATCCTTAAATTGCTGTTCATTGGTCATTGGCAGTTCTCTTTAAAGACAGATAATTTATCTTGGGATCTTCATTCTTAAATACTTTAGTTTTTTTTTTTAATGAAAAGATGTTTCAAGGTCATTTTTGGTTCTTCTCTCTTCAAATAGGAATAATGATACCTGAGCCATCAGTTCTCATGTATCAGAGTTAAAAAATAAAAGGTGGATGCATACCCTATAAATGGAAAATTTACCTTTGTACCTGAAGGTTGTAACAGACATTGTCTTTTTCCCATTGGGCTAGTGAGCTACATTTTGCCCTATTCAATGTAAGAGCTCATAATTCCTATGTTCATATTCCGAAATCATTGGTTTTAACAAGCAACAATACATTAAAGCGATAGAGCCCCTCTACTCCCTAAATTAAGAAAGATGATCAGAGGGTTGGGGAGATAACCCGGATTGTGTACAGCAAATGTGAAGAAAGGGGTCACATCCCCACCATCGCTGTCCCTGCAGGGCAGGCAGGCATTATGGCCCTCCTGTAATCTCAGCGCTCAGGACAAAGAGACAAAATGTCCTCCTTAGAACCAAACTAGCTAGCTAGACGAGCTGAGTCAGGCAGCTCCCAGTTCATGTGAGAGAATCTGCCCTCCACATATAAGGTGGAGGGTGAAGGGACTCTAAGCAACCTGAGCATGGACCACGACCTGGCTCTGGCAGGCCGAGCCTTTCTCCTCCGTTCTCCCCTGCCTCATTAGAAATCGCTAGAATACGTTCCCGAAGCTAGCCACCAAGGTCCGGTTCCTTACTTGGCCACTTTCTCCTTCTGAGGCTGGCTACCAAGACCCAGCTATTTTGATACCAAGCCCCATGGGGTTTCGCATTGTACCTTTATAAACTGCCATTTTCCTATGAGCCACAGCTAACTTCTCTCTATCCAGAGGCAGTCCTTTGCCTCCTCCCACATCTCCCCCAGGACAAATAACCCCTTTTCCTCTTTCACTGGGTTCATTTCCCCTTTCCATTTGCTCTCTATCTCCTGTCTTTGCCTCTTATTCCTTGCCCTTTGTCTCTCTGGGGCAAATAAATCTCCTTTGTGCTGAGAACTTGGTCTTGTGGTGTCTTTGATCTGATACCGGTCCCTTCAGAGAGCATTTGAAAAAGACTCGTATCTTCAACATCTGGCATTTACATTACTGTAAAGTTTTTAAAAATATAATTAAAAAAAACCAAATATATCTCTTTTCCTCAAATGCATTAGCATCATTGGTCAGTTGGGATCTGACTCACCCTCTATGAAGTCTTCGGTAAATATCTCAACGTGATTCATTTCACATTAGCACTCTACTGATAACTTCCCAATGCATCGCCATAAAAGCCAAACAGAAGTAATCCATGGCCAGCTTTTCTGGTCTAGTCATTAACTTGTCCTTTGCTCTGTTTTTCAACCATCGAGCCATTCTCTTTCGAGTGATTCACTGTTACTTCAAGCCTTGGAAACTTGTTGTCACTCACACCTGGCCTCCTCTACTTCAATATCATCATAAGCTTGGCTCGTCTCACCTCCTTGGCCCTTCACATATCACTTTCTCCAGGATTGCCTCTCCTGGTTGTCTCAGCTTCGGAGCCCACTCGCAGGCTCGTCTTCCAGTGGTCCTGTTTTACCTCTTGCATAGCATCCGTCCCTAGAGATACTGTGCATCTGTTTAAGGGATTATGGCCTGTCTTCCCAGGCTAGCGGAGGCTTATGAGAGAGAGACAAAGCATTTTAGGTTGTTCTTTGCTCTTTCACACTGCCTGGCACATATTAATCCTTCAACAAATATCTGTAAAATGTTAGTAAAAGATCAAGACCTTAAAAGAGAACCAGAGAAGACAAAGAATTGGAAAATATTATTAAAAACCCTGTGATCAAAGACATATTTCCAAGAACACCACCAATCTATGAAACATAATGATAAACAGACTTGTTTATACTTGTGTAAAACTTCTACATAGCAAAATTCTCCACAAGCTAAGTTAAAGGAAGAAATTGTTTGTGGTGCGTATAGTTAACCTCAATAGACTCAGCTCCGATTAACCCAACCATGTGCTTTAAACCCAGAAAAGAGTCATTCTACTGATTCAGTTAGAGCGCTGACATCCTTTAAAATAAGTGTGATGGTAGATCATCACACTAATGATGTCATTCCAAAGAGGAATAGCACAGCAGGGGAGAAGGCAAAAGTTATGGATGTGCAATTCACACAAACAAATGGGTGGTAGAAATATGAAAACACTGCGCTAACAAATTTAAGCTGTATGTTTAGATAAACACAATTGTGTTGTCTATGATTAGTATAAATTAAAAATACATCTTGCTATTTATGTAAAGGATGTGTGTTTTCTAACATATAATTTGTGGAAATCCACATTGTAATGATATTTTGGGAATTTATTTTGTTTAATTTCCAGATTAACCAGATTACATTCCAGATCCTTCTATTGAGGCAATTCTGGTTTTAAAAGCAGATCATTCCTACCAATGTGCCTTAAGCTCTTACAGGAAAGTAGCCACACAAGTTATTCTAGCACTATTGACATAACAATATGGCAATAATGTAAGTACAAGATAAGTAAGATGTGGGGTAAATAATGTCTTGTACATTTACAAAGGAATTCTGTATGGCAAT
Source organism: Acomys percivali (assembly GCA_907169655.1). NCBI lineage: Eukaryota > Metazoa > Chordata > Mammalia > Rodentia > Muridae > Acomys > Acomys percivali. The sequence continues at coordinate 30,464,954 of OU015746.1, forward strand.
TAAAGAGAAATATAAATCTGAAATTTCTAATTTACAGTGTTATCTATGACACAGTAAGAAAAAATGCTTGAGATCAACATTAATATCTGAGTCCCTATTTCAAAAGGACACTTTAATCAGCAAATACTGAATGTTGACTGTTGATGACTGAAACGCTAATATATACTATGGCTCTCCAACACAGAACGTCCAGGAAAGTGTTGATTATCACCATAGGTGATGACATCAAAATCATAGGTCAGTGACCTCATGATCCCCTTGGCTATTATTGGGTATCACAAAATGATTGAAACTGTTCCAAGCAGCTCCCCACAATAGTTACCTAGTGTGTGATAGGGCAGGTAGATGGATGATGGTTTCATCTTGTAGACCTGTGCCTTTTACTTGCAGCATCACCTTTGATAGAAACAGCTTACAGGATTTGCTCTTGCTTCATACAGTCAGAATGTCAGGGTATGACCACATCATGCAGGACTGAGGAAGGCAAAGGTACACAGAAAGGGAAATGAGATTGGACGCTTACCTAGCAGAATAATCTGGTCCCCATTTAAAAGAAGAATCAGAAGCCTTGAAGTCAGAAGATCCTCATCTTCAAAAGAACTAGCCACAAAGGAAGACGACAAAACAAAACATGGTAACATCAACCTCAGTGAAATGAAATGTTCTGTTTTGTGATTTTTTTTGTAATTATATTTATGTATATGTGTGTACATGTGCCACAGCATACATGTGAAGGTGAGAGGAGTCCATTTTCTCTACCACATGGGTTGCAAGGTTCAAGTTCAGCCTTGGTGGCAAGCACGTTTACCTGCTAACCCATCATGCCCACCCAAAATTAAATACGTTTGCTCACATTGAATACTGCTTAGAATGCAAAGGAAACATGAATTCTTTTTATTGCTGGTATATGTGTGAAATGAGATAGCCATGTTAGAACAGAGTTTGGACATGACACTTCTTAAAACGTGAACCATTCTAGCACCACACTGTTCAGAGGAGTCTATGCTATTTACAAAGAAATGTCCTCGTACACTGTGGAGTCATGGAGAAATTGAAATGTATAGTTCTAACAGAAAGAGGCCACACTGGGAAGATCACCCACTAGCTGAGTCCAGACAAATGGCATCCTTGGAACGGCAAACCTTTGGAGACAGTGAAGCAGCATCGGGTGCTACCAAGGGCAGGAGAAAAGGAGGCGTGGGGAGGCACAACACAGGATAATGATAATAAAGCCACTCTGTATGTCACCTGTGAGTGGATGCCTCTTATTTTTGTATTTGTTATGATACATAAACTATACTAAGAAAGTGAGTCTTCGTGGCACCTATAGGCTCAAGTGGCAGAGTGACGTCAGAATAGGCTTATTGTTTGCAACAAATGTATTGCCCTGGTATGGATAGTGAGGGAAGGGGGTATATATTTCTGTATATTTCTGATTCTTGAGGTCCCTAAGCAAAGGCACTAAATACCTTCTTCATGGTGAACCAATAGAGAGAAACAGGTAAAAGTCAATTATCTCTCCCTACCCCAAATATCTCAGAACTGTGGAAGGAAGCGTGACTGTAACCAATGGCCACATAGCTCCTTGCACTGATTTTTGTAAGTGGAAAACTCTATTCGGGGAGTTAATATGTTTGTGATGTTAAAGAGCTGTCTGTACGATATTCTCCTAGAATGATATTTCCTTTCACAAGAATGATGGAAGCAACCTTAGAGGTCACCTCATTTAGCGTCTTCAGCCAATGTGCCAATCTTTTCCATAATTCTTATTTTGAAAGTGTCTCAACAGTTGTCTGAAAAAATAGGACTTTACTCCCAAGCAGGGAAAGTGCACTGTATAGTCAACTGGCTGGAAAACAGCCTGAGAAACTTACTTGTTTGTTTAATTTGGCACCTGGAGCAGGGTGGACTCTGTGTATCCGTACAGGTGTAAGTGGTAGGTGGGTGGCAATCGGGGTAGTTATGCATGTGTAGGGGACTGGGGGAGGTGCATAAGAGAGTTGAGGATGCGGAAGATACAGACAGAGGCTGATGGGTGGATAAAAGCTTTGTTGATATCTGTAGCAGCATTTGCTTCCATTGAGTAGTGACATGTCCAACGCTGACAGGAGAATCATCTGGATAGTCATGTGAATTTTCTCTGAACCAAAAGGAAATAAAATATTATTAGCTTGTCGTGTCTGGAAAGCAAGATGCTTCTCCTAAGGCTTTGTGGGGCTCCGTTCTGGATCCTAGAATGGAAGAGAATGAATATATCTCTTGTGGTCTTGATCTTCCAACCCCAGTGTGTGTGTGTGTGTGTGTGTGTGTGTGTGTGTGTGTGTGTGTGTGTGTGTGTGTGTGTCACTGACTGTAGAAATCACCAGTCAAATTAGACTGACTGAGTAGTTGAGTCCCAGGAATCTTCTTCCTGCCTCTACCTTCCCAGCACTGGGATTGTGCCCATTGTCACACCTGACTTTTTTCTGGAGACCTGAACTCAGGATTCCACACTTGTGCCGCAAGCACTCTACCGCTGGCACAGCTCCCCAGCCCCAACATTCTGTTTTACTATATCATGCAAAGACTTTTGAATCACTCATTAGTCACTGGAATTCTGACATTTCTCCATCATCTCTTCCCTGCCCTGCTCAGCAAATTCACATCCCACGCTTTCCTTTCCTTTGGCTTTTGAGTTTCCAAAAACATCAATAGTAAGAGAAATAGAAGGGCTTGTGCATGTTGAGAGCCTGTTTGGTATGTGAAGGGTAGAAAGCATGCTTCGCTATTCCTCAGACCAGCAGGGTCCCCAGAAAGTGGCTTGAGCATTGTGGGAAGAAGTGCCAAGCTCTGTGCCAGACTTCTCAGCCCACTGACACGAGTGACATAGAGTGATCAGGTGAGTATGTGACATGGGAGAGGGTCCCTGCATTTAACTGTGAGTGATTTTATTTTTTAAGAGAACGGGATGTATTTAGGCCAAGAGGCCTCCAGGTTTCCCTAATGTTCAATATGGCTTCGATGCTCCCGAAAAACTTCCCAAAGACCCAGAAGTGACACAGAGAACAGAATAAAAAGGGGTGCAGGGAATAGGAAAGGGTACTCTGTGCAGACACAGCAGGGAACATGGTGGGTGACTCCGAAGAGATGAACATTGCCAGCAATTGTTACATCAACCCTCTTGTGGCCTTGCACCAACTTCAGCAACCATAGGTCACCTCTGTGGATGGCAGGAGATGGGGACACGGATTCCATAGGCAGTAGAAACTAATAATCTACCACTGCAGGGGCAGGATTGAGAGTTTAAGTAAAGTCTGAGTTATAGAAAGAAACCAATAGCTATAACTCTCTCCACAAAAATTCCATCCCTTCCCCATAACCCTAGAGTAAACAGGACTTGGTCTATTTTTGTTACTGAAAAATGTCAGTTCAATATATTTCTCTAAGGAAGATACTTGTTTTCTTCCAAAATCGTGTTAAGTAGATGGATTTCTTAGAAAGCGCTCATTATTTCCTAGACTTGTCCCCTGAATCCCCAGAAGGGACAGAAAAGATGGCACCTGATGACATCATCTCTGGGTTGGCCTCCTTTGCATACTTGGAAAAACAAAACCACAGTAGCAAAGAAAACAGAGTCCACCCCCACTTCCCTGCACACAGCCTTTTTTTTTTGTCTATTGGACAATCTGCTTTCTTACAGTATCAGGGAAGCCATCAGGGGTGGGTGTGGTGGGTGTGTTGGAGTGATTGTCGTCTCAGAGGGAGCACAGAACTAGAAGAATTTCCCTGTGACCATGGAGCCTAACTGTGGACATGGAAGTAACTGGGCACCCTGCTGGGGTGAGTAGAAGGCTGAGGGGAAATGGTCCAGGCAACGTAGCCCTGCCACTCCTGCGTGCCCATGATGTTCCACAAAGCAGAGGACTGCCTGAGAGTGAAGACGTGAGTGACCACCCCCCCATACCTCTCTTTCTCTTTTTATTCCTTCTTTACTGTTGGCTATTTTTTTCTCAGTCTCCTCTTTCTTCTTTTAATTGGTCCCATTTCAAAGGCCCCACTTCAAACTGCTTGAAGTCAAGAGGTTCTCAATGCCAATAATAGAAAAACGTAGCCTCTCCCTAACCCTCACTCCGTCTATCCCTGCATTCATTTCTTCCTTCTGATAGGGGCCCACTATATAGCTCACGGCAGCCTAGAACTCTCGATGTCTCTATAGCAGTCCCAGCCCCCAACTTTCTAGGATAACAAGCATGCACCACCACACACAAAGATTCCTCACCTTCCTTCCTGGCTTTTGCCACTCCTTCTCCAAATACACTCCAGCACCAAGAGGCACCTAATGTTGGCTCAGTCGTCAGCATGTTTGATTTTCTTTTGCTTTACAGAGGTTTTCTTACAATTTACCATCTCAGGCACCCTCTGCCCACTTTATCATGATTTTTATTTCACTGGATTCACACTGCACCAAAGTATTCTTGTAATGCGCCAAGGAATATTTAAACCAAACAGAATAAGGCATGCCAACAGGCTATAGTCTGTAGACTGTAGAGTCTATAGTCACTGATCCCTAGAGCTGGTGACACCCCTGGGCTCACAGTCCTGGGTTCGGTAAGAAAGCAGGCTGAGTAAGCCATGTAGAGCGAGGCAGTAAGCAGCACTCCTCCATCACCTCTACTTCAGTTCCTGCCTCCAGGTTCCTGCCCAGTTTGCGTTTGTGCCTCAGCTCCCTCAGTGGACTATGATTCAGGATATGAACCCTGTCTTTCCCCGAGTTACTTTGGGTCATGGTGTTCATCAGCAGTCATAACCCTAACTAAGACACTGGAGTCAGAGAAAAGCATGGCCCAGACCCCTCGGTGGAGTCTCTATAGGGAGCAATGGGCATTACACAGTCGGTACTGTGAATGGACTGAAGATTGGAAGAGAGTTTGGATCATTTCAGTGGGCTGTGGGTTATACAGTTCCTAGTCCAGGGGTGACTTAGTATAAAAGGGCTATTTGGTGGGATGTCTGCCAGTTCAGCAGAGGAGATGGTGGATTTGTAACCTCTGGGTTCGGTGGCTTGCATGGGAAAGGCATGTCCCCAGGGGTTTGCGTGTTTTGCTGTCTAGGACTTAGCTGACCCTGGTGAGGTGCTCTCCAGGACCACTGTCCCAAATACCAGAACATCAAGTAAAGAAGAAAAGGCAGCCATTACAGTAATCACTGTTTCAAAACACTCCGCCAGGACAGGTCTACACATAGCCCTCTGTGCAGTCACTTCAGCCACGAGATTTGCAGAAGAACCTCACAAATATCCAGGATGGTGTGCACCTCTCACTTTTACTTACTATTTTCCACTCTGGCCTTGTGGAGTCCAGCAAGACTTTATTTTTTTTGTTGTTTCTTAAAGGGCCCGGGCACCTACCAAAGAAAAGAACATCCGGTTTTGAATGTCTGCCAATGACCGCTGACAATCCCTGGCTTCTCATCCATTTCATTGGCTTGAATTTCAAGCTCTTTGAATGTGTTCCAACCTGTAACTTAAATACTAGCACACCGAGGAACATTTCACTGGGGTGTGGATGAAAAATGCATGAGTTTGTAGAGATGGATAGTACAACTTTTAAAGAAATTACTTTTAGCCTACAGAAACCAACACCTCCCATAATAGTCAAGTGTTCCTCATAGCTCATACACACACACACACACACACACACACACACACACACACACACACACA
>OU015746.1:30471536-30506051 GCA_907169655.1 Acomys percivali
GTGTGTGTGTGTGTGTGTGTGTGTGTGTGTGTGTGTGTGTGTGTGTGCTCCTGACTTTAGAGTTCCTGAATGAACTGTCTTGGAGAAAGAGTACCTGGGTGTTCAGGGCTCCCAGAAGTTTGAGGACACTGGCTGGATCCCCACATATTCAGGAGACCCCTATTTAAAAATATTTACCCATCCAAATGACATGAAAGGATGCTTGTCCTACAAATGGCCCCTGAAATACCTTTGGATGCCCAAGCCCTGCCACTGGGCAGTGGCTATTACCCTTGAACACCGGTAAGCAGGGCTTATAATTCTGGCATAATTTCCCTTTGAATTTATGGCTTTTAAACTTCAGCTCACACATCAGCTTTCTCGTCTCCTCTCCCATGGTTAAGTTGGTTCATAAAACTCCACACACCATAAAATGAGATCTGTGTGGAGAAGAGGCCAGACATCCCCCAAGGTAAATGTTAGGATAGAACCCATTCCCTACCCAGCACCCCTCCCCCCACCCCACATACCCCATCCTAGAAAAGCATAGTAGGAAGAGGCATCCTGGTGTACAGACTTTACCAAAGCAACCATTTCTGTGCTTAGCAGTCCCCCAGCCTCCCTCTCTTTCTTTCTAAGTTCCTTCCTTATCAAAGTAGTGGCTTCAAGGGAGGATCAGAAAAACACTGGAACTTGCAAGGGCCTGCAGAGCTGACAATGAGGGCTTCCTGTGGCCTGGCTCCAGCAGCACACCAAGCAGCCTAGCCTGGAGGCAGCCAGCCTCAATGGTGTCTGTACTATTTGGCTCCTGATTCCAGCCGTGGACTGGCTGTCTGGTTTGTTTGGACACAAACTCTTTGTGTGGAATGCACCTTGACACTTTTTCTGTGACATCTGCCTGTCGACTCCTCTGTGACAGAAAAGACATTGTATTCAGAAGGGAAGAGTTTCTTGTCATTCCCCCACACACATACTTCCATATTACACTTTCTGGGAGCTCCTGCTGTGTGCCAGCCACATACGCCACATACGAGACTTTATGCCACATACAAGACTTTAGTTTACTTCCTATGAAGGATCCCAGAAAATGGGGCTTAGGGCTCCCAACTTTACTAATGAGGAAACTGAGTTGTAGGAGTGGGGATCTTTCGATCTAAGGCTGTATGGACAAAGAGCGGAACATAGTAAAAACTAGAATCACTGACTTTCTTGTGAAAAAGTTTGTCCTGTCCCGTTTTTTTTAAATAAGTTTTATTTTTCTATTAACACATCATTAGGATTACTTCTGGGCTGTTTGAGCCAGCATTTGAATTTTTATTCTTTCTTTCAGACACTCAATAGCTACAAGACATATCTACCACATGAATCTACCGTACAAAGTCCAAAGATTAAATACTGGTTCCAAATTGTTTTGTGTATATGAAGAACAAGATAATAAATATTTTAAAGTTTGAGAGTCACATGGACTCTGTTACATCTAGTTGCCTCAGCCATTATAGAGGAAAAGTTGCCCCGAGTGATAGGGTAGATGAATGAACATGGTTGTATGGTAATGAAATTTTTAAATAAAATAAATAAAATGTTTAAATAAAACAACAGGAAGCAGCAAGCCAGATTTGGCCCTCAGGCTAGCTTGCAATAGACCCCTCCACAGTGCACAGTCTGCACATGACTATAGCATCCTGGACCTATGATGAGAACAAGTATCTCTGTACTTGGATTGGGAGACCCACCTATAAGTCATCTCTGAAGGGTGCCATCTATGGCATGTGGCATGTTCCAAGAACTGGTTAAACTCTGTATGGCTTGCACAGGCATATCCAGTAAGAGGATGTCTGATTACAATGCAAATCTCGAAGAGCTACCAGAGATGGTCTATATGCTGAAGGCATCTTCTCACTTCATCCTTACCACAGTCACTTAGTAAACACTGATCTCTTGAAGATACAATGTCACACACGCAGGAAGTAGCAGACTCAGATTAGAGTGAGTTTCCATGTCCCTTTCTACTGCAGGAGAGTACCTTTACAAGAGAAAACTAAGAGAAAGGATGGTTAGTTTTGATTGGTGTGCTAACATTGGCCCCACAGAGCTGTGACATCAAGGTGAACCATAGGGACCCAATTGATAGGAGAGGCATTATAGTGGGGACAGCAACTGTACGGTGTCCCTACAAACTATGCTCAAGTTCCTGGGGCCAAGAAGGGCTTCGGGAAGTGTGGGCCACAGTGCCAACTACTTCCCAGGAGGATCTTGCTCTCCATCCACTTAAGGTAGAAGAAAGATCCTTAAATAAATGTAGGATGCTGGTGACTAATGCTGAGGTATAATGGGACATTTTGCTGGGATTCCTTTGACTTTCAGTCACTGCTGATGATTTCACATTGACTTGTTAGGTACCGCCTAAGGATGTTGAGCAGAGACATGAGGACCAGCCACCATCCTTATGGGACACTTAATTTGTACATTCATGGAAGATGCTTCCCTGATGTTCAGTTGCCTCCCAATGTCCTTCTTTTCCCAGGGTAGCCTATAGCAGGCTGAAAGGTGATAACATCTGGTCCAGGAAGAAGTCAAGGAGACTCCCAATGGTGGCTGGGGGTATTTATAGCCCCATGTCAGGTATGGCTTATCTCATTGTTGGGAGAAAAGAAGTTTGTGCAGACGAAAGCAAAGAGAACACTGATTTAGTGGGACGTGGGGGACAACATCAGGACCCAAGAACCCCAAACAACTAGTTACCAAAGGAATTAAAATGGAAGGAATTTTTTTTAAAAAGGAGAAATTAAATAAATAAAATATCACCCTTCATGGTACAGTTGTACTGTGGCCTGGGGATAGAACTGGAAACTTTGTGTGGTAAGTTCTAGTGGGATGTCGGGTTGGGCCAAAATATATTTGTCTCCAAGAAATATATTTTTAAAAAGGCTAAGCCTTAATTAAAAAAAAAAGTAAACAGGAAAATGCTAGGCTTGATACTCTCTTGAATGGAGCTCTGGGTGCATTTTATGGGCACCCTTGTGAGGGGAACCCTTGGTTGTCTGACCCAAGCTTGGCTGCAGTGAACTCTGTCCAATTCTAGTGCAGCAGAGTTTGAATCCTGGCCATGGCACCACTTAGCTGTGTCCAAACCTCCCCTCCCACCCCAGGGCCATCGGCACATGATGTGCTTCCCCTTCTCAAAGCAGCAGCCATCTTGGAAAATGTACAGGGCGCCAGGAAACAGTCCTACTAGTCCAAGAGTGAAATCTCTGAGCCCACAGTGATGTGTCTCTCTTGCCACATTTTCCTTGGCTCTCGAGTCTCCATCCCTTTAAGCAAACATTCGCTCCACATTTAGATTCCTTCTGACGCTGAGCGGCCAGTTGTGTAATGGAAAGGAGCCTTGAAGACATGGGCTTGAGTGGTTTAGCTATTAACTTCCTCAGTGTTTAACTCCCTAGACTTTCAGTTTATTTATTTATTTTTTTCATCTTTATTCAGTGGTGTCAATTTTATAGTGTTCACAGAGAATCAAGCCAAATCATGGATAGCATATATGGCCATCTGCTAATAAATGTAATGGTCAAAATTATTTATCAAACAACTGATGAGTGTTTGGCATTGAGTTAGACACAGCTTCTAACCGAGTCAGAGACAGACGTCTCATAGGTAGTTTTTAACACGGTGTGAGAAGATTGAAATGTTGGTCTATTTGCATAGCCTTTTCCTTGTTCCACCCATTCCAACTTCCATGCCCATTGACACTAACTGGGGCTCTGATTTCTACTTTGCAAAAAGCAAGGAATGTTTGTCGCCTAAGTAGGGGTTCTTGTGGAAGTGCTAGTGGCTCTTGCTAGAGGTGGCTGATGTAAACAGACTTCATCCCATGGAGACAAGAGACTTCAGCGTTCATGACTTAAGGGAAGTGCTCTACCACGTAAGGCCCTTTCAAGTCCTTAATGGGTCCAGCCTCATGTTCATTCTCACATGCCCCCCTTCCCCCTGTGGGTGAGTCTGCTTGTTGTTAGTATCTGGAACTCCATGAAAGTCCAGCTTGCTGCCTTTACAGGGAAAACTCTGTGTGAGCCCATGTGCCTAGTTGTCACCTGTGATCCTATGAGCTATGAAGCTCCGTTGTGTCATCCAGGGAAATGGAAGAAATGAAAATAGATTTGAAGGGAGGCAGCTGGATCATGCTACTGGGGGGTGCAGAGCCTCCTGAATTTGCCTCTTGAACTATCTCAAGTTCTGACCTTCTCATTCCAGAGACAGCCCATGTTTGAAAGGATGTAGCATCTCTCAGGAGATGGATGTGTGGGTGATCCTATTTAAGCCGCTGAGAGCTTTCAGTCCCTGAGAATCATGTACAGATGTGGCAGCTGGGCATCTTGCTCTCCACTCCCCTCCCTCCATAGGGTCTAATGATCCTTTCGTGTTCACATATCAACATTTTAATGACATGGAATAAGATTTGTAAAGAACGGCAGGCATGCTTGTAATCCTAGAGAAACAGAGGCCAAGGCAGGCATATCACTGGGGCTCACCAGCTCACCAGCCAGCCTAGCACAGTGGGCTAGAAGGTTCCAGAGAGACTTTGCCTCAAAAAAGAATCAGGTAAAGCTTAGCTATGACACCTAAAGTCAGTGGCCTTTGCATGCAGGGGCACCTGCACTTGTTTATACACACACACACACAGAGAGAGAGAGAGAGAGAGAGAGAGAGAGAGAGAGAGAGAGAGAGAGAGAGGGAGAGGGGGAGGGAGGGAGGGAGGGAGAGAATATAAAATGAAACATCTGATGAGAGACTGGAGAGCTGGCTCAGTAGTTCAGTACATTTCTGCTCTTGAAGAGGACCCACATTTGATTCCCATCCCCAACATGGCAGCTCACAACTCTAGTTTCAAGAGATCTCACCCACCTTTTCTGGCCTTCATGAGGAGGAGGAACATGTGTGACACGTCGATATACATGCAGGCAAAACAAATATATGTGTTGAAAACTTAAAAAGACCATTTAATAGTTTGGCTGGGTGTGGTGGTCGTACATAGCTTTTATTCCAGCACTATGGAGGCAGTGGCAGGAGGATGTCTGTGAGTTCAGGTGCAGACTGCTGTATATTGACATCTCTAGACCTAGACCTGCCAGTTAGGTGATGAGACCCTATTTTAACAAAAAAACAAACAACCTTGTACAGAAAATACCAGGTTGGCCATTCAGAGTGGTGCCTGTCAGTGGGAGATGTGAAAGATTATATAAACAAATCAATCAGTAGATGCGTCTTCTTTGATCCCTGAGCACTTTTAAGCACAGATGTGATGCCTTTGACTCATTGCATCCAGCGAGGATAGTTTGGGGGTTTTAGCATTAACTCAGCCAACATGTGTGAGCAGCTACCATGTCTCACATGGTGATTTTAAGGCAAGGGATGTTTTTTAAGGACATGGCAATGGTTTTTACCAACAACATGAGGAATCACAGCTCAAGAATACAGCTGATACTTTTTAAAGGGATGTTTTAATAATTGGCACATAAATAATTGCAAAACGGCATGCAAATGACATCTTGCTGGACAGACTGAACTATGAGGTATGTGGAAGCATTAGCAGCTCCCGGCGAAAACAGCTGTTAATTCTGCCTGGCGTGGGCAACGGTGTCTCACACAAGCCTAACTCATGTAACTCAAGCCAGCTTTAAGTAGTCATTCAAATATGCATTCCGCTGCCATTTGCTCAATGCCCAGGAAGTGCCAGACAGGGCATATTTTGAGTGTTCTTGAAGCCTAATTACTCCAGGCCTTCTTGGAAAGCCAGGTCAATGTTTATCAGACAACAAGAAGAGGAAGAACAGCAAAACATTTATTTGAGACTGTGTTTAGGGTCTGTTAATTATAACAGGTGCATTTTTAGGTGTTGGACACCATTCATTAATTAATTTTCAACTCAAAAAAAATCCATTTATACTTAGAAATTGACATGCGTTGCTCTGTTCTTTGTCACCATAACAAATTGCCTGACTAAGCTACTGATGAACAAAGAAGAGGTTTTCTTAGCTGACTCTCTTAGAGGTTCACAAGCACGGTGCTAAAGTGAACTCAGCTGACAGTAGCATCTAATCAGGGTGTCTGACAATAGAGGGAGTTTAGGTAAGAGCAAGGGCACTACTACATCTCAAACTAGTAGCAGAAACAACCGGGCAGGGCTAATCCTGGCTTTTGTACCAGCCCTTTCACAAGCACTTTGAAGGACTCTCACAAGACCCACCTTCTAAAGCATGCCCCTGATGATGCAAGGGCATCCCTCTAGACCAGTGGTTTTAACCTGTGGAGTAAGACTCCTTTAGGGGTTGAACAACCCTTTCATAGGGTCTACCTAAGACCATGTGCATATCAGATATATACATTACAATTCATAACAGTTGCAAAGTCACAGTTATAAAAGTAGCAAATAAAATAATTTTAAGGTTGGGGTCCCAAAATGAGGGGTCACAGCATTAGGAAGGTTGAGAACCACTGGCTTAGGCTCTGTCTTTCACAGGTTCTACCACTTCCTAAGAGCACCACACTGAAGACCAATCTTTTAATCACATAGACCCTCGAGCTTCTCCAAAATATTGTATTTCCATATTTTTGAGTCTAATTTAAATCGATCTAGGAGCAGACTAGTTCAGAGTGAGCTGGCTAATTGACAGAGAATCATAATTTGAAACACTGAATCACAGTCAAGGCTTTTAAATAATAAGACTGGTTTTAGCAAAGAAGACAAAGTAAAGGGTCAAAACCAGCAAACAAGAGGATAAAGCTAAGCAAGCATGTCTGGACACCTTTTTGGTGGCTGGAAATTAGACTATTGTGAAGGCTTGTGTGAAGTTGAACAGTTGGGTTAGCATTCAATCTTTTTTTTTTTTTTTTTTTTTTGAGAACTTGGAGTGACATCATCCTGGTAGTTTAGTTTTTATTCTATAACTGATGGGCACTGTCTTTGTCTGTGTTGCTGTAACAGTTTATTGAGACTAGACAATTCATAAAGAATAGAAATTTGTTTCTTATGGTTCTGGAGGATGGGAAATCCAGGGCCAACCAGGCTGCATCTGACATGGGCCCTCTTGTTGCATCATCCCATAAAAGTAGGTATTCCAAAAGGGAAAGAAACAGAGAGAGGAGGATAAAAAAACAAAGAAAGAAAAAGGAGGAGGGATCAGGGTCGAGAACCACTGGCCTAGGCCCTGTCTCTCACAGGTTCTACCACTTCCCAAAAGCACCACCCTGAAGAAACACGGAAGTCACCCTCTTAGCAGGACCTACTTAGATGCTAACTAACTCTTTCCCACAATCTCTTCGAAGCTCCACCTTTCAACATGGCTGTGCTGGGAACTGCATTTGTGGCACGGGAATGGGAGGAGACGCGGATACCCACAGCTGGGATTTTAGGCAGGCCATGCGAAGGGACTGACCTTCATGTAATCTCCTCTGATGGGACACTGAAAACGAGGACATGCAAGAATGACCATGCATCTGTTGATGCGCACAGGGGTGCAAGGACAATGGACGTGGCCTTGGAATTAACTCGCTTTGTTGTTACTGTTGCTAGCCTAAGCTTTGAAAGCAATCACCCCGTTTTCCTAGACAAAATGCAATTTTTTTTCATACCTTTGTCCTCCACTTGCCACTCTCATTGCTTGCTATAAGTCTGGTTAAAAGTAGTTAGTAAAAACCACCCAAGTCCCCCACATAGTGTGCTGCCTTGACATTTTCCCTGACAAGCCCACTGGCCCATTAGTTTAAATTCAGCCTTACTCAAAATTTCAGGATGCAGACAGAATGTAGCCAAACTCTTTGCAAGAAAAAGATGTGAATTACCTGTAGCTCCTTTTCCCAATACGGTTCTTACTCCCTTATGATACTTCGTGAGTGTAATCTTCGCTGCCCATATTTGGATCAGTATTCTGGCCATCCAAACTCTCACAGAGCGTTGCTTCCAACATCCCAAGCCATTTCCAGGCCACATCTCCAAACTTTCCCACAACTTTCCTACAGACCAGTTCTGAAGGCTTAGGAACCACATGATCAGGGTTATTATAGCAACAGCCCCACTTGCTTGTATCAATTTTCTATATTAGTTATTTTTCTCAATGTTGTCACCAAATATCCAATAAAGGAAACTCAGGGGTAGAAGGAATGACATTAGTTCATGACGGTCAGTCCACTATGGAAGGAAGGGTATGTGACAAGGACATCTCAATCCATAAAGACGAGAGTGTGTGGCTGGTGCTCCCTACATTGTAGCCCACCAGAAACCAGAGGCCCTGGGACAGAAGCAGCAAGGATGGTATAACCCCAGTGCTGTAATAGAACACCACAACAGAAGCAAAGTATAAAAGAAAGTGTCTAATTGGGCTTATGGTTTCAGAGGACTAGAAGCCATGATGGCAGAGCAAAGGCGGGAACAGACGAAAGCTCACATCTTGATCCACGTGTAGCAGACAAAGGAAGGTGCACTCAGAATGGAGGGAATCTCTTCCCACCTCCTAATGTTTTCTGAATGATCTCACCCACTGGGGGACAAGTATTCAAACATATGAACCTATGGAGGCCATTCTTATTCAAAATGCAGAGACACTTCAAATGCAAACCATAGCAATGTCTCTAAGAACTAATTAAGGCCATAATTTCTACCAAATAGAGATGGAGTAGCATTTTGGACAAAATTTTTAAAAAGTTACCAACTGGTCTGCCTCCCCAACCCCAGTCTTTTTCTTTTCTCGTAGTCCTCCCACGGGTCCCTATTAGACTGGAAAAGCTCACTGTGCCATCAGCAGTATTTAACTTTCCTTTTTATTTTACAGAGGCTCACAGTTCAGTTTCCCTTGAATCTGCAAGGGGACTTTAAATCAGTGATAGATTGGTAAGATTATGGGGGACTCTTGAAGTTGGACGAAGTCTAGTTTAGATCATGAAGTTTGGGGACAGAAGGTTGTAGTTTGGATATGAAACGTCCCTTGGGACCCTATTTTCAGGCTTAGTCCTCGGCCTGTGACGTTATTACGGGAGTTCTGTTATCTCTAGGAGGTAGGGCCTGGCTCTCAGAAGTGAGTCAGTGAAGGCAAGGCGTTAAAGATTACATACAGCCCTGCGCCTAGCCCGTGTCTCTGCTTTCTGGTCACTCACTATGTGGGCAGCAGCAGCCGTGTGGGCCCTCTGTTAGAGACAGGGTTTTCCTACTACTACAGACGGGGCCTCTTGTCCGAACCTCCCTTCTCGCCACGATGAGGTGGACTACCTGGACTCTAAGAGTCAAAATAAATCCTCCGAAACAGATCCTGCCAGTTATGTGCTCATAATGACAAGAAAAGCAACGCAGCATTTACACCCTCCTTTATTTTGAAGTAACCTTAAACCCCAGGAAGGCTTTCAAATCATCGAGGAACCGGGGGGTGGGGGTGGGGGGTGGTGAGAGACAAGGAGCTGGTGTCTGCTCTAGTTGCTTTCCTGTGCTGTTCTCAACACCATGGCCAAAAGCAACTGCGGAGGGGAGGGCTTATTCTCGTTGCCAGGTTACATCAGTCAGTGAGAAGAAGCCTGGCAGGAACGGAAGCAGAAACCAGGAAGAAGATTTCTGACCTGCTCCCAGGCTCATGCTCCGCTAGCTTTCCTATAGGGCCTAGACCTGTTCGCCTAGGGATGGAGCTACCCACTGTAGACTAGGCTCACCACGTACATTTCCAGTCAACGCAATTCTTCCCAGACACAGCCGCAGGCTAATCTGATTTGGGCATCCCTTCACTTAAGGTCCCCTGTTTCCAGGCGATTCTACGGTGTGCCGAGTAAAAAAATGAAAACTAGCCAACACAGTACCTGATCACTAGTCATTTATACCCGTCCAGCCCCTCAAAATTCCCAGCTAGTCTCAATCTTATGGTGTCTATTATCTCTCCTTTGTCCCTTTACGTCCTTCTCAGGGGAGTTTTCAAAGGTTTTCATATACATGATTGTGGAGCCAAACAAAATGTGTTCTTGGTCTAGGTCTTTCTAAAACTTAGCTTTTTCTTTGGGGCATGGGGCTAGGTCCAAATAGGGAAGCAAACACAGATCTATTCCTTTGTCAACTCTTCCAAGACTCAATGTAAAGTGAGGAGGCCCAGGTAGAGCCATTCAGGCGCGCTCTCACTCTTTCCCTGTTCCTCTCATTCTCCCTCCCTCCTGAACACAGTGGTTCTACGTAACAGCATATGGTTCCAGATTTGTCTTGTTCTGGTGTGACCTCTGTCCATCCTTTCACCATAACTGTGCATCCGATGCATTGTGTCCATGGACATGAATAAAGAGAGATGCAGGGCACGTGGCAAATATCAAGGTGAAAATACGGGGCTCAAATATTTCACAATGCCACCCATTAATAGCATGTGCATGAATTTTAGCACCATAAAAAAAAATAAAAAAATAAAAAAGAAATCAAATGGAATGCTTTGTATCCAGAAAGAGGTCTGGTCTCAGTAACCAAGGAAATTTTTAAGTTGGCAAATTACACTTTCTTATTTTCTTTGATTCCCCAACAAGGGTCTCAGCTCTGATCAAAGCCTTATTTTTCTGAACAGCAACTGGCGTATCCTTAAAGGTATAATTAGCTACCATAGTAACTATAAATTATAATCTTTCTCTGACTTTCCAGACAACCTAAATAAAATGCCATCACTTTCCCCCTACAATTAAATACTCCCTGAAGAAATATCTAAGTGTCATGATCTATTGCTAAACATGGAGCTAGCAAGGAAGCAACTCGCTCACTCTGAGCAGCAGTTGCAGAGGTTACAGATTCTCTGACGTTAGCAAAGTGCACGGTTGCCCAACCTGAAGGAACAAGAGGGACCAACTAAGGGCCTGGGAGAGTTCCAGGGGAGGACCAGTTGATAAAGTCTTATTCATGCGTTTACAAAAGAGAGATGGAGAGCAGCAAAGTGCTTTACAGTGAGTTCTTGTGGTTACGGTTACTCTGAATCACAGGCCTTGGTCTATCTAGCTTTACTCCTCTGAGAAGTCACTGGCAATTTGCAGGGACGTTTATAAAGATTAATTATAATTGCAAGGGAGCAAGGGACAAAGTCCCACTTCTAGATCCTCTGGAAGTGTTTCTTAGGCAATGGCCTAAGTTTTCTCATTCATTCATGATGACCTGGGGCGGGGCGGGGCGGGGGGTTAGAACGCACCATTCCCTCTGAGAGTATGGGGAACATAAAGAGGGGAACCAAGCTGGGTTTTTTCAAGGGTGTTATGACAACTGAAAAGCTTTCCCTTAGAAATATTCCAGAGCAATATATGGGTCCAGGTTTATCTTGCTCTGGTGAAACCTTGGTCCAGCCTTTCACCAGAGCTATGGATCCGATGCATTGTGTCCACATCCCATAATTGCTGATGGGATTGATCCAGCTAAGAACCAGATACAGGAAAACTAGGAGAGAGAAGAATAAGAGGAGGCTCATAGCATTGAGATAGGGATGACAGAGATCAGGAAACAGGGCCAGCCTTAGGCAGGGAGGAGGGTAGCATGGATTTGGATGATATGAATGGCCTGAAGAATGAAGTGAGCTTGGGAAGGCATCTCGTGCCATAGAAAGTAATGGTCCAACCTGGGATGCTTCCAGCCATGATGTGGATGGGGTCCAGTTTTCTTACTGTTGGCCAAGGCAGGGCTTTGATGTTGGAAAGCAGCTGAAGAAGAGTACCCTGGATGGTGACGGCAATGCTTTGCAGACCTGAGTGGGAGAACTAGGAAGGCCATAGCTGCAGTTCACTCCGGCTACTTTGCTTGTCTCTTGCGTGGTAGTTACCATTCTATACAGCTATTATTCAATTATTAATTAATTAATTGTTTATTGCTTGTTGTCTCTCTTACCCAACCTGTAAAAGTAGAGATATCGCTTGCCTAGCTCAAGTTCCTGTCCCTGGGGTGAAAACTTCATAGTCTTCAGGAAACACCTTGTAATACATGAAAAGCATCATCCATCCTCTATATAAATCCATGCGAGTGTTGAAATGACCAAATATGATAGATAAATAAAACTAGATGAAGAGGAGGAACGCTAACTGTTCAAAGAAATGTGTTTTCCAATTTGAGGAACCTCCCCCCAAAGTGACAAGAAACAAAGTAACCAATAATAGATAGGGACACTGAGTATCTCTGCCTGGAATAACCAGTTTTGCAGAAGACAATGGAAATAACATTAAAAATAGCAATTACAAAAGGAAAAATGCTCTCTGCCAAGACAGGGTAAGCAATTACTCAATAGTTCCTGCCCTGCAAATAAGTCTGGCAGAGATATTGGGCCAGAAAGCCGAAGATGAGGCTCCAATCTTATAGAGAGTTTTGGGTGACTGTTCAGGCAATAAACCATTTAAGTCAATTTGTTCATTTTGGAAGCTGCTAACCTGCACTGATGGTTCACTCAGGAACTTAAGTTTTATTCTTTCTCAGGTCTCTGAGGGGCATTGAAGTCCAGGTAGTATAGTTTTACAATCAAGGTTAGTTGGTTAGAGGGTAAGATCTTTTTAGATCAAGATAAAGACGTTAAGTTATTAGAGTTGAGATAGGATAGATACTGAATTTCACTCAGAAATTTAGATGCACCAAGACAGGAAAGACGTTTACTACAAGCTGGACAAATACAAATAGTCCAACCACTATGAATGTAACATTTATAGAGCTCATGATTGTCACATGGTTTGTTTTATACATGTGTAATAAAATAAATGTATTTAAAAAAAGAAAAGGAAAGATAATTGACCTCATCTCTTTATCTTAGAACCTGTGAATGTGGACAAGATGGAGGTGGGGAAACACCTCAGTGGTAGACTCTTGCCTAGAATGTACCATGTTCTGGATTAAATGCCCAGCACTATGAAAAAAGATGTTGACATGACATTGGCTCAGCTTGAGGGGACTCTCAGGAGACGCTGGTATTTTTACAGATAACAGACATTCCTCCATCTCCTCATGTTACTCAAACATGTCAATCAAGTATGTGGCCAGTACCAGGAACTGAGTACTGCTTCATAAGTGACAAAGTCTTGACCATGCCTGCCCTGTCTCACACATACTAATTTCCTCCTTTGGCAGTCTACATCACATTTTCCTTTTTTATTTTAAATATTTCATTGTCAGAGGTTGGATATACTCAAGATTTATAATACGATGGTTAGATATGAGTGTATATTGTGATATGCAGTTTACTCCCACAAATTTAAAACAGAACTATTAACTATTATCTATATCCTACATCTCAAGCACATCCAGAGAAAATTAAATCACTACCTTAGATATATCTGCATCATCTTGTTTATTGAAACAGTTGTCATAGTAGTCAAGATCTAGAAAGAACCAAATTAAAGACTCCATCACCACCCATGACCTCACAATTAGACTCCCAGAACTTCCTCGTTGATCGCTCTGAGTTTGTCCTTTGACCACTACCCACCATTCCCTGACAACTAGTGATTTACTCTTTATGAATGAGTTGGACTTTTTAAATTCATGACACAGAAAGACAACCACTATATCAGTGGCTCTCAATCTGTGGGTCACAAACCCTTGGAAGTTTCCTAAGACCATCTGCATATCAAATATTTACATTATGATTCATGACAGTAACTAAAGTACAGTTATGAACCAGCAACAAAAATAATTTTATGGTTGGGGTTCACAACAACGTGAGGAATTTTCTTAAAGGGCCGCAGCATTAAGAAGGTTGAAAACCACTGGACTATATGACAAACAGCTTTCCCTCTACAAAGTGACAGACAGCTGTATCCATGCTGTTGCAAGGATAAGTGTTGTCTTGGCTGGATAATATATATATACCAATTTTTCTCTATCCATTTACCCATCAGAATGCATTTAGAATGTTTCCATGTTTTGGCTACTGTGACTAATGTTTCAATGAACATGGGGATGCAAATGTGTCTGAGATACTGATTTCATTTCCTGTGAACATGCATTAGATGTGAAATTGAGATGATAGTTATGTTTTTAATTTTGGTGGGTAAGTTGCATATTATTTCTTACAATGTATTACTAACTTACATGTAAAAGGAATTCTTTTCTTCACACAGTTGTCAAAAGATATTTTCCCTTGTCCCTTTTTCATAATATTCATTCTCTCAAGTGTGTAAATTATATTTATTTATTTATTTATTTATTTATTTATTTATTTATTTATTATACTGGGTTATACAATAAATACATTGTTGCAACCCTGGTATCATTATCATCATCATTGTTATTATTATTCTAAGACAGGGTCTCCTTAAATTAATCAGGATGGCTATGTAGCTTACTCTGGCCCAGGCAGGCTTTGAATTTATAATCCTGCCTCATCTCCCAATAGAGCTGGGATTACAGGTCAGCACCATCAACCCAGCTTATAAAATCATATGTCATTATGGTTTCAATTTGTATCCCTGGTGGTTACCGGTGCTGAACACCTTTTGGCATATAAAATGAGTATTTGAACTATCTGTTCACATTCTTATAGTGGCATGTTTTACTATAGAGTTACATGAAGTCTGTATATTTTCAATAAGACCCTCTTGTGAGAAGTACGGTTTGCAGTATTGTCATCCATGCTGTAGGCTGGCCCTCACCTCACGCCAGTATTTGGCTCTGGTGATGCCTGGAATGAGCCATTAATGTCCATGGATGAAGTCTTCCAGACAGATGTTCCCTCAGAGGATTCCTAGTAGCAAGATCCCAGTGGCTGCAGCTGCTTCCTGGGATGTGGCTGCGTGACACAGGTGAGGAGTGGCCTTAGGTGCTACAATACAGGAAAAGTGATTGATACATCAGTGTCTGAGTTTCTCCAGTGGATCTCCCTACAGACGGGAAATAGGAGAGTAGTTGTTGGCTTTAGTTCTCTGGGCAGTGTGCCACTCAACTTCCCTAATTCCACTAAAACAACTCATTCTTAACCCTGACTTATCTCTTGGTCCAACTGGTGCCTTATTCTTCACCATATCTCTCTACTTGGCAATTTGTATCAGAATGATATGCATAGTGTCAGGGCGCATTTGACTCCTTTTAAGAAAGATACTTTAAAAGGAAATGTTTCTTTATGTCCTGATTTGAAAGGCCAAGGGTTTGAGGAATTTAATAGATACAGGCAGTTGGGGACTGGTGTTAAGGACAAGTCAAATTTACAAAGGGATAAAGTGTAGAGTTTTCAAAATGCCCATTTCAACATCTAGGCTGAGGCCCAATATCTTTCACTTGTAACTTGTTTTAGCAAACTACCAGCATTTAATTATTAGTTTGCTGAATGACCACACCAGACCATTCATTGTAACATGACAGGTCCTGAAGGGAGTAGTCAGTAATTTGAAACAGTAACCATGGGTTTTGTCTGAAAAATTAATACTTGTAGCATGACCAGAGTGGCAGGATTCCACCAATCAAAACGTAGAAGAAACTCCATGGTACCAATAAAAGCAACGACTGTTCTGGCCTATGGCAGATTATAATTACTGCTGCTTATTAACCCCATCCATTTGTAGAGATGTTATTGTCATCTCCATCACTGCGTGATCTGGACAATAAACAGGAGCTAACACTGCAAGCACACACAGTTCCACAGATTTTCTTTTCATAGATGATTTTTCTTCTCACTCCATCCCCAGTGTGATGTTACTGATATTTCAATGGTAAAGATGAAAGTTCAAGAATCAGAAAACTACCAATAGGGACAGGCGAGGGTGGAGTTAAGGTTTGAAAAGAGACTTTTCTAACTCAAATATTAATAATCATAATGGCTCTAACAAACTCTTAGAGGTTAATATAGCTGATTGGTTCTGATGGAACTTGAGAAAGCAATGGTTTATCAACTGGATCTGGCCAAAGTCTTCATTTTGCACATTTGAAAAAAAAAAAAGACCTTATTAGTTCTAATCTTTACTTATAAACCAGGAGCTGCATCTGGCCCAGGCAGCAGAGGCATTTTAAAGGACTTGTAAAGAATGTTCTAGAATGATAACAATAGCTGCCATTTGTCACAGACATCTTATCAGGCACCTCTGCAATGGCAGCAGCCAGGTTGCCTCCATGGAACCTAGAAGCTCTCCCATCCAGGTTTAGTAATTTACATAATCACCCCTTGTGTCTTCTAATGCAGGTGATGTGGACTCAACCATAAAGGGAGATCATGATTAAAATAAACCAGTTATAATGGCACAGCCGCCCCTGACAGTGACTGACCAAGGTACCAGCGTATAGCACAACTGCAGTAGTACCACAGGAACTCCAATAATTTTGTCTCTGTCTGTGTGTCTTTCTCTATCTCTCTGACTCTGCCTCTCTCTCTCTCTCTCTCTCTCTCTCTCTCTCTCTCTCTCTCTCTCTCTCTCTCTCTCTCTCTCCTGCCCCCCCCCCGCAGTGTGCATGCAAGTTTGTATCCATGTGAATGCCAGAGGTCAGCCTTGTATGTCAGTCTCCAGATGTGTGCACTTCTTTTTTTCCTATTTTAATGGCCTAGGGAAGGCCAAGTAGGCTAGGCTGGCTGGCCAAGTGACCCAGCGATCTGCCTGTGCCCACATCCTTTAAATGCATACTATCATGCTTGGCTTTTTTACACAACTTCTTGGGATCAAGATAATGTCCTCACACTTATGTGCTAAGTCCTTTACTGACTGAGTTCTCCCTCAAGCCCCTCTCTCTGCTGATTTAAAGGCACATAGGAGAGAGAACACACTCCCTTCCTCAGCAATCACTCCCATACCAGGTGTGGCATCTGGAGCAGCTCCAGCCCTCTTAAGACACTGGTAGCCTTGACAACCACCAAAGAGGAAAGGAAGAGGAAACCAGGGGGCTGTGGAAGCTTAGACTTGATAACGTTGGGTCATTAAGACCAAAGTACTTCTATGAGAGATTCTTTGTTTTCTGAATTAAATCAGGCAGATAAGGGGGTTTTGATTGTTTGATTGCTTAAGCTTTTTATGTATAGTGTGTATTGTGTGTATGCACATACATGCAGTTGTGCACATGCATCATATATGAATGTCATAAGACAATTTAGAGAGTTAATCCTTTCATCTTGCTGAGGGAGGGTCTCGTGATATTTTGCTATGCTGTTTACTCCATGACAGCTGGTCCCCGGGCCTCTGACAACTACTCTGTCCCTGCCTCCCACTGTTCAGTAGGAGTTACAGATGCAGGCCTTGCATCCTACTTTTTATGTGGGTTCCTGGGATTCCAGGCATTGGAGTCAGGTGGTCATGCTTGCGTGGTTTAAGTTTTCACTCACTGAGTCATCTCATTGGACCTGTTTTGTTTGCTTTTGTTTTTGTTTTGGCGGGGTGCTGATTGTTTGGTTTTGGCCTGTAGCTCAAAACTTCTCAAGAAGTTTATTATTTCTATCTGCTCATCTGGAAAATGGAGCTAAAAAGAATGTAGGTCCTCACCAACATTCACATGTGTACATCCTCATGCACGCACACGCGAACACATACACACATTTATATACAAAGCTGCATAGTGTAAGCAATAACTTAAGGTGTGACTCGGGGCAGGACTGCTGGCACTCTTGTGGGCCAAGTGGAAGCTGGCAAAGTCATGTCCTTCTTTGGCAGACATTTGTTGGGGTCTCTCTCTCTCTCTCTCTCTCTCTCTCTCTCTCTCTCTCTCTCTCTCCCTCTCCCTCTCTCTCTCTCTCTCTCTCTCTCCAGGGGTTTCTTGTTTTAATTCTTCAACTCAGTCTCTGATGTCAGTGAGATTCCTCAATTCACCTTGCTTCAAGGTAGCCCACATTTAGTAAACTCCATCTGCCAGGCGCCCAAGGCCAGGTGGACAGCAGGTGCTGAGGCAGGCTCCCAGGCCAGAATTCCCAGGACAAATGCTCTTAGCACTTCTGGTCCCTCCCGCAGAGCATCTCCGAGCAGCTCCCAAGTAGCTAGCCCTTTCGCTGTGTGACACAGAAGGTTCTCTTCCTTCTCTCTCCCCGAAAAGGAGGGACTCATGGGATCTTTAAATTATTGAAGGTTTTAGGCTTTTCTTATATCCATACAACCATCCCAGCATATAAAGAGCAGCTAGTTTTCTGAAAGCTGCCTTCCAGGGAGGTTGCTTCTTCTGCCTGCATCTCTGAGGAGGTTCTCGCCAGCATACTGAACACCTTTCCATTAGAGGGAGTTTTGATTTTCATGAATTAAGAAAAGGTAAAGATGCTGACAAGGTGGCAGGCGAGATGGAATAGGTTTGCCTTTGAGACGTTTTCCTTTACATGAACTTTGAAAAGTAAACATTGCTTACATCCTTGTCCCCTCTTCATACTCAGGTAAGAAAGGGGGAAATAAAAAAGATGGCAACAAAGGATTATTCCACCTTTTGAAAGAAACGTCAACAGAAGACATGGCCCTAAGGCATGTATTCTCTGGCAAGCAATGCATATTTGTAAAACTATAACAAGGCAGGAATAGGGCTTGAAGTTTGTCCCTTCCAACACCTTGATTTTGTAAGGTGCAAGTCCCCAACTATCTGTCCTGTAGGACTCTAGCAAAGAATCAATGCCCTCCTCCCTGCCACCTCCCAGGCATCAAGAACCTCCAGATCACACCCATTAGTCCAAAGATCACACCCATGGATCCAAGCGTCATCCTAGTAAGCATCTGATATACCATTTTTTTTCCAAACACATTTCTTCTTTGGCATAAAAACTTCTGACTGTTTGCTCTATCACACTCAATCACACAGCCCAGGAAAAAATAAACTTTAAAATGGAGTAACACTTGGGCTTCATTCCGGAGTTAAGCCACACTTAAAAGTCACACTTAACTTAGAGACCCAGCACATTCAGGTGGAGGCATCTGTCTGTCTTGTCATTTGGGCATTCAAGCAACAGGCAAGGGCGGGGGTGGGGGGTGGGGAAGGCGGGGAAGTCCACTGCCCTCTCTATATGGAACTTTCCTATTGCTGTAGTAAAGCTCTGTGACCGAGGGTGACTTGTGGGATGAATGAGTGTATTTTGGTTTGGAGTTGCAGAGGGGTAAGAGTCCATCTTGGTGGGAAGCAGGTCAGCAATCACAGGCATGGCTGCAGGACCAGGAAGTCCACTGAGGGAGGAAGGGAGAAGGGGGACCAGGTTATAAACAACTCTCAAGGCCCACCCCGCTGATGTACGTCCTTCTCCCAAAGGTTCTAAAACTTCCCCCAAACAGCTCTACCAACTGGGGAATCAATTTTCCAGACCCACATTTTTTCATTCAGACTACCCCAATCTCCCTTTCCTCAGCACGCGGCCGTGGCAAATATGATCATTCGAGTAAATGGCTCAGAGGATCTGAGATACTAAGGAAGTTTATGCTTTGAAAGGCATTTTTTCTCCCTCCCTCCATCACCTCCACCCATTTTTTATTTCTGCCGACACTCCGTGATCATCTAGTCTGAGCATTTAGGTACTGGAACCTGAGTGACTAAGAGGCTTGGGTCTCAGACGTCAAGTTGCACAGAGCCAATCTGAAAGCACAGATGGAATCTAGGTCCAGGAAGCCTGCCTTTTCTTCTCAGCTCCATCCTACCCTCTCTGGGAGCTATCATAAGCATCCGGATGGCTGAACGGATTCTGTATACCCTCATAGCTCAGTCCTCCTTAGGCCATCACATAATTGACATCTCACTCAAGGCACGGACAACCAAAGTTTCTGGTGTGAGGCCAGGAAGGATTGGCACCAAGACAGTGACCCTGAGTATCTCCATGGTCTGCTGTCTCCTCTCAAGCAAGGTGGTCAGGCAGAGGCCTGAGTAGAGGAAGAGCGCAGCAGGCCTCCAGACACCACAGTATTTATAGCCTGCCTCCCCATTGCTCTGAGGCTCTTCACATAGCCTCAATAACTGCTTGCTAAATTGGGGGAGGGTTATAGGACAATGCAGGCAGATTGACAGCCTGACAAAGCAAGTGATGATTCTCAACGCTGCGCAAATGACTCCTTCTGAACCATTTTGCACGGGGACCAGCAAAGTCCCTGGCTGCATCTATCAGGACAGCACTCCATCCTGCCGTTCTTGCACAGCTCAGGGGAAAGGAGCAGAGCCTCTCCCCAACAGGTTCCCAGCCTGTGGCCTTGCAGTCTATGAGGCAATGAGGCTGTGAGGATTAGCTGTGGTGCTCCTCCCTAGGTTCCTCACTATTTGCCAGTCACTCTTCCTACTGCCACTGAAACTGAAATAATGCAACGGGAAGGACAGAGCAGCCTGGGTCAGAACACAAAGGGAGCCATGTGGGTGGCCAGGTCCCACCTATGGAGAGGTTCAATTAACCTGCCCTTTACTCTCACTTTCCCACACCCACACGCATGCTCATCATATGAAATGAAGTCTCTCCTCACCATTACTTTATTGCTTGACTTTAAAGTCAAGTGCCTCAGCCGTCTTGGAACATACCCCTCATGTGGTCTTGGCAGCTTCTGCCACTCAGCCCTCACTTTACATTCTTCATAGATCTTCAGCTTGACCCTGGGCTGCTTTATTCAGCAGAGCCTTTGTTTCTATGTAGCATCAGAAATCCTGAGCTCTGAGACCTGCTTGGGGCTGACCCAGGAGTGTTGGCCAGGAAAGACCTCAGCAGTGGGATGGAGCCAGTTAGAGGTCACAGAGTGGCTGCCTAGAGAGCCAAGGTCTTGAAGGAAAACAGTTTCCAGACCCTTCCAGCAGGATAAGATAAGGACCACCCATCAGCAGTACCCAGAGCTGTTTGCCAAAATGGGGTTCCTCAGCCACGTGTGTCTGGATCGTTAGAAGGCCTGGTTAGAAGACACACTCTTCAGAGTCTTACTGCCAGAGTAAGAAATCAGTGTCTACACTTTTAAATGATTTGTTTGTATTTTATGTATATGGGTATTTCTGCTTGCCTGTGTGCCAATGTACCATGCATATGCCTAGTGTCTAAGGGAGACAGAGAATTCCCTGGAATTGGAGTTACAAATAGTTGTGAGCCACCATATGGGTTCTAGGAACTGAACTTGGGTACTCTGTAAGAGCAGAAGTGTTTTGAACTGATGAGCCATCTCTCCCATCTCTAGTACCTACTTTTAAATAACGATTATCTTGGTAATATGTAAACCTCAAGAAATTACAGTTTGAAGATCATGTACATGATAATAGTTCCTCCCAGTAGCAGTGCTACTGAAAGTATGAACATGCCCATCATATGAAGGAATACCTAATTTGATCAGCTAAGAAGGAATGGTGAGCATTTGAGAAAACTTGTCTTCCTGGCTTCGGTGTTCATGCCTCTGTTGGCTCAGTGCTGGTAGACCTTGTCTCTCTGTTTCTTGCTGGCTAAATTTCCTCCAAGCTAAGGACTCTGCAGGAATTGAGTGGTCTATATGCCTGATCCTGTAGTATCCCATTGGAAAGATGATGAGTATGAGACCATGACACAGTAGCCTGGGAACTGAAGGGAGGAGAGTAGAAACAGAGGACCAGTTAGATGATATTTACAAAGCATACTGGGCACCACCAGACACACCATAGATGTTCAACACATAATAATGTCTTTAGGATTTGAGGTTAACAAAATCCTGTCTCAACATTGCCTATTACATTGTAGCATAAAACAAATGTTTCTTTCCCTTTATAGTAGAAATGTAGTACATCTGATGATTTTTCTCATCTGTTCATTCAACAAATATGTATCAATCTCAGCTGTAGTAAAGGATAAAAAAGTCACTGAGGTAACCATGGTGTCAATCAGAAATATAGTCTTGAGAGAGTTATAGACAAGTTATGCCATAAGTAATGTATTGTACAATTGATGATGGAACGTAACACTCCTGTAAGTATTACAGACAGAAAAGGAAACCAAAGTGTCCCAAGCTTGCAAAGAACAGGAGTAAGGGATGACTCAAGAAAAGAATACGCATGACAGAGTAATGAGAAGAAAGGTTGAAGTTAGGGGAGCTAGTCCATAAAAGACCACAGAAGTCATGGCTTCATTTATTTACCTTAAGGGAAATAGGTACCTTATGGCTACCTATGCTGATGCTAAGATAGAGAAAGAATCCAGTATTAACCATAAATGGGGACTCCAGGCAGAAGCTGATGCAGTAATGCATCATGGGAAGGAATAGTGCTGCCAGAGGAAGTAAATAAAGACAGATAGACTCCAGGCTTTTTATGGAGCAGAAATTAAAGAACCTTCAACTCGCAGGCCCAGGAGGCTGGTGGTGGAGAGGGAAGCAGTAATTTGGGCTAGGTCGATTTAGTTCCCTGATGGCTGATCAGAATGAAAATTCCCACTTTCTCACGCGTCTCTGGTTAAGACTGACCTATGTTGACACAAGCAGATGGTGTATTGAACAGTGTCACTTTGGCAAATCAATCATTTTGCCCATTGAGCTTCTTAACTCTCAAACCATAGTCTCGCAAATTCTAGAAAGTTGACTTGGAATTTTTTTACAAGCTCATTTACATCTTCATGTGCAATAACGGGCTTCAGCCACTTGATGGCCACATTTCAAAGTCCTCAACCTTACTTCCCCAAGTCAGTTGGACATTCTCTATCTAGTCCATCTGTCACCTCTGGGACTAAATAGATTCTTTTATTAATCAGTAGGATTTCCCTAAGTACATCTGATATGCAAGAGGTCGTTACTTAGGGGAAAAAAAAGTATTTAACAGATGACAAAACTAAAGGGTATGGTGTAGATGAAAACATAGTTTCCATCTATTCAGAACAATTGCAGCTTCGTTCTGTTTAATGTCTTTAAAATTCAGATAGCCGCCATTCTAAAGAGTGAAAAGATGTGCGCCAAAGATTCACTGCTGAGAGAAGTAATAGGATTAACTAGACTAGCAATGATCTATAGACGAAAAGGACATCCACAGGAATCTAAGGAAAAGACACACTGGGCATTACCGGTAAACGAGCATTCTCAGAAGCATCCCAAGACTCACCAACAGAGGCATCCTTAGATGGGCACCAGGCTTTGTACCCAAATGGCCTTCAGTGACAAGAACATTCGGAGCATGATTTTAGTCTCATATGACTAACTATGCAGTCTATGGAGCATTCTGCTTTGGTTCTCTGCTCATCAAGTACACTCCTGATCAGTATGTGGGTCTCCAGGCAAGTCTGTCTTCAGGGAGATAAAATTTCCTTCCTGCCTTTGAAAGTTCTTTTAACCTTCTGTCAGCTGTCTCTCACTGCAAACATACTGCCTTCCCACTCAGTTTTCTGCAGGAAGAAAATGTTTGAACAGATACATCTCAGATATTTCCACTAGTAATTTCATCCTGTAAATCAATTTTACAAGTCAGCCTAATGAGCTCAGATCTTTTATGGTATGCCAAGAATACCCAGGTCTATAGGTCTGAGGGTCCTTCACCAAGGTGCTCATTTGGCCTGGTCGATTTATTTTTTCTTTTTGAGGAATACAGCTTGACAGTTTTATCTACTGTTGACTCCACCACTAGTGTCAGATGTAAGCATGTACGCTTGGAG
Source organism: Acomys percivali (assembly GCA_907169655.1). Lineage (NCBI taxonomy): Eukaryota > Metazoa > Chordata > Mammalia > Rodentia > Muridae > Acomys > Acomys percivali. The sequence continues at coordinate 30,494,966 of OU015746.1, forward strand.
AAACAGTGTCAGTCAGGGCTGAGTTCAAGCACTGACAAAACTCAAGTCCAATTGGGAGAGGAAAAGAAGATGTTTTAAAAGGAAACTAAACAGTTCAATGAATGCAGAAGGATCAAGCAGTACAATAGTCACATTCTAAAATTGTGCCATTGCTATCATCAATAAGTTGATAACAACACATATGTTATCACAAAGAAATATTCATAGTGCTTCACCACTTTATGTCTCTGTGGCAGCCTGTCCTACAGTTCTCACTGCATATTTTGATTACTTTTTTTTTTAAGAGAGTGGCTTTGCAACATTACTTTTCAAGGAGAAAATTACAAATGGATTCCAGACTTTCTTGTTATATGATTTTTATTGTTGATGGTTTAGGAAAATGTCCTGTGCTGCTCATAATTGGAAATGTCTCTTTTTTTTTTTAATGTTTTCAGAGCTAGACATTTCCCTCTAAGCACTGCTTTGGCTGAACCCTACAGGTCTCAATGGTGTGTGTTTTGTTCTTATATCATGGCTGAGTTTAAACTTCTAAAAAATTAGATTATGTTTGTTTTAAAAATACGATATATATACACATACATGAGTGCATGTTCCTATGTGTATGAAGTGTGTGTGTGTGTGTGTGTGTGTGTGTGTGTGTGTGTGTATGCGTGTGTGAAATGCATGTGAGGAAACCAGAAGAGGCATCACGTGCCCTCCTCTATCACTCTCTGCCCTATTCCTCTGAGACAAGGTCTCTCAGTAAGACTGCAGCTCAAGTTTCTGTGTTAGGCTGGCAGCTAACAAGTTGTGGCATGGACAGACCGACACATAAAATAAACACAATCGTTACAGAAAGAAGAGCGCCAATATGGCAACCCCGAGAGTGTTACCATTCCAAAGGCCTGCTTGGAAGGTCAGCCCTTGGCTGGTCTCCGAAGGTCCCTCCTCACTCTGGTGTTGATGGATGGTATCTGGACCTCTTGGTGACAGCAGCATGGCTTCCGCTGTGTGCCTGCCCTCTCCTGGCAGTCTGAGATTCAGGTCCATGAAAGGAAGATGAAGTCTCTGTACTCTCTGCCCCCAGTGAAAGCCTGGTCACTGAGTTCTTTTGACCTTCAAACAGCAACTACTGCCTTCTCATTACAAAGAGATTTTCTCTAGTCACCCAGCATGACTGCTGCGAGCTCATGCTTTGAAAGACATTTGCGATCTTAAACAGTATCCGCTTCTTTATGATCTCTAAGACTACTTTATCAGTGCTAGCTGACATTGTCCCCAAATTTATTTGACATTGCAAATAAATTTGAGTTCCAGCTTGCCTGGGAAGACTTACCCAGGATACATATTGAATTTCTGTCAAGATTTCTTGAAACCATAGAAGCGCTCCATTGTATGCGGAGTCATGCTATGAATAGTGCTGAGCTCTTGTAGAGAAACTGTGTGTAGGGTCAAAAACGGAGAAGATGCAAACAGGGGTCAGATAAGGGCATAGAATTCTCCTTTATTGAAATTCTGGCCTGGATTGACTACTATGACACACTTATTTTATAGCCTGGGCCTATTTATTTTGACACATGATTGAACAGGCTCATAGGACAATAGTAAGAAAAACAACACTGTAGGAGACTGAGTGAAGCCGCTAGGTACAATAGCAAAGCAGGATGATGATGCCATGGCTGTGTCCCAGACAACAGAGTTGGAAAGGATATATGACTAGAAAAAAAAAAAAAAAAAAAAAAAGCAAGGACCAAAACTACTCAAGAAGCCAATCTGCCATCAAGTTCCAAGAGCAGGTACAGAAATAACAGAGGTAGCAAATAGAAATGCCCGTGAGGCAAACAGGAGACGAGACGCACAGAAGAAGCAGACATTCAAATGATGAGAGACAAGTAGGCGAAGGCAGCTCAGTGGGTAAAGCATCGCTGTGCAAGCATTGGCACCTGAGTTCACAGCCCCAGAACGCACATAAAAATGAGCATGGCAGCATGCATCTGTAACCCTGGCATGATGGGAAAGAGACAGGAGGATCTCTGGAACTTATGGGCCACCGGATCTAGCAAATCGGTGAGATCTAAGTACTTGGAAAACAAGGTGGAGAACAGTGACGGAGGGAGATGCTAGGTGTCAACCTCTTGCCTCCACATCTACTCCCATGTGTGTGCAAAAGGGGGTGTTGGGGGAGAAGGAGAGGGAGAAAGAGACAGAAAGAGAGACAGAGACAGACAGACAGACAGACAGACAGACAGACATGAGGGGATTGGGGTGAGGGACAGAGAGAAAGTGTACAACCCAGGGCACCTTCCCTAAACATTCCTTTGATCGCAACAGCTTCAATAACACAATGGACGGACCGTGGCTCCAGTTTAAAGGCTGGATCCAGGATCGAATGGTAGGATATGTTTATCTGTCCTCATCACTCTCCTTGGGCAGCATCAGCTCAGACAGTGGTACTGGTGATGCCTAAAGCAGTGTCTCTCTCTATCCAAACTCTAGCCATCACTCTGGATTCTGTGTCTTATCTTATGGGAACAGTCACACAGAGTGTTAAACCTAAGGGGCTGTGTTATTTCCCCTTCCTTGCAAACACAAAAATACGAGCTAGTTTCTAATGCCTAAAACCAAAACACTGTTATTAACTTGTCCTCTCGATTGAAAGGAGGAAATGGTGTGAGATGGATGTGACTCAAGAGGGAGCTGAATGGAAGACAGCAGGAGGGCCTTAGCTGAGAAGTCGGTCGGGAGCACAGTGATCTTTATGTTCTTGTATTTATATGAGCCAGAGGATTAAAGCCAGCACACAATATACACATGCCTATCCCCCGCCTCTCGCAGCTTGCATTTGTGTAGAGGTTAATGAATGGTGACCCCTGTACCATTGTGTCTGGGTTCACTACGTGGCCACCCTGTGAAACAGAGGGGAAAGGGATGAGGAACTGCAATATATGGATGAGGTGGACGCTGGCTCCTGGATCTGTACAGGAGGAACGTGAATCCGTGTCTCTCCGTGACAGAGCCTCACTTCTTGGTCCAGAGGTATGGGCGAAAGATGTTGACATCACACCTTTCCCTGCAGCTTCTGTCAATCACCCTTAGCCTAATGAGCACCAGAGGGACTGTATTGGATGCCAGGTTCTTCTTCAAGAGCAAACAAATCCCTCCTCCTTGACTATCATTTATCACTAATGCTTTATCTGAAGGTTAGAGCCGGGGTAAACATAGCAAGAGTTAGGAGAAAAACAAAAGAATTTTAAACCCAGGCTTTTCTGGTTAATCAGTAACTGCTGGAGCCCTAGATAAATTTAAAAAAAAAAAAAAAAAAAAAGGTTAGGGCTGAGGCAGTAGCTCAGTGGCCAAGTGTTTGCCTATTATATTGAAGGCTCGGGATTCCATTTTCAGAACTGCAAAAAGGAAAGAAGAGCATGTGACACACACACAAAATCATCTACATGAACAAAAGCCCAGATCACCTCGCCCCAAGAGATTATAAGAAAAAGGAAAAGGACAGGGGAGACTTGCTAATAGAGAAGACACGGTCTCTAATTAATTTCTGAGAGTTTGGGAGGAAATCACTTTGTAGACTGCCCCCACAAAACCCTAGGGGCCCTGGGTCAGAGGTGACTTGGTGGTTTGACAAGAGCAGGTCTTGTCCAAGCCTGGTCATCAGGCTAGTGTCACTCAGGCACTTGTTAAAGTCAGTCTCTTGAGCCTCCACCAGGCCCGCTGAATCAGACACTTGAAGCAGGAACCAGTGTTCTGCTTTATTGGGTATTCTAGGCAGTGATGCTGAACACCAAAGTTTGACCACCACAGATGAAGAAGAAGGGAACTGAACTGAACTGCCAAATTTTTTGTCCATGTCTGCATACCTTCAAAGACTGTGACATATGGGACAGCTGGGTAGAGACTTGTGGAGACTGTCACAAGTTCTCCTCCATCAGGATGTGAGCAGAGTTGTCGTGGAGATGACTTGGTCAGTCGCATACTTGCTCTTCAAGAGTAAGGAGTTGGGCCTGATCTGCAGATCCCCCATGGAAAGCCAGGCACTGAGGCACTGTCTTGTAATCCCAGCTCCGTGAGGGACAGAACTATGTCCCCTGGGACTTATTTGCTAGTCAGTCTGGCTGATGAGCTTCAGGATACTTAGGAACCTTTTATCACAAGAAGATGGATGGCTGGGCCGTGGCGGTGCACACCTGTTACACCAGCACTTGGGAGGCAGAGGCAGCTGGATCTCTGAGTTCAAGGCCAGCCTGGTCTATAGAGTGAGTTCCAGGGAAGCCAGGGCTACACAGAGAAAACATGTCTTTAAAAAAAAGGGGGGGTGGGGGTGGGGATGGTGTTCCTAGGGGACAACATGCAGATTTTTACTCTACTTCCATATAGACCAAACACATGTGCATGCACACCGACTGAACTGTGCTGGTACAGAAACATGCACACACACACACACACACACACACACACACACACACACACGCACGCACACACGCACGCACGCACGCACGCATGCACACAAGCACACAAGCACACATGCATGCACTCACACATTAAGAAAGTAGTGAAGCAGAAAACCCCAGTCACAGGCCTGGTGTAGGCAGCAGCAGGTGGGATTTCAGAGGCTTCTGCAGTACCCAAGACACTAATAATGAGCTAATGCAAGACATGTCTGAGGGTCACAGCAAGAGGTGGTAGAACAGGAGCCCAGGTGAGATGAACACCATAGAAGATTAGAGCAAGACACACAGTAAGACTAGTGGTACCTTTATGGAGCTGGCTAGCACAGGCAATGTCCAGCAGGTATCAGATCCCAGTGTATGTGGACTCTGTCATCCTATACCTTAAGCCACGCACCATCCCCCAGGCACTCAGATGCCATCAAAGGAGATGATCCAGCAGAAGGAAAAGGAATAAAAAGGCTAAGAATACTTCCCAATAATCTCAGGAGCTTATCTAAACATCTGTTGGTGTTGGGCTGAGTGAATTGGACTGCATTTGTGGATCGTTTTTCCTTCCAGAGTTCAAGGAACAAAAACTCATGGAAACCAAAGCAGCTACAGAGAAACCAAAGGCATGCAAGTAAGCTGCATCCGTGACAACTCAACAATGTGGATGGCTACACAAGACCTGCAGGGCAGCCACACCAAATGACATGCCAACAGAAATAAGAAAATTTTTCCTGAGACTGCATCCCTACATGAAGACCTACAGGCAGTCAATAACTGCTAAAAGAGAGGGAGAATCAGTGTTCTCCCGTGACGAGCTTCTTGATAGGTTACCCAATCCCACGTGGTTAGCCCTAGATGCATATGCATATAAGCAACACCACAAGCACTCACCCAGTAAGATGGACAGACAGATGATATATATATAACAGGATGATGGTGATGAGGATATATAGACACACAGAGGTGGTAGTAAGTGATAGATGGTAAATAGCTAGGTAATAGACAGATTGGATAGGTAGATGATGGACAGACAGATTGATAGATATGATAGATAATAATTAGAGATAGTGAATTTGAAAGGGAATGGTGAAAGACTCTCAGGAGGAGTTGATGGTGAAGATAGAGCATTAAAAATGATGTAAACAGAGTATTCATGTTTGGAATATCAAAAAAAAAAAAAGGACTCCAAAATAAAATTTTAACAAGAATGCATTTGCCTATCTGAGTAAGGCCACATCTACCATTGTACCCTTTTGAAACATTCTCTAATCCAGCACAACCAGTGAGCAGGTCACACCACCAATATACATCTTCCCCCTGTATAGTTGGGAATGCAAAGTCAGTTCTGAAAGTTAATATTGAAAACACTCACAGAAAATGGTGCGTCATTTTGCACCGCTTACCTGTTTCTTTTCTCTATTGTCACAGCTACAAAATCTGTAGTTGCTAACTGAGACTTGGTTGGGTGGGAAGACATAACTGTACAATACACTTTAAAGGTATTCTAAAGTATAATATACATCAGAAAAGCACACAAGCCACAACTATTGCTGTCAGCCTGTTATCCTCACAAAGAATGAGCAACAACCATCTTTGTCAAAAATAGAGCTTTACAAGAATCCTAACAGCTCTCCTCATGCCTTTTCAAGCACTGTGCTCTTTCCTAAGGGTGAATTTTCTTTCTTTCTTTTTTTTTTTTTAGATTTGTTGTTTATTATTTATACAATGGCCTACATGTATATCTGCAGGCCAGAAGAGGGCATCAGGTTATATAACAGATGGTTGTGAACCACCATGTGGTTGCTGGGAATTGAACTCAGGACCTCTGGAAGAGCAGTCAGTACTCTTAACCTCTGAGCCCTCTCTCCAGCCCATGGGTGAATTTTCTTGATGTCTAACTCCAGATGTTAGATTTTTTTAAAAGCTAAATAAATAGAAGTGTATAGCACCTACTTTCTTGGCCTAGTTTATCCCATCCCGGATTTTCTTTAATATATTCATCCCTAATGTTATTGTGTGGCTATTTTAATTGCTGTATCCATCTGATATTCATTTTTATGTATGTGCCACTTGGTGGACATTTGGGGTTATTGTATTATGAAAAGACACTGCTATGAACATGTCATTTACCTGTCCCTTGTAGGCTTGCTCACATGACACTTTTGAGTATAAAAATGAAATCATGAGTCGCATGTGCCCGATTAGCTTCGAAAACAATGCCAGGGTTTCCCAATGGAGCTTTTTCAAATCCCAGGCCCTTTAGACTATGAGAATCTCCCTGCTCCACACCCTAACCAACAGATGGCATTTCTGCCAGAGTTTCACACTTGGTAACTTCATGCCAGCATCGACGCTGCCTTTTGAACAGCCTGTTTTGAAAGGTGCCTGCTTATGTCATACCATCCTTCCATACTGATCTGTAAACATTCTTTGTGAATTCTGGATTCTGACATTGTCTCGTTTCCTGTTTGTTTTTGCCATGAAAATCTCACCCTAGTACCCACCCTGTGTTTTCATGTTCTTAATCAAATATTTACATGATCAGGAGTTCAGAATTGGTTTTAAATTTTGAGACTGGGTCTCATGTATCCCAGTCTGACCTCCAGCCCACTGTGTAGCGAAGCTTTCATCATATTCCTGTTAAGTGTGTGGTGGGTTCTTATAGATATTATTCATAAGAGCACAGATGGGACATTGACCGGGTCTACTAGCAGTGTCCCTTGTCTGTCTGTGCTCGAGTCCTATTGAGTGTGTCTGTGTCTGCTAATGCCACTGGGTTTCTTCCTTCTGTACGTGCTTGTGTCCAATTTCTTTTTGTCCTTGCTGTTGCAAATCGGTGATTTGTACCTTTTCACATTCAATAATATTCTATTGTGCATGTCCAACACTTTTCTACTTTCCTGCCAATCATCTGAATTGTTTTCGACTTGGCATTACATGAACAAAGCCTTTTGCAAACTTTTTTTTGTTTTGTTTTGTTTGTTTGCTTGCCTGCTTGTTTTGTGTTATAAATACAATTTTTTAAAAAAAAAATACTCTCGAAGTGAACATTTTTTTCCTTTCTACCTTCCTGTCTTACTGTTCATGGCCTTTCTCTTGTAAGCATAATTAAAGTGTCTCCATTTCTCACTTGCCTTTTACCCAGAGAATGGAGTGGATGGAGGATGGAGAGGATGGAGCGTCACATAGGGTCGGGCACGCTTCAGCTGGATTTGCTCGCTCTTCTCTGTGCTCCACCTCCTAGGCTCTTTTGTTCCTCCCCTTTGACTACTCGTGGTATTAATTATTCATTTTAATCTCATATATCATCTTTATCCTATCAGTTTGTCAAGATCTAAAATAAATTAGCACTATTATCCAGAAAGCATGGGGAATTAAAGTATATAAAAAAAAATTTCCCCGCCCTTCCTGTTCCTCCGCTCTATATGAGTCTGGATATTCTCTCTCTCTCTCTCTCTCTCTCTCTCTCTCTCTCTCTCTCTCTCTTTCTCTCTCTCTCTCTTTATTTTTATTTTTTTATTTTTTGGCAAGTGGGAGGCAGGAAAGTAGGCTCTCTTTTAATTTATGGTAGACCCTATATCTATAAGTAGTTTGTGTTTTTGAAGGGGATGGCTATTATTACCTTGTTCCTATCTGTAATTTAATTTGTACGTTTTCTTCTGACTTGTATTTCACTAAAACATATTTGTTTCTCGCTTTAAGACAGCCCTCCAGCTTATATATCAGCACTATCAAGCTAGCTTTTTCTGATATCACACCCTCTGGCTTCCCTTTCACAGTAATTCTTCACCTATGATATTTCTTCATTATTTAATATTGGATTCCAGCAGCAGCATCTCTTCCACAGTGGTTCTCTTGGCCTTCTCCAAAGAGGACAAACCAGTCTCCTCTCCCCACTTGTTGCCTTCAGTCCAGCCCAGGGCCTTCGCGGCAGCACTTCCCACACTCACTCGCCCACATGTCTGCCTGCTTGCAGTGAGCTGGATGTTCTATACCTTCAGAGATTTCAGCTCCAGGCCAATGCCTGGGACACAACGGCTGCTAGGGGGATTTCTTCTGAATGGATGGATGTGGTATTAACTCATGCCCTTGATTTGAACTCGGGGGAGGAATGTCTCAAAATATGTCGATGTTTAGGAATTACAGGAAGGAAGGAAGGAATAAAGGAAGGAAGGAAGGAAGGAAGGAAGGAAGGAAGGAAGGAAGGACTCACTATATGGTTTTATGGTGCTTCTTAGATTTTAGATATTCTGCTCAAGATGTCTACTCTAGAAGATAAATTCAAGACAAACTCAACTGAGTTCTGCAGAGGCCTCCCTCTGGGGAAGAGAATGTGTCCTGAGCATGTGCTCAGGTGTGCGTGCTGGGATGCTATGTGATGGATTTGGGTGCAAATTGCCATAGATACATGTTACCAGAAACTCTAGCAAACTCCTCTCTCTGTCTCTGTCTGTCTGTTTGTCTCTCTCTGTCTGTCTCTGTCTCTGTCTCTCTCTCTGTCTCTCTGTCTCTCTGTCTCTCTCTGTCTCTGTCTCTGTCTCTGTCTCTCTCTCTCTCTCTCTCTTTCTCTCTCCTTTTCTCTCCTCTCCTTTCCTCTCCTCTCTGTATGTGTGCTTAGAAGCTGAGAATGTGGAATCCCCAAAGTCAGAGAAACACAGGGTGAGTACTTCAATCCAAATTATATTGGCAAACAGTCTGAAGGCATCTGATCCTCCCTCTTCCCCTCTGCAGTAGTAACAGCCAAGTGCTAGTGGCAGGCAGCACTCTTGCTTTCTAGCAGGAGACTTGTATGGTCCCTGTCCACTCCAAGTCTTTAGGGAGATGGAAGGCAGCTGATAAAGGCACTGGGGTAAGGAAATGTGATGACAGGCTCCGGGCGAAGCTGTCAGCACTACTGCCCCATTTCAGACCTCTCTCAGTGCTGATGTGTGCACTCCTTGGGTTGTCATAGAAACCAGAGCTTTCCTTATGACTCCTAGCCCCTTTGCTGTGTGCTTGGTTTTCCACTTTTAATGAAACTAGGTACAGAGTAAAGGGCACACTCTTTCCCACAAAACCATGGCCTCTCCAAAATCCAAGTAGTTCCCACACTGTCATGTGTTTTGAGAGGCACAACAGAGAGCCCTGGCAGCCCTGGCCTCCTCCCCCGCCCGTCCCCCCCCCCACCACCCGCCACTGTCACCTGATGCCTGCCACTACTAGTTCAAAGCAAGAGCTATTTTTAGATTCCAAGATCAGTCACAGGAAAAGAGAAATGGATTAATAAAATATAAGAAAGCAACAAAAACAGTCCCTTGACCCAAAAGGGGTACTGGTGATGTGCTGTCATAATTTGGAAGAGAACCCTAATCAGAGGAAAGCAAAGAAGCCCTCTGCTGATATCTAACTGAGTTTAATAGAGTGTTAATGGGGCCACCATGGTTACTAGATATCTTAATCATCCTCTTAGTAGGAATTTGTGGCCCCATCTGGTTTCACTGGTAGTGTGCAGAATCCTGTTCCTCTACTTTTTCTGAAATGCTAAATAATATTTCTCTACAAAGAAGTTGTTTGGTTGGTTGGCTGGCTGGTTGGTTTTAGGACATGACTCATTTCCCACTGTTCTGTTACTTACAACTGTTGACACTAAGGTAGTGTCACCTTACAAAGTCAATAGTATTTAGTGGACACTAACATAGGGCTGCTGTGGCTTAGTGGGTAAAGAAAGGGCTTGCCACACAAATGGGAGGAGGCAGGTATAGATCCTCAGCACCCACATACAGCCTAATCCCTGTATGCCTATCATCACAAGGATGGTGCTACAAAATGGAAAATGGAAACAAAAGAACCCTTGGAAGTTTGTGGGCTACATAGCCTATCATTTTAGGATTTCTACTACTGTGATAAAACACCATGAACGAGCAACTCAGGGGGGAAGCAGTTTATTTCAGCATACGGTTCCACAGCACAGTCCATTACTGATGGGAGTCAGGGCATGATTTCAAATAGGACAAGAATGTGGAGACAGGGATTGAAGCAGAGACAACGGAGGGATGCTGTTTACTGGCTTGCTCCCCATGGCTTGCTTAGCCTGCTTTCTTTTTTTTTTTTTTTTACTTTTGTGTTATTTTATTTTATTTTTTTAATTAATTTATTCTTGTTACATCTCTATGGTTATCCCATCCCTTGTATCCTCCCATTCTCCCCTCCCTCCCATTTTTCCCTTATTCCCCTCCTCTATGACTGTTCCTCAGAGGGATTACCTCCCTCTGTATATGCTCATAGGGTATCAAGTCTCTTCTCAGTGACCTGCTGTCCTTCCTCTGAGTGCCACTAGGTCTCCCCCGCCACCAGGGCCACCCATTCAGGGTTGGCACTACTCCCTGTGAGATGGGACCTACTACATCAATCATTAAGCAAGACAGTACTCCCATAGGCTAGCCTACAGGTTAGTCTTAATGGGGGCATTTTCTCAATTGTGAGTCCCTCTTCTCAGATAACTCTAGCTTCTGTCAAGTGGACATAAGACTAGCCAGAACATCTGTGTGGTTAGGAGCAAGTAGCAAGAGGCTGTCTGAAGCAAGCTAAAATGCAAGATGGATGATAAGGTGTAACAATGTGGGGAGAGAAAGAGAGAGAGAGAGAGAGAGAGAGAGAGAGAGAGAGAGAGAGAGAGAGAG
>OU015746.1:30515958-30537727 GCA_907169655.1 Acomys percivali
GAGAGAGAGAGAGAGAGAGAGAGAGAGAGAGAGAGAGAGAGAGAGAGTTCTAGATCTTCTTTCCACCCAACAATGATAACCTTTCCTAAAACCAGAAGGTGCTGGGACAGCACAGGAAAGGATGCTTTGCTTTTGAAATGACCTAGCAGATGATGCACACACCACATGACTCTCCTGGCTCACCAGATCCTCAAAGCATTAAACCTCATGACTTAGTAGTTCAGGCAAGACGTAATGGATCCTATATGGTCTGGAGGCTTCCGAGAGCCAATCTGCTCTGTGTAGTATGAAAACTACTGTGTGCCTGGGATAGTCTCTCTGCTCATTGTGACCAGCATTTCATAGCTTAGTCTCCCTAGAGCCGAGTTTAAAAACATTAAGCATAGAGTCACTTTATGTCAACTACCAACAACAAAAATGCAGGTTAGTTTGTAATACTGGTGTTCCTAAAAACTCCCCTTACTTATTGGAAATGATGCAGAGCCCCAGTTATACCTGGAGAATCTCAGCTGAATAATGGCACGTAAGCTACAGGAAGTTCTGTTTAGTTTAGTGGTTGGGTTTTTGTTGTCACTCGTTTGTTGCTGTTGCTTGACTAGCACTACTTGTCTGATTGCTGTTTCCTAAGGATAGTTTTCCAAGTGCCTCTAACCCTCATGTGACTTACACAGAGTAGCTCCCTCTGGGATAGGAAGACTGGTCACATGACTTCACGTGATGCCCATGTGTGAAAGATGACTGTGAGTCAACCATAACCAGGCTGCTCCCCAGATTCATGACGCCTTCCTCTTGGACTGCCATTGCTGTTTCTCACGTCTATCAAGTCCAGTCTTGACCAGAGTGCCTGTGCATATCCAGTTGTCTTTTCTGATACTGTGACCCAAAGATTCCTTCTTCAAAAGACACTTCGTAAAGTCATTGTCCACTAGATACCACCCTGTGGAACCTTGGCACTCCATCCTTACTCATTGTGCCCAAAGCCCATGAAACTGGCTCCCCTGTGCCCCGTCACTGATTACTATTGTGGCTAGATTAGGTTATATGAGATGAATGCTCCTCTATTTTCTGTGGTAGCTTTTAAAATAGTTATTTATTTTTATTATTTGTTGTGTGTGTGTGTGTGTGTGTGTGTGTGTGTGTGTGTGTGTTGGACTCTGGTTCCTTGCAATTGCAGAGCTGAATCCTCTGTTTTCTTGCTGTTGTAAAAGGATGGTCATTCCTACCTTCTGGATGCTATAACTTTTAGACTGGGGCCCTCTTCCTGGCTCTTCAAATCCATCAGTCATGAGCTGAATGTTGGTCAAGCTGCATTTTCCTGGCTTATCTTCTGCTCCCCGTTTCCACTCACATGACCAGACTGGAATCACCTGGACAATCCAGGATAGCTTCTTAGTTTAAGATGAATTGGTTGTGGGCTTTAATCCCATTTGAACACTTAATGCCCCCTTTCTGTGTAACCTACCATATTCTTCCTTAGATTCTAGGGGATGGGACATGGGCATCTTTGGGAAGGCATGATTTGGCTCACCACATCTGACACAGTAGAGTTCCACTAAAGAGAAGAGAATGCTGATTATTTTGGCAGCCAGGTGATATACAAAGAAGATCTGTATTGCTAGAGAGACAATTGGATGCAACAGAGGAGGTGTTCAGCACAGATAGGATGTGTGGAAAGGAGGGAAAGAAGGTTATGGAGTTATAGCATGGAGAAGCTGGATGCTGGAGTGAAAGGTGTTTCTTCCATTCAGTCAGCCCTGGGAGTATTAGTACCAGCGATGGGATATTCTACAAGCTGGCTTAAAGGGTATGGGGTACCGGCCAGTTTATCAATAGAGCACCTTAATACTAACTCCTAACTTGGGCGTCTATATCAATCCCTACAACACGACAACACTCAGAGAACATCAGAAACACAGGCAGAAAGAATGTAAGAGTGGGAGGTGGGCAATGAGTGCTGTGAAGAGCTGTCTTGGGGGGCACGGCATGGCTATGGCAAACACGCACTCCTAGGAAATGTGGGTGACTGCACAAATCCTGCGTGATATCAAGGCAGACAAATGCTGTCCTAGATGAGGTAGACGCGCTCCGGGCCCCACTTTGTGCTGAGCTGCTATTGGCAGAGGATAGCTGCTGAGGGAGAAGGGACTAGGAACATGGCACCTGGGCTCACACCCATGCATACACACCGGCAGCACTTGCTTGACTTAATATGTTACTGAAGAAAAAGACATGATGTTAGGATGGGTTGGGATACAGAGGGAGCTTGAGAGGCAGGTGGAGAGTAGTTAGATAATTTTTGTTATGTACACACACACACACCCACATACACACGCACACACACACACTTATATATGGATTTCTCAAAAGAAGAAATTAAAACTAGTAAAAGAAAAACACGTGGTTTTATCACACAGATAATTGTGTGTTTCAGTCTTGGGGAAATTACAACTTTTGCTAATTTAAATTTCTGATTAGAAAAATGATGAGATAAGTTTTAATCTATAAGTTTTAATCTCACTCAAAATTGTAATATAGTATATAAAGGAAGAACAGATTTAAGAGTGGGAAAAAAGATAGGAACTTGAGTTTAAATGGAAAGATAGAAAAAGACCATAGGCACAAGATACATCTTTCATAAAAGCACAGAGCTGGGACCACACTGGAAACAAGAGTAGCTTGACCCTGAAGACCTCACTGCTAAATCAAATCTCTTTAAACAGCCTTCAGCATCAACTGTTGGACCCCAGAGCCTCTGATGGGGTTGAGGCTTCTTTTAATGCCAAGTAGCTTCAGCCATGGGACTTGAAGGGCCGCTGGAGCAAAGTGCCAGCCTGTGGGGTTTGCTGCCTTGGTGAATGTCTGATTGGGAAGCCAGTTTACTGTGGTGGATGCTTCCAGCCTCCTGGCTTGCTCTCAGAGTTGGCCCCCAGAAATCAGGCAGCCATTGCTTTGAGTTAGGAAAGTTGTCTGATCTCCCAGGTGGGTTGGGCATACATTGTGTGGTAGTGTGGCTGACTCTAGATGTGAGGTTTCAGTGTTCAGGAGATTTATCAGTTGTGCTTGCTGAAACACTCCCAGAAGTGGAGCTTTCTGAACAAATCCTGCCTTTCTGAATAAAAGCTGCCCAGCCTTTCAAGGTACGCTAATGTGTCAGAATGGTTCAATTAATATATTCACATAGTCACTTAGCAAACTCTTCTTTTTTTTTTTTTCTTTTTCTTTTCTTTTTCTTTTTTTCCTTTTTTTAAAAAAAAACAGGATCTCATCCAGTATTCCAGGCTAGAACTCACTAGGTAGTCCACGTTAGCCTTGAACTCACAGCAACCCCCTACCTACCCCAGACTTCCAAGGGCTGAGATTATATGTGTGAGCCACCAAACCCAGCTAGAAGATGTTTCATTTTTTTAAGTTACAATTCATTTTTTTAAAATTTAAACATTTCAGACAACATATTTTAATCATGTCTGTTCCCCCACCCCCCAAAACACTCCTCGCTTCCCTGCCCGGCCAGCTTTACCTGCCTGCTTTCTCTTTCTTTCAAAACAAAAACAAGAAACCAAGAAACCAAGATGAAAACAAACAAAAGATTCCACAAAACAAAAATAAAAAACAAACAGGCAAAAGACCAATAAGACAAATAAGACCAAAAAAAAAAAAAAAAATCCAAACAAAGCACAATTAAACAACAACAACAAAGTCTACAAAAACCCTGCTGAGTTTGTTTTGTGTTGGTCAACCACCCCTAGGCAGGGGACCTGCCCTGAAGTGTGGGATATACCCAGGGACACTGCCTTGGAGAAAGTGGATTTTCCTGTTGTCAGTGCATACCAGTTGCAGTTAAACTTCTTGTTTAGGGATGGGAGCTTGTGTCCACTTCCGCCTTGGTGGTGAGACTCCAAGCAGGCATTGTTCCTGCTGCCCCCGACTTTGTGCCCTGATAAGAAGCTTTAGTCCCATGGTGCCTGGAAGACAGTGTTTTCTCTAAGTCATCTGTCAGCTCTGGCTCTTACAATCTTTCCACAGCCTTCTCATCATAGAGCCATGAGCCGTGAGGGGGAGGATTTGATGAAGACATCTCACTTAGGACTGAGCGCTCCGATGTCTCCCGATGCGCATTGTTCAGGTGTGGGTCTCTGCACCAATTCCCATCTACTGTAGGAGAAAGCTTTTCCGATGTGGGCTGAGTGAGGCACTGATCTATGAGTATAGCAGTATGTCATTACAAGTCATTTTTACTGGTAGAAAAATCATAGTACAGCATTTCACTCTAGGCCCTTGGCCTATCTAGTCTTAGGTTCTTGGTCACTTTAGTCGTGTCAGGTACATGTTCAGGCTCATGCAGTAGGCCTTACAGTCAATCCGAAGTTGCAGGTAGCTCCACAAACCTTTGTGCCACTGTTGCATTAGTATATGTTGCTGCTGGTCGCTGCTGTAGGTTACAGGGTTTGTGGCTAGGTGGTCCTGATGATCCCCTTTCTCCTCTGGCAGCATTAACATATTATGAACTCTATTTGGTGCTGGTGAATCTTTTTATTAGACATAACGCCAATTGGGCCTTGTCATCAGGCTGTGGAGAGAAACCGATAGCCTTTGCAATAGCCTGTGCTTCTGGCGGTGGTGGTGAGAGAGAAACCAATAACCTTGGCAACAGCCTGTACTTCAGGTAGTGGTGGTGAGATGTTCCGTGAGACTCTGTTGGCCCACAACTCAGTAAGATGTAAGATGTAAGCCATTCCTGGCACTGCAGGTTTTACTCAGTGTCCTAAGATGTCGGTTTCTCTCATATATGTTTATATTTTAGGAAGCTCCTATGGTGCTAGGTTTTCACGTGCAATTTCGGGTAATCTTTATTGTCAGCTGTCCCTCCCCATACTCTCTCTCCTCCCCTTCTCTTCCATCCTCCTTCTCACTGAATCCTATTCTGCTTTCCTCTTTGCTTCTCCATAACAATATGTTCTCTTTTTTCTTCTTTGGGAGATTCGCTGCCCCCTCCAGTCCCTTACTAGGTATCTAATCTCTGTGATTATTCTTATTATAGCATATATATGTTATAATATGACTATATTAAATATAATGTATTATAATACACAATATATATAAACATCCACATATAAGAGAAAATATACAATATTTTCCTTTTTTGCATCTGGGTTATTTCACTCAGAATGATTCCTTTTTTGTCTAGCTCCATCCATTTATCTAGCAAACATTTACTGAGCACCTCTTATGCACTAGCCATTATAATTGTATCTCTATAAACAGGTCTTTCCAAATACAGCTTTTGTTCACATATACCTACTCTATAGCTCTACATAGTACATGGGAGGCTTATAAGCTCCTTTCTTATCAGACTGTATGGTAGATAAAATTTTTTTTCAAATGAATTTCTAAAAGGCAACATATGTACTAGACTTGGAACCAAGAAGCTTCAATTTTAAATTAAAAAGTGACTGTTGACTGAAAATACCAGTGTCTCATGTTCACTTTGGCCGTTGGTAAACGTAGCATGGGGACATAATAAATTTCTTTATTAAATTCTTGTAAAACTCACATCAATCCTGTCACTGCGTTTTGCATTAGTTTACTTTTCTGCTACTATGATAAATAGCATGGCTAAAAGCAATTTAGAGAGGAAGAGGCTTGTTTCACCTCATACCTCCAAGTGACAATCCATCTCTGAAAGAAATCAGGGCAGTACCCCAAGCTTGGATCCTAGAAGCAGGAACTTAAGCAGAGACCATGGAGGAGTGCTGCTTCCTGGATTGCTCCCCTGGTTCGCATTCAGCTATTTTTTTAATCTCCCAGGACCACTCACGGTCCTGAGTGGCACCGCCCACGGGCTTGGGCCTCCCATATGGATGATGGACATTTTCTCAGTTGAGGTTTCCTCTTTCCAGGTGACTCTACCTTCTGTCAATTTGACAAAACAGAAAAACAACAACAACAACAAAAACCCAAGCAATCAATATAGGACATTTATACCCAATGGTAAATTCCAAAAGTGTGTGTGTGTGTGTGTGTGTCTCTGTGTGTGTGTGTGTGTGTGTGTGTGTGTGTGTGTGTGTGTGTGTAAGGAGGTCCAGCATTGTTCTTCTTGCACAAAGAGAACCAGATGGTAAGTGTAAAAGTTAAAGAGAGAGTCCCAGTCTTTCTCTAAGAAACCTAGACTCAATGCAGTTGAAAATGATGCCCACTTCCAGGGTTGTCATGAGAACAACAGAAACTGATACATGTTAAAGTAATGACATACAGCGTCTGACAGGCACTAGTGGCAAGGGCAAAGGCGTTACCGTCCTATCACTTGCCTTTAGTTCTCAGCCTCAGACTTCTGCTGGATATCCCACTGTGCATGCACTATGCTTAATATGTTCTTTGCTCCCTGGAGAAAAATAGAGTTTTTCTCAAACACATGTATCCTGGTGGTAGTTATTTAAGAGAACATGTAAACTTGGAATGTCTTTTTTTTTTTCTCTTAAAGTGGATGTTGTGCAAAATTCAGAATACTGTGATGCTTCAAACAGGAGTGTAGGGATTGAGCCAGGCAGCATTTTAGTGGATGAGGGGTATGTTAGATACATATTATTATCCTAGGGAGTGGGAGTAGACTGGCACTACGAACTGTACAAGGATGAGCCAACTTGATGGATTCCCATCTTCCTAGCAGAGTGCTTGGCTTTGTCTCCCCACCAGAGAAGCAATTTTTCATCAGCAGAAAAGCCTGTCATGCTTTTGAGCTACAAAACCATAAGTCTCCTTTCCACCAATGTGATAATAGTTTTTCTTGTCACCTCTCTTGATAGCCCAGAGTAATTGCTATGACATACAGACTTGCTCTGTCTCTCCCAGCTGCGGCCTCTCTGTCTTTTGTAGGTCCTGGGAGGAGACAGAGACTCCCTGCTTGCCCATGTGTGTTCATACAGAGTAGAGGATGCTGTTACCAAGAATGTGACATCCCGGTGAAACCAGAGGAGCCACAGAGCAGCCCTGAAATCTAAGAGCAAATGGCCCCTCCTGCCCCAAGCTCATCAGCAAGTGGCCCCTGGCTCACGTAGAACCTTGTCTTTCCCTGAAGAGACAGAAAGAAAGTGAACCTCATCTAACCATAAAGCTGAAAACACTTCCATGCTTGCCTCACTGGCCACACAAAACCATATCCCAAGTTAGATGTTGCTTAGCAGAGCAGTGGACTAACTTTAATGAAAACTAGCTGACTGGGCTCAGGAGATATGTCAGCCAACAAAATGCTTGCCTTGCAAACATGAGAGCCTGAGTTCTGCTACCCTTAAAGCCATATTTAAAATGTAAGTGTGGTGGCATACACTTGTAATACTAACTAGGGAGGTGTACAGGCAGGTGACTGGGGTTTAGTGACCAGCCAGCCTGGCTTAACTGACAAGCTCCGGGTCTCAGTGAAAGACACCATGTCCAGCTTCTGGACTTGTTAGCTGACCATACCAATCATTGGTGAAGGATAAGGAATCTTGGACTTTCCCCTTTGGCATATGCTTGTCTTTGTTAGTCACCATTGGGTGTTGACGTTCTGATGTGAACATTTGTGTCATTCGTGTGGCAGACAAATGGAGCAATTCTCCAAAGTCAGATGCAATGGTAACTGCCTAGGCTTTCAGAACTTCATACCCGAGGCTATCCTCTGGCTTCTACAAACATGAACACATGCACAGAAGTGCACAGACATACATGTGCACACACACCTGCACACAATGCATCTGCATGCGCATAGACATACAGACACAAACAAATGAAAGATTGATATACGTCTTACAGAATTCTTAATTAATTGGAATTGAATGAAAAGTTATTTCATCTCAAAACACTAGAGAGACAATGGGCTGGAGGGAATTTGGTAAGTCTAACTTTGTGTTTTCCCTTATTTTTTTTTAAATGAAGAATGCATTCAGGTCAGAAGCCAGGGAATGCCTGTACTTACTCCAAGCTCCTGACAGATCATAGAAAGCCCTGAGTAAGATTAACCAAGAGTCTTAAACTCCTGATGTAGGTCCTAAAAACTCAATATAATAAGCTGAGTAGTTATCAAACAGCTTTTGTGACCCTCATTTCCATGGGATTCCAGTTCCTTAAGATGTGCCTAAGTGCCATCTTGCTACATTGTACACAAATTACAGAATGGTAACTTAGAATAAGAGATACATGATTGCTCTGCATTTATGCGGCAACAGTCATTGGACCTATATCTAGTTATTAGACCTTAAAGTCTGCTGTCTACAATGTAGAATATATAAGTTGGATGAACTGGGAAGATAAATGTAAGACACAAACATTCATACTGTCTCCAAGACTATATGAGCAGCACAAATTGGACTTGATGGGTAGGAAAGAAAGAGAACATAAATTTGGGTGGGTGAGAAAGCAGAGTGACTATTGGAGGTGTTAGAGGAAAAGTGAATATGACCCAAACATATTGCATGGAAAATCTCAAAGAACTAATTATTCTAGAACACACTGTGCTACTTACTAGTCATTGAATCTGGGAAAATGCAGACAAATGCATGAGAAGAAGCTCAAATAAAAATGAGGGGATTATAAAGCCAAATGATGAAAAAAAGAATGGAAGGCAGAGGAGGAAGAGAAGAGAAATGGGGAAAAGAAAAAAAGGATCTACTGTATCTTTGGCTGTCTGAACCCTAATCTCTGCACACAGTTGTCCTCTGTATCCAAGTACCTCATTTTTAACTCCTGGTCTCTTATAACTAAAGTTGTAATTTGGCACGTTATAATCTGATAAGATTCCTTTAACAATTTCTCAAGCAATTATTTGTGCATTGTGGTTAAATTGCAATGATTTGTTTCCAATTTTTATAGCTCAATATGAGAAGATATTAAGTCAAATGATTCAATATTAAATTGTTTAATTATTTCCAGATGCCCATTCCTGAGAAAGTTTTAAATGTGAAAGTAATTAACTAAAATTTATTAAGTTCTTTCTTTTTATTAACCATTGAATTAAGACATTTTCACTGGGCTTGAAAAATGCCTCAGTAGTTAAGAGTACTGGCTGCTTTCCCAGAGGTCTGGGGTTGTGCTCCCAGCACCCACAGAGCAGCTAATAACAGCTTGTGACTCCGACTCCAGGGGACCTAGTCCCTCTTCTAGCCGCCAAGGACATACACACTCATGCAGGCAAAACATGCATAAATATAACATTTTTTAAAAATCTGCATGGGTGATCTCACTTAACTCACAGACTAATGAAGTAGATGAGGACACTAAATCCTGAGGTGGTCCTCAAGGCAAGGATGTCTTAGCATCAACCTTGTACCTTATTCCCCATGATAAAATGTTTCCTCACACAAAATCTGCTCATACACATATAGTCAGTGTTTGAAGGATGCTCCCACATCCTATATGGCCATGGTACTTATGCATCACTCACCTAGTCTAATACTAGCAACCGCTGTAGGAGATAATGAATGTCAAGACAGGAGGTCACCATAAGCAAAAGAATGTAAGGGCCATTTCCAGTCTGCACTTCACGGAGCTTCCTTCACTGTCTCTCATATACAACGAACAGGATATGAGTCCCAAATCTCCTTTCCTGTTCTTATGATGAAAAAAAAAAAAGGACTTCTAAACTTTCCGGAAACAAGATAGGAGGTTACAGTTGTGCTTCGCAGTCTCAAGGTCTCAGTTGTTTGGGATGAATCCACTCTACTAGCTTTCTTACCACGACCGGTGATGCTTTCCTCTGGTATTCTCCCCCATCCCTGCCCCCCACCCCCGCTCCAACAACTCCTTTTTACTCTTCAAGAGTCTGGTTGAAGGTCATATCATCCAAAGAATTACTCCCAAATCTTCATCTTTAGTCAATGGCCACTCCTGCTGTACAAACCCGATAACATCACCATTGTCTGTGTGTTTGGCTGTGTTCCACATTAGGGCAGTGCTCCTTTAATATAGAGGTGGAGTTTTGCTTTTTTCTGTACACTTAACCAGAGTGGCAATAGAGAATCAATCAATGAATGAATTAACTAGCCAAGCAATAGATCTGATCTTGACCAGGTGGGCCTTACCTGCTTATTACTGGCATCAACTCCTTTAAAGTTAGCCACAGAACAGCTGCATAGGTCACAGTTGCCCTCATCTGGAAGAACAAAATGAACTTAAACCTGGAAGAGATGAGAGACCATGCAAAGTTTGTCCTCCTCTTCTACAGAGATGCCATTGTACTGAAGAGCTGTTTTCAAGGTCTCTTAGATGTGCATGGACAGAACTGGATGGCGCCTAGCACGCCTGTCTCAGCCAGAGGTCTTTACCACCTCACCAGCTCTTTCCCCATGGAGGCTTCCAGTATAGAACCCTGAAAGGACAGCATGTTCTTCTCAACAGAACCTTAGAGATCCTCGAAATAAAAAATGAAATGTCAAAAACGAAAAAAAAAAAAAAAGCAAATTTATTTTCCCACATATTGCTCGAAGCAACTTGCAGAGTCTCTGGTCACTTGTAGCATTCAACCGCCACTCCTTCCAAAAATTCAATTATTCCAGCTCACTGCTTACTTTTTCTCAGATAATTCTGTGCACAAAGAGCGTTTGAAAAGCTTCAGAGGCAACTTCTTCTATCTGAACAAACAGCCAAGGACAACTGTCATAAGCCAAACTCTCCTTTCAGCTGCGGCATTGATTCCCAATAAATCTTTTCAAAGGAAGAAAGTGGCTGTTCTCTTTCGTGAAACACACCCACAACTTACAAAGTATTTTGCTGATGGAAATGTCAGTGAGCAATGACAGCAATGCAGCCTGAAGCCACTAAAATGTAGCAGACATCTCTACACTCACTAGGAAATTAAAATGTCACATTTTTGGGCAGAAGTAAGTCTGTATGGTTCATACCTCACATGCGCCAGTGTCTTAGAAAGAATAAGGGGTGTAAAGCTGGGGTTTTGCATTGGTAAAAACTCTGTAACTGTAGGCAAGGGAATTGCCTTCTTCTAGTCACATTCATCTGTTCAAGAAACATCCAATGAGTATCTACTTAGGACACACTCACTTCTAGGTACCCAGTAAATAGTGATAAGAGAAAAGAGTAAAAGAAATCAAGCTACTTTGGGCGGGGAACATAATCAAGTGGTAGGGTGCTTGCTTGCCTGGCAAGTGTAAGGCCCTAAGTTCAACTCCCAGCACTAAAAGTAAGTACATAAATTAAAAAAAAAAAAAAAAAAAAAAAAAAAAGGCTACTGTCATTGAACTCACCTTTGTATAAAGGGAGTCTTTGCAAGCAAACACAAAAACTAAAAAATATATAGCAAGTTATTCTGCCATTGATATTATGGAGAAAAACATAGTCAAGGGGAAGAAAACATTACAGAAAGAGGTATTTTATAAAATTTAGTATGTGTGTGTACATGCATGCACATGCACACACATGCAGAGGTAGATGTGCATGCACACAAGGCGGCCAGAAGAGGGCATCAGATCCCTTGGATCTGGACTTACTGGCCTTTGTGAGGCATCTAACTTGGCAGACAAGCTGTGGGTGCTAGGATCCAATCTCTGGTCTTCTTGATTGTACAGTAAGTTCTTAGCTGCTGAGCCATCTTTCTAGCCCCGAAGAGAGCATTTTTTAAAAGAGCAAATAGGGAAAGAGTCTATTATTATTAATTTCTAACATTTATTGAGCCTCATAACTAGCAGACACCATGCTAAGCATTTGGCAAATGCTCCTGAAATGGTCTTTTTCTTGTTTGAGGATTTTCTTGAGACTGTCTAAGTTCTTTGAAGGAGTGCAAGTATTGACTGATTACTTCTCTTTCCTTTCGCGCCTTCCTCCCTATCATCTATAAAGCCCTTCTATAGAGAGCAGCTATCCCCTCATCAGCTTATAAGAGAAAATCCTGCAGGCACCATCTGTGGCCTACACTTCCTGCTTTTGTTTCTCACTCTGACCTACTGAGAGAGCGGTCTGGACACTGACCCACACTTTCCACACAACATGCTCCATGGTACAGGACAGAACTTTCTGGACTTTGCTAAGTCATTTGCCAACCTTCTGGTTAGCTGCATGGAAACTACATCAGTATGGTGGAGATCCCCTAAGGCAGCCACTAGTATTTATCCCGGGGCTGAGCCTTATTCTGATGCTTCCAGAACAGTGGAAGGATGAAGGAAAAGTTAGTGATGACCAGCCATGAATGGTAATATTCTCAGCTCCCTCAGAGCTCTCTCCTCAGAAATAAACATTATAGGGTTTGGGGGTTTGTTTGTTTGTTTGTCTGAGCACATTCCTTTTTTATGTTTGGAAATGAATGTAAATTTCTGTGCAAAAACTTCTGTCAAAATCTGTCAGTCATGAGAAGCCCCAACCCACCCAGTGAGCCTGTCTGAGGACATCTGAAATCAGCACCTTCTATTCCTGGGTGATTGTGATCATCCCGTGGCTCTGATCCCCCATTCCTGAGAAACAAATACCCCAGAATCCTTACCTACTAGAGACTTGGAAAATGAGGGTTTCCCTACATATATAGAGCACCCAACTTTTTTTTTCCTCTGAGGAATCAATTGGATCCATTTCAAAGTTTGATAATCAGGTTGCATTATGACTTCATTAAAGGAGAAAGGTCCCTCGGCGTGAGCGAACACTCTGGCAGTTTACATGGCTTAGGAGATGTCCAATAGATAACATACACAAAGTAGGTTTTTCATATCCTCTCTTCTTGCAGCTATCCTAAGGGCTAATTACTGGCACTGCCAATGTGTGGGTGAGACAGTCTCAGAGAAGAGAAAGACCCTGTTCAAATCCACACAGCTAATAACTGATGGTCACATCTGATATCCCAAGTCCACATAAACTTAGAAGCCCTGTTCTATCATTAACTTCAACTTCTAAGGACCCAATGCTATTACATCTTTACTGATTTCAACCCTAGGGAACAAACGCATCTGAAGGCTGCTGAAAGCTGCAATACTAATATTTCGTGGTGCCTATGTGACTTTACCTGGAACCACTCTGGAAGCTATAAGTTCATAAATAATGTCACTCAGACTTGGTTAGGCTCCCAGGGCCAACGGGAGACAGATGATCTCCCTCTTTGTAGAGTATCATTGTAAGCCAATGTGTTGCTTCATAGTGTTGGGTTGCCATCCCCGGGAGTGCTTTGATGCGATCGGTTGTCAGGTGCAGGTCTGTTGTTTCTCTTACCAGACTCCCAGCCACTGGAAGACAGCCCCAAAGCCCTGCCTGTGCTAGGGGAGCAATCGAACTTGGATAATGACATAAACGAACCGGTGTTCATCTGGGGAATCTCAGACAAAGCAGCCCAGAGGAAAAGCATCTCTGCTGGTGAAGGTTCGCTTCATTCGCAACAGGAGAAGCAGCAGCTGCTGGTGCACAGAGCGGGGAGAGGTAAAGGGAGGCTGAGGCTGCCGCATGTGAGTAGCGCTTGATTTTCTGCAGCTAGGAGCAGGATGCTGGGAGGGGGCTTGGCTGGGAGGGGTGTGAGTGCGTGTCTGGGTCGCCGCTTTTCCTGGGGCTAGGAGTGGAAGTCATGCTTTGCACAAACACCCAAGTGCTTTTGGGATCTGAGCCCCACTTCCAGACGCGGCAGCGAAGTGAGCCCACACGCACTTGAATTTTCTGCATCTGTGGATCATAAAACAAGTAAACAGCGGCAGATGGGGAAGGGTTGCTCTTTGTTTCCTTGTTTTCTGTGATGGGCTGCAAGGCAGAAAGGCACCTCAGCCCTAAAGAGCTTTCAGAACAGAAAGATTCCCTAAAGGGGGCTTTCCCCCAAGTTTCTGTGCACATATGTGGATCTCTATGGTTTGGCTGCACAGCTGCTTCTCTTGGAGAGGGGATTACATGCCTCTCACTGGGAAAGGCTAAAGGCTACTTTCTGCTTCTGTTCCTCCTTTAAGTCCTCCGGAGTTAGCAACATGAACACAGTTTCACCTGGCACCTGTCATCCTTGAATGAGTTCACTGAGCGCAATCCAGCCTGGGAAAGCAGAGCTCTCTCAGCCAAGGCAAATACATGGGGCTCAGCATCGGTGTGATTTTGAACTTTATAAAGTTTTTGACTGCTTTGCTTTAACACTAAGCCTTGGAGTTTTCTACCTGTGAGCACTGTGTGTATGTTGAAGTTGAAAGGATACAGAAGAGGAGGTTTGGCTTTTAAGCACTTGCGCAGCGAGCGGCGGGTTTTCTCAGCAGGATGAGCTGGTGTGCACCTGTGGGTAATGGTGACTACAGGTGCTCTGTGTCAAAGCTAGGTTCCAGGCATAAACTTGCTTGTGTTTACAATGTCGAAAGACATGGTGCACACACAGAGATGCACATGCACACAGATACCCAGAAACACACACCACACACATCATGCATACACGTGAACATACATACATAATACACAAAGGCATAGGCACACACACACACCACATAAATACACACATATGCATGTGCACACATACATACATGCATATGCATGCATGTACACACATACCACATCATGCCTACATATGCACATATATACATAATAGACTCACAGGCACACACACACACACACACACATACACACACATACACACACGCACGCATCCCCACTTCTCTCTTTCATTCTTTTTTTTGAAGAAGATTTTATGTTGCTGAGCCAGGGAATCTGCAGGAAAAGCAAACTAGCACATCATCCCCAGGAGAAGAAAAGGAGGAGAGAGTGGGAGAAAGGGAGGGGCCCTTTGCATGTCCTAGGAATTGGCTCCCAGCAGCTGTACACAATAAGGGACAAGAATCCAAAGCACTTCACACTGGGGCTTTGCTGGGAAGAGAGATTCCAGCCAGCAGTGTGGCTTCACAACTGTGTGCCAGTACACAGGAGGGTCAGGGCCCCTGCTCCCAAGTTGCTTAGGGATGTGCAGTGAAATATTAACCAGGATGGAGGTGGGGGTGGGAGGAGCCATCTTTTTTCTCCAAGGAAAGCTTTCCCCTCAAGGCAGCCCTATAAAGTATTCTTATGCCATGGCACACCAGGTATGGCTGCAGGCAAGGCTGTCCAGAGCTGGCAGTGAATGACAGGCGAGCTCAGGGAGCCATCCGAGCGGAAAGGGCTCACTATTTGTGGCTGTCAGAATATCTGAGGCTATCATGCATGGCATCATAGCATCCTGCCTGCACAGACAAGCTGAGGTCTGATGCCAACAATCCAGAGAAAGCTGAAGGAATGGGACGAGTTCAATAGTCTGATGTCTGTGCGTCGTTGGTGCGTAGTTTTGTCACCAGTGATAATGGTGCGTAGTAGAAACATTACAAAATACTTTCTCTAAGTCTAGACCTCTTAGCACCTCTGGGTTTTTTGTGTTCTTGCCCTGCTCTGCCCATGTATATCTCTGACACATGGTAACTGTGGCTTAGCCATACTCGCTTTTGCCTTTCCCCCAGCATTACTCTGGGCTCCATTTCCCTCTTCCAGCCCCACTCTCAGGAGGATGGTTAATTACAGCTGGAGTCAATGGGTTAATGCCTTAAGTGAATAGGCTAGGTAGGTTGTTTAGCAACTGTTGGGTGTTTACATTGTTTTCTAGCTCGTCTGTAACTGTGATGCACTTAGGAATAGTACCGCGATTGGCACGTTTTACTTCCCTTAAAAGAAATAAACTGGGGGAAATGAAGTCTCTACATCAGAATGAATGAGGTAAAAACGAGAATTCTTTTGGCTTCCCGTGCTTATGGTCATGTTCTTCAACTCCTAGTTCCACCGTTCAAAGCCACCATCTAGAGAGCATCAATTTGCCTGCAGCCTTGGGCACATAGATCTTTATGTGTCTTTTTTTCCCCCCCTCTAAGTGACGATCCATGAAAAGATGCTGGCACTGTTTTTAAAGACTATGCTTAACTTCGGAACAGACAGGGCCATGCTCCACAGGGCAAGCCTGTAGCTTCTCAGATTCCCTTCCTGTGAGAAAATGTGCTCGAAAGCTTCTACTTCCCAGATGATGAAGAAAGGAAGATAGATGAGCTGGCATCTCAGGAAGGCAGCCAGCCTAGCACACCCTTCCGATGCTGCCTTCCTCCCCACCCCAACTGAGGCAGCATAAAGGTCAACTCTCCTCTTGAATTCGAAGCTGATGCCTGACAAAATGGCCCTAGAATCCTTGGGAAGGTGAGGGCTGGTCAAGCTTATTAGAGGTTAAGAATGGCACGTTCTGGGTTTTCTACTCCTGTGTAGACTTCATGCTTAGCTGTAGGTGCTGATAATGGGGCTAGAGACAGTGAGGGGTCAGGGTTACCCAGTTCTATCAAGTAAGAGCTGTGGGATACTTTAGTTCCTACGTCAATGAAGATGACACTATCAAATATTATTTTTCTCATTTTTCTTCGCTTGCATCTGATAAGAGATTGTCCTCTGTTTTCCTGGCCTGTGTAGCTCATCATCAATTAATTCAATGCTAATCTCTCTGTCCTCTCAATGATTATTTGCACAAAGGCCAAGGCTAGTCATGGGGACCACACTTGCTGTTCAGCATGCATTTAGCCACGCTGGCCTATATAGGTAGACATAACAGAGTCCTAGGTGATTTTCTTTTCATAGACAAGCAGATCAATGAGATTTTTTTTTTAACCTCAAAGGCTTATTAGCATTTTTCAATCTACAAGGATTTAGTGTTTCTTCACCAAACTTGGAGTCACTGGAGGTCATAGGCAGATCTGAGTGTGAGAGTGGCAGTTCCTTCCATAGGCTAATAGGCTAGGAGGAATAGCACGGCTGTGATGTGTCTGAGGGAGCAAGGCATGTGTCTTCTAAGGAGAGGACAAGGAAGGGGCTGTCAAGTTACAGCCTGAGTCCTTAAGCAAGACCTTACTGAAAACTTTCCATATGGCAGGACCCCCTCAAACACTCTTATCTTGCTAGATTTAAGGGTCTAACTTTCCTACGATGTTATATACCCAGTAGAGCAAATGTAGTTCCCATTTTATTTACTGTTGGGTCACCACCTTTCAGAATGTGGCAACCGTGCCTACCTGCTCTGTGCCCCGCTGTGCACCGAGCCATGTTTTAGGTGGTTGATATCCACGTTACTTGTATTCATCCTCAGCGTGACCTCATGTGGTTTGCATTATTGCTAGCTCCCTTTTATAGATTTACAGATTGAGAGAAAAGTAGGTTATAGTGGGGTGTAGATGGGGCCCTCTGGTTGGGGGTCAAGGGAAGAAAGGAGAGACACAGAAGAGGAGTCTTAGATGAGGGACACTTGTGGTAGGGCCACAATTTGAGCTTGCTACAGAGCTTGCTATGTTCCGAATCACTTCACCGTAGACACATAGGCTGAAAGAATGATAGGAATCTAAAAAGAATTGAGCAGCGATGGTGATGCTGCTGTTGCTGCTGCTGCTGCTGCTGCTGCTGCTGCTGCTGCTGCTGCTGCTGTTGCCGGCAACCTACACTATTCATTACATTATGTGTCATGCTTTTTACAGAAGCTTGCATATTCATTCTCGCTTGTTCCTTGCCACCCTCCTGGTCTTTATTAGCAAAGTAAGGGAAGCTCTGTGATGCCCTTCAGCCTGCCCCAGATCACAGAACTAGCAAGTCTGACTGTGATATCAATGGCCTCTGCCAACACTTTGCTGATGCACCGGGAGACTGGGGCTGAAAGCACGGCCAGAATAGTGATAGCAGAGGACTATGGGGCTCTGCTCAAGGGATTCCTCTGGTCCCTGAAGACTTCTGGGCTGTCTTTTAGGATCACCCTGAGGCTATTCTTGCTATCATTCCAGAGGAAAGTTCCTCAAGGAGGGATCTGGTAAAAAAAAAAAAAAATTGCCCTTGGGGCAGTTATGCATAAACTAACAAGAAAAAGAAAATCCCAAGCTAAGCACCTGTCCCCGTGTCCCCGTGTCCTCGTCCTTTGTGCTGGACCTGTCCTTTCCAGTATTATAGCAGCCAACTATATTTTATCATTGAGCACTTGGAACACAGCTAGCTCAAATTGTAGTGTTCCATTAAGTGTGCAAATATACAGTAGACTTCAACAGTGTGATATTTTTAAAAGTCAAATACCTCAGTAGATTTCTGGTTGCATAAATAAAGTATACTATTGAAATAAGTGTAGTTGCTTTATTTTATGTTCCAGAAAGCCATAATAAAGTACACAGAACATGAGATGGAGCATCTAAACTGTCTTCATTGTATTGTTCCGTGATGTTAAGTGCACTTGCATTGTAATGAAAACAGCCTCCTGAACTCTTTGTCTTGGAAAACCACAGCTTTGTACACATTGAAACTCTGCTCCTTCCCCTATGTTGGTCAACTGTTACTTTCCTGGCTTTGTTCAGCATGATGCCATTATGAATCCTGGTTCACCCATGCTATAGTATTTATCTGCCTGCTCTTAGTTTCTGAGGTGAATATAGTCTCATCACACATATACATAACATCTGTTACATCCATGGACATAGTCTGTTTCTAACTCCGTTTTTTCTTTTCCTTGATTGTGGCTTCTACAATATTTAAACTTCCATAAGTGTCTCACATTTGAAGTTGACATTGTATCACCACTAAACAGCATTGTTCTAAACCAGCGGTTCTTAACTTCTGGGTTGTGACCCCTTTGGAGATCACATATCAGATATCTTGAATATCATATATTTACATTATGATTAATAACAAAATAAAATTATAGTTATGAAGTAGTAACAGAATAATTTTATGTTGGGGCCACCACAATATGAGAAACTGTATTAAAGGGGCA
Organism: Acomys percivali; assembly: GCA_907169655.1. Classification (NCBI taxonomy): domain Eukaryota; kingdom Metazoa; phylum Chordata; class Mammalia; order Rodentia; family Muridae; genus Acomys; species Acomys percivali. The sequence goes on from OU015746.1 coordinate 30,534,671, forward strand.
TGGTATTAGGAAGGTTGGGAGCCCACAGTTCTAAACTTTTCTTTTTCAGTGCCCTCTCTTCTTCATTTTCCCATCCTCAGACACAAGACTTTGACAACCTCCATGCTAATTTGATTCTCTTGTTTCTTTTCCCTAAGACCTAAGCCAATAACCTTCACTCTGATCAAGCCCTCCCTTTTATAAGAACGCATGAAAGACTGTCAAACTTAGCAATATTTTCTGTAATTAAATAAAACTGTGACATTTCTCAAGAGGAATATTCTCTTTTTTCATAATATATCAGGAGAGGGCCCAATAAATTGAAGCCGAGAAGAAAAGGCTTTTGAAGCTATTTAATTTTCATTTTTTAAAAAAACAGTCAACAGCTGTACTCAGCTTGTGGTTTGTGATTGAATTTTGTTAACCCACCAAGCAAAGGAGAATGTAAGACTAATAAAGCAAAATTTTATATTGGAGATATAGGCAAGCTTTTCATTTCTGAAATCAATTTTTCCTGGAAGAACTTAGGGATCTAGGCATTTAAGGCATATGTCAATATCTTTGAAACTTCTCAACACTTACAGATAGGCTAAAACCTCAAAGCCTTACTGTAATATCCACAGTCTTTCAGCTTTCTGATTTTTTTTTTCTCCATGATTCCCTGCAAACTTTCCCCTATTGAGATCAAGATGCCTTATGGGTCTCCAAACAAGCAATGTGCTCCCTTGACTTCCAGCCTTGACCTTGATCTTATATCAACTTTGGAGATTCCATCCCGCTTGTTATGCCTGGTGCAAATGTACTCATTCTCTGGGATACTGTGCAAAGATCTCCTTCTAGTGAGCATCCCTGGACCATAGTATCCACTGGACATGGCCAGACCCATAAGAGGCACAGTGGTCTGCTCTGGAGAGGATGGCAGAGAAGCAATTCCCATGCAGCATCTCACATCTTAACCTTTCTCTCCCATTACCTAAAGCAATTTGGAGACCAGAAGGTCTGAATATACATGGAGGTCATCTTTAGAGTGCCCCCTAGAGGACAAAGAAGGTAGAACAAATGGAAGGACAGAGAGTGTCTGGCACCAGACGAACCCTGTCTTCAGAGATGCCACATTGCTACAGTAAACCATTATACTACAAGGTAGCCCTTACTATCTCATCACACGGGCTCCTATTGTTTAATAGTAAAGCCAAGACAGTAGTAGGCTTCCTGAGAGTCACACCCCTGCTTTCATTCATAGCTGTATTCCTAATATTTATGAAAATGCCTGACACAGAAGTAGGTATTTGAAAGATATGGGAGAAGGTGGATCTTCCTTAATCACATGCTCCTTCCAGAAACTTCTTTGGAACCGCAGCTGCCTGTGATGATTCTAGAGTGGCAATGTCTCTGAGCATTGACCATGGAGAACTGATCTTTGATTCCGAGAAAGGAAGCAAAAATGATTCAGTTGATGACTGTTGGTGCCTTGTGATGCTGCATTCAGTGGAACATTGAATCACAATTTGAATCTGAGTGGTGGGAATCAGCAGTAAGTTAGAATGACCACGAAAATAAGTGTGCTCCAGGTGAAGTTTGAGAACAAGCCAGGCAGCAGCAGATTGTATATGCATATAACGTCATGTGCCTTTTCTCACGATCTCTTTAATTGCAATGTTTTACCAAACTATGTAGTTCAGAGAGACATATTAGAAGACGTAATGCTTTGATTGTAAAGTGACTGGGACTAAGGTTAGGGTATATAAGACTACATAGATATAATAGAAATCCAGGGACAGACAGTGGTGAGGAAGGCCAATTTAAGACTGACTTTGATACTGTTATAGTTACCCTATGGACAAAGTCTTCATGTGACAATAGGACTGGCCTCCTCACCAAACCAGTGAGTCTTGTATAGCTATGTCTTAGGAATTAAAGAGAGGGGAAGGCTCATTGACTCAGGAAATTAGGGAAAGTTACTAGGCTCAGAAAGTTAAAAGGTCACGAAGGCTATCTCCAATGTCATATAAGCAGTTAAGAGTTGCTTGGGGTATAGGAGAGTAGCCTTCAATGGAATTGCCTGCCAGTTGTGCAGAACACTCTGGGGATGTTGCTTATGTGAGCCATCACCCCTGCTGGGATGAGGCGAATGTTAGTGATGTTAGGGTGCCCATACAGCTGTAAGTAACGTTCCTGTAAATAACTCCAATGAGCTCAGTGGCTTATCAAGCTAGACTTGGGTGAAATTGTTTCCTTGTTCCATAGGAGGTGCACTATCCTGGGTGAACAGATTTCCGTTCATGTGTCTTCAGGAAAAGTCACAGGATAGTTAGGACACATACATCTCTGAAATACGGTGATGTGCCTTGGCTTTTCTCACTCTGAAGGGTTAATTTTTACTTGGAGTTTGGAGGTGATGATAATTTCCTAGGATTAGCATAACAAATTGCCAAAAGCCAGGTGGCTTAAAACACTGCATTTAATTGAGCAAGGGCAATTTACCAGTAGCTATACCACTGATGAATATGGCCATCAACTGCTTATAGCACCTTGGGGAGAGGTGGGGCCTCAGGAGCACATCATCTGTCAATGTTGGAATGTGGAAGGGCCCGAGTCTTGTGTAAGTTATCACAGCTGATATGAGTTCAAGAATGCAAGGGTCACTATCTTCCAGCTCTTACTTCTGTCTGTCTCCTCTTCCCTGAGCCTTGGAGGAAGTGATAAAGATGTTCTTCCTGTGTAGGAATCAGGACTCAAAAAGAGTCTGTTATTCTTATCGCTCTGACTCACTTATCACTTACTTTGCATTCGTTGCAGCCTGGTTGGGGAAAAAAAAAATTTCATTGACTAAGGCTGAAAGGAGCACTGAATCTATGAGTAAAAATAAATATTTACAGGAAACATTGACAGCATGTCTGTTTCGCAAACATCAGTAGTAGGTTTCTCTCTAGGGACTATGACCTCCCTAGCCATGGATATTTGAACTGGTTTTTACAATACCAGGTATGTTTATTCCAGTTAGAGGGTCTCAAATATAATAATAATAATAATAATAATAATAATAATAATAATAATAATAATAATAATAATAATAAT
>OU015746.1:30540994-30550994 GCA_907169655.1 Acomys percivali
TGGGTGGGGAGCCCTGGGTGGGGAGCCCTGGGTGGGGAGCCCTGGGTTCCGTCTTCATCACCAATAAGAGGGAGAGTACGGAACTGGTTCAAGGCCATGAATCTAGCAAGAAGCAGAACCACAAGTAAAGCCCTGAAAACAAACAAACAAACAAACAAACCAAAAAAAATCCATGGTATGTGTGAAATAAATAACAATTGTTCAAGGTGCTGGGAATCTGTAAGTGTGTTGCTTGAATTGTGACTCAACCTGTAGCAAGCTCTGTGACCACAAACAAATCATGTAACCCTGCTCCATTCCCTTATCTTATAGTGATGATGATACTTGACTCATAAGGTCAATGTGTATATAAAATCAGACTGTATAGGCTAAGCATTTGCATGCTATTAGCTGCATGCATTATTAAGAAACATAGTTTCTCATCCACATTATGCTGGCATAGCATGGGAGCACATTATAGAAAACTCAGATCCCATTACTTCTTTTTTAATTCTTATTCCTTTTTTTCCTCCAAAGTGTTTAAATGGCACATCCTCCTGATCAGCCTTCTTCCAGATGGGAAGATATTATCCCTGACATAAGAACAACAGGGGTTCTTAGAGATGAGGGAACACTTTGCAGTCAGAGAGGTACAAAGAATCGATGTTCATTACTTAATTGGGATAAACATTCATTTATACATACAGCTGTCAGGAAGCAAAAGCTGATCAAAGGCCCATTAGTCACAAGGCTGGCTTTGAGAAGGGCCACTTAGTTAAGGCAGTGAATTCAACATGAAAGGAAAGAGGGGCTGGAACACTGTGGCCTGGTACATTGTGAGTTAGCGATTATTTTAGTTCTATTTCCCCAAGCTCTCTCTAACAGAGATTAACCCACATCCTAAAGGCTTCCAGTAGCAAGCACCCAAGAGCAGGCTGGGCCAAGTGGCGGCTCCTAATCCCCCTGCCACATTTCCAAATTGAACAAACTTGTGTACAAGACTGGCGAGCCGAACCATCTTGATGAATGTCACAGCAAACGCCAGTCCTCAAAGACAGAATAAATAACTCGTGGCATCACAGGGCAGTACTGAGATGACTTGCCCCACGTGGTTACTATCTACACCTCCTGTACAGTTTGTTAGATCGTGGGAGGGTCATTCAGTTGGGAGGGCTGTACCGTGATGTGCCAACAGCACTTGTTCTTTAATAGGGAGTTGTCTGTACCAATCACTTGTGGCACTGATGTAATCTATCATCTAACGTCCATCTAACCTATCACCTGCAGCTATTATTTGCCATTTCGGTCTATCACCGATGTGAGCTACGCATTATTAGGAATTTTCTCAGGGCCCATCCGGCACCAGGTGATGCGGCCACAATAGAGATGCAGAGAAGTGCAGAGAGAGAGAGAGAGAGAGAGAGAGAGAGAGAGAGAGAGAGAGAGAGAGAGAGAGAGAGAGAGAGAGAGAGAAATGATTTTATTTGTATTTTTCTCATTTTGTCAGCACATTTCCATTATGCAAGCACGTGGCCCATTTGCATAATCCACTAGTTGAGTGGATAAACTGACAATGTATTATTTAATTGCCTTCAATGCGTGGTGAAGATATAATTGCTATTATTATTATAATTGTTCTCATTTACTAAATACCTATGATGAAGGCACCACTTGGGGACAACAGAGAATAATGATTAGGACCACCAACCTTGGATTCGCATGGTAACATTTGTTTCCTAACTCTGATGCTTATTAGCTCTTGCTTTCTTCAGACAGAGCATCTCCATCTGCAGAGCGGGGAGGCAACAAAGGCCTGAAGTTTACAATACTGTTAGACTAAATGCAGTCGAATTTTGCAATATTATTGGGACAGCATTTGGTACAGTCAACAAAAATATTTATTATTGCTGTGTTAATTATAGAGAGTGAGTCATTTAGTGGGAGAAAGCAAGAAGACAAGAAAAGGGTAAAATCATCTTGGCCAAACACCACCAGATAACATTTCATTTCTGTATGCCACCATATCTTCTTTTTTGCAAATAGGAATTTCATCATTGCCACGGTAGAGCCTGGACTCATGGTGCAGTTCTAAAGTTGCGATATTACACATCAGACCAAGCAACGTGACCTTTGCTACTATGCTGCACTCATGAAGCATCTCTGATTTTCAACATGAAAGTAACATTCTGATCTAGCACTGATACAGGGGAATCACTGAACAGGGGACATTCATTCACCGGGACCAATGCCTTTGCTGTCCTTCTGTCTGTTGGCCTTGGCTCTGAATAAGGAAAGTGACAGTTCCTTGCCTAGACCAGGTGGGCATGCGTGTTCTATTAGTGAGAGCCCTTGGGTTGATAACTGTGGCCACTGAGGGTGGAGAACCCTTTGGATGATCTCTGCAGTGATTTCCTCCCGAAAGAAAAAGGCGACAAAAGAATCAAGAACCTGGGACCTCAAGGCGGGGAAGAACCAAACAGGCGCTTTGGCCTTGGCCAGCACCAGGGGAATTTAGTGGCTATCTGGAAATGTGATCCGAACCTGTCTTCCACTACTTGGAAGCCCTGCGCCCTCTCCAGCTTCCTCTTAGGCAGCTCTCATCTCATCTTGTCTTTACTGTAGCCTCGCAGAGGTAACATGCACCTACCTGTACATGATTATTTTTTAAAGGCGGGGCTCCTAAATCTTTTTATTTCTACATTTGGCTTATTTTGTGCAACATTTTAAAAACATTGACATCCTTGACAAATAACTTAAGTGCCGATCTCCTTTTCAACAGAGGAGCCAGTTTTTAGGGTGTACTGAAACCTAAAATACTCCGGCAATAACAGACACACTTTCTCTTCCAGTGTAGTGTTTGCCACACTTGACAGCTTCTTGGTTTTTAAGAACCAAGGAGATATAGGCTATGTATGACTCATCCATTAAAAACGAGCCAGGTACTTTTCAAACACAGTCCTACATAAATCATCTTGTTTAAGTTTTACAATCACCTCCAGGAAACAGTTGTTATTGCTATTTTATTTGGACTTGGGTTCTAGCCATCATGTTGATTTGTGGCCATTCTAGATTGTGTTATATTCCTCTAAAGAGTGGTGCTTTTCAACAGGCAATAAAATTGCATAAAATAAAATTTCTTATTTTTCAGTCTGTGATATGTGGGGGCTAAAAAAAAAACAACTTAGTTTAGTTCTTTTTTTTTCCCATGAGCAAGACTGTTTTCAGTCTTCTTCACATATATGCGGCTGAAGTATCAACTAGAGGTTCAGGAAGAGTTAACATGTACAACTCAGGGGCTCTTGACTTTGCGATTATTTCTGCGTTTCAGTCTTCACTTTGGGGACATACAGCTGTCTGTCTCTGATTCTCCTGGCCAGTAAGATAGCAAGCCTTCTCCAGAGGGTACATGAAATATCGCACTCCTTGAGGGACTGTATTAATTACTGTTCCCGCTTCTATGACAAGACAACAGAAAGTAACCCTGAGGGAGCCTGAGGGAGAAAGGATTGATTTGGGCTCTTTTTTTGAAGGAGGTTTCAGTCTGTCGTGACAGGGGAGGCTCCAGCCATGATGGTGGGAGTGTACAGCTTGTTCTTATTATGGCAGTCCGGAATCAGAGAGCAGGAAGGGACCAGAAGCTGGTGTAACCTTCAGAGCCTTGCTCCTAGAGACCTGGTTTTATCATCCATGCCCTGCCTCATAAAAGTTCGACAATATCCCAAAAAAGCATCACGTTCTGGGGCCCAGCCATTCAAACACATGAGCCTGGAGGATCATGATTCATATGCCGATCATAACAAGGACCTCCTATGTGCGCAGAAATGAGGGGCGGGTGTCATTTCCTTGAGGAAGGCACAGATAACACAATGGTCACTCCCCGCTATCCATATCCTCCACAGAGAACACAGAGCAAACATTTGAGAAATCTGATACCTATCAAGGTACAATCATACCACCAGACGAGAAAGCGCTTTAGTGTGACTAAAAGGAAATGGAACATTCTCTCAGAGCTCATTGTGGGCTTAGAAGTGAAGACAGTCACCAAAAAAGGCCAGATCATCCTTTCAAGTGCCACCCAGAGGGCATGGAGTCAATCTATGAAACATGAGCCAGAGGGTTTTTCTTTTCTCTCATAAGAATCATGGGGCGGGAGGATGTAAACCCATTAGTCCAGTGGTTTAGGTCACATGCATGCAACCCGGGGTTTGATCCCCATCACTGGGTGAATTTACATGGTGATTCGGGCTATACTCCCTCATGTGGGAGATAGACACCGAAAGATGAGAAGTTCAAGGTCATCATAGTTAGGTAGCTTAAGGATGGTCTGTATTATATGAGGGGGATGAGAGAGACAATGGGACAGAGACAGCGCGAGGAAAAAAGAGAGGGAAGAGGAAGATAGAGACAGGAAGAGAAACAGAGTAGGGGGAGAAGGATGAAGAAGAGGCTGGGGGGGTGAAGGGGGAGAGGAAGAGAAGAGGGGAGGGGAGGAGGTGTGGCAAGGGCCACAGGAGGAGTGATTTCCCTGGAGAGGTTCCTTGATGCCAGAGAAAGGCACAAAGAAATGTTACCTAAGAGCAAGGTGACCTTGAATGCCTTTGTATCAGCATAGCTGACTCAAAATTCGCTACTCCAGTTTAAAAATATGGATGTATTCTGTCTTGTCTGGATTCCCACTGTGTGGACTCCAACAGTACACACAGCAAATAGCCAGAGACAGAGCCAGAGCCAGAGCCAGCATCTCTCAAGCCAGTATTAGAGGACAGCCAGCAATGGGACCTGGCAGAGACATAACGACAAGCCAGCTGATGGCATGAGCTTGCAGAAGGTGACCCTGCCCCATTCACCCTCCCAAGCCAGTTGCTGTGAAAAGAGATGCCATAATAGAAAGGGAAGGGGGAGGGGGAAAGACCGAAATTACAAGTATTGTTAGAATGAGACTGTAGACCAGGTGTTGTCTGTGATTTTTAATAATCAAGACAGGGCTTGAATAAAAGAAAAATGGGAAAGCCACAAGTAAAGAAGATGACTGATCTAGAAAGAAGAGAGAGTCCTGGCCAGTAAAGGAATGTGCAGTGCTAAAGATACAGTGGGCTGTGTGTCAGGACGTGTTAGGCGAGTGGTAACCCCTGTTTACACCTCCTCCGTGGGCCAAAGTCTAACGCAGGTACTCCGAGTATATGCAAACTTAACCTCTGTTAAGATGAGACACCCTGGAAAATCTAAATGTGGCTAAGAGAGCTGTGGAGCATTCTTACTTTGTGTGTGTGTGTGTGTGTGTGTGTGTGTGTGTGTGTGTGTAATATAACCCAGAAGAAAGGGGAAACTTAGTAAATCACAAGAGCAGATGCCCAATATGGCTAAGAAATAAGATTCAAAAGGCCAAAAGTTTTGTAGAGACTGATTAAAAATGCAAAATAAAACAAAGCTTTATCAGGCTAGCAAAATATAAAGAACATTTTTAATTTGTTAGTACTCTGTGGGTATTTTGTTCGCATTCACGTATGTATACCATGTGCATGCCTAATATCCATGGAAACCAGAAGACGGCATCAGATCCGTTGGAGCTAAAGCTAGAGTCTGTTGTTAGCTGCACTGTGGGTTCTGGGAACTGCACTTGTGTCCTCTATAAGAGCAGCATGGGATCTGAACTGATGAGCAAGTTCTTCAGCACCCTCTCCCCCTTTAAACAACACTTTATTATTGGCATTGCTCTGGAGGTGAGAAAAAAGAAGGATGTCACCATCATCTAAAGTTATGGTTCAAGTTAGAACTATACAGTGCTTTCAGAAAGATGTGAGAAACGCTTGACAAATTTCTAAATGTGTGTAATCTTTAGTAAACACTTCTGCTTTAGAAATGCTATGTCCCAGGCTTTCTGAATGCATAAAAACGTTTGCACAAGGAGTTTTTCAGTTGAGATCATATGCATTCAGGGTGATATGACAAGGAATTTTACACTATTTTTTAAAGTATTTGCACATGCATGTGTGAGTGTGTGTACACATATGTATGCAAGTGCACACACAGAGGCCAAAAGGGGGGGTATCAGAGCTGGAGTTACAGGTATCTGCAGGATGCCCGCATTCTTAGATGATGCTGGGAGCTGAGCTCCAGTCCTCCTCATGGTTGCAGAGCAAGAGCTGTACCACCGCTGCAGTCCCCCTTCACCACCCAAATGAACAGAAAAGACATCATTAAATATGGTGTGACTAACCCACACTATTCACGATCCTGAACCCAGAAATAGTAATATTCAGCTGCTCAAAAGAATGAGCTACACCTGTGTGGTGAGAAAAGAGGCCCGTCTGAGATCACTGTCACATGCCACAGCAGTTTGCTAGGCTTGTGTATGCACTGGGCTTCGTTCTCAGAGCTTTACACTAATCCACTCATCTCATCTTCCCAATAGCACACAGTCGTCTGCCTGCTCAAGCTGTTAGCTACGGGTGACTCCTTGCTGAGTCCTTCCCGAACTACCCTCCCTCCTGTACAAAAGAGAGATGCTTCCTCTAACTCCTACTCTTCTGCAGAGGCTGAGGGATAGCTCATATCCAGCAAATGGTGTGGGGTGGGGGGGTGGTACCCAAGTCTCTTCCCCCTTGCTTCCTGGGATGAGCCTAAAGGTCCAAAGCTTTCCTTCTACATCAGCTACAGACTTTATAGCAACTGCACTCCGCTCTGATCTTTTTCCTTTATTCTTCCCTGGGTCTAGTGACCTAGATTCATTCTTCCTGCTCCTCTTCTTTATGTGTGTGATGGATATATACATACAGTGTAGGGTGCGTACATGTGTAAGCATATCCATGTGTGCACATGCAGAGGTCAGAAGAAGATGTCATTTTCTCCCATCATTCTTTACCTTGTCTCTCAAGACAAATGCAGATGGAGGAAAGATATATTGAAAGTGTGAAGTTAGAAATTGTAAATGTTTATCTATAGGAAGCAAGTAGAATGCTGATAGTCTCTCTCCCTCCCCCTCTTTCCTTCTACGTGTGTGTGTGTGTGTGTGTGTGTGTGTGTGTGTGTGTGTGTGTGTGTAAGCCAAAGACTAAAGGCCAGTCTCAGGTGTCATTCCACACGAACTCTCCCCATTGTCCTATTTTTAGATAAGACCTCCTTATTGACCTGCAGGTCACTGATTAGACTAAGATGCTTGGCCAGCGCCTCAGCCCAGTAACTAATATTTAAAAGTGGTCCTGCTTTACCCATTCCATGAACTTGCCTGTGCCCTTTATGGGTCATACTTCTATATACTCACATTCCCCACTCTTATGTCAATTCTCTACCTTAGCATCATTTGTTTCCTAAAAACTAGTGTCTTTCTCTTATGAATGTATCAGACTCAAATTCTCCAAAAGGAGAGCTATGACTGGTCCAGGTCACCAGAGGTTTACTGCTAAGTGTTTCCTCCTGGTAGGAACAGCTGTCCCATGTACAGCATTGTCAAGGGCAGAGATCATGGGAACCTAAGCAGAAGGGGCCATCTTGGATTATACCCTCTGCCTGGACCTTTGAGTGCTGCCACATGGTGATGCTACTGCTGCCCTCTAAAGGTCTTGAGAGCACCCACCAGTGGATGTCCCACAAAACAAGAAATATACTGCCAGATGGTTGGCTGGAGCCCAAAATGAATTACATTTTTAAAGCTTCCATAAAAATCTGGGGCCCGGAAACAACAGGAATGCATTTTCTCACAGTTTTGGAAGCCGGAAGTCTGAAATCAAGGTAGCAACCAAAACATGCTCTCTGCAAGGACTCCCGAGAAGCTGACCTTGCTTGGTCCAGCTTCTGGAATCACCTGGTGTTCTTTGGATTATGGCTACGTTACTGTAATCTCTATCCTCATCTTCTCATAGTGTCTCTCTGTCTCGTGAGGACATGATCCCAAAATGCATTGGAATTCTAGAATATTCTTATCTCAGATATTTAATTTACATTTCTTTTCAAAACAGTATTTCTCAGACACTGTCAGAGTCACAGGCTCGGGGAATTAGAGTGTAGACATATCTCTTAGAGGTCACCATTCAATGTGCCAAACAAATGATGACTATCATATGCCCGTGAATTTTTTTTTCAGACAGAGCCTTGCTATGTAGTGCAGCATGATCTCAATCCCATGATCTGCCTCTATCTGCCCCTCAAGTGCTGAGATAATAGGTCTGTACCAATGCAGCAACAGTGAAACATCAATCTAACTCCCACACATCCTCACTCATCTTAGACGTTTGACAGGTTTTTTTTTTAATTAATGACAAATAAGCACCTTTCTCAGTAGAGAAACTGAGGCTAGAAGAAAAGAGGCCAAGACACAGATCTAGAGTGATGTCAAAACTTGGCTGAAGCCAAGATCATCTGCCCTGTGTCTAAGACTCCTCCATCCATGGCAAGCTGTCCTCTGTGACCATCAGAGTGCACCTAAAGGAAGTAAATTATTCTACACCAGGCATAGACACATGAAGTTCCACTTTACTGTCATTCTGAAGGTTTTTCTGTGACAAGTTCTGGAAATGGAGCCTTGGAAAGTCAAATGAAGGTCAAGAAAAAGTAAAGAAGACATCGAAATGCTGTGCTTTGTCAGCACTAGAAACGCTCTGTAGCAGAATTGCATTTTAATTTTATACGTTTCTCCAAAATTCCTCAGGACAGGCTGTTAACAGGCTAGGTAATTAACTAATAGGGAACCTTCTAGAAAACTTCTTCACACTTTAAGATACACAGTCATCCCATGATAGGAGAGCAATATCACTTCAGAACTGTGAGGAGCTCCCTGGCCTCCCTGGAGCTGCAGCAAAGCCAGGAGAACAGTGTGAGAGAAAACAGACTGTTCTTCCTACAGGGAGGATTGGTCTTCACTCACAGGATAGCTCTCTTGGTGTTCATTCTAAGGCCAAACCTAACAGGGGTGAAGGAAAGAAGTTCTGTTTCCTCATCGGCCTCTCCCTGTACCAGTCTCTGGTTGCCATGACAACACCTAATAGCTGCACAGTCGGCTTGTTTCCATGTTTTCCGTGGATTACGGTGAACATTGGTCTCTCTCTCTCTCTCTCTCTCTCTCTCTCTCTCTCTCTCTCTCTCTTTCTCGTGAAACCTCACTAAAATATATCTTTGGTGTTCCTTTTAAAATTAAAATCTTTTACTTTTCTTGAGATTTTGTAGGCTCTCAAGACAGAGCATAAGTTTCCATCAAGGTAAACAAGAGGCTCAGGTTGAGTCCTCCATGAGCCCTTTCTTGGAGCATCGTTTCTCCAGGTTGTCATGTGTCTTCTTGCTTGCTGCCTCTCTCTTCCATGGCACCAGCCTAAGAACCTTTAACTCAAATCCCCTCTTTCTGTCAGTTGACATTCATTAGGCTAAGTGTATGGAACTGGCTACTTTTGCGTGGCTATAGCCAACATTTCTGACAGAAGCAGCTTGAGGGAGCAAAGTTTTATCTTTGCTCACGGTTTATGGGATTTTTAATGTATTATGCAGGTAAGGCGTAATGGGTGGTTCAAGCCATAGCAGTGGGAATGCAAGGCAAATGCTACTCTCAACTTAGAGGACCAGAGGGTAGATGGCAACCTTCAATAGCAGTCGTTAATGATGTACTTCCACCCGCTGAGCCCCGCCTCCTGAAGGTCCCATGGCCTCTCGGCTAAGGGGGAAATATTTAAAACATAAGCCTTTGTGGACATCTCAAAATCAGACTATGCCATTAATGCTGCTGTAAGGAGCTTATGCAAGAATAGGCAGGTAGTGTTCGTGCCCACCTGTATTTAAACCGCCAAAGGGAGTTCTCCCAGAGTAAGATCCAGTCTCTAGAGAGACTTTAAGTGTTAACGCATCCTGTTAGACTCTCCCTGCTCTGATACTCCAGAATGCTGAAGGCTCCAGCTCCCTGGTTGTCTCTTCTTCACGTCTTGGGCAGATCTATCTACTTTCATATTCTCAAAATCAGAATGCGGACATCTAAACCCATCACAGTCATCACTGTGCTCACAGTATCCCTGTTCTCACCACATCAAACAGTTCCAAGAGC
>OU015746.1:30555994-30561479 GCA_907169655.1 Acomys percivali
TTTGGTGGCACTGGAGAAGAATAGCTCCTAAAAAGACCAAGAAACTTCAGCTGGAGACCAATTTTGGAAGGCATTCTATCACACCATATACAGAGGTTACACCCTCACTTCACAGTTTGAGTGACCCCAAGCCACAAGAAGGCAAAATATCAATGGCCCTTTACCAAGCCACACACAAATATGAGGTTCGGACTAGACCCTGTGCTTGGGTTTCAATGTTACCTTTTTTCATTCTTTATAATAAATCTTTGGTACCCACAAGCATTTGTCAACACCAGGTTCTCATGAAAAAAATCAAGGCTGATTTATCATAAAATTATTAAGTATTTGTGTTAGTTTGAAGGTACTATGTTAATATTTTGTGGTATTTGCACATAGTAAAAGGAATTCTGAGTCTCCATCCCTGAGATGTACTTAAGAACTGTGCTTATAAACTGAGCCTCTGCAGGGCTGAGGCTGGACATTATTCATCCTTGTCTCGCTCAGGACAGCTGATTCAGAGCGTAAAATGTAGCAATCCCTTTAAAAAGAAAGGTCCATTGAAGTAAACGAAATGCTCTGGGTTCTGGATAAGAGTATCACCCAAAAGACAGAAGTAGAATTAAAGGTTTGTACAGACTCAAAAAAGGATTTCAAATTGCAAAAACAAACAAACAAAAAACAACAACAACAAAATAAACCCCACTCGTGATAAAAAAAAAAAAGTATTGTTGATCAGAATCACAAAACACAATAAAACTAGGGTGGTGGGGGATGTCTAAGTCAGGAAAATGCCTACCAGGCAGGCATATGACTAGACTTCAGATCCTCAAAACTCATGCAAAAGTGAGGCATGCTGGCACATATCTGTCTGTAAGCCTACCACTGGGGGAAGCATTGGTTGAGTCCTGGAGCTCATGGCCAGTCAGTTACGACAATCAATGAGAACTGGGATCGGGGAGAGACCCTGCCTCAAAAGACAAAGTGGAGAGAAGTGATAGAAGAGACCCGACATCAAATTCCAGGCTCCATATGCATGTGCACACACATGTAGTCTCATGCTTACATGCACATTTATATACTACACACATACACACACACATACACACACACAGTAACTGCAATGAAATTATAGACATAACAAAAAAACACTGAGTAAAATCGTGCCATTGATATTAGAGCAGATATTGTACAACATAAATCACGCAGAATATATTTTACATGACGTTTTCCGATACCCCCATTTCTCCTATTAGCAAGTGAAACATATGCATACCACTTACACCTTACAAACTCAGTATAAATTACCCGTCACATTCAACATTCTTTTCTCACCCAACATTTGACACAGGAATGGAAACAGATTGTTGAGCCCATTTTTTTAAAAAAAATCTAGACCAGCAGTTCTTTGTTGGAAAAAATAATATTTCCACCTATGAAGAGATGTTTTTCCCTGAAGGAAAGTGAACACTGTGTTCAAAGCCTTGACTTCCTTACAGAAGGAGCAACCTCATTTCTCCCATGTTGATAACATCGGGATTAGAATTCTTTCTACTAAAGGGAGGTGCCCAGGCTGAGCCTAACTCAAATGAACCAAAGGATATGTGGTGAGTTCTCAGAAGGAAAACGTTGTTTGTTTATTTTTAAAGGATGGTGAACACAGACAGAACTTCAGGGAAAGGTGCATTAGCTGGTGGAATCACATAAATATAATATTCATGTGAAGCCAAGGAGACCAGGGAAGTTCAGCTTCTTTCCTCCTCAGACAATTTCTAAACCAAAAGTTTCCTATCTCCAACATGGGAAACCAACCTTATCTGGCAATTTTTCCTAATAGGATCTACCTGGGAAGCTTGTAGCAAGATATGTTACAGAAGACAAAAAGAAAACAGCACCTTAACATATACAATTAGTAAAGTAATACATTCATGGACATGCACACATGTACATATGTGTGTATATGTGTGTGCATGAATGTAAATACGAATGTACACGTGGATGTGTCCATGTGCATGTAGAGGCTAGAGGGTGACCTCTGGTGTTTTTTCGGTTGCTCTCTACCTTTAGTTTTGGAACTGACTGAGCTAGATGGGGTAGCTAGTGAGCCCTAACATCTGCCTATCTCTGTTTTCCCAGTACTGAGATTATAGGAGTATGTCATTGTGCCTGCCTTCTATGTAGGTACTGGGGAATTGAACACAGGTCCTCATGTCTGCACAATTAGCCCTTTACAGACTGAGCCCTTTCTCCAGCCCAGTGCATCCTTTCTGTTCAAGTGCTCCCAGCCTTACTGGGAGAAAGGGTCCATGTAATTTAGAAATGGTCTGGGCTGCATAGAGACTTATCTGTCCAAAGGAGCCAATAAGGGATTTAGCCTCCGCTTCTTCCTTTTCTTTTCTGCCTCATAATATAGGAACTAGGGGTGAGGAGGCAATGCTTATTTTTCAAGTGAAGACAAATTACCACAAATAATGAGTCCTATAGTTAGCTTGGCTCAGCTGGGTTCTCTATACTGGGTCTCCTATAGCCAAAGCCAAAGTTTGGGTCAGGTGGTATCTTACCTGGAAGGTCTGATGAAGAATCTGCTTCTGCTTATTTGGGGGATGGTAGAATGTTGGTCCCTGTCGCTGTAGGGATGAAAGCCTGTTGCTTTGCTGTCTGACAATTGGTAGATGGGGTGAAGATGTTTCTTTAGTTTTAGAGGCTACCCTCTTCCAACCTCCATCTTCAAAACCTGCAACGTGCTTGGGATCATCTCATGCTGTGAGTCTCTCTGTCTCCAGACAAAAGTGTAGCAGTCATCAAGTGCTCCGGTGATTATGTGCTCATCTGATTAACATCTCTTTTGGTTAACTCAGACCCAAGCAATTAATCACCTTACTCACATCTGTCAGGTCCTTTTTGCTAGGTGACAAAACATTAGCTTGCACATGATATGGGAGCCTGCTCAGGAGTCCTGATGAAAATCTTGGTGTGGGGAGGAGGGAGTCCACCTTAGGAGTCTGCCTTGCACAGGTGTGATCTGCCTTGTGCTGTGATATGAAGTCGGTTCATTTCCTTGTTTTTCTTAGTAGCTTGCTGGCAAAAAATATCTTAGTACCTGACAGTTGTGCCTTGATGTCAGCCAACTTGAGCCTGAAATACCAGCTTCCCTGCAGCTGCTGTGCATCCTTGGGGAAGTTAGAGAGTCCCTTTTGGTAGAATGTTCACTTTTCTCATGTTGTTTGCCCCATGTTATGATTTATATAAGCGATGATTTGGGTCTGGCATGGGTTTACAATTCCTTATGAAAAGCTGGAGAATTTAAAAAAAAAGACCCCAAGAATGAAACCTGCCATACAGGAATGTACCAAACTGCCAGCCAACAGCTCCCCTGGGGCCTCTCCATGTGTGACGAGCCTCATCCATCTGTGGGTTGCTATGGCTTTCCTTCTAACTTCAGGTCACCCTCCTCCCCCACTTCATAAGATAGCTCCACAACAGTGGCCCATATTTATTACAGAATCTATGTGGTCTTTACTTTTTTAATGCTTGTTAAACTATGCTATGGTTCTTCCTAATGACTTACTTCTATGTTATGGATATCAGAAGTTAAATCATGTCCTGCCAAAATGGCATAGGAAGTCTTATCCCTCTGTAGCTTAGGATATGACTTTACTTGGAAATTAGGTCTTTTTTGAGATAAGTAAGTTAAAATGAAACTTTAGGGCGGGCCTAAATGTTCATGATAAAATTAACTTGAGTGAATTTTGTGCAGGCATAAGTAGTAGTGATAGAAAATAAGGCTCTATGCTCTGCAGACAGAGCCCGTAGGCTCTCAACAACATCTGATGGTATAACAACTTTGTAGAAACTGCCTTTTTAGAGCATCCCAAAGACTGTACAAAGAAAAGAATAGAGGCACCAAGGACGGGGGTATCTACAACACTCATTCGCTTGGGGTGATTATGAAATGTTGCTAAATTGAACAACATCAGTGCCGCCATTTTCAACTCTTTGGTTCACTGATCCCCATCTGGCTGTTAGAAAATTGTTTTGTTTGTTTGGGACAGGGTCTCATGTGCCCAAAGCTGACCTCAAACTCACTGTGAGGTTAAGGATGACTGAACTCCCACTGCTCCTCCCTCCACCTCCTGAGTGCTGGGATTACAGGAGTGCCCTATCAGGGCTGGTTTTATGCAATACGAGGGCTTGACCCCAGTGCTTTGTGCCTGCTAGGTGAGTGCTCTACCAACCTAGTCCACTCTCAGATCAATGCCTGTCCCTTGAGAGATTGTGCCAGGGAGCTGGCAAGGTGAAAGGGTTTTCATCTAGACTGCCTGTGCCCTCAACTTCAAGCATGTAGAGTCCATGTTGAAGGCTGGTGAGGATGCTAGGTTCAACAGGCATCTGAACATGGTTGAGCTACATGTGTGTTTAAACATGGATGTCCATGATGCTGATTCTGTGCAGTGTCAGGCAGGTAAGTCAGCAGACACTCAAAGAGGTGGGGCATTCTTAGGCCAGTGTTTACTAACCTGGTCCCATAACTCCTGCTATTATAAAGTGAAGAATGTGACTCCTTGGCACCTGAGACCTAGCACAAATCCCCCAAACTGCTTCTCATTATCTGGACAATAATAGTGTGTACACATGAGGACATATGCATTTGTATATGTTAACCTCTGATGTCAATCTTCAAGAGCTATTCACTTTTTTTTTTCGGTTTTTGTTTTGTTTTGTTTTGCTTTGCTTTCTTGAAACAACAGGTCTTGCTCATGTACCTGTGACTCACCAATTAGGCAAGGCTAACTGCCACGCTACAACTAAGCTATGCTCTCAACTCTTTTTTTTTTCCTTTCCTGTTTTAAGCTACCCAGATTGTAGGTGTTGTATAGATGTATATTCCAGCAGATTTCTTCACAGGGTGATGTCCCCTAACCACCACATAAAATTGCCCCATGTGTATGCATGCATGCATGCATGCATGTACACACATACACACACACACACACACACACACACACATACACACACACACACACACACACACACACACACACACACACACCTTTATCCTCACTGCATTGCACAGCTATTCTTCTCCCCAGACTTCTCTCACTTCCAACATGCAATCTGCTCCCGAGCTCATTTGGTTATACCACTCTCCTTTTCTGCAATGCATGTTCCATACCAGCATGCACCTTGGTTTATTAACTGATGTGTGCCCAGAGCCGAAAAACATACCTGGCTTGATGTGAAAGCTTTCTAAATATTTATTGAGTAAATGAATAAAAGCCTTCACTTTTAACTGCATAAAGAAGCCCAGAAGCTTTGAAATTGCAATTTGTATTTTAATGCCTTGTTGCAAATCCCCAATCTTACTCTCATTTCTATTATCATAAAAGTATATTTATTCTGCTTCCCAGAGCAAAGCAAATCCCTAGAAGTAATCTGTGTGTGTGTGTGTGTGTGTGTGTGAGAGAGAGAGAGAGAGAGAGAGAGAGAGAGAGAGAGAGAGAGAGAG
>OU015746.1:30571235-30584068 GCA_907169655.1 Acomys percivali
AAGAAGAAGAAGAAGAAGAAGAAGAAGAAGAAGAAGAAGAAGAAGAAGAAGAAGAAGAAGAAGAAGAAGAAGAAATATCCAGAAAATAACTGAGGAATAACAACCACAGAGTCCTCTGGCCTCCACTCAGATGCACACCACAAACACAAACACAGGCTGAAGGAATGAATGAATGGAGTTCAGTTGAATGAATGAATGCCTCGACTGAATTGGGGTCTGCTAACACCTGCTTTGAACTCTTTTCTACGTTGCACACACCAAAGTACTAGCCCCCTCATATTTCCCAGAAAACAACAAGCAGAGGGGCGGGAAGTCCCGATGTAGCACCTCAGGCTCCTCGCCTGTTCTCAGGGCACTCCTAGCAGAAGGTATGTCACCTGCACACACAGTGACCGAGTGACTCGCCCTGGCCTGCCACCCTGGCAGCCTTGTTTGCAGAGAAAGCACTCCACTCCAGTTCCTGCTTGGGAACCATGGTGAAGACTCCAAACAGACCTGGCTGAGCAGCCTCTGGCTGGGGTTGACAGCATACACTGGAGGGCACTGACCGGTCACTCTGAGCTGCTGGGGTAAGTCCACTCTGCTTGGAGCTTAACCCCTGGTCTCACTCACCATCCTCCTTAGCATCCATGCTGCTGGCCTCTTTGCCTCAAATGCTAACTGTTTGCTTTCTTCCTGGAGTGCATTGAGGTCTCAAGCCCTTTGGCTTCCTGCCCATTCCCACATATTCTTGCCTCTACCTCTGAATGAGGAGGAGTGGTCACTTTCTGGTTAACTGAAGCCAGTCTCCCTGGGAGCCAGCCAGCTGCTCACAGTGTGTTCCTTAGGAGTGGAGGGGTATCAGAGCCATTCGACTGGAACTTGGTGCTTCTCACAGCCTCTTTCTCTCGTTTTAGTGTGATCATGTTGCTTTTCACTGAGTCCATGATTGATGTACCTAAGAGTAAATATTCTAAACAAAATTCATAAACAGGGTGGGTGGGGAATCTGTTGAAGAAGAGAGGGCTCGATTTTTGAGGGGGTAAAAGTTTCTGCTACTAATGTATGCCATAGTAAGACTGAATCAGAAAACAAAACAATGGGCATTTCAACTGAATCTTTTACAGCTATGATTTAAGTGGCACTCCCATAGTTCTGTGATTTTGTTTTTGCTTTTTATTTATAGATATAAATGAAAACATACAATGTTGGCCAAAAGCAATACATACATACATACGTATATATGTATGTATGTGTGTGTGTATATATATAATTTAAAAACATGATAATAGACACTTGAAGTTATTAGGTACAAGCTAACATAATTATAAAGTATGTTTAAAAATTTCAGGGGAAAAAAAAGAAGACAAAATGCTAGCATCAGACTTCATTGGGTTTATTCATTAAATCAGAAGAGCACTTGAAACCATTAGCAGAACGATGACTTCCCTGATAGCATAGCCCTGAGAGGCCAGTAAGAAAGTATTAAGTTTGAGGGAGAAACCCACAGTTGGAGTGGAGAAAATTCCGGCTCAGCCATATATTTTTATTTAAGTGTGTGGTAACACTCTCAAGCCACTAACTCCAGATGAAATCATCTTTGCCTCAAGAAACGAATCCATTCATGCAAAGTTTTCTTGACAAAAAGTAGTTATGGTGACATATAAATTAATCCAGCATTTAAAGCCATCATTATTACACTGCAAGCCAGCATATTTTATTAGAACAAGAAGTCTCTGAAAGCACACACACACACACACACACACACACACACACACACACAGTATTATGCATTGCTTGATTCTAGAGTGTGCTCATTGATTAAAACACACTAAGGTCATTCCTGGGGGAGTCCCTAACTAAAAGATGGCCAAACTCCGGGATAAAAGAGACAAGAGTGAAACTGCAGTTGTTCCTTTAATGTCATCCACTGCTTCTGATTCATTCAGGAGAGGAAGCAGTCTGATTGTCACTAAAATCAATTCTCTTCAGCCTCTGGCATTGTCTTCTCTCTCTTTTTCTCATTTTTATTTGTTAATTACTAAAATAATACTTGTCTATAAAATACCCAAGTGGAACAAATATGCATAAAAATTAAAATTCTCTATTTAACTTATATACCCAAATCAAATATATTCCTTTTCAGAAGTAGCCATTAATTGGTATATATATATATATATATATATATATATATATATATATATATCCTGAAGATAATGTTTTTCTCAAAATGCACAGGTATACAAACAAGTTAGATGTACGCTAAATTCACATAATATTATTGGTTGTTTTAAATCTGTAAATAAAACTGCAGTGTATGTTTTGGCTTGTAACTGGATTTTTCTTCTACTTAAGAATGTATCCTTGGGGTACTGGGGAGATGGCTCAGTTGCTAAAATGCTTGCTGCTAGAACATGAAGTCCCGAGTATAAATCTCATTTAAAAACAAATAACTGGACATGGTGCTATACACACCTCAGTGCTGGTGGAGTGGGCAGAGACAGAGTGACTCCTAGGGATGGCTGGCCAGCCATTCTAGCCGAGTGGTAAGCTTTAGTTTCAGTTAGAGAGTCTCTCTCAAAAATAAGCAAAGAAGCAATATTGGCCTCCAGCCTCCACCTGCATAGGCACACACACAGATGCATGCTCACACAAACATGTGCAAACACACCCATTCTATACATTGCCAAGGTTTGCTTCACTTTTTTCCTATTATATAAGATGCATACATGTATATATATACATGTATGTATACACACACACACACACACACACACACACACACATACATCCCCCTTAGGAACCATGACCAAGTCAAATAACTTCATGCACTTAAACAGCCTCACATGTATAATGGAAATTCTATGTTGCTTTCACCAAAGAATTAACTTAGCCAAGTTGTACTTTTGAGTCAACCTTAAATACTGTCAAAGATTGAACAGATGGCAAGATGAGAGCCTGGAAAGGGCTGTGCTTCTCCTGTCACATTTCACATTTTACACAGAAGACCAGCCCACGGAGCTGGACTGTGCAGGTTTGGACTGCATGTCCAGACTTGGACTGTGGCACCGCGTGTGAGTTATGTAGCCTCTGTGTATCCCAGTGTTCTCACACATGAAGTAGAAAGTCTAATGTGGCCCTTCCTAGTGGAACTGTTGTAATGAAACGATCTACTCTCTGGCATCGTGCCTAGGGCAGAAACAGTGGGGACTACAAACGTTAGACAGAATGGGAATATGACAACTGTCATCATTACTATACACGTCAAAGGGGTGGCCACACAGCCCCGGGGAGAGACAGGGTCTCAGTGCACTGACATTTGAGTAGGGCAGACAGACATATGGGGAGAAAAATAATTAACTATTTCCCAGTGGCAAGCTATGAGGATGTCAGAACAGAAGGTGATCAAGGAGCCATTGAATACAAAAATTTTCCATTGTGTCGATAAGAAACCAAGGCCCAGAAGAAAGCATCTTGCCTACAATCACACAGCTACCCAAGCGATGGAATCCGGCCCAGGGTTGTAGTCTTTGACCGCTAGGCATGCTTCTCCAATGAGGGCTGATGTACAAGCCTTGGAAGCAGCGCAGTTTCGTTCCTCCTGGAGACATATGTGGGAGATTGCTGGATTGTTTGGAACTCCAATTCATACATCTTTCAAAGGCAGCCACATTACTTCACATTCATACAGATAATGCAGACGAGTCTCAGCTCTCCTATATATTTCTCTAGGCTTGGATTATCTCTTGTCATGTCTTATTTTCATGGCAATAGCTCAGTCACAAAATTAAATAGATGTTTTTCTGGGCATGATCTCTGTGGTAGCCAATGTGCCTTGCATGTGGCAAGGCCCAACAATGCAAGAAATAATAATGGGTACATTTATGTGTTAAAATTCATGATAGTGCACTTACTTATGTCTCCAGTTTGTGACAATAACCAACTTTTTTCTTTTTTTAGAACTTAGAATGTTCCGGGTAGCATTTGAGTTTCTTAAATACATTCATACACATTTAATCCCCTCCGCCAAATGCACTTTTGAAATCAGCAGCCCAGCGGAGAAATAATAGTAGCTTTGAGTGGAGAAATTTGACTGAAGTTGTGAGACATAGATTGAATCATTTATTCATCTGTTTAGTGCATAAACACCTGCCGCTCATTTGCTCTCTGCCAGGCACACCGTGTAGTTTTAGATCCAGACTTTAGTGCTATAAGCAAGAGATCTATTCTCTGTTCTCAATGAACTTGCAATTTTTCGACCAGGGAGACACTTAGGAAATGAAATTGCGATGCTTTGTTGATTAACTCCATATGGAAAGTAACGAAAAGATGACATGATAATTAGCCCACTGGAAGATGGTAGTGCTCTGTCCCCTGAGAAAAGGAACCCAGTGGTCAGGGGCGGTGGGTCCTGATGATTTCAGGGTAGGTCAAGATGATTTCAGTTGTATTCGTGTTTGTCTGTTAGTCACCTTGGAGTCGTAATGCTGCTTGCTAAAGCCCTGGATCTGGAGTTCAGAGCAGAGCTCTAATTCAGGGCACACACTTTGGGGTCATATAAGGAGCCTGAATCAGTGGTATAGTTGCCAAAGGGAGAAGTGTAAACAGAAATGAGTAGGTAACCTTCTAGACGTCAAGACTGGCCTCCAAGGAACTTGCAGGCACGATAAAGAGGAAGAGCAGGGAGGAACTGGCCAAGTAAGAGGGAAGCCGGAAGCTCAAAAACATTCCTGAAGCCAGAAGAAAAGCACACGCCATGGAAGAGAGCTGTCAACAGTTCTTAGCACCACCCAGAGAGAGAGAGAGACCAAGGAGGGTGAAGGAGCTTTGGGCCAAGGGGCTTGGCAGTTGCTGGTGGCCTTCTAGGCACCAGCATGATAGAGTCTGCGGCAGGATAACCAGATCAGTAGTCAGGAGTGAGAAAGGCTGCGTTTCTCCTTTTAGGACATTTGGTAGAAGAGTCTAAAACTGCACAGCACTTAGCAGAGAAGGGACGTGATGTGTGTTCAGCCTTTAGTAAAAGAAACAAAAGCACATTTCTAAGCAGTGGTACGAATTCAGTGAAGAGTGTGACATCCCTGACACTCAGCCATAGCTCAAGGCTTTCCCCTGCCATGTCTGTGTACAGGTTAAGCAAATGCTGGGTGTTGCATTCAACATCAACCAGTGAAAAATACCAACCTTGCCCTGCATCTGTCACA
This sequence comes from Acomys percivali, assembly GCA_907169655.1. Taxonomy (NCBI): domain Eukaryota; kingdom Metazoa; phylum Chordata; class Mammalia; order Rodentia; family Muridae; genus Acomys; species Acomys percivali. The sequence continues at coordinate 30,576,416 of OU015746.1, forward strand.
CACAGATCACGTTATCTAGCTGCCTTACACTTTGGCTTCCTTATCTTGTCTCTCAGGGTTATTTGTGTCCGTGAGAAATGCCTTATGGGAAGTTAGTCTCCCTTCACTTGCCACACAGCCAGCTCACCAGACAGGGCAGCAGGGATTATTTCGCCCGATACAGTGGAATAGTTTGTGTTAATCACCTCCTCCATTCTCAGCTTTTCACTGCTTGACAGGACTGCTGTACCCACCAAGCTTCACACATCTCCGTAGGCTTCCTGTACCAAAGCTTACCTCTCAGGGAGTGTGTCTCTTCCATCCCCTGCGTGGTTTTGTTCCTTCAACACCGGCGCGTCATTTCTGTCACATAACTCCGTCATGTCTTTAATCATCTGCTAACTAGGATCACCGTTCCCATCCATTCCTCCACTGCTACCGCTCAGCACTGTGCTGACTCTGTCAGCGCTGACGTAGTCTACACATTTCCGTCTCTTTGCTTTTGAGGAGGCTTCTTTGTCCATTGCCTTTGTGTGTCCACCTGTTTTCTGGTTGCCCTTTGGGCATCCTCTTCTGACCTTGACCTTGAGTTTTTAAAGACTGATACTCAGGGTCGTCAGTAACCTCAGACTATAGCTTTCCCATGTAAACCTGACACTTATGGCCTCAGGAAATCCTACCACGTGGTGGCTTTGGGCTTGTTGGTACAAAATTGGGACCAGATGAAAACAAGGAAGGAAGGAGGGGGAAAAAAATCAGTCAGCTGATACAAGTAATTTGCCCTGATTGAGACCTTTCTAGAATATGTTGCTCAGTTCATGTCTTTTACTGTTTTCTGACGCCCCTCTCCCCCAATGATAGTCTCACACTGTCTCCTGTTCATGACTTTTTAACCCAAGATTATTAAGATCTCTTTTACAAATATCTTTTCTCTGACCACGAGCTCTTTTGTTTCCAAGTCTCTGTGTTCAAATTTCTCCGTCCATTGTGATTTCTGAAATTCCTGCCCGGTTCCACTCACGCCATCACCGTCCACAGAGTCACCATTAATGCACGGTTTCTCCATTTCCTTTTCGTTCCCCTGACTTTCAGTCTGGACCTTAGCCCTGCTATGTCCATCGAACTTTAGGGCTGATCTTCTCAGAACCTTTCCTTGATCTTATGCAGCTAAAAAAATACAGTTGGCCATTCCTCAATCGACATCCAGATGCCCCAGCCTCCCGCGCTGCGTTGCGAGAGTCTCCCTGATTTCTTTTAAAAAATTTCATCTCAGATAATTCTACTTGTTTCACTTTCCCCGAAGACCCCCTGACGTTGCCCCTTCCTTCCCACCCCCCAGCCCCGCCGCTTTCTCTCTCTTACAATCACAGTTTTACCATCTATAGTCACTGCCTTCAAATAGCCAGCCCCTGGTCTAGTAATGATCATGCTCATGGGGGGCGGGGGTGGGGGTGGGGCTCAGCTATCAATCACACAAAGCTGTGAGTCAGGTAACCCTCTGCATCGGCCTCTCTTTCCTTTTTTAGAATTTTATAGCTGAGATGCCTCTTAAAGATGCTACCCAGATGAATGGCATCCTCTTTGGTTGTGTTGCTGAGTATTCCTTGTAAGGGGCCTTCTGCTGTATTGTGTGCAATTCAGACCCCCACCAGGAGTGGCGTCCCAAAGGCAACATACTCAAATGGACCATGCCAGGAGAGACATTACCAGAGGCACAGACAGACAGACAGACAGACAGACAGACGGAGACTAGGCGATGGAAACATTTGAGGCTCGCAGGGAATGCTTTTAGGAGTGTTTCTAAGAAAAATACCTACAGGATGATGCTAAGGCTTAGTTCACACAGCCCAGGGACCAAAGGGACCATTTGTGCATTAGCAATCAGCACAGCATTGAACAAGGGCATCACAGAAGAGAATTGGTAATGGGGCTACAAGGAGCCCGAGAGGACCTCCACACTGTACCGGGCATTATTAACCTTTGGCTCCTGGGTCATGAGCAGGGCACTCAGGATCCCTGGGATCCCTGGGAAGATGCTGGGATACTGGGATACGAGAGAGCCTGGGAGGCGGGAATTGGGCCATGGTTGTCTAACGCTGCTACAGAAGTGCTCTAACGGCTGACCCAGACCAGCTGGTACCCACTAGCTGAAGAGCAGGCGCAGACAGTGAAGAGTTTGGCTTTTCCTGCACATTGGCACAGAAGGAACCTACCACAAAAATTGGCTGTTCTGAGCGCTGGCTCTTTGAGAGCTGGACGGCTTTCAAAAATAATACCAGCTTAGCAGAGTTATGGAGAAATCAAAATTTAATGAAATATAATCGCAATACAAGGTAGTAGAAAATAATGCTGCCATGCGGTTCTTTTGGGCCTTAAAAGTCTATAACCACTATGTTTTATATCATTTTATAGATGAAGAAACCAAAGGTCGCAGGGAAACATACATCTGACTTTCTCTCTCTCTCTCTCTCTCTCTCTCTCTCTCTCTCTCTCTCTCTCTCTCTCTCTGTGTGTGTGTGTGTGTGTGTTATTTAAGTACATGTTCATGTATGTATATACGAGTGTACATGTATGCACACATGAGAAGGCCAAAGCTCACTCAGCCTCAGGACCTCAGGAGTTCTTTGCTCTGTGTTTTGAGATGCGCCTCTTACTTTTACATGGAACTTTCTAAGTCGGCTGGAGGAGTGAGCCCGTGAGCCCCATGCACCCGACTGCTTCCCACCACCAGGATTACAAGGATGTGCCACCAGACCCTCCCTCCTTGCTCTTCTCTGTAGACTCTGAGACTCAAACTCAGGGCTGCTTTTTACACACTTCAAACATTTTACCAACTGAGCCATCTCCCCAAGCCCTGATCTGTTTTTCTTTTTGCTGTTTTGTTTCCATACCATGAACTAGGTTTCGTGTGTGTGTGTGTGTGTGTGTGTGTGTGTGTGTGTGTGTGTGTGGTTTTGTCCTTATGTGTCATTTGCCTTTCCACTCCCCACAATAACTAGAAGCACCTGCTGAACACAATGGTATTTTTGGAAACATGTGACCGTGACTGAATGGACCCTGAGCAGCCTTGTCTCTAGCTAACATTCAGGATCCCAGGGGCTGGAGAGATGCCTTAGCAGTTAAGAGCCCTAGTTGTTCTTTCAGAGGACTGGAGTTTGGTTCCCAGCACCCACGCGTCGGTGGCCCACAACTGTCTGTAACTCCATGTCAGGGGAAAAGGCTCCCTCTTCTGGCCTACGGGCATACTGCATGTATGTTTGTGAGTATGCAGGCATGCAGACAAACACCCACAGACTCAAAATGAGAAACCCCTCAATTCATTTGCTGCTCTCCCGTCCTGCTTTAGATGGTAGGTACTGATCGGTGCTGACTCCTTCCCTGTCCGAATGCTACTGGAGGTGCCAATGAGATCCTCTGGCCAGCCAAAAGAAAAAGAAAGAAAATGAAATAGTCTAATTAATCCATGAATTATAGTCCCTGAAAAAAAAAAAGTAGTCATATTTCCTATAGAAAGCCAGATGGGGCTTAACGGGCACTACAGCATTGGTCTTGGCTCCTCGGGTGTGCGGTTTGGAGGGCACCTGCTGTTTTTTCAGTGATTATGAGGTACCGCTTGGCTTCCTTTAGGGTGGAGCTCACCAGAGCTCCATTCCAAGTCTGAGCTGTCTGTTTGCTTATGAAGTGGGGGAAGGAGGGCAGAGAGTAACTTCTTTGTATATGGCGAGCTTAATATTAATAGCAAACATTTATCGATCACTTACTATGTGCCAGGAACCAAAGTAAGCATTTTATTTGCAAGAGACCATTACATCCTGTACTGTTATTTTCCTCGCCTTATGTTTGGGAAACTGGGGCTTTGCTGGAGTAGTTAAGCATGTTCAAGATGCTACAATAAGTGACTAAATATGTCATCCAGGGCATCTTAGCTAGCCGTAAATCCACAAGCTGCATTCTGTAGTGCATACCCTTAGCTCTTTGCTTTAGTGCTGTGTTGACCAGAGTGGCTGTCTCTTCCATCCTCAAACTCTGGAGCTATAGCACAGGCCCTGATCTGAGCACATTAAAGGTATTGGGACTGCTCCTCTACAAAATTAGATTCTGAGGGAGCAGCTTAAAGCTAATGGGCAGGTCAGAGTTGATGTGATGCCAGAACCACGTGGTGGACTAGAGCTAAAAGATAGGGAAGGTTTTCTGTGGCCTCTCTCCCCGACTTCCCACATGCACAGAGGATTTCAGCCTAGCAGCGAATCTGGACCCCTCTCCAGCGAGAATCGAGACAACCATAGTGAATGGCTACCAATATCCTGAATAGAAAGCAGGCTTAAATGTGTGAAGTCGGAAGGTTGGAAAGTGAAGGACTGAGTCAGGAGCTAGGAGGAATTGTGCGTAAAGTGGGAGCATGTGCTGCTCCGTGGAATAACAAATTGGGGTCTGGCTTCTTGTGGTGGTCCACTGTGTGTTATGTGTTAATAAGTATGTGTGTTTTGCTAAGCCGGTGTGTCTAGAACACCCTGCTAATGGCTGCAAACCTGAGGATATTCCCGACAGGATGGAGTTTCACGTAGACTTCTAATCAGTAGGAAACTCCAGATTCACCTCTTCTGTTCTGAGTCTGAAGGCTGGCTATCAGTCATACCTGCGGACCAATAGGACAAGAGTCTACAAGCCGTGAACACAACTGTGCATGAGCTGATGTTGGTGTAGCCCTATGTTTCGCAAACTCAAGCGTATGAGTGAGAAAGATGTCTGGTAAATATCCTGGTTCGGATTCAGTCTATCTGGAGTGTGGACTGAGACTCTGCCATTTTAATGGGCCCCTGGGTGTGCTGTTGGTCTCTGAACCATGCCATAGTCCAGAAACATGACATAATTATCCCTTTTGATGTCAATGTAGTTGTGCAAGTTTCCACATCGGATAGGCTGTGACTACTCAATGTCACTTTCTTGGTCTCAGAGTCAACAAGCTCAGTCTAGGTCAGACACCTGCAGATGCCACCTGCCTCCATCTCCTGGTCTAAGCATTGTGAGCATTCAAGTTTCAGTTCTTGTCAGACTCAATATGGGATCTTTCAGAGATGACTCCTGGCCCGGGACACAATAGAAGCCCAAGAATGTGGGCTCACGGGAGTCTATTTTCTCAGCCTGCTGTCTACCCAGGGATTGCCGGGATTGAAGCCCGGGTTCGTATTCACTCTCACTCTTTTGCCCCAGATTCTATCTGTCTTCTGACCCACGGCTGAGCCAACTCATTGCCATACTATTCCTCAGACAAAAAACAGGTTTACTTTTTGTCTGGACTATCCACCAAGCAAAAGAATACACACCCAATTGTCCCCTTCGACTGAACTAATGGATTAAAATACAACCTGGAATGTTCTAGAATATCGGCCCTCGCTTAGTACTAAATAGTCCTTACCAGACCAGTCTTTCCCCTGAAGAGCCACTCTTCTCAGTTGCCTCAGCCTTTACCTCCTACTGTTTGCTTACCTGGTCTCAGCGAGGCCTCCAACATGCTTAACAGCAAAGTGATGATTTCTTCCCAGAGCCCATGTTCTGGGTTGGGATGACAGATGCAAATGAGCGGTTCCTTGTCAGGCCCCACTTTGTCATCCACACCTACCTGCTCCCTGTCTTTAAATCCCCAAACTCTGAAGGACCCACTGCAGCCACCATGTTTTCCACATAGCCTTTTGGGTGATCACTTCACATTGGGACTCCATCCAATGACAGACTGTCTGCGCATGTCTCCCCCTGTTTACTTCTGACCATGCAGTGCAGTCAGGGAGAACTAAAAGTTATCCAGATAGTTCTCCTGTGACCAATGCCAGCTAAGCCATGTGCTTATCTTCTGTTAAGGTAGCCCCCCAGTAAAGTAAGTTGGCCCTGCTACAGTCTCCATTTGACAAAGATTCACGCAGGAAGGCCATGCAGAGGCCATTCCATTTGCCTGTCGGTGATGGGGAGTCAGGCTTTGAATCCATAGTATACATGCTTAGGACCAGCACTAGGAATAGGGGTAGAGATAGGGGTAGGGCACTGGTTAAGGCATACAGTGGAACAGGGCACAGGCAGCTCAAGATGTGGCTGAGGTAGTTCTGGACAAGGCTGGGAAGGTGGTCTGGGGACAGACTAGGGTCATGTTTTCCCTCCACAAGAATGAAGGGTATGAGCCACAGGGAAGAAATACTGAGTCAAATGTGCACTGAGGAGCATTATTTATGTGCTGTCTCTCGCCTGGCCCTTGGGGCTGCTCTTGCACAGGGACTGAGGAGGCCAGCCAGTGCCCCTGGACAGCTCACTGCAAACTCACACTTTGGGGAATAAAGCTGTTGGTGATGGCCAGAGTGGCCCAAATAAAAGTCAAATACCACATTCAGTCCTCCAGGGGTGTTTTCGCTATTAAATTAAGTCTGTAAAAAAATAATTGTCTTTGGATTTGATTTGAGAGATTCGGGGCGGGGGGAGGAGTTGAATCCTCAGAGTAGAGAACAAGGCTATTTCTTGAAAGATTCTTTGCCCGGCTCCCTCTAACAGAGGACAGCAGATCACAATAAAGGCATGCAGTCGTTGAAGAGAACCGCCCCCACCCTGGCACAACTATCCCAGAAAAATAGAGGGGGAGGGGAGACTCTGTCATAGGTTCCACTTTTTTATTGCTACATTCCTTGGATGGCCCCGTATGTTTACCTTCAGCTGAGTTTAGACTTGGTGTTCTCTGTGGCCGCTGGCATCAGCCACAGAATTCTTTCATGTCTATTACTTTATTGAGGAATGTAAAAGCCACATACAGAGCGACGAGGGGACACAACAGTAGGACACAAATAAGCCCGAATTTGCTCACAAAGAGCCTAAGGGAGGCTTCACACCTCCTTCTCCCAGATAAACTGCAAAGCCACAAGTGACCACAAGGGGGCACTCTTAACACTTGCTCCTAAAACCAATTAATAGTGCCATTTTGAAGACTCTATAGAGCAGAAACAGCAGGGTTCTTTAACATCGGTCCTGATGGAAACTGGGTGGGTAAAAGAATGCACTCTTCTTATGAAGGACTTGTACCTTTTAAAAAAAACTTTCCTTGACTCGAAATGGGGTCTCGAAATTAGGATAAATGCACAAACAAGTGCTTTGTATAGTGCCTTGACTCATCTGTCATTAATGTCCCAAAGAGAGGGACATTATTTGGGCATCTACTCTAAGCTTTTTCTACTTCTTCAATAGGCATTAGAGCTTGGTTGGGTCTTGCTTACAGAACAAGGATGAGAAGTGGGAAGAGGTGCAGCATGGTAAACTACTGAAGTCTAGTACATGGAGGGGCAGGATTTGAACCTATATCTAAATAGCTCTTCGTCAAATGGAAGGACACAATTCAGGACCAAACTCTCACAATGAATGATTGTTTTCACTTAGTTTCAAACACCACCACCAAGACCCCACACACATCCTTTTACAAAGGCTTAAAGCCAACACTATATTCCAATGCAACTCCAGATACAATCCCGGTCTTCCTCAACGATTTAAACTAAAATTCTGGATTTTGTCCAGCCACCATATATATGGTGAGATGAAGAGAAGGAGATTTGAGAGCATAGACTGTGGAGGCAGCTCCTATGCCACCAGCCTCCTCCTAACACACACACACACACACACACACACACACACACACACACACACACA
>OU015746.1:30584078-30600402 GCA_907169655.1 Acomys percivali
ACACACACACACACACACACACACACACACACACACACACACACACATGCATGTATGTGAGCATCCTACAAAATGCTTCACAACTAAACTCTCACCGGCACAGAACAAAGGCTGTATTTTCATTTAGCATCAGAACTTTTACTCAACTGCAAGGCTTCTGCTTCCATAGGAGTTTAGAGTTGGAAGTAAGGAGAACGGTGCTCAAGAAGAGCTGGAAAGACTTGATGGAGTTGGAGTACATTTCAGCTCTCTGTCAGAGGCCAGCAGCCACCTGCTCCTTCCTGCGAAAGCCTCACACCCTGGAGCTAGAAATGCTCTGGTGTGGTGTGAAAAGAAAGAAGGGATTCTTAGGTGAAATCATGGAACGTATTTTGGCCTCATGATCTTCCTTGAGCCATTAGGGTGGGTACTCTGTTTGCGAGCAAAGGATGTTTTCCTTATTGAGAGGATCACATGTCAGCCAAGCAGAGGAAGCCCCCACCCTTGCTTCAAAACACAGGTCCTGACAGATGGGGAGTTCTACCCTGTAAGACTTGATTGGACCTTGGCCCATGTGGTCCTTCAAGAAGCTCTTCAGACTCAACATCTTTAGTCCATTTTTATATCACTTGGTGAAACTTTATGTAAAACTAATGTATTTATTCCAATAAGGGCTGGCTAGGTATGCCTAATATTTACCTGGGGTGGGGGTTAATGTCCCAAAGTGGCAGTAAAGGTTCTGAGAAGTCTTGTAGAAAAAAAATTCAATCCAGGGATTGTCATATACATCATCTATATTTATATCTACATCTATATCTATATCCATAAAATCTATTAGTTAGCATCTATGAATGGTCCCTGGAGGCTGTTTAAGTGAAAACATAAAGAGTCTTGACGCTGCTGTGATGGGAAAACCTCAAGGGACTGATGGAATTGGATGGCCTATTTAGAGCACAACTATTGGTCGCATGGTCACATGTATGGGATAAAAACTGAAGTTGTCTTAGCGGTCTGTCTCAGCTATTTTTAGAGCTGTGTAGGTGTGCATGTATTTGTATGCGTTATGTATAAATACATAGCTTAGCTGTGAGGTTAGAGGATGGGTGAGGGGAGGGGGATTCAGGAGAAGAAGGGATAATTCTTTCTAGGCAGAAGAGATCAATATCCTGTGGGACCAGGGGGAGCTCTGTGAGTTGCTACCTTCTGTTGCTGCCAAACTAGCCATGAAGCCAGAATCCTGTGGCCACTTGATACTGATGGAACCACCTGGATGCCTACTCTTTATGATGCCCCAACTTGGAGATGTCTCCCCATCACCCATCTCACCAGATTAGGTACCTCCACCCAACCCCTCTTCTTGACTTGCTTCAGAGCCCAAAACACGTCCGTCAGAGTCATTGGTACCCGTGTGCTGAGCTCACTTATACCTTTTTGGCACAATGAATTAAATAATTCAGAAAAAAGAATAGCAATGTCTTTTCAGCATTATAATTTAGCACTTAATTCTCGGAGCATGTTTGGAACTTTCTAAAGACACCCTATTTTTTTTTTAAAGCTACAATTATATGTATTTTTAATTGTTGAAAAAGTGTGGGAGCTGTTTTGAAATTATTTAAATGAAATGCAAGATTATTTTTCTGAACTCAAACTTTATCTGTGGCTTTTTCTTTTTTAAATTGTCACATCTAGGGTGATTTTTAAGTAAATAAGAGCACAAGGTTCATATTATTTTAAATGTATATTGTATTTGTCTTCTCAACGCTGTGGTTTTTAGGCCTGTGAATGGCATCACAGTATGTAGACAGCCTATTAAGCAGCCTGTTTGGGTAAGGGAAACCCTTAGGCCAGTACAATGTTGCATTGCTCAGTCTGTCCTTCCAATATGGCTAGAATTCTACAACCTAAATGATCATTTGTTGAACAAATTCATGCTTTTATTAGTCAAAATACAGAGAAAACAGAGCCTCCCTGTTTCAAGATATTTGCTAATGCATGGTTAATTATCACATATAGCTTACTATAATTCATTTTACAGGGGAGACCTCCTGCAGGTAACATACTAACAGTTTATGAACCAAAATAACCTCGCTATAGATTAGAGCTGTTCCAGGGCCTCTCAGACAGCCGATCCTTCTAGTGCTTCTCACTTCACATTGCTAATTCGAACAAGGCTTTATTTTTGTATTTGTCAGCAGCAATACTGTAGGGTGGTTGTTAAACTTCTCCCAGGCCTAATTAGAGCAGCAATGCTCGCATTCATAACGAAGCTCGAGTCTTGCTCCGGGAGGCAGTGAGCAGGGCTGTTACGGTAGCTTCCTGGCAGCCCCTCGCTGGCAGTTTTAAGGTAGCTAGTGGCCGCGATATTAAGTAACTGTTGAAATTCATTGACTCCACCACGGCTAATGTGTCTAGATGACAACAAGTTTACACGGGTCTTTTATAGTTACAGCAAATGGGTCCATTTAAATAGTTATTAGGTGATTATGGTGATGTGAAATGGAAAAAAAAAAAAAAAGCAGAGTGCAATGTCTCAAGTCTGACTTTTTTTTTTTAACTGTTTATGTGGGGTCCCGGTCGTCGTGCTGTCACTCAAAATGGCTGCATCTTTCCCTTATAAATATTTATACTTGATCGGCAGTGATGAATGCTAATTTATTTGCGTCTTGTTTCTCTATTGACTTCTCAGTGGGCACAGGCTAGCTGGGAAAAGTTTTGCAGGCTCCCTAAGTTGCAGGATATTTCGATCGGCCAGCCAAGGGGTGTTTTGATGACCTGAAGGTGCGGTCTCTTCGCTGGAACTAAAGCGCCCTTTTTTGCTCTTGGACATGCAGCCTTGGAGAGGCTTTGGGCTGCTGGTGCTTTGCACTCTGGGGGCTGATGTGCAGGCTGGCAAGCAGAGTTGTCTCCAAAGGACTGCTTTTCTGTATTGCGGCATGTCAAGTTGTCTTGGATTGAACAGTGTTAAGGCTAGCCAATCCCGGTGTTTGGCAGAGTTCTGAACTAGTTTTTTCCCCCTTAGTATTCTACGAGCCACTTGAAAGGCTGCATTTTCTCAAATGCCAAAGGGCATTTATCTCAAAATGAATAGAGTATCCGAAGGCAAAAGGAGACACACAAGCGAGCCAAGCTCTGTCCTTCAGACGCTAAACATATGTAATACCAGGGTGCCTAAGAAGTCTGCACAGAGACTGTCAAAACTCACAGGCAGTGGGTCTGAGGAGATGGCTCGACGCTTTGAAGGCAGAAGGACCTCAGTTGGAGTCCCAGAACCAGCATACAAAGCCAAGCATGGGCACCATGGGTCTAGAATCCAAGTGCCGGGGAAGCGGAGGCTGACCAGCCAGTCTAGCCTAATGGGTGATCTTCAGGCCAATGAGAGTCCCTGACTCACAAGAGATGGATGTCATTCCTGAGGATGGCTTTAACGTTGTTCTCTGGCCTCCATACACAGGAACACACACACACACACACACACACACACACACACACACACACACACACTAATGGAAGTTGTCACTTGGTACTGGAAATCTTTGACTGGCTGGCCTAGACCAGCGATTCCCCAGTCCACCATCCTCATGGCTATTATTACTCTCCTCCCTAGATCTTGAGGCAGGCCATCCATCCCTGCTTTGCTTTGACATGTCTAAGTGAAGACTTGGTGACTTTTTGAAATAGCCCCGTTCCTCTGTGGGGGATGTTCCAGAGGTCTGAAACCTTCAAAAAAAACTTTGCATAGAATATATGAATCATAGATGCTTCAGCTGAGCAAATAAGTCTGCATGTAGTGTGCATGCCATTACACATATGTGCACAGATGCACACGCTGGCATGCAGAGGCCAGAGGAAGACTACAGATTTCCTCTACTGCTCGACACCTTAGTCCACTGAGACAAGGTCTCTTGCCGAATCTGGAGGTTGCTGCTTGCTGAGGGTTTTGGTTTTTTGTTTGTTTGTTTGGCTGGTTGGTCCTGGTCCTGGCTAAGCTGGTGGTTACCAAGGTACAGCAATCCACCTGCCTCTGTCTCCCAGAGTCAGATCTGAGATATGCACAGCCACCCCTGGCTTTTGGTCTGAGCTCTGGGGATGTGCTTTCAAAGCAAGTGTTCTTACCCACGCACTAGCTCCCTGGCCTGGGAGAAGAAAACAAAAACAAAACAGAACAACACCTTGATTGTTGACTCTGCTTTTGTTTTTGTTTTCTGTTTTGCTTTTGAGACAGTGTCTCCCTATGTAACCCTGGCTGTCCTGGATCCTGCTCTGTAGACCAGACTGGCCTCAAACTCACTGCCTCTGCCTCCCAAGTGCTTGGATTAAAAGTATGCACCAGCACCACCCATCTATTGAGTCTACATTAGACAATCTCTCATTACAAAATACAATAGATCCTCTGGTGAGCATGACTGGTGACAATTGTCTTCAACCCTTGATCAGCTGTGAGGGGATTAATCCCCAGAGTCCAGAACTGCTTCACCTGTGTGACACAGTCACACACCCCTCAGTCTGGACCAGGGCAAGAATTAACAATAGTGGTGGTTCCTCAGAGACCGTTTAAAGAGCCAAGTTATTTGGGAAAGTTACCATCACAAAAATCCTGGGGGGTGGCAATCTTTGGTTGTATGTAGATCCCTTTGATATTTAGAAGAATCCTGAAATCTACAAAAGTACATTCTAACTTTGATAATCTAATCAGATGGTCCCAGAGAATAAATATGACCACAGATTCCTTAAAATCCAAAACCTGTGGTTTGTCACTGACTTGTCCCAAGCACAAGCACAGCTATGTGAGTCATCTATGGCAGACAGCTTGGTGTTTAAAATAAAACTTCAAGTCTTCAATGCTATGAAGAGAGTAGGCAGAGGTGGGTCTCCATCTTGGTCCTGTTTTGTAGCTCCTCCCAACAGTATGAGGACATGTTTAATGCATTCATTTGATTGACAAACAGACATAAAACAAAAGCATCTCTGGGCTTTCCTGGGGACTTGGGGTGGACTGCTGCCAACCCCACAGCAGAAAGAGGAGAGGGCTGCTTAGTTCAGCTCTGCTCAGTTGTAAGCTCCTATGGGACCCCCATCTCTGGGTACCCCTTTTGTAACTGAGAGGGCTTCCCACTGTAGTGAATGTTTTAATACATTCAAAAGAGATGTAGGAGAGAGAGAGTGTGTCAAACTACTTCTTATATTTGGCAGTAACTTTCCAGCTGACTAGAGCAAAGCCTCTCTGTAATAGGATTTTTCCGAAGTGAGACGTGCCAGCAAACAACTGATACAGTGATGGAGTTCCCAAGTCTTGGGGAAAGGTCCTATCTGTCCCTTTGAGGTTCTGTGACGTGGCGCCTTACAAAGAAAGGAATTTGGTCCTGGGTGTTCTGCACGCTGCGGAGTCAGACATTGTAGACCAATAGAGGAAATGTCTGTTGAGGGCCTTTGTCTGGGATGAGCATCTGACTTCTCTCTGTTGTGTGTTGTAATAAAAGAGGCTGACAGGATCTCTGGTGTCCCTCTAATAAGGGCACCAACGGCAGTTTTGAGGGTTCTTCTTTAATTACGTCATCGCTTCTGTTCTACTCCTAATACCATCTCCATGGAAATTAGCTTTTTCTCCTAATTTTATATTAGTGTACCATCGTTGTAGACAGAGAAGTTTCCTGATGCCACTTCCATCCTTTAGCCATACTCTGCTTCAGTTACCCTCTCCATCCCCTGCTTTTTAAGTGGAAACGTGGTGTTTGTGTTTCTGAGTCTGGCTTTCTCCACTTAGTGGGGGTGATGATCACTATCTGTCCATTTCTCTGAAAGTAACATAATGTTATTCTTCTTTGTAGACAAGTAAAAGTCCCTTACGGATGGACACATGCTACATTTCCTTTCTCCATTCGTCTGCGCATGGGCACCAGGGCTGATTCTGTAACTTGACTGCTGTGGGTTGTGCTGCAGTGAAAATGGCTGTGAAGGGATCTCTGCAGTATGATCCTTTAGCATCCTGTGTGTACATGGACTTTGTGGGGACAGAAACTCACATCATAGGGGTCATAAGGATGCCAGTTGCATTGTCTTTAAAATTATTATCTTGGTAATTCCACTTAAGAATGAAAGAGTACCGGAGGAGAAGTTGTCAAGCTTCCCTATTTAGATGCCCACCCAGAAAGGTTAGCTCTGCATTTTATGAGTTACAAAGGTAAGCAGGGAAATATCAACCATTTCTGTCCTGTCATTAAGTCTGTGCATCCTGGAGGTAGCGGGCCAATTCCTTCTGGGTGAAAAAACAAGCAAATGACCTTTCTCTGAGTGTACCGGCTTCTAAATCTTTACATGGTGAAAGATAATTGCCAACTATCCTTGCTTGCTTGTGTGCTGTGACCCCACCCCCACCCCCGAAACACACATGCACACAAAGTAAACTAACCCTTCATTTAAATTAAAATCAACTTCAGCATGGGTGACTTCAAACAAAAACAGTAAAACCCTCGGTGCACTTTCTGTCAATCATGTGTTTTTCTTTGGTCCGTCCTACTGAAAAAAAAAAAGAAAAAAAAAAGGCAGATTCAAAATGAAATAGCCATACACATTTTTTTCCTTAGCTGTGCCTTCATGTGGAGTTGGTATACATGTGTATGTGGGGGGAGGGCGGTGCACATGCACATGTATACACTCCCTGTGTTCCCTCCATAGGCTCACTGAACTCAGGCGCTCTGGTCTATATAACAGGGCTATACCTTTCCACCGACTATACCAGAGTTCCTGAGTCCATGCGCACCAATGTGCTTTGCTTTTAACTCTCAAGCCATGCCAGCACTGAGCCATTGTTATTCTGAATTTCTACTGTCATTCCATTGCAAATAAGGGACTACTCTTGCAGGCCAGTCAATGCAGTACTCTGATGCCAGGTGTACTGAAATACCCCACACACTTATCCAACACAGGTAGAAATCCTAAGGTTCAGTTTTATGCTGACATCATTAAATCCCCCTCACTAAGGTCTCAGTACCACAGTGGTCCACATTGATTTCTCCACTGTGAACATCAATTACATAGTAGGTCAGAGCCTATAATTTTGATAGACAATCTGTAAATGAAGGATGCCCTTTTAAAAATATATATTTTATTAATTTATTCATATTACATCTCAATTGTTATCCCATCCCTTGCATCCTACCATTCCTCCCTCCCTTCCATTTTCCCCTTACTGTGACTGAGGGGGATCTCCTCCCCCTCTATATGCTCATAGGGTATCAAGTCTCCTCTGGGTAGCCTGCTATCCTTCCTCTGAGTGCCACCAGGCCTCCCCATCCAGGGAACGTGGTCAAATATGGGACACCAGAGTTTGTGTGAAAGTCAGTCCCCACTCTCCATTCAACTGTGGACAATGTCCTGTCCCTTGGCTAGATCTGGCTAGGGGTTCAAAGTTTACTGCATGTATAGTCCTTGGCTGGTGTCATAGTTTGAGCAGAACCCCTGGGCACAGATCCACCTGTCATAATGTTCTACTTGTAGGTTATTTTTTTAAGATGTATTTATTATGTATGCAGTATTCTGTCTGCACACCAGAAGAGAGCACCAGATCTCATTATAGATGGTTGTGAGCCACCATGTGGTTGCTGGGAATTGAGCTCAGGACCTCTGGAAGAGCAGACAGTGCTCTTTACCTCTGAGCTATCTCTCTAGCTCATACTTGTAGGTTTCTAGGACCCTCTGGGTCCTTCTGTTTCCCCATTCTCCCATGCTTCTCTCAACTATAATCTGTTAATACCTGTGTTTCCAGTCCCACAAGCCGCCTCCCTCTGAAGAATGAAGGATGATGTTACTGAAAACATCAAGCTTAGATCATGGTACGTTCTTTCTCATGACCTGACTCCATCCAGGAGCACAAGGGTCACCTCACTAGGGGAAAGGATGTTTTTTTTTTTTTCTCCCAGGAAACCATGGTATTCAGGAGCTCTAGGTAGGGACTTGGATGACACAGAAATATTAGAATAAAAGATTCTCCCTCCCAGTCCCGTGATCATGGCGGAAGTTATAAGGGTTTTAAGAACTCTGTGCCATGAATCAGATGTAGTGTGCATATTTTAAAATAGTTTCGGAGTATAACAAATGAATGGAAGACCCAAAGCTAACTAACTAGTTAATTACAGGCAGTACAACTGGCCAGACCTATAAGCAGAGAGGATATTAGATGCCACTTCTCCCCTTTTTCTATGCTTGAGTGAGGTAATCAGGGAACACTGACCCCTCTCACCCCATTTCAATAATACATTGTTTGTCTGGCACAGAAGTTGTTTTTATTGGTTTATCTTCTGCTGTGTTGTTCTGATGGGCTCCAGGGGTAAAGTTGTAAGCTGAGATGTAAAAGGTGAATTTTTTTTGCTATGTTTCAGTAAGGAAGGAGAGACAGACATGAAAGTGTGGACAGCCAGCAGGGATTATGTTCTCAGGAAAACAACATCTTATACAGGCTCTAGGCTTTTTCATGCTAGCCTGCTCTTTTTATGAGACTCTCAGATGTCAATCCAGCTTTAAAATGCAAAACTTCAAATGCATAACTCTGTGGTACTATTTGGTTTGGGGTGTGTGTGTGTGTGTGTGTGTGTGTGTGTGTGTGTGTGCGCGCGCGCGCGCGTGCTCATGCACACGTCAGTGTCTCTCTGCTGCTCTTTACAAATGAAGTGACAGAGATTTTTTTTCCTGCCCCAATTTAATAGACCAGGGTTTGAATAAATCACCTCAACATGCACAATACTGGGTGGGATTCAGACTAGAAGCCACTTCTCCAGAGATGAGGATCATGACTGCTTTTTTTTTTTCAAGACAGGATCTCTCTGTGTAGACTTGGCTGTCCTGGACTCACTTTGTAGACCAGGCTGGCCTCGAACTCACAGAGATCTGCCTGCCTCTGCCTCCCGAGTGCTGGGATTAAAGTCGTGCACCACCACGCCCGGCTGAGGATGGTGACTGTTACAAAGCTTTCCGATATCTTAGTACCAGCTACCGAAAAACAGCTGGGCAGTCTCCAAAGTACACACTGCTACTAATATAAAATGAATGAGAAGAGAAGTATACATTTGAGTCAGCAAGACTTGAGAGTGAGTGTCCCCTGAAGCCTTGGTGCACTTCTCTTGTTCTTTTCTGACCTTCAGAATCCATTTTCTGCTTCTCCTTGTGTACGGTATTCATTGAGAGACCTGCTTGGCCTACCTTTAAGCTTCCGTGGTGGTTAGGAAAAAGAAAGAAAGAGAAGCTGAGGACTCCCTTGTCCTATTCCAGTTTGTGGAAAATAAAACAATAATAAGTAGAAGACGCCGAAGCAGGTGGTTGAAATGACATGCCAAAGCTGTGACTGGAAATGGGGTCAAAGGGATGTGCATGAGAAAAAGGGCAACTCTACCACAGAGATTATTGCAATGGAGGTATTTTGATTAGAAGGTGCCATCCTGGGCTATGGACGTGGCCCAGTGAAAGAGAGCTTGCCTAGCAGCCGTGGAATGCTAGGCTTAACTCTCTGTACTGCAAATCGCGAAATAAAATTATACAATAGCAAGAGATTTGTAAATGACATCAGGTGGGACAACTCTGGGCACATTGGGAGAGGAAATGGCTTGAGGGTAACAATCTGACTCTACACAAAGAGCCAAGCCAAGAAAACACAGGGAGGATGTGCTGCAATATCCCAGAAGGATCCCATGTCCCGCCATTCGCTGACTCTCACAGGCGAGGAGTGAGTGTGCTGGGGAGACATGCACAGAGGGAGGCTCCAGATGTATCAACTCTCTCAGCACCACACACAGCTCAAGGTCATGTTGAAAAGGCAGCGGGTTGTAGGAGTGGGCTGCAGAAGGCAGCAAAGAAGAGAAGACTGTGGTATTTGATACCAGGAGTAAGGCTCTAGCTGGGATCTGAGTACACATTTATAAAGATGAGAAAGAATGTGATGGGAAAGAATTCTGATCCAATCAATAAGGATGGAAACAGGAGGAGGGAGAACAAAGGTGTCCAAATAGATGACAAGACAAAACTATGAAAGATGTTGTGTTGCCATGACAAGAAGCACAGTTAGGGTAGAGACTTCTAACACTTCATGTGCGATAACAAGTGATATCTACACACCAAACCTACAGAGTAAATACAAGGAGTAATTGAACTTGAGAGGTTAGTATGAAGGATATCAACAGTCTCTGAGCTATTTCTGAATTTGCATGAGGAAGCCTATGGCTAACATATGAACCATTAGAGCGATGGAGTGAAACAGCTCGGTCTGCAAAGCCCTTGCCTCACAGTCATGAGGACCTGAGTTCTGGGTGTAGTACCTACCCACCAACCCACCAACCCACCCACCCACCCCCAGAAAAAATGCCACGCTGATGCTACACATTTCTAATCCCAGTGCCAGGGACCTGGAGACAGAAAGGTCCTCAGGGCTCACAAGCAAACAAGCAGCCTACTTAGTGAGCGCCACACAAGGTAAAACACATGTCACAATGTCACTTCAAGTTGTCCAATGGCCTCCACATGAATGTGCACATATATGCACATGCTTCTGAACACACACTCTCGTGTACCTAAACACATGCATATATGCCAGATTTTGCAAATCTAAAGAGCCCTGAAAGCAAAGATCATAACGCGTATCAAGTCCATTCAGGCCAACACACCTGAGCAGACCTCTTGCTTTGCTCAAGACACCAAGGATATGAATTCTGTTGCTCTTGTAAGATAGGAACACAGAAGTCTGGATACCCTTACTCTGTGACCTCCCACACCTGTGCTCACACCTGTGCTCATCCTAGTTATTCTAAAAATGACAACTGTGCCCTGGAGGTGAATATGCACAGACGACATGGGCGTGGTCGTTCAGAGGCCATTGTCCTATACAGAAGCAATATGAAAGTAAAACATTTAAAGTCCCCAGACTGTATGTGTGTAGAGGTGTAAGAGAGGCATAAGTGAGACCTTTATTTTTACTAGTATTTTTATTAAGTCCTTGACAAAATTCTACACTTAAAGTGTAGGTTCAGAATAAAATCAGTGGTCACCAAAGCCCCACATTTGCTCAAGAAGAAAAAGTCATGGCCCCCTGATTACATTTGCCTTTGAGCTAAGGTTGACTTTCAACGGGACATACCTCTCCCAGATGGACTCCTATTTCGTGGAATGATTTCACTCAGGGATGTGGTCAGGGAGGAGAAAACTTTGTAGCCTGAGAATCCAGGTTGTGACCTTGGTTGGAAATTGTATCGTCCTCAGAAAAGTCTTCACATTGGAGCCCATGTGTATTTCCTCTTACTGGGCAGTGCGGCTCGTACAGATAAAAACAATGAGGGGATGAAAGGTGTAAGCCATTCTACACCAGGGAATGTTAGGAGAGCATGGATCAACGCCTGAAGTCTTGAGGAAAGAGCCATCCCATTTGTACTGCCTGCTCGGAAGCCTTTTCCCCTCCATTTTCTTGGGTAAGAAAACCTTTCTGATGCCCCACAGTCCCAGAACCTCACACCTGACTGGCCACAAAGCCTCTTTAGGTCAGTCTCGTTTCTACTGTGTTCAGCTAGTACAATTAGAATATTCAATGCCCACCCCCCCACCCCAGGCTCATGTCTTGAATGCTAGTAGCACTATTGAGGAAGTTTGGGGAACATTAGCTGCAGGAAGTAGATCCCTGGGGCTATCTTGTCCCTGATACCCCGGTACCCCCAGCCTTCATTTCCTGCCCACCAGGGGTAAGTATGAAATGGACTCAAAATCTACAGAGCCATTCAACCCTGGACCAAACCTTCAGAAACCACAAGCCAAAGTGATTCCCCTCTCCCCCAAATTATTATCAAATTAATTTATTAAATTAAATTCTGTCTCTCAGATACTTTGTCACAGTAGTGAGAAAATACCTATCTTTCTTTTTATCCCCATGTCCTCTGTTTCAATATTAAATAAACTGCTTCCCCTGGCAAATGGAATGAGACAGCCCGGTCTTTTGATAGTTCTTCTGTTCATTGTCCCTTTTGTTTCTTGGAGCAGTGGATTCTGTTCACTTCTGTTTCAGTGACTCCTAAACCTTCAAACCCAAGTTTGGCCACTCTCCTAAGTGCAGGTCCCACTGACTCCATTCGCTTGAGTAGTAGTCATTCGTCCTGCAGTCAGCTCAAGGCATCTAGAACACCACTGATCATTCTAGAGTCTGTGTTTTCATCTTGGCTTCCCCAATCCCATCAATAGTATCATGATATCTCTTAGGTCAAACCTTCAATGAACTCTTTGGTATTTTCCATGGCCGCAGCCTAGTTGTGCTGGGGTTGGGGGAGGAGGGGTGTAGGCCACTGAGGGACTATGGAGAGCATACAGTAGCACTGTGAGGTGTAGGCTTTCTGAAGGCCCATGAGGGTGGCGTACAGCTCAGTCATGCTTCTTGGAAAGGCTACAGACGGCTGCTGGACAAACTCTTTGATTGTCTCCAGTGTCTCACACTCTGTCACTGCAGGATGTGTGGGTTAGAGGACTGGTATCAATAGCATCCATGCTCTTGGTGTGACCATCATCCGCGGTACCCATGCAGGACAGCAGGTGCTCTTTCAATTCATACAGTTCACAGAGCACATGTGAAGCCTCTGTGCTCCTGCAAATATCACTGCTCAGACCTCTCCACCCTAGTTTACCCTCCCCCATCTTCCCAACGAGATGGTAAAATAATCAGGAGTGCAAAGAGGCATTTCAGGAGCATGGCATGCAACATCCTCCTTTTCTCAGGGACCACAGCACGTGCCTTACCCTTTTGTGTCCTATCCAATTACTCATCAGTTTGTGTCACTCTTTACTTAGAGATTGTTTGTTTGTTTGTTTGTTTGTTGGTGCTTTTGTTTCACAATTGTAAGAAAATAGAATTAGCATAAATTTCCATTAACATCATTTTTTTTTGAAGTTTTGAAGGTTTTTGAAGTATTGTACATACAAACAGTGGGCGTACAGAAGAATGAAATTATGACGTTTCATAAGAAATTCGATGGAACTCAAGAACATTAAGTGACGTACCCAAAGCTCAGGAAGGCAAGCATGTTTATTCTCTCTGGTATATAGATCGTCTCAGGACTAGATGCACATATCCAGGTGGAGATGAGTGATAACAGGAAATGAGAAAGGGTCCATGTGACTGGGGAAAAAAAGCCAACAAGATGTTACATGGAGTAGTGAGGAATGCAACAGAACAGCATAGAACAGGGAAAACCAGGAATCAAAGTGTACAGAAGGGACAAGGGGGACAGGAACATGCAGGGAGTGTGTGGGGGCTGGGGGTGGGGGTGGGGGGGAGAACCAACTACAATAAACTGTGCGTGAAAACTCATGTGGAGACCTTTTACATTTTAAGGTAATGTTAAAAAGTAAAAAAAAAAAAAAAAAAAAAAAAAGAAAAGAAAAGAAAGGATGCTTCCACTCATCTATTCAAGGTACTTACTAAACACCTCCAAGCTGTGGACAGTGTATTCCATATTTGGAGTAGTTTATTTATGTAGGTCAAACTTTTTTTCTTGAGTTTCCGTGATTGGATGCATGTGTACCTAATGAATACAAACAACAATTTTTTAAGTGCAAATCTAAACTGCACATGCAAAGTGCGCAAGGTCTGGACGTAGAGCCTTCCAGTGTTGACATGGCTGTCACTGGTGCATTCTATGAGGCTGCACGTGGCATCTCTCTTCTCACACTATCCAGTCTCACTTGGGTTCTGCATCCACCATTTCTCTCTTAAATCTGACTTCTCACTGCTCCTCACTCTAAGAACATTTTTTTCCTCCAAAAATGCCTATCCTTACAGAATCTTCATATTTCTTAAAGCCTGCTATTCTTGCTATACAGAACAATTTTTCAAATTTATCAGTAATGTCACTTCTATTTGTAAATGTAAAATATAAAATTCAAATCTAATTTAAAAAGCAAACAAACAAAAAGAAGATGATAACCGTGCACATACGATGAACTGTACAAGTGTTGCTTGTACGATAGCAGGTGTTAATTTATGAGCCAGTGCTTATACAGCAAGACTTTACTACCACTAAAATAATTTCATATTTAATGGTGTGTTTCTTAGAGATTCTTTTTGATTCACCCATTAATATTCATTTCCACAGCAGGAACCAGTCAGGCATTAGTGAGATCACAACACAATCACTGAATTTTCCTTCTCCATCCCCTGCACTTTACCGTAAGATCAACATCCCAAAACTGAGAGGCAAAGCCTTCTCCAGGTGCCTCTCCTCCTCAGCAGCCCGGGACCCACAGCCCTACCTAGACCTTCATGCCTTTTAAACCCTACCCTACCTTCAAAATCCAAGCAAAGCTTGTGTCTTTCTTAGGTTTTAGTCTTACCTCGACTGCTTATTGCTGAGTTGCCATTAGCAAGTTACTCAGCTGCTGTTTCAGTTCCTTAATCTTAAAGAGAATTTGGTGAGAAGCAGGTGGGTTTGGCTTGTAGGCAGAACAACAACGGATAAATGCTCTGTGATGCTTAATAATGCTTTCAGACGTGTGCACACAGCATGGTGTATGTGGAGCGAACAGAGAACAGCTGGCAGGAATCTTTTTATCCTTCTCCTGTACAGGTCCCAAAGATCCAACTCAGGTCGTCATAGCTTTCAGCAAGCATTTTGCCCACTGAGCAACCTCACTGTCCCGTTTTAGCATGGTACAAGAAACAAGAAGGTGTGTGGTTCTTAACTATTCCAACCCTTTCCCTCCTTTGTATTAATACATCACGGTAAGGCTGCAGCCTCACCCGTTTAATAAATGATGCTCTCCAATGGGTGGAGTCAGCTACCCACATACACTGAAATGCTCGTGGCAGAATTCATATGATCTATTTCTTTGTATTCCCAAAATTCCTGCTAGTAGCCTTATCTGTTGAGGATTCACATGCATTGATTATGCACTGGTGTACCCCTTAATATTTTAGAAGTACCCCTAGATCCTACAGCAATGTCACCATTTGCTCTCTTTTGAGATCTGGGCTTCTTCTTCCCTGGTTTGTCCCATGGATGTGGCTTCCATGCTCCAGTCAATCATTCTTGTTGGCCATATCTGGGTGTAGTGTTGCCTTTATTAGGGACAGTGGGACTTGGCAGGCAGGCAAAAAGCACAATATGTAGACAGAGCCACCACAAAGGAACTGTGCCAGTACAATCCTAGAGTTCGCTGACAGTAGTGTGTTAGCTTTGCAAATCTCTGATATGGAACACCATGCAATCCTTTCCTAGAGGTAGTTGAAGACCAGGATGACTGGATGCTCTTTCTCCTGTGTTTATCTTTCAAGGTCATGTACCTGGCACTTGCATCTAGAATGATCTGGGATGGCATAGCTATCACATAAAGAATGGCCCCCAGAGAAGAGTAAAGTTTGGCACTGAAGTCTATGTGAAAGCTTCAGCAAATCCTCTGAAGACTGTCCAAAGCCACACATAAATAGTGAGTTTGGAAAAGCAACAGGAATGTGTGGGGTGTGGCCTTCAGATCCGGCCATACAGTGCTCACAGGGCAGTGAGCTGTTTAGTAAAACAGAGCATTTGAAAACATCCATGAGGGCGTGGTGGTGGAGAACAGCTTTATTTAAACCAATTCCCTTGGTGCACTTCATTGCATACACAACCCCATCTCTGTGTTGTGACCTGAGCTGGGGAGAACTATTGATGTGTGGCTTCATCACACATGTAGCTCCAAACTCCTCACCCAAAGGCATTAGCAACCTGCTGTCCCATGTATAATAAGATCTCACTGTTTGAAACTGGGCTGTGCTGGGTCTAGTCTGTGGGTCTAGACTTTGTGGTCCAGACAATTTCACGGGACTCAAATACCAAGCCACCCAGACGCTCTTCTGATCTTCCATGGGCTGGATGAAAATGACAAGTCTCCTTACAAGGCTGCCTCTCCATGCTTATGTCAAGGTTAGCTACTGGCCACACCGACTTGGTGAAGAGCAATTCTGGTTGACAGAGGTGGCTTGGAAACACATACCCTTAGGAATCTAATAACGAGCTCACAGAACGCTGTGCAAGGGCTTTTCATGTTGTCCTGGGTCGGCTTACCTCACACTGGCTTCCAGCGTGAAATTCATTCCCTGGAGATTTCTGACCCTGAAGATAGATGGCCCTTACTCTGGAGCACTCTTTTTCCTCTGAGGTTTAGTCACTCGCCCATCCACACAATTTCTATTCCTGACATTGAGGTCTTAGTTCATAGAGGACTATGTGGTCCCCAAATTTTAATAGAGGCATCTCATTCTTGTAGGTAAGCAGTGGCTGTTTAACTTCCATGTGCCGTCTCTAATCTGGGGACCGTCGCATCTGTGTTCTTTCCGTAATCTCTCTTACATCCT
>OU015746.1:30601776-30616843 GCA_907169655.1 Acomys percivali
GTGTGTGTGTGTGTGTGTGTGTGTGTGTGTGTGTGTGTGTGTGTGTGTTGGGAGGTGTGGACACATGGGTGTGACTATGGAAGTCAGAGGAACACTTGTAGGAGTTGGACCCAGGTTCAAATTCTGATTTGGCAGGAAGCGCCTTCCCCCACTGAGCTGTCTTGCTGGTTCCAGACTCTTAGTTCTTACCTATTGGTATTTCTAGAACTATCCAGTGAGGAAAGAGCTCCAAGCTGCCTAGGCACTGACGAGCTTTGACGTGCACCCAAGATCTTGGATTTTGCCAGATGATGGACAGGCAGCCTAGACTCTTGTTTTAACCACACCTCTTTTATCCTGGGAGTACCAGGAAAGGTGGGACCCACTGGGTGAAGCCATCTCTGTGTAGCTTGGATGGGCCCTTGTCTAAGAAGACAGTTGATTTTCCCCTCATAGGTATGAAGTGAGGAAGTAAGGATAAAAAAAATATTTGTTTAGGGACTACCTAACCCAGGTCTAAAACTCCTGGGCCAGGTGGGAAACCTTAGCTCAGTGAAAGGTCTATGTTTTGGTTAAAGAAAAAGAAAGTACAGATGGACTGCCCTGGAGAACTGAGGGGCGACACCTGAGGCACGGATCCTGGTTGCACACCCAGAGATCACTGCCCAGTCCTTTTCCGTCACCTCATTTTACAGAGGCTGAACAGTCAGACCATTTGTTCAAAGCTCAGGGTTTAACTGTCTTCTTTCTTTACTTTCAGCCCCACACCCTGAAAAGCCACAAGAATGTTGGTTGCCTTTTCCCTACTCCTTGGGCAGGAAACATTACAGATGCTTAACTTGCACTTCTCCTTGAAGCAGCTCAGATGGGGGTTCAAACATTGACAGAAGCAGCGTGCGCATACCCTCATTTGCAGTGGGGTGATTGTTATTGTTTTCTCTGCTGTGTACAGAAGGCTAGGTGACAAAGCCCTCACCCAACATCAACTGAGCCACCTGACATGGAGTTAGCCACCTGGTAGGGGTGCTGGTGATTGAACCCAGGTCATTTACAACTCAGGTCCTCTCTGGTTTTGCTTTTGCTTTTGCTTTAAGCAACATTTCTCTGTGTAGCCTTGACTGTCCTGTACTCATGTTGTAGACCAGGCTTGTCTCAAACTCACAGAGATTGGCCTGCCTCTGCTTACAGGCCTATGCCACCATGGCTAGCTCAGAAAGTGATCTTAACTGCTGATCCACTTCTCCTTTTCTATAGATAGAGAAACTCAGACTTCCTCAGACATCATAGCTGGTGGGTGTTGAAAGATCTAGTCAAACCTCAAACACTGCTCTGAAACTGGAAGGTGATGCCTAATGGACACAAAGGCAGGCTAAGCCTTTAGAAGGAACCAATTTCCCCCCCAGAGCCATGTGATGCCCTTATTTTGTCAACTTGACTCAAAACTAGAGTCACCTAGGAGCAGGAAACCCAACTGACAAATTGGCTCTATCAGATTAGCCCATGGGCATGTCTTTGGATGTTTCTTTATTGGATGATGTAGGAGGGCTCAACCCACTGTGGTGGTAGCCCCACCTTGGGCAGATGGTCTTGGGCTCTCTAGGCTAGCAAGTGTGAGCAAGCCATGGTGAGCAACCTGGTAAGAAACGTTCCTCTGTGGCTTCTGTTTCAGTTCCTGCCTCTAAGTTTCTAGGTCTCTATCTTAGATTTCTCCTGATCATTGGCTGTAACCTGTGAGTCAAAACCCACAAAAAACAAAACAAACAAACAAACAAAAAACCAAAAACAAAAACTGTCATAACTTTTTTTCATCCATTAACGCAATAAAAATATTTTGATAGCACATTAAGGAACCCAAATAAAGCTGTTTCTTCTTGAATTAATTTGACCAAGAGTGAGCCCCAACGGGAACTCTCCACTTCCCTCTCTGTATCGTCTATATGTCTATAGTCTGTGGTTTCTATTCTGTAGCTTGACTGTTATGTGTATCTGATTTGTCACTGTGTCTGTCCCCAGCAAAGGGCTTTTCTCTGTGGTTATTGACCAGCACAGAAGAGGAACTGCTGTTCTTTATAGAAATCTTTAACAGAGCTTTGGAAGGGAAGAAAATACTGAATCCTGTTGACCTAGAATAGCAACAGTACCACAGACAGACATTATCAACCTGTATCCATGTTGTTTACAACATTTATGGTGAATATTTGTTTTAAAGTCATTTTCAACTTGCTGGCTGTGTTCGGCAAATGACGACAACACACACATACATTATTCTGGGGTAGGGACATGGAAGAGCACATGACCAGATTAAAGCTATCTATTTAGCTTAGTTTTAAAAACTGACTGCATGGGCAAGCCAAGGCATAGTAAGCATGGACACATTATTCTCTTAGAGGTAAGTTAAACTTACACAGTCTGAGAACACAGTAGGACAGCAGATTAGATACACACTTTTAAATGATCACCAAGCATATTATTATCTCGGTGGCAAGGCCTAGGAAAGTTCAGTCTCTTTTGGATTCAAGATAAATTTTCAGAAAGAAAAACGCCTCACTATGCCTTTCCTCTCCATGTGGCTTTTGGCCAGTGCGTTGTCACAGCAAGAGAGAAACAAACGAACATGACATCAAGTTGGTTTGATCCTAAACAACTAACGTGTCTCCACTGTGCTTATTGGCAAAATGAAGGAGAAAGACACTTCAGTCCATGTGGTTCACATGGGAAGTCCATATGCTTGGGTACAAACCAGGCACATGTCGGTGTGAGAGAGTAAAGGTGCAACATAGCTAAGATGCTCGAGGGAGGATGGAAGTTGCAGAACCCCAGAGCAGTAGTTTGTTTTCACCTTTTCCTTTTTGTTAAATATTCTTGCACACCAGTCTAGAGCACATCGCCAGGCGGATTTTCACTGTTTGTTTAACATGCCTCACATTCTTTTGCACCTTCCTTTCTGACTCCTCAGAGATGCAAGTACCCTTTTCTTCTTGTAATGCAGCCCTTGAAGTGCATGATATTGGGCACCACTACCTGCTGTTATTGTTGAGTAGTTGCAATGAGATAGCATGCAATAGCTCATCCGATTCTCCTATTATTCGAGGTGGGCATAATGCACCCCGATTTTAGGACAAAGCAACAGAAGCCAAGTCAGGAAAGGGCATATAATTTGATGGGAGAACACAGGGAGAAAATGGCAGAGCTGCAATGTAAACTTGCATCTACATAATTCTAAACTCCAGCCTCCTCTCCTGTTCTCGAAGGGCATGCTTTTGTAGATGGTACATGGATAACAGTGCTGAGGGATGGAGGAAAAGAGACCAGAGGCAAAAAATAAAATATTTTCACAGATCATAAATAGCAACCCAGTTGGCCTACGGAGCACCTGATAAGAAAGAACAGTGGCTGTGGGGAAAGAAAATGCTGATATTGGACCAGTAGATATTGTTGAAAAATAGCTGTTGAGATTGAAGTCATAAGGATAGGATACAGGACAAACTAAATTAGATATGAAAGTGAGTTCCCAGGATGTCACAGTACCTTAACCATAAGAGGGAAGAGAGCAGGTGAAGAGTGAGAAGGGTTTGGAGATTTGTAAGGTTTCCTTCTTAGAATGAAGTAGAGAGGTCTCAAGGCAGGGCAGACACTGAGAGCAGGAATGGCTAAGCCACTTTCAGTCAAACCAGTACCTCTACAGACAGGCACAGGTGAGGAGAGATCACCTTTGGAGAAGAGAATGCCACCATTGCCAGCCCCTCCCGAGATGTGAAGTCAGGAGCTCACACTGGCTGAGAACTGGGAGAAGTATTATCTGAGACCCGAGAGAAAAACAAAACTGAACTGAAACACATATCTGCATGCTTGGCATGGTAGCCTGGTTACCATGGCAATACCCCCTGCACACCCTACCTCGGCTCTCTATGAGCCTTGCTTCCTTTCTCTGTGGAAGAGTTGGGGATGCAGGGGAAATGGAGCCTGGAGCTGTTCAGCCCCCAGGATCTTAGGGAGGCCTTAATCAATTACAGCACTGCTTTAGCACAGCTGCACCTCCAAAGGGGGCACTCAGCTCCTGCAAGCACCTTTTTTTTGTGTGTCCTCTTCTGGCCATCACTGTAGCACCTCCTGGTTCATTGAGCGACATGGTGCTGTCACATGCGGCTCTGCCATGTTGGCCTGTGGATGCTTTCTCATAAGTTTTGCGGCGTCAGTTATTAATACCACCTTCATATTCCTGCCTGCAGATGCTTATGCACACACTCCAGAAAGTTCTTTATAGAGTGTGTCTGGGGGTGAGGTTTGGGGGAGTGTGGTTGGTCACAAAATGGCAGTCTACAAACTGGTTATAAGCTACCAATATGTTACGTTTGACTTATACAGTGTTTACTAATTTTTTTTTTAATTGAGAATTTTCACATTCCCACATTGCCAGTTTTTCTTAGAAAGGTAAAATGCTCTGGAAATCTGATGCTGCAACCCCACACTAGCTTATTAACCCCAAGCTTGGCTATTTCTGCTCTCTCTACACATAGCAGTTCTCTCTCTATTTTGCCACAGTCTCCACCACTCCTTCTTGCCTGACATTAAGCCTTCTGCCTACAATTTTATTTTATTGAGCTAAAATAAATCCTTCAGGCATTTAACCTTGAGATCCTAATGTAAGATAATCAAGCTGGCATTGGCAGAAGTTAGTTGGTGCTCAGAAGGCATGAGTGTACTTGAGTGGTAAATATGGCTGAACTCCAGATTCTCTGGCCTTCCTTCATGTGCTCTTCTACTTACAGCCTCCTTAGAAAACACTCAGAACCTCAGAACAAGTGCTCAGCACTGACACGCCATCCCATCCTGACAATGCAGATGAACACGATCCCAGGTCGAGCCTCAGTCAGCCGAGACACCAATCCCATAATGCCTATCTCTTCGCTCTCTGACAGGAGCAGAGAGATCTAACCAGCTCGCTCCGGCAGCTGTCATGGACTGTGGTCACTTGGATCATTTTGCATTGTTAAATACAAAAGAAAGAACAGGTCTAGGTGAAGTCAATTTTTTGATTTTTGAACCCAGTGCAGTTGAGGCACAGTTCGGGGGACGGGGAGCAGACACGAGGTCAGCCTTTACTATCCACTTAGACTGATACACACCCAGGAGGCTGATAACACGCACCTCTCCCTGTATCTGAGGGAGACTCTGTAACTTGGGGAAGGGGACATTAAGGTTTTAATCTGGAATGTTCCCCAAGGGGAAACTATTGTACTTACAAGTTTGAGCATTAGCTCCCCAGCTAGTGGCACAGCTTTGACAGGCCATAAAGACTTTGGCATATGGGGGCCTTCTTAACAGCATAGGAATGGACCTTGATGGATACAGCCAAGCTCTGATTTGGTCTCTGCTTCCTGATCCACCAATAAATAAAGGCAGTTGCTCTGAGCTCCTCTTGCCATGGACAAAGCCATTTGCCATGGATTCCTTGCTGTGATGGTCCACTGTTTCTTGGAAGTGTGATTTAAGAATAAGTCTTTGCTTCATTAAACTGCTTCAGTCAGATTTAGAAAGATAACTAGTACAAAGTGGGGCACTCTTGCTGAGTGGGAGTGCCACCAACCCATAGGACGAGGGCCTGGATGGAATAAGAGGAGGAAGATAGAGGGGAGCTAACACAGGTGTTCTTTCTCTCCTTTTCAGCTCCCTGTCCCCCACGAGGTGAGCAGTCGGTAGGCCACGTTCCAACGGCCGAGATGAACTACCTCACCTCAGGCCCAAAATCATGATGCTGACCAACAGAGGGCTGAAACCATGAGCCAAATCCCTTCTCCGTGTCTCAAGTATTTTTTTTCACAGTGATGAGAAACTGGTGAAAAGTACAGATTGTAGAAAACTTGAGAAACCAGACTTGTTCCTAGGGCAGTGGAGAACTGTGGACACATTTAGTCTGAGAAGTGAGTTAAAATGGCCGGAAGGAACAGATAGATGATCTCCAGAGAGATCACTCCAGGGTCAGTGTAGGGTGTAGGCAAGGACAGAGACCCAGAGGCTGACCTTAGGTTAAGGGACCACTGGGCAAGGTGTGGCGGGTATTTCCAGGCTCAGGATCTAGTCTTGTTTTTGCTTAGTGCTTTCCTGCCTCTCTGTGGCTCAGTCCAAATCTGTGCCCTTCAGGTGATCAATAAGCTTCAAGATTCTGTTATTCTTCTTGTCATCTGGGCTCTCTGCCTTCTGTCTCCATGCCCAAAGTATAGTGATGCTCAGGTCTCTTTGATCAGAATCAACTTCTTGATTGTGTTCTTCCCCCAAGGTGGTACTGTCAGTAATGGGAATTGTCATACCCTTGGCCCCTATACATACAGCTAGGAGACAGGCATGTCCTAGCTGTCCCTAACTGATGACTGTGTCTAACTGTGTACATTCTGAGAGTGTGCCAGTTGACACGTATGTTTTGATGGTAGATATTACTGAATTTAGATTAGTCTTTTACATAAGACAGAAGCCACATCACAAAATAGGGTCAGGTCTGGAATGGGAGTATTTACAAGCCTGCTACCCCCAGGCAATTCGCCCCAATTAATCAAGGCCTCCTTAGGATGCAGAAGCAAAGAGCAGTGGCAGGAAGAAGCAAGTGTGTCCCCCCCCCCCCGCCCGGGGCTTAGCCAAGCCTGTTTGCAGCTTGGGCTTCTGGGAGTTCACAGACACAGCCATGACAGTCATTGGCATGGAGGGAGCCTGTTCTCCTCTGCTGAGCAAACACATCATTCCCAGTACACTCACCTGCTGTGCTAAGCTGGAGTGGTATGAGCAGCCACATTCTCACCTCGCCTAGATCTTACGCATCTCTTGGGTGGTGGATGCTGCACATCCAACAGCTCTTGAATCCTCCCTTGAGCTCTGTGCAGCTGACACTCAACATAGCACAAACTGGCTCCCTGTGCCATTTGCCCTCTATGTAAGAGACATCTAAGTATTAAAGAAACGTGTTAAAGGGCATGGAACATGGTGCCTGCATCGAGGATATTGTTCTAGTGAGGGCTGCTGTGGTTGAGAAAGGAGTTGGGTACCTCTCAAGGTTCGTATGATGGAAGCTCAGTCTATACTGTGAGCTTGAGGAGGAGGTGGAACCTTTAGGAGTTGGAGTTTAACTCTGTAAGGCGATTAGATCATGGAGGGCACTGCACCTGACTCTCTGAAACTGAGGGCTCAGTGAATCTTTCCTTTATAAGTCACCAAGCCTAGGGTATTTTGTTATAGCAATGGAAAGCAAACGCAAGAGTCATGCCTATAAATAAGCACACATGTATGAATGACTAAATTAGTGTGGTTGGATGTGAGCAGGGGGCATCTGTAAAAATAAATGCTATCAAGCTGAACTTGAGAATGGTGACAGAAGGTTCTAGAAGCAACTGGTGCTAAAGCTGAGTCTTAGGAGATGACTATTAGATGTTTACCGCCTTGCAAGGAGGTGTGAGTGAATGTGTGTGTGTGTACGCAAGTGTGTATGAGTGTGTGTGTATGTGTGTGACTGTGAGTGTGTGTGTGTGAATGTGTGTGTGTGGTTTTGTGTGTCCCTTTTCATGATTGTATCTTTATGACTCAGTGTCAACGGCTTCCCTGAATGGTCTCTGAATGTGGCCCAGGCCAGACGCAGAAGGCACCAGCCACTGTGTCTTGCTTAGTACACCACACACCCCACCACCACCACAGACGCATTGTACAGGAGTAACACTGGGTAGACAGTTCTCTTGAATTCTTCATCTTTAAGAGGGGCACAATAGCAAAGGGAGTGGGGTCCGAGCTCATGTTTTTCCTCCCTGCCATTACCTGGGTCTTTGGAGGCACAACTGCTCCCTCAGGTATTACCCTTACAAGACAATCCTCCTTCAGTAGCCTCCTTGTGTAGACAGCGGGCATCTTGTTGAACACATATACTGTCTCAGGTATTAGGCTGGGCAATGAGATTTGTCTAAACTCGGCAATCTACTCTTCAACCTTGCCTACCCTTGACAGACAGAATGTTTCATTAGAAGCACACACATGCTGCCCCCTCCTTTAGTATGTCCCCTAAGAGCTTCCATTCTGAAAAGAAATCCTAACCCCAGACCTTAACGTGTCATCCACGTGAAAACTGAGGTAATTCCTAAAATGATACTGACCTCTTTCTGACGGTCCCTGCCACACTTGAAGAAGACAGCCATGATTGCTCTCCCCTATTCCAGCAGCCCAAATAATCCAGGCCAAATCTTGAACTAAGTGTCTTCGCTTGGTTGACCATTTACCTGTTTAATATGGATTATCTGCAGGAGCTCAGAAACACACACCCCTTTCAACCTTCCCCTCTCTGTCCTTGCCACCTGACTCCTTTTAGATATGTGCACTGGTCCTCTTTCCAGGGGGCGTAGAGGCCAACTCAGACCTGATAGCAGTGACATCCATGGCTGTGCCCCCCAGACACCAGTGCCACCCTACGATAACATTTCCTGCAAGTTCATTCATTCTTTAAGAAAGATGTGTTTGTCACCAAGCACGTGCAGCATTTTCCCTGCTTTTGCTCTTGACCCTGAATGAAGATAGGGGGGCTCTCCCGAGCCAGGCCAGCCAGCCATGGGAGAGGCTGCCATTCGCAGCCTTGCACTGGACAAAGCTAGGGTTCCCTAGGCAACCACAGCGTGTGGTGTGCACGTTTGCAAAGGGATTTCCCTTCAGCACCCCCCCTCCCCGGGCCTCTCTCGCAACTCCAGAGCTCATCCCGATGTGTGGCCCCCCCACCTCATGGAAACATCTCTAAACAGGGTAAGAAAACAACAGTTGCGACTCTCATTTCATGATTGCATATTTGCAGACAACTGGTTTGCATTCAACAGGCAGGAAAATGTGAGTTGAGTGGGTGAATGAATTTGACTGCAAGCTGGTGCGCACTCTTGCGGGAGGGGGGAGGGGCGGCGGGGGGCGTTTTGCTCCTGGACATAGGCTAGTTTTGGTCCCAGGGAGTTTGGGGCTATAAAATGTGCCTTTGTCTGCGGGGAGGTGGGAGGATGGGGTGGGGCAGTAGAGAGGGACCTCTAGGGCTAATGTTTCTGCTTATCTGCTTATCTTTGTCTATTTATGTTGATGAATATACGGAAACCAGGCATTGCTCATTTCCAGGTTAGTGCCCGCGACTGCCATTAACACTTACTTGGAAGTGGTCTCTCTCTCTCTCTCTCTCTCTCTCTCTCTCTCTCTCTCTCTCTCTCCATCCTTTCCCACCCCCACCCCATTCCTTACTACACTGATGGAGGAGTGAGCACTTTTGTAGGAGTTCTGAAAGAATAAGCCGGGCTGGGAGGGTCACTAACACCTTGGTGAAAGACTTCCTCCTCACTGGGAGCCATGGAGCTGTTTGAATCCCAGTCACAGACCTGGGAGACCTCCTGTGTGTGGCTGGGTGTTGGAAGAAATGTCTGTCACTGACTTGGCAAATAGTTATCAACAGTTTCTATGGCGATTCAGAAGCAAAGCGTGCTACTCCAGTCCTGGCTCCTCTGTGCCTGGAGATGGGGGGTATGGGCGTTATTGGGATTGGGTGGAGAGAGGAGGGAAACCCATCAGCCCCTCTACCCTAGGACTTGAGCAGACACCAAGAATGCTAAAATGCTCCAGGAGATTGACCTCCAGGCTTTACAGTGTTGGAAGGAAGCAGAAACAGGTGCTGACACCAAAGGCAAAACATGAATCACTCTCCTTTTCTTTCATTTCTCCTTTCTCCTTCTGTTCCTTCCTTCCTGCTTGCTTGTTTTCTGTCTTTCTTCCTTCCTTTTCTTCCTTCCTTTTCTTCCTTCCTTTTCTTTCTTTCCTCCACATCTCCATTCTCCCTACTCCCTCCTTTGTTCTCTTGTCTTTGCCTTTTTTAAAAACCCATTTTCCTGGTGAGGTCTAAGCATGGCTGTTAATGGAAGTAACTACTTTGAGGGACTCCACGTTTAAATTGCTCACTGCATTATCCTCTTAACCACAGTTTTGAGTAACCTGATTTCTTTCATTCTGTGTTCAATTTTCCAGTAAACCCTTTGAGATGCGGACTGCACTGCTTTCATTGTCACATCTCAAAGCTAACCAATAACAAGCCCAGGGATGCTTAGAGTGTTCTATAGGTGTTTGTAGAATTCATTTTTTTTTTAAATGATGGATCTTATGTGGTCCAAGGCAGCCCTGAAATCACTGTATGAACAAGGTTAGCTTTGAACTACTGATCCTCCTGCCTCCACCTCCCAACTGCTGAGGTTATGGGTAAGAGCCATTATGTTAGGCTTTGAGTAGTCCCCTTGGGGAGCTGCCTGGTATATGGGGCTGGGGCCAGTCTGATCTGCTGCCTCGGGATCTGGAGGATATGTGACACTCCCCAGGAGTGAGACATCACTCCAGTTCCTTTGCTTCTGTTTCTCTAGTGACCACACTCAGATGAGAATCGCGTCACCGTAACTACATCGCTGAAGGTCTCAGCCTGGGGGAGAGCTGGGGAAAGAGAGGTGGGAGTGGTCAGGGGGCAGCAGCCCTGGAGAGGACTGTTAGGAAATGGGAAGACAGAACTCCAAAGAGGCTCAGGGCTTGGAAGATGGGTGGGGCAGGAGCTCAGAATGTACCATATTTCTCGGACCATAAGACACACTTTTTTTCCTCCAACAGTGGGAGGGTATTAGGGAGCACCTTATGGTCTGATTGCTGTTTTTACTGTTTTTCTTGTTTTATTGCTCTAAAAACTGGGTGCGTCTTATGATCAGGTGCGTCTTATAGTCCAAAAAAATATGGTAGTCTCTTCTAACTCTGACATCCTATGTCATGAAACTAATCTTGCCAGTTTTGGGTCACCTTTCCTATGTTGAGAACTTTTACTTTTGGAGGATAAGACAAGGTCCTGTCTTGATTTGTTCAAATGAAGGCAAGGAAGTTGTCTTGGTTCTGAGACAATGACATTCCTTGAGTGGAATGTCTGCCCTTGGCAGTGAGCTCTTCAATTCAAGCCAGCCACAGTCTGTCATCTGATTCCAGTATGTCCTTTCATGTACTCAGAAATCAATAGGTAATAATTGAAAGAATGTTCCTTTTCTCTGATAGAATGGATTAAAAGACAAAAACAAAAACAAAAAACAAAAGACTCCGCTCTAAAGAGGTAACATTTAAAAACCTTCGTCATTGGTTGAATGGAAAACAAGCTGTGCTGGTTCCAGGTAGGGGTGAGAGGGGACCATGAGTATGAAGCTCTTGATAAGCATGGGGCGAGGAAGCTTGGTGTGCTTAAACCAAAGTAGAGTATCTGGAACAGACAGTGATGCAGACGTGTGGTCAGAGGGTTTAGGGGAGGACAGTGTAGGTCTCCATCCCCAGAGGGCATCGTACAAACTGGTGGGAAGCTGTTGGACATATTTTTACACAGAAATGATGATCTCTGGTCATTCCAGCAACCATGGAGAGAAAGAGAAATATGTTCCAGAAACCTTATGTGCGATGTGGTTTATGTACAACAGGCTTAGAAATAGGGCAGCTTATATGGAAAATGATACGATATTTTGGAAATTTAGTTGTGTCCAGTGAACCTAGATTTGAGTCCTGACTCTGAGATTTATTCACCATATAGCAACATGGAAATGTCATTTAAATTCCAATATTGCCTGCCTCCATGAGTGCTAAAGATGGAGCAGCAGGAAAACATGCCAACTTAGAATAGATGTTTGAAATGATGACCCTTCCTGTCAGAGAAGCCTCAGGACCTCTGCACTGTAGGCCACAGATGAACAACACAGCCCAGATACGTCAGGCAGCAACCACTGCCATGCTCTACTCTCTGTATGCCACACCATGTGCCTCTGGAGAGGGAGTGGAAAGAGGGGCAGTAGTCTCTGCAAAGGCATGAAGCTGAGGCAGGGGAATGGACAGTTAGTGAAGTGTCTTCCTCACAAACAGGAAGACCTGAGAAAGAGATCCAGGTCTTCTGCAAAAGGCTGGGTGTGGTCACATGAGTTTGTAACTCTCCTCTGTGGGGCAGATCTCTGGAGCCTGCTGGCCAGTGTAGTTAATCAGTGAACACTGGACTGGGAGAGAGACCCTGTTTCAAAAGACAAGGTGAAGACTGATTGAAGAAGACACCTGATGTTGACCTCTGGCCTTCACATAACATGCATACATACCTATATGCACAGGTGTACACACACACACACACACACATACATGTGCACACACCTGTGAAACTGGTTGAGGTCAGGGCTGTGAGGCAGGGATAGATTCTCTACTCCTGAATAGTATTGTTTAATTATATATCATATATTAACTATATACACAGTTACTATATAGTTAATATATTTAAAGTTAATATATAGTTAAAGATAATATAGTTAATATATTATAATGTAAGATATACATCTATTATAATCAGCAAACAATGGTCTCCAAGGACAATCTGGGTTTGTAAATAATACTTTATTGGAACATAACCATACTCATTCATCTACATCCTTTCAATGACTGTTTTAGTGATTTTACAGAGAAGTAGAATACAAGCCACAAAATCTCTCTGGGCTGCAAAGGACGAGATAGTCATTCACTGGCCCTTTATAAGGGATGCTTGCAAGGCCCTGGTCTCCACTGCCCTGTTCTATTATTGACATAGCTCTGCTGCATTAGCTTAGGGTGCCAGAAAACAAATGGCCATAACCAAGCAGCAGGATGGAGAAATTTTCCTGGGAGAGCACAGTCCTGGTGGGGACTTCAGTGAGAGACCTCAGCCACCAGATTCCAGAAAAATAAGACACTGTTCACCTGGGAAAGGCA
Source organism: Acomys percivali (assembly GCA_907169655.1). Lineage (NCBI taxonomy): Eukaryota > Metazoa > Chordata > Mammalia > Rodentia > Muridae > Acomys > Acomys percivali. The sequence goes on from OU015746.1 coordinate 30,614,530, forward strand.
AGACACAGGCTTGTGTGGGTGTGTGAGCCTGAGTGGTGAGGAAAGGAGCGTTGAATCCTTGCCCCTGGCAACTTTGGCTTCAGAATCAGCTATAGAAAGTGCAGGAGGAGGAGAGTGGAGGGGGAGGAGAATGGAGGGGGAGGAGAGTGGAGGGGGAGGAGAGTGGAGAGGGAACAGAGTGGAGAGGGAGGAGAATGGAGAGAGAGGGTAGTGGAGGGGGAGGGTAGTGGAGGGGGAGGAGAGTGGAGGGGGAGGAGAGTGGAGGGGGAAGAGAGAGGAGGGGGAGGAGAGTGGAGGGAAAGAGAGTGGAGGGGAAGGAGAATGGAGGGAGCACAGAGTAGAAGGGGGAAGAGTGGATGAGGAGAAGCAGAGTGGAGAGGGAGGAGAGTGGAGGGGGAAGAAAGTGAAGGAGGAGGAGAGTTGTGAGGGAGGAGAGTGCAGGAGAGATCCTGGCACTATCTCTACTTAAGTTGCTTGATTTGGTTGCGACTGTCTGGGCCTCACCTATCAGTGAACAGTCTTACACACCAGAGAACATCACCCGATATACCTATCCAGATGACTAATGCCAGCACAGTAGGGAATAATATTTGTTTATTCGCAGAGACCAACAAAAATGCTTACGGAGCTCTCTGTGGCTCCTCCTTTTCACCTTAAGACTTCAGTATACTGGAGGAATATGGTGTCTTTTTTTTTTCCCTCAAGATTTATTTTATGTATGAGCGCTTTATCTGCATAAACACCTGTATGCCAGAAGAAGGGGTCAAATTCCATCACAGATGGTTGTGAGCCATCATGTGGTTGCTTGGAAGTGAACTCAGGACCTCTGGAAGAGTAGACAGTACTCTTATTTGCTGAACATCTCTCCAGCCCCCAACTATGATGTCTTGACAGTGACCATACCCATGCCTGGCAGGTTGGCCTCTTTCTTTGCTATCCATGATCCCATTGATGCACTTAGATTGTCCCTTCCATGATGAAGCCACAGACTGTGAACATTCCAGTGTATTCAGTCTTGTAAGTGAACATTTCCTTCCTTCAAGGCGTTAAGCTAGAATTTGTAGATATGTTTATGTGAGGCAGCAAGAGTCAGAAGGAAGGGCAGGCTTCCCTTGACTTGGTGTGTGGAAGTGGAACTTTCCATTTGCCCCAAGGTGTTCCTCTTCACTTCCAGTCTCAGACTCTCCTTGTTGCCTTAAACAGTGGAAAGTGACTTGTACTGTCCAGCAACTCCAGAAAATAGACATACAGTGCTGTGTGTTTTCCTGGCACTATTTGCTCTCCAGCCAGCTTCCGTGCAGGACACCCCAGCTTTCTACAATGCCAAATCATTTCCCAGACCCCTCAGCCATGGCATTTCAGAGTGCTGCTATCTCTTTCCACAAATCCAGTGAACAGGTGCATTCATTTTTCACTTGCTCAAAATGCCTCAGCCATTATGAAGACCATGGACAGGGGCCAGCTTAGAGATGCAACCTTAAGGCTCTAGTAAATGCACAGCCTGAGCAACTGCTCCCACAAACACAAACATGAGGATTTTGCCTCATTCTTAGAAGTAGAGCAGTCACTATGAGAACAGTTGTCACTACAACTAATTCCAGAAAGACTTGTCCTCCTCACTCAGACCTTGTGAAAAAAAGAAAGGAGAAAAAGACAAACTCTGGCCTGGGGAATGCCACAGTCAGCTAAGTGCCTGCCATGCAAGCATGAAGCCTGAGTTCAATCTCCAGAACATACGTTAAAAAAAATAGCATGGCATGGTGGCACACACCTTTAATCTCGGCACTTGGGAGGCAGAGTCAGGCAGATGGCTGTGAGTTCGAAGCCAGCCTGGTCTAAAGTGAGTCCAAGACAGCCAAGGCTACACAGAGAAACCCTGTCTCAAAAAGTAAATAAATAAATAAATAAATAAATAAATAAATAAATAAATAAATCAGGGGTATTCTAACTGGAATCCCAGTGCTGGGAGGTGGAAAGGGAGATTCCTGAGTTTTAGAGGCCAGCTAGCCTAGCCTAATTGGTAGATTCCAAGCCAATAAGGGAACCTGTGTCAAAAAAATAAGAAGGCCAGGTGTGGTGGCACACGCCTTTAATCCCAGCACTCAGGAGGCAGAGGCAGGTGGATTCCTGTGAGTTCAAGGGCAGCCTGGTCTACAAAGAGAGTTCCAGGACAGCCAGGGCTACACAGAGAAACCCTGTCTCGAAAAACCAGGAGGTTGATCTCTAGCCTCCAGGCATACCTGCACACACTTTTCATACCTACATGAACACACACACACACACACACACACACACACACACACACACACACACA
>OU015746.1:30623088-30642680 GCA_907169655.1 Acomys percivali
TTTATTTATTTATTTATTTATTTATTTATTTATTTATTTATTTATTTAAGACATAGCTTTTTACATATCAAAGCTGGCAGAGCTGGACCCCAGGCAGGCCCACACAAACTGATGCACCAACCAAGGACATTGCAAGCAGAGGACCTAGACCCCCTGTTCAGATGTAGCCAATGTAGCTCATTCTCCACATGAAGAAAGGGGGAGTGGGAGACTGCTTCTGACATGAACTCTGGTGCTCATGATATGATCACTGCCCCTTAGCACAGAGGCCCTGTGGGGAGCACAGAGGAAGGGGATGCAGGCTATCCAGATGACACCTGATAAGTTGTGACCAGATGGTGGGGGAGGAGGACCCCACTGGTTAGAGGTCTAGGGGAGGAGGATAGCGTGGAAAGTGGGGGGAGGGTGGGACTAGGAAGATAAGAGTGAGGGGATTATAATCGAGATGTAATGTGAATAAATTGTAATAAGAAGAAATAAATATCAACAATCTGGGGGTTATCAGACTCATCATCTGAACATGGCAAAGGCTCTGCATCACTATTATGAAATTAAAGTTTATGTGTACTTTTGATATGAGCATGCACTTTGGATATGCCTGTCATTCTGCTAAACAGTTTAAAGATGAGTAAACCCAATAGCAATTCTCCCCAAACTCAAATGCAGCCTGATCCTTTCTAGTCCTTCATGTTCTATCACTCTCTAGCCCAAGCCTTGAAGCCCATGTATTTATTTTGTGCACTGTGTAGATAGGGGGGGGGGGGGGGGGGGGGCAGGTGGAATCTGTGTGTCTCATTCTGTGCATGTCTATTTGTCTCTGTATGCGAGTACAGCCATGTGTGTGGTCAATCTTGATGGGAGTCCTGACCTCCCACATTATTTCAGACAAGATGCCATTGCTTGCCACTGCATAAGCTAGTCCATCTCCGGGGTCCCTCTGGTCTGCACTCCTGCCCACCATAGAAGTACTGGAGTTATAGATGTGCACCGCCACTCCCAGGTTTACATGGGTTCTAAGGATTTGAACTCAGGTCCTCTCTCTTGCATGGCAAGTACTTGACTCAGATCCTACAATTTACTCATTGGAAAGTTATTTACAGACATCCAGAGAGTCAGCAACACCTGCCACTCTAACTGGTGTTGTACAGGCTCTTCTCTATTGTACAAGATTGCTGCTATTGTTTAGACCTTTCACCACTCTCAGCAGAACTGGATTTGAGCAAGATAAATCATTTCCTGTTTCGCCTCCTTGCCCAGGAAGTGAGTTTCACAAAAGATTGAAATTCAGTCTTGTCTGAGTAACATATCTTATATACTCAAGCTTCTCAGAGTCCCCGTGAAAGCTATAAAACATGTCAGGAGTAGGCACAACATGTCCTGCCTTGCCTCTGATTCAGCTGAGGAGGATGCTTGGCACCAGAAAGAGCAAACATTTGGGTGCTGGGCTCATCTTTTTCCAGTTTTCTTCTGAGTGTTTGGCACTTTTTTTTTTTTTTTTTTTTTTTATAAAAAAGGCAACTTCAGCCTAGAACACAGATTACTTAAACATAGGATTAGATAGGAGATTTCTTGGGGAAAAGTTCTTTTCAACAGTACTTTCTAGAACAGCAAAATTGATCTTGTTGAAGTGTAACAACGTGAGGCTCCTCGGTTGCAAGCAGAATTCTTCCTCCTCTGTTGTGACCATGCCCACACACATCCTTGTGACCTCCTCTGTCCTCAATGGGGTCCTGCCATGGGATTCTGAACTCTCCTTTGGAATCAGCCTGACCCTTCCTGCCTATGATTTCCACAGGTCAGTGAGGCACCCTGCCACTGTCCCCTCAGTATCACCTCCTTTGTGAAGAATGTGTGGGCTTATTCTCCACATGACTGCTGTTCAAATGCACTAGGTTTTCTCATTCTGTAGTATGGGGGAGGGGGCTGGGGGAAGGGAGGAACTGGGGCTGGCAGAGGAGAGAGAGCAGGGAGACTTTGTTCTAGTGCTTGCTAGACTTTGGGGAAGTTGTTTTCTCTCTCTAGGTCTGAATCCCTTTGAACGTGGAATGAAATAACAGGGCAAGAACCAAAGATGGCCGATGGATGACAACCAGGCACCATGATATTCGTTCAGTGCCCTTGCAATTTATTATGAGCAGGCTTTTGCCTTGGCCTTAGTGAACTTCAAAACCAGTCTGAAGCCACTTCCAGCAGACCACTGTTAATCTTTAGACAAAGCCCTTGGACCTCCCTTGAGGGATAATCTCTGAGCTGCCCATCTCTGACATACCACAGTTCTATGGTCCTTTTTACATCCTAACCATGCACTACTCTCGCTACAAAGCCTACAGTGCAGCCAACAGCATTTTGATCATGGCCTTCAAGTGTGTTTGGAACATTCTAGACCTTTGGAAGCCCTCTCATTTCACAGCTTCCCTGTCTTCTGTCAAAGTCCTACCCATCCTGCACAGCTCTATTTCCTGAACCCTTTGCTGTCACCCCAGCATGTGACCACATCCTCCACTCCTGTACCTCTGAGCCCTGCCCCCTTCAGCTGAAGAATATTTTGAGGACAGACTCCACATCACTTACCTAGCTATGTTTATATGGTGTTCTTAGCTTAACGCCTGGAATTTCCAATCTGTGTGCTAATTCCAGTCCTTCCTATCAGTTCTTGAGAGTCCCCAAACAAGACACTGAACCTCACTGATACTCAAGACAGCCTCCACTACCTGTCCCCCAGCTAAAACAGCCGGTTAACATCCTGGAGAGCAATTACCTCCTTGTTGAACAGAAGGAAGAAAGGAATGAGCACGCGCACCTGAGGTTTATCACGGCTTTGTGATCATGACTTTCCTTTGTGAGGAAGATAAATGAAGGAGGCTTCAGCATCCTGCACTTGTGTCATCCAGAACAAACGAAATCCCCAGTGCTCAAGAAGGGGGGGGGGGGGAAGGAGAGAAAAGATTATCATGTAAGCCACACTCAAAAGAGAAGTGGCCTGTGTCAGGTAGCCACAGAGCCAACCTCAGTGGGCCTGGGAAGTGCAACCTTCCGTATACTCAGAAAGACAGGTAAGCCCCTCTTCTGAGGACAACAGTGCCTAATGTGGAGAACCCTTGGGAGAATTCTATGTAACCACTGATCTCTACCACTGGCTGGCACCTTTCCTCTTTTCTTCCTGATAAACTTGGGTTGAGGCAGACATATATTTATGGGCTGATTAGTCACAAGTGATGGGGACACCTAAGTTGAGGAAATGCGTCTATCTGGTTGGCCTGTGGGTATGTTTATGTGGCATTTCCCTCAGTGTTGATTGGTGTGGTTGGGCTCAGCTCAACTGTGGGCAGTGCCACCCCTAGGAAGGTGGTCCTGGGAGACATAAGAAAGGTAGCTGAATATGATCCTGGGAGCAAGCTGGAAAACACGGTTCCTCCATGGTTTCTGCTTGAGTTCCCCCCTCTGACTTCCCTCAATGGAAAACTGTGATTGGGACACAGAAGCGAAATAAACCCATTTCTCCCCAAGTTGCTTTTGGTTGTCGTGTTGTTTATCACAGGGAGGAAAAAAACTAGGGCAATTTATTATTACTTTTCCATTTAAAATTCAAGCCTTGGTGCAGAGTGCTCAAGAGGTATTCACTAAGTAATTTTAATGAGAAATTTGCAATTATTTTTCCCGAGCCATCTTCAGTTCACAGGGAATGAATTTTTGAGTGTGTAGAGATTAACCAGTCTCTTGCAAAATTAGTCTGGCATTTGGGGCAGTTGTCCTTTCTACAATCTACATAAAGCACCAAAAATACCTTGTTTTTTCCTGTTTTATTTTCCTTTAGTTTAGAAATCCCCCACCCCACCCTGGGTTTGTTTGGTTTTGTTTTTCACACTTTCCGAACATAGAGAACTTGTTAATAACTATATTTCATCATTATTCTAATGCAAGGTGTCAGCATGCTGCTAATGGTTCCACACAGAGCCCACTTTTCTTCCTTTTGCAGCAGGGCCATTCTAAGAGTCCCCCAAACTCCCTTGCAGCAAGGTAGCTGGGGCAAAACCCGAGTCAACCTCATACGACACAGTGTCTACCCCATCAGACCAGAGTGTGATTTACCATTTTTCAGAGAGTGAAAGAGGAAGAGGAACAGACACACACACACACACACACACACACACACACACACACACATGGGGGTGCTCTGGTTCATATGGCCAGGTGGCCTGGGCCTTGACCTCTGCTGCACACCAGCCTGGGCTGATACAGAGGCAGATGTACAGAGCGCACAGATGCACAGGGAAGTTCTGCAGATTTTGGGGGGCATTTGCCCTCACCAGTTCCTAATATAACCTTCAGCCTAAAGTTTTCTTTTTTTTCTTCTAAAAATATTTTTACTTATTCTTTGAGCATTTCATAGAATATATTCTGGTGATGTTCATTCCCATCCTCAACACCTTCCAAATTTTACCCTACCTTCATAGCCACCTAATTCCATAGGTTTTTTTTCCCCTCTCTCAAACAAGTAAGCAAGCAAGAAAAACAACAGAACCAAACCAAAATGAAGTTCCTACATATGGGGCTTGACTTGTACTATGGTTGTCACTCCATTGATGAAAAACAGATCTTCCCTTCTCCCAGAAGCTATCAGCTCTTGCTTAGGAGAGGGACTTTGTGCCCATTTCCCCGCCTCCATGCTTGGCTCTGTGACTGGCTTGAGCTTGTAAAGGTCTTGTGCATGCTCTTACGTGTGTGTATAAGTCCCTGTTGTGCCCAGAAAACACTGTTTTATGAAGTCACCCACAACTTCTAGCTCTGAAAGCTTCCTCTTGACACATCTTTGTGGACATCTAAGCCTTGAGGGGAGGGGTATGATGCATTCATCCATTTAAGGCTGAGAACTCCAAACTCTGTCACTCTTGCTCATCGTCATGATGTGGCTCTGTGTTAATTATCACCTACGGCATGAAGCAGTTTCTCTGAAAAGGTTGAGTGAGGCAATATGTTGTACACTATATGTATAGCATTGTGTCATTAGGAGTTGTTTGCTAATGTTCATTCAGCAGAATAAAAGTAGTATGTTTTCACCCTAGTGACCACGACCCCATCTAGTCTCAGGACCATGGCCTCATTTACCAGTGTCAGGGATGGGTCCCATTTTGTGGAGGAAGCTATTAGTTCAGTTTTGGAAAAGTGGTTGATTACTCCCATAACATTTGCACCAGTGAGTGTCTTTTGCAGGCAGATCATAATCGTAACTTTCAGGGTTCGTAGTTGGGTGGGACTGATGATTAAGTTTTCTCCTCTAGAGGTATGTGTATCACTGGCCAGCACCATGAACAATAGCTGGCAAGGGTGATGCTTCCAGTTGAATACCAGCTAGATTTCTCCATGTCTTAGGATGTAAGTATGTGGTGTCTCAGTACTAGGGCCGTATTAACAAATTTAGGAAGATAACCAATAGCGTTGGCAATAGCTTGTAAATGTTTGGGGGCTCTATCAGCTTCCTTTGGCCAACCATTGAAAAGGCTGTAACCCTTTCTTTGTACTGGGGGATTTTATTTGGTTGTATACGATGTCTAGTTGTGGTACTGCCCCCCACCATTATATGGTAACTTTATTCAAATTAATTGTATATGTATATATTTAAAGATGTTTCTACAGTAGTAGGCTACCATATGGCTTTCAAAGAGTTAGATTTTGTTATCATTCTCCATATTCCCTCCCCTTCCCTGGCATCCCATCCCCATCCTCACTTATTCTTCAGTTCTAATTTCTCTTTTATTCCTTTGTAACATTAGAACCCCCCTTTTTTTTTCAGATGATTCCCTCCTCTTCCTGGGCCCTTCCTAGCTACCCAACCTCTGTTGGCACTCTAAATGAGACACACATACCTAAAGCATAAATGTTAACATCTACATGCAACATTTGTCTTTCTGGGCCAGTTTACCTCACTCAGGATGTGACTAGCTCCATCGTGTGAACATTTCATAATTTTGTTTTTATTAACAAAATGTATCACATTTTTATATATACATTTCTCAGTTGATGGTACCTAGGTTGTTTCTAATTTCTGGCTATTATGAAGAGAGCAACAATGAGCATAGATTACTAAGTATTTCTATAGTAAGATGACGATCCCTTTGGGTACATGAGCAAGAGTGGTCTAGTGAGATATGGGGTAGATCTATTTTCAGCTCTTTCAAGAGCCCCTCACTGTGACGGTATCAATTTACACTCCCACCCATAATGAGTAAGTATTCTCCTTTCCCCATATCTTTGCCATGATCTGCTGTCATTTGTTTTATTAATCATGGCCATCCTGGCTGTGATAAGATGAAATCTCAAAGCAGTTTTAATTTGCACTTCCCTGATGGCTAAGGATACTGACCATTTTTAAAGTATTTCATGGCCATTTGTGTTTCATCTTTAGAAAACTCTTTGTTTGGTTCCATGCTTCATTTTTAATTGGGTCATTTGTTTTCTTGACATTCAGGGATTTTTTAAAAAGCCATTTGTATGTTGTTCGTACAAACCTTCTGTTAGACATATAATTTATAAAGTTTCTTTCCCATTCTGTAGGCTGTCTTCGTTTGAGTGATGGTGTCCTCTCCATACAGAAGCTTTTTAGTTTAGTAAGGTCCTTTTTATTAATTATTGATCTTAATGCCTACACTATCAGAAACTAGTCAAGAAACTCCTTTCCCATGTCAATGAATGCAAGCGTGTGCTCCACTTACTCCTCTATCAGATTTGGGCATCGGGCTTTATGTGGAGATCCTTGATCCCTTTGAAGCTGAGTTTTGTGCAGGATAGAAATCGAGATATATGTTTGTTCTTCTACATGCCAGCTTATTTCTTTAATTAATTTAACTCAAGACTTTCTATTATTTTTATAAGAAATCACCCTAACTGAAACTGATGCTCTGATCAGTTTTATGTTTATATGCTCTTTAGCAAAATTATTATAGAGGGCCATGTGGCTGAGGATTTTGGGAAAAGGTGACTTTGGGAGAAGCAGAAAGCACTAGGGCTTAGGGGTCTCAGAGACTCGCTATTCTCTAAAAGCCTACCCTTGCCCATCATGGTTGAGTGGGTGGCAAGGCCTCCTTCCCAGTTGAGCTCCTAAAGACCTAGGGTCATCTTTGGTCCCAGTTGAGCTCCTAAAGACCTAGAGTCATCTTCTCTTGTCTCCCTTACTTAACTGACAGCAAATGCAAATACCTTCAAATTCTTTTCAAAATCAACAGACTCTCCTCTTCCCCCATGGCCACACCCTGTCCTATGCTACAGCCATATCTTGCATGCTACTTCCCTGTTTGTGTCTTGAGTGAATCCAACCCCGCATCCCAGTTAAAAAATGTTATTTATTTATTTATTTTTTTTTTTTAGAAACATAGAGAGTTTGAGAGTGGAATTGGAAACAGGAGGCTTAGACCATGGCTTCGGGATTTTGTGGCTGTGAAGAAATCAGAAAAATCCTTTACTTTGCAGTGTCATGGTCTCCAGGAGTCTGGTTACTATTTGAGGGTGTTGATGGCAGACTTGGGCATGAAGGAAGGAGTGGGAATAACTGAGAAGCAGAAAGACAGCACCAGAGACCTCTTGGGGAGGGTGTTCTTCTTCAGAACAAAAGGAGAAGGGCAGTGGAAGGAGGGGCGGGAGTCTCCCTCCAAAATCTTTGCATTTCTTAGAATAGGAAGTAACATGTCTACCAGAGTCAGAGGCAGGGATGGAGGTGCCATGCCCAGGCAAATGAGAAGAGCACAGGAATGTGAAATAGGCTTGGCCCAGAGGACTGAGCTAGCCTCATGGCCCTCACCGGAGACACAGCCCAGCTTTCCAGAGCACTTGGCCTGGAGGTGATGCTGACAAAGTGAAGGGAGATGTGCTGTTATATCTGTGCTGGCAGAGAGGGTGCTCCCTATTGGCAGCATTTGGGGTGGCCCTAAGGATGTTTAGGTTAAGAGAAAGATAGGTCAAGAGTGGTTCATCTCTATGTCACAACCCTATGATGCTAACACAGCAGGCAGTTGCTTCGTGTTGAGCCAGTACTGGGCCATAGGAAGCTAAGCCTTCGGACACTGTGTCCACGGATCTTGTCCTTAGTCACCCAATGAGCCACATGGACAATCCTTAAGAATCGATCAGTAGCAGTCACACTGTGGACAGAAAAGCTTGCAGACTCTGCCTCATTCTAGGTGTACAGTCAGTTCCTGTTTGAGACTCAAGCCTCTGTGTTCTTTCTTTGCTTAAGTTAAAGAAAAGGGAATGGGGGAGAGAGAAGAAGAAAGGAACCAGAATGAGAAAAGAAAAAACTGAAAGCATCTTCAAGACATAAACTTGGGGCTAGAGAGGTGGCTCTGGGCTTAAGGGCACTCATTGCTCTTACAGAGGACCCAAGTTTGACTCTCAGCAGCAACATGGTGTTTCATGATCATCTGTATCTCAAATTCTAGGGGATCCAATGCCCTCCTCTGACCTCCATGGGCACCAGGCATGCACATGGTATGCAGACCTACATGCAGGCAAACCACTCACATGCAAAATGAATAAATATAATATTAAAAATCTTAGGATGAAAGAAAATGATGACTATTGAAAACTTACATCCACTCACTCATTCATCCATTCAGGCGGTATACATTGAACTTGAATATATTCTGTGTGATTCTAAAGATACTAAAACAAATAAGACAAGCCCTTTTTCATGTAGGGTCACCTGCTCAGAATAGACCTGAGATAGTCAAGTAAGTAATTGCCAGTACAAATACAGAATTGTTCAATCTGGAAGAGCAAAGGAACAAGTGAAAGTGTCCTCGGGGAGCAGTTAGGATGTGGCAGTTAGAGAGGTCATGAGGACACGCTTCAGGTCAGTCTGAGAAATGTATTAAAATGTCGTAACAGCCTCACCTTTCTCTTTCTATGTCCCTGCCCCTTCCCCCTTCACACTCATGTCCTCAAGTTGATGTAAGTCCTGGGAAATAGGAACAGCTTTTAGAAGTATGTTCTGGAACTGGGAAGAGTACCAAACAGAAGATTTCCCCAGAGCCAAGTGGCATAAGGCTAAACTCCAATGAATAAGTTTGTGGGAGTCTTAGAAAGAAGTAGGAGTTGGCACAGAATGTATATTCTTTGGGAAATGACTGAGGGTGCGGGGGGGGGGGGCATCCCTGTGAGTCTCTGTGGGCAACCACCTTATTTCCATCTCTTTTGACGGTTTATCTCTTCCCTGGAAGTATTGAGAGACTAGAGAGGCAGAGATTGGAGCAAGGAGTGTGTGATCCCTGCAAGAGGAAGAATCTATTACAGTCTCCTGTCTCCAGCAGACAAGCTAAGAGTCTGGGTTCTCCCTCTGCCTTCAGAAGCTAGTATCTTCTTCCCAGTAGGTTTTTGCAAACAGAAGGTCTATAAGCACAGGTTAGCCCAACTGTATCATCAGTATTCCGGGTAGTCATATTGTTTTTCCCCAAGTTTTCTGTCCATTTGTGTGTGAGTCAAATGCCTCATTTTCCATAAACAGTAGTTGAACAGAAGAGGAAAATCCAAAAGGCCAGGGCTGGCGCTTGACTCTTTAGAAACTGCCAGGGAAAAAATGCCTTTTCTCCATTTGACATCCCTGTGAGAAGTGCCCAAGCCTCTGCGATGGTGGGGTTCCACAGCTGGGCAGCAGCATCCTGGATCTGCCTGGATCCGCACATGGGCCCATTAGCTCCATCCCCACACAGATGTCCATACGGACGAGACAGTGAACATCAGGGAAGCATGTGGCTGATGGGACTGAAGCACTACCCAGACAAACAGTGAGGCTTTCAGGATGAACTTCCCATCTGGCAGAGCCAGCAACGGAAGCAAAAAGGAAAGGCCTCTACCCTAGCCTTCACTCTGACCTTCAACCTCTCTAATTAAGACCTTAATCTCCAGCCTCCTTCATGTATTTGGTATTGCCAGGAATAACAGCAAAAAAAAAAAAAAAAAAAAAAAAAAAAAAAAGTATTTTGTTAAATTGAAAAGGGAAAAAAAATTTAACTCTTTTTACTTAAGTCTGGAAAGTTTTTTTTTTTCTAGGAAAGGGGCGGAGCTCTTCTCCTTTCTTTGCTTGTGAACTGTAGGAAAACTATGACACTCTTTTTTTTTTTCCTTAAAAGCCCCACCAAGCTGCCTTCCTCTAAAGCCTGTAAGTGCTTCCCTCCTCCCCTTGTGTGTGGTACGTGCTCTGTGGCATGACCTCTGGTGTCTTTCTTTACCATTCTCTTCTGGATCACCAAGAGACAAGGTCTCTCACTGAACTGAAGGCTTTCTGTTTTCCGCTAGACTGACCGACCAAATAGCGCTCAAGATCCACCTGTGTCTACCTCCCAAAGCTGGGGATTCGAACTTTGGTCCTTGTGCTTGTAAACCAAGTGCTGTTATCCACTGAGTTTGGCTCCTGGGCCCCTTATCTGAATCTTGATCACACTGGATGAAACAGCAAAGCTCTGCCAGGAGGAACATTTTCTATCAGCTCAGAACCAGGAAGCCGAAAACAGGTTGGCATGCTCAGGATGACAAAGGCAGGGCCGTGGAAGTTGTCAAGGTCAGCACTAAGGGATAAAGGCAAGGAGCCAAGGGAAGGGTACCACTCACACATCCACATCACCCAAGCTCACAGTTAATTAGGAAGCAGGGGAACTGTTGAGAAGATGGAAGTATGAGCCCACGGCCTCGAATGATCTCCTTTCTCCTGGCAAGCCAATCAGGCCCTTGCAGAGAATTCACTGGAGTCGGCTTTCTCAGCTGGCCTCTGCTCACACGGTCTCTAGCCAGCTACCAGAGAGTGGCAGCAGGTCTTTCCTTTCCCTAGGGTGCTTGTGGCATCTGTAGTCTGATCCACACGTGGTGCCCTCAGAAGTTTTCAGGCACCACCTCGGTGACATGAAGTTCTACAGGGCAGGACAAAAGCAAGATGTCACTTATACCTGTAACTGGGCTCCTCACCCATGCACCAGCCTCTGTCTTAACCTCAGTCAAATCCTTAAGCCTGGGCACTTCACCAGGACAGGCAGGTAACTTTTCATGACTTTACCATAGCTTTAGCATGCTGTCTTCATTGTCAGTCTGTCCTCGGTTGCTCTTGAATCTCACTTTCAACTTCCTGCCTGGCTCTAGGCCTCTGAGATCCCCACTGGAGGTCACTCACACAGTTTTGACTTCAGCCACCACTGACCTCTGGCCAGGTCTGATAGAAACAGATACCCAGAATGCATTTCCTCAAATGACATTCTTTACAGTCCTGAAGTCTTGCTTGAATATTCTGAATCAGTAAGGCTTCCTTGCTCTTCCTACTGCCCTAATTAATAATCTGATCAATTGATTGTGTGTGTATATATATATATGTATATATATTATACATTTATTATATATATATTGGTGTTTTAAGACAAGGTTTCTCCATGTAGCCCTGGCTGTCTTAGAACTCATTCTTTAGACCAGGCTGGCCTCAAACTCAGAGGTCAGCCTGCCTCTGCCTCCCAAGTACTAGGATTAAAGGTGTGCACCACCACCGCCGAGCATGTCAGTGCCTTTCTAAATCTCTGGAGAACTTTGCATTTTCCAACTCCACGAACTTGATGAGTCTCCCCAACCCCCCATCCCTAAACACATACTCCCACACTCTCTCCCACATACTAGCACGTCAATAGCAGGGCCAGAGTTTGTGTCTGTTTTGCTCTCTAGTGCCTCTCCAGTCCTAAGAACAATGTCTGGCACCCCAAAAGGACCCAATCAATGTTTGATGAACGTGGGAACACACACTGGGCAATGTTGAAAATGTGTTTGCTGGGACCACAGGAGCCATCCGATTGTGTGGCTAATGGTCTCCATCGTCTGCCTTCAGTATTTCCTGTTTACTGGTGTAGAATCCTGCAGGTTCCAGGCTTCCATCCAGCTTCCTCTGTACTTGTCCTGCTGGCTTTGTTGCTATGTCCCAAGAATCCTCGAGTCACCCAGATGCTGTAGGTGGGAGGAAAGGTATAGTAGCCCTTTCGGGGGAGCTGTCATTTCTGTCTCATGGGCTTTCACTGAGCTGGCCATGGAGTCAGACGTCATGGAGTTATAGTTGCTAGCAGGCTGTTAGGGAGATTTCTGTTAGCCCAGCCAGGGGACACTAGAACCTAAGCTAACTGCTGGTGAATGGGTACAGCTGTCACGTTCCTATTCCGAGATGGTCGAACTGGAGGAGGAAGCAAGTAGCTGTGGCTGATCTTTGAAGCCAATTGTTTGTAGCATCTTTGGCTGGACCTGATCCGCTGTGTACTGCCCTTCCTTGTGCGCCTTCCTGTGCCTCCGGGATGATCTTTCCCCACCTGGGCATCAGTAGGATTTGTGGCTGCTTCCTTCCTGCCATGTGGATCAGCTGTTAGTGCCTGTTAAGGATCCTGTAATTAGAGGCCAAGAGCTACAGCTCTTGCTTAGCATTTTGCCCAAACAAGGCTCTGGGGACATTTACTGCCCACTTCACCTCACATCCAGTCATTTACTCTCAAGTCAGACAAGTGAAGATGAACAAAAATTTGGACCCTAATAATATCCCCCCTCCTATCTACTTCTCTCCCCTCCACTGACTAGAGGTCAGAGATTGAAAACCAAATTCAACCCTGGAGAATTGGCAGGAGCTGGGAGGGAGGGGGAGGAGGCTTAACCCAGGTTGAAAGGAGCCTGCAGGTACAAGCCTGTGCACTCAAGAGAACCTCGTTCAATTGCATCAGTGGGAAGGAGTTGGTTAGCTCTCTGTGTTACTTTATTCGTGTGTGTGTGTGTGTGTGTGTGTGTGTGTGTGTGTGTGTGTGTGTGTATGATGTAAATCCATGTGACTGAGCAAGGAAGGGTTAAAGAGACGAGGCAGTATGGGATCGGAGGGAAGTTAGAGTGGGATCTACTTGGGTCACTTGGTTTCATGCCAGGCTTTGCTAGCCAGCTGGAGAGAGGGAGTTTAAAACCCTGGTAAAGAATTTTTTCCTTGGTCTGAGCATTGTTTAAATTCCTGAAGTGGGTGATCCCTGTAATAAATACTTTGAACTTGGTGAGACGGATGTATTTACGAACTCAAGTTTGAGGTTTGGATTTGATGGGTATGGGTTGGGGAGCTCATGGGATCGGTGTGTATGTGTGTTATAAGGTATGCTGGTTCCTGCTTGGCATGCAGGAGAAGTTAAACGAATTCCATGTATAGCAAGGCAGGCTTCTCTCGACATCCCTTGTGGTTGCCTTGTCAAGGGTTGGGTCTCACCCTGTGTTTTGAATATGATTGACCTCAAAAGATGCTAGAGGAGAGGGGGAAATTCAGTCTTCACTTGTTCTCGCTCACTTGTATGTGAAGGAAGCGTTGAACCACGTCACCTGCTGGGTGTGACGGAAAGCAATCTTGCAGTCGTGGAAGACCGGGGAAGAAATGAGCACTTAGTCCGTGCTATATATTCTACCTACATTACAGGTCAGACAGCCATTATGTATTTATTGTAGGGAAAAAAGTATAGAAAAGATTGTATCATTTGAAGTATGGGCTCTTTGAGAACACAGAATCTCTTGGCCAGATCAGAACATGCTATAGTCCCTTTAATATAATACTACAGTCTCAACCCGGCCACTGCTTGAGAAAACAAGTGACCCAGGTGATTAAAAGGAAGCAACTGGAGCTGTGTTGGCTCTCAGCTACCATTGCCATCTGAATTGTCAAAAGTGCTCATGCACAGAGCCATGACTAGAATTGACCACTCTCTTGCTATGAGCAGCGCTATCACTCCACGCTGATGCAAAGACGAGAGAAGTGCCTGGTCACTCCAGACTTCACTCAACAGTTTAGTTTGGCTTTTGAAAGAGAAGCTCTGTCCAGCCACTGACCTCTCTGCCTGAGCTGACTGGCACGGCCATGCCTGATGGGACCCATGGTCAAGGAGCCTCAGCCACAGGCCACTGTGTGCACCCTGTCTGCTGCCATCCAACAACACAGATGATTTCTTGACTTTCCAGCATGGGAATGAATTCTCGGTACCTAGAAATGGCTAGGTATGAGATGGAGCATCATTTCACCTTAGCCTTGAACAGAGAGCTCAGCGCCAACACCAAGAACCCTTGGAGAGTCCTGGCCCATCAGTCCGTAAAAGGTTGCCAGGGGGCGAGCTAGTTTTTTATAACCTGCTTATAGCAAATTTACTACTTTGAACAAATGTGTAAATTGGCAAATAAGAGACACCATCATTCTAGCTAGATCATTCTCTGGAATCAGGAAGTACCCTATAATAAGTAACCAATATGGTGTTCGTTTGGGAAAACATGTGTTGTATAGGCTAACCCCACAATGTTTGCAGCAGTAGGAGTAAAGGTGTAAAGATATGCTAGTTTAGCCAGACCCTTAATTTTACTGTATTTACTGTGGAACTAACCTTTAAAACCGACTGATTATTGGCCTCAAGGGTGAAAGATTCTCATCTACCCTTCCATTGCAACTCCGCACTCACTTTGTTGTAAGCAAGCCAAAAGGCCTTAGGTTGATGTGGGAGTCTCCAAAGAGAAGGCATAGACTCAGGAAAAGTAGGCCTGGTTAAAACTCTGACCAGAGCTCCCCAACTCCCCAACTCAACTGGCTCCCCACCCACAATGATCCATGAATTGTGTGTCTGTTAGCGCGGCATCTTCAAAAATGTAACATAAGTTTATTATTTTGAAGGCATTCATCAGACCATCCCTGATCAACTACAGAGTACAGTGTTAGACATGGGACATCAGCAATCTAAGTGACTGGCAACCTCAGCACTATTGTTGGTGAACAGTGTTAGCGCCTGGGTACCTGAATAAACGGAGTTCGAGCCTAGACTCAGACTTGACGATTTACTAGGATAGTCTCAGAAGGAGGGGCGATTTCGAGAGGGGGGTATTAAAATCCTCTGGAAATTACTTGAAATGTTCCTAAGAAGGTGTTTAAATTCTCCCAGTAGACTCTACAGTGGCCTGGGAAATGGAGGTAGAGTGGGATGTCTGTCCTCAGAGTGAGAGAGAATGAATGGAGTCCAAGAAGCATGTTCAGCCTGCACCCCACAGACTGTGTGCTGCCCAGGAGAGCTCTGAATGCTTCCCAACAAGAAGTCACAGCCTTACTCAAAGCGACTTCAGAATGCGTTACAACTTATTTATTTACTTTCTTTCTTTCTTTTCCTTCCTTCCTTCCTTCTTTCTTTTTTCTTTCTTCATTTATTATTTGTAACTGCATCACATAGTCCTCGAGTATGAACTTTGTAGATAGCAGTGTGGTATAGTAGTGGCAAAATTAAGTTATAACTGTATAATATATAATTATATATACAAATTATATATGTATATAATTATATAATCTATGATTTATAACTGTCAGAATCCTTTGAGCTTTCTGTTGTTTTGGATATAGAGATTCATTTCAAAACTGCAAAAAATTCAGATGAAGATTTATGCATCACAATGTAAAGAAGAATGGTTTTCTTTGTTTCTCTTCCTGAGCTAGCAGTATGTGGTGCCTGGGCAGATGTGCTAAAGCGTGCGGCCCCAACACAAAATCTTAAATTTCCTTAAAGCATAGAGCGTTTCATGACTTAAAAAAAAATACAGAGATCATAATACATTTATTTAACTTCTTTTTCAATCTGGATTGGGCTAGAATATTTTATACTTTTTAAATTTTTTAATTAAAATCTGATTACATTCCTTCTCTTCCTTTCCTACCTTCAACCCATACCGTTTCCCCCTAACCTCAGTACGTCCTCCTCTCACTCCCTCTCGAACTGATGGCCTTTCTTCTTTGATAATTATTGTTACGTGTGTGTGTGTGTGTGTGTGTGTGTGTGTGTGTGTAATCCGCTGTGCCTGTTCGGTGTTTGGTGTGTGTATATGATATGATATCGGGGCTGAGCACTTTGTATTGGGTAGCCAGTTAGGCAACTCATCCCTGGAAGAAACGAATTCTCCCCAATCAATCATGGATTGCCCTGCTGCTGCCACCGCCCTGACATCTCCTCTTTCCAATTAGAATGTCTATTGGTATTGTTGTTGCTCAGGTCTCACTTTGGCAGTCATGTTGTTGAGGCATCGTGGATGTCGCTTCCCCTTTCCCTTTTAGGAGACAGACTCTTACTTCCTGGTCCTCTGGCTCTTACAGTCTTTCTCTCCGCACCCCCCTCCCCCGCAGCCCCACCCCCCCACCCCCCGCCTCCCACCACTTCAGCAATGTTCCCTGAGCCAAAGGTGCAGGAGTTGTGTCGTAGATGTTTTCATTAGGGCTGGGCTCCCCATGATCAGCTGACCTCTGCACTATGGCCAGCTGTGGATTTCTGTGATGGCCTCTGTTTGCTGCCAAGAGAGGCTTCCGGGATGCAGGGTGACAGCTACACTTATCTTTGGGTAAAAGGGAAGTCATCGAGTGCAGTTAGGAATTAAGCTAGTCTAGTAAACAGTGGGAGTCAGTTCTCCTCTATAGTCCATGACCTCATTAGCCTGGGTAGTTGGCTAAGTTTCTGGTACTACGCATGATTGACTGGTCAGTGGAGAAAAATAGAGGACTCAAACATGATACATGACAAAAACAAAACAAAACAAAACAAAAAACCCCACACCCTTTCTGTTCTTATTTCTTTATTTTTGTTAACTTGGCATTCTCTGACTAGAACTTTATAAACAACATTATCTTCCAGTGCCAAGGGTTACACACTCCTGCAGGTGAAAGGCCTGGCCAAGGAAAGGCTGTGTGTTTGACGTGCTTGCTAAACATTCCTCCATTGCTTCCCAAAGACGGCAGCACCTTTCCTTCAAATAAAAAAAGCATTTGGGGGTGGGGGCAGGGGGAACTCGATCATAGCAGAGTAAGTTTTATGGATGGGTGACCAGAGAAGTTCCTCCTCATGTCTTGATAGTTACTGTGAATACCTAGGCATAGAGAGCTGCAGATGAATGGATGAATGGGTTTTGGGAGATAGGATCTTGCTGTGTAATGCAGGCTGGCCTCCAACTGGAGATCTTCAGCCTGTGCACTGGGGTTGTAGCATGCACCATCTTACGTGGTATGGGTGGGGATGCTTTTGGCCTCTTTTCCTAACCTTTATTATTTATCCTCTCAGGGCTGGGGAAGGGGGGCAACGGTGTTACTCTGTTAGTTCACTGTACCACATTTTTCTAGGGGACAGGGCCACTTCTTGTCACATGCAATTCAAAGAAAGGTGAACTCAGCAAGCCAGGGGTGCTTTGCACTTTGCGCCCTGCCCTCATGCCCACTTGAACGTATCCTCTCTGCTTATGGTTGAAGGAGAGGATCTAGGGTTCACTCTGTGAAGCCCATTCATGTCTGTTCACAGGTCTTACTTTGCAAACCTGCGGTTTAGAACAGATGGCTTGCCTGAGCCCCAGGCCTGCATACACGGCTAAGCACTCAGATGAAACTTCAGCACCACAGGATGACACCATCAAAAATAGCCGGAGGAAATCACTTAGCATTGAATTTATGAGATGAAATCATAGGTTCCCCCACACACATATAGCGTTTTAGTGGGTAAACAATTACAGTGTGTTCAATCCTGATTAACCCCTCCTCGGGGCAACGTTTATTGGCATTCCCCATGACAACATAATTAGTATTCTAAGGGTATTTTTCACCAGCTGCTTATGTCTTGAGTTAAAAGTCAACAGCTAAATATATAGCAGGGCGAGTGCATAAACAGTAAAATTGATTTTAGTACTCAAAACGACTTGGTTATCTATATTTATAGCTGTAATTACAGAATGGCTTAATGCCTTCTATAATCAGTTCTTTATTGAAAGTTTCACGACAGAAGACGGGATGCTAATTTACCGCATGGCATCAAGGAAGGAGCACCACCCTCTAAGCCACACCACTGGCCTCAGCTTCTAGGTCCATTAACTACAAAGCACGTGGCCCCGAGTTCCGTGTGCTGTATTAAGGACTCTTTATGGAGCAGCTTTCAAAGGCAGTTTCTATTCCAGGTCGCTAACATTATATACGTCTCTCCCCAGGGTCCAGTTGGGTTCTGAGTCTAGGGAATGAGTGATGCTCTTTGTTATTAGAAAAATAATGTCAATTCTGTCTGACGTGTGCTTAACACAGCCAAGAAGTCTTTCCTTCGTGAATGCCTTTTTATCTGAAACATTTTGAGTCACTCCTATGTGGTGCTAACCTTCTGTTTGTATTCTGATCTCTGAAATGGGAAGATATTGCAAACACTATATATATATATATATATATATATATATATATATATATATATATATACCATAACAGAAATGGCTACTAGTTATTAAATGATTACCAAGTACCCAACTCTTTACAAATTATATACATATATAATGAATGTGTGTACTGCTAATATGTGAGCAGTTTTGTATGTGGCGTATGTTGTGTGTGTGTGTGTGTGTATGTGTGTGTGTGTGTGTGTGTGTGTGTACTTGCAGGTATATGTACATGTAAGTGAGTATACATGGTTGAGGAGCCAGAGGGCATGAGCAAGGGTTTTCCTCAGTCACTCTTCACTTTATTTTTTGAGACAAGGTCTCTCAGTAAACCTGGAGCTCAAGAATTCAGTTAGATTAGATGTCCAGCAAGCCCCAGGGAACTCCCTGTTTCTCCCTGGTGCTGCACCCAGCTTCTGAGTGAGTGAGTACAGATCTGAACTTAGGTCATCACGTTTACACTCTGAGCCCTTTACCAATTGAGCCAGCTCCCAATTATAGATATGCACATAATATAGATATACAATTTGCACACACACACACACACACACACACACACACACACACACTTTGTGAGGCAGGCACTGTTCCTTCTTATTTTATAGATGATTAATTGATGAGAGATAAAGTGGTTTATTCAAGATTATACAGCAAAGCAAATGGAAGCTCTGCACCAAATGGAGGTTCTGCAACAAAAGGAGGTTCTATAACATTGGAGGTTCTGTAACATTGGAGGCTCTGCAAGTTAAGCTCAGCTCCCAAAGATGAATTAATGAATCACTTCCTAAGTATGCATCAAAGCTGCAGACCACCCAAAGGAGTCTCCCAGCACTCAGACCTCAGCCTACCTACTGCTTTCTCACTGTTATTTCTGTCCTCTTAAAACAAGCACTAAACAATCAGATACATGCACCTGCGTGTGTCTGCCATGCACTTATGCCTGTGTGAGTTTATCTGCACTAACACATATTACATGAAAGGACACAAGAACTAGATTTCTACTTACTGTTCACAAAGCACCCCGTTGCATATGTAGCTATATTTACTCAAGAATGCTCACCTCCTTTGTACCTAGATCTTATTCTAGAAAATTTCAAATATCTGCATCAGAAGCCTAATCCCCGTGATGCTGCTCAATTCTGATGTCATCTCTGAAAGCCAGAAAACCTTGCATCATTTTGTCTTACTTTAGAATTGAAATGACTTGTCCAGGCTCAAGTCACCACTTAGAGAGTGGTAGTGCCCATACGGGTCACCAGACAACAAGTGTGTTCTAGCAGATACCAAAATACTTTTAAAAAAGAAAAATAACATCAACAACAACTAACCTAGAAAACACACACACACACACACACACACACACACACACACACACACACACA
>OU015746.1:30665086-30676940 GCA_907169655.1 Acomys percivali
GGGGGGGGGATATACACAAATGACAAAGGTTGGAAACATACTGCTCACACAGTGAGTGACTAATCAAAGTTCCAGATCAGTATCAACAGTGAGATGGGGACCCTTGGATTACATGAATGCTCAGTCTAAGATATGTCCTCGATCCACTCAAATCTCAGAATATATAGAGTCTATCATGCTGTTGGGAGATGGCACAGTGGAGCGGGGGTGGGGGTGGGGGTGGGAGTGGGGTGGGGATCTTGGCTGGCATTGCCCATGAAACCTGCTATCCTAAAAAGTACTCCACTGGTTATAATGAAGTTGCTTTTTAAAAAAAAAATACAGACTTGGAAGCAAACCCAAGTGTGTGAAGGGATGCTGCACTGAACAAACTGCCCTCACACTTGGCAAATCCCTTCTAAGCAGACATATAGCTTACTTGTCTTTCCTCTTCATTGCCATCTTTGAGAAACCTGGCATCTACTGTGGGCCTCCTTCAGAAGCTCCCACAAGTGCTTTTTATTTCTTGGAAGACAAAACTGCCCACTTATCCCAATAAGCATAAATTGAGAAAATTATGGGTTCCTCCCCCCACGCCCCCTTCCCCGAGGACATTCTTTTAATGGAACAAAGTGTCAGAACTGGGCCCTTCAAACACAGGGTAGAATGTCATTATGAACCAGAAGCAAGAGAACGCTGAATGTAACTAAGCTGATGATCTAGGCAAACAGATGCCTCCGAGTTTCCCTGCAGGATTGCACATGGGAGACAAAGAGAGCATCAGTATTCAAGGGCACTCAGGAGCCGGGAGCTGAGTCTGCAAGGAGCTATGACAGTTGACTCAAATGTTTCCTTTGTGGGTTCCAGCTTCTTGCTCCCCGAGAAGAGTCTCCTTATAAACAAGTTTTCATCTTTAGAGTCCTCATTATTTTTCCATCAGTGGTTATACCTTCAGAGGCAATTCGCTGTGGTTTTCTACTCCCCCTCACCACCACCACCATTTGAGTTAGTTACTGTACAATTTCTTAAACATATTTCTTTCTTTTTATTACAGAGGCTACCCTTCAAAGACAGGCATTTCACCTGCAGCAAAATGTAAGTACATTTCCTCCTCTAAATAATATCTATGTTTCAGCTGTCATTCCTAAACCCTCCTCACCTTTTAGGCTCCCATCTTCTACCTCCTGCTGCTGCATCATTAAAAAGCCTGGTGCAGCCAAATGCATTCAGTGGTTTGAAGCGTCACACTTCACAGGGTTGATTTTGTGGGACATCTTAGAAATGGTTTTTGGAAGCAGACTGAAATTGTGGCGATGAGGATGCTGCACCTAACAATCTAAATAAAATCAGAGGAGGGTGTTGTACACTGTAGCTAGAGGACATCACACATCCGAATATCCATCATCCCTTCCTTGAGTGACTAATTTATTTCCCTTTTCCCAGTCAGTCCTCACTGAGGATTCACAGGCACCTCCTAGTTTAGCAGCATGGTAGTTGCTTTAGTAATTCCTTCCTGAGTCTGCTAATTATGGCCACTCTGTAAACTTGTGTTCTTTTTAGAGCAAATCTCATCTCCTGTGTATTACATGCCTCCACTCTGGAACTCTCTGTGTCTATACCAAACTACACATCTCTTCTCTTCTGCAAGACCAGACGTAATTGTGGTGGGTCCAACTCGGAGGGTGGGCATCTGACAGTTTTGCCCTTAACATCAGTATGTGACTGTATGCCTCTGTGTGTGTTTATGAAAAGCCTGTCTATCTCTGGAACAGTCTGATAATCTATAAGTTCAAAAGGCAGAGAATTGGGTTCAATATGAAGGCCATAGGGTATACACAAGTAGCTGAGAACGGTAATGGGTTCCTTGTCAGTGAAGATAAGTGGTCATGAGATAAACCGACCATAGAGAAAAGCTTGAGGCAGCCATTCGCAGCTCCTGGTTTACACGGAGTTTCCAATAAGGGATGCATCTGAGCAGCCACCGAAGCATTTAACTAGACATTCTCAGGCCTGTCAGAATCCCAAGGTCTCCCTGGAATTCTGCACACCGCACACGCTCTAATAAATTCCCCCGATCATTCGGTCCCTGAGACAATGTGCTTAGCTGAACCTGCAAGAAAAACTGAGTTTATCCTGCCTTCCCAGGGTGATGTCTGTCTGTTTGCTCACTCCAGCAAATTGATCCCACTGCTCGCCACTAACTATTCAAACATCAGCAGCAAGAGACACTCTCGGCAGCATTCAAACTTCCGGTCCAAGTGATGTGCTTCTCCAGGCTGTTCTTACAAGTCGAACTCCGTCTTGTTGTTTTGATCTGCACTGCCTTGTAAAGGCACCTGCACGCTAGGAATATTTTAAGCGGCTTTTATCAATAAAGTCACATTAGCTTTTCATGAGCAGGCCTCCTTCCCATGCGCTATCATGAGCATATTGCTTATACAGGTGTGATCTTTTGTAAGTTTTCTTTCTTTAGCTCATGGGCCTCACTTCAAGGAAAACTGCCTTGTGCTTATTTTCCTATGTATTCATAGTTAATAGCTCTTTAGCATATGGCACCGTCAGCTTAGCTCCCCAGTGTTTTAAGTGATTTAATATTAAATCCTAAATTGTAGTTTGTATGTGTTCGTGGTGAATATTAGGTGAAGAGCGATTTAATTTTTTTAAAATTTATCTCTGTTTTTAGTTATTTTTGTATATGTGGGGGGTATGCGTACATGCATACAGGTGCCCATGGAGGTCAGAGAAGGACTCAAATCCATGGAGGTCAGCTGGAGCCACAGTGGGTGGTTGTGAGCCACCTGATGTGGGTGCTGAGGACCCAACTTGGCTCCTCTGGAAAACCAGTTCTTGCTTGTCAGTGCTGAGCCATCTCCCCAACTCCTAATTTAGTATTTTGTAAGATTTCTTTTTATTTATTAATTGTGAGTGAGTTAGAGAGAGGAAAGAAGGAGAGAGAGAAAGAGAGAGAGGATTGTCCATATGTGCAAGTGCTCACGGAGAGCAGAAATGGGAGATGTCTGATCCTCTGGAGCTGGGTGGTTGGCTGCTGGGACCCAAGCTCTGATCCGCTGGGAAGAACAGTACATCTCTTAACCACTGAGTCATTTCTCCAGCTCCAGTAAAAAGCAAGTTGAAGCAGCACTCCAAACCATTCCATGTGAACATAAGCATATCAATGACGGCCGGTACCCCCAGATCTCTTTATCAAGACTTGGGTTAAAGTACCCCCCTTACCTTATAAACTGCAGGTCAGAAGGAGAGCAAGGAATTGGCTGATTCAGCACAAAAGTTTCAACCCAGGGATCACATGCAATGCACAGTGACCAAGTCTGTATGCCTTCCAATGTGTAAACAGCACTGGAATTTCACACTGTCCAGAGAGAAGGGCTCTACTCAAATCCCCAGTCTTCTCTGAGTGACTGGAAGAAAGTTGGTTTCACTCAGCCACAGAAGGGCGTTAAGAACCACTAGGCTGGGGATGGACAGGTTATCTGCAGTTAAGAGCACTGGGTGATCTGCAGAGGACCCGGGTTTGGTTCCCAGCACCTACATGGCAGCTCATAATTATTTGTAACTCCTGTTCTATGGGATCCAATGCCCAATTCTAATCTCTTTGGGAGCCAGGCACATACATGGTACATA
The DNA here is from genome assembly GCA_907169655.1 of Acomys percivali. NCBI lineage: Eukaryota > Metazoa > Chordata > Mammalia > Rodentia > Muridae > Acomys > Acomys percivali. The sequence continues at coordinate 30,668,708 of OU015746.1, forward strand.
GACAAACATACAGGCAAAATACTAATACATATAAAATAATAAATAAATAAATAAATAAATAAATAAATAAATAAATCTATTTAAAAATATGTAAGTAAAACAAAACCACCAGTCAGTGACTTTTCTGGCTCCTTTTGGTGGCCTCAGCCACCAGCCTCTCTGGAGCCCAAGGACAGAGGATGACTGACACACAGTCAACACCCAGCCTCCGAGTCAGTGGTCCATTTATGGGGTTCGGGAAATGTATACAGAACATGGAATACAAACTTGACTGGAGGAGGACAGCTTCACGTAGTCAGGAAGATATGCCCCATGGGAAAATAGAGCAGGGTCGTGGGAAGAACATCTCCAGAGTGAAAAACCAAGTTCTCACGGCTAAGACTCATTTCACTCTCTCTGAGGTGGCAAGGTTCTGAAAACGTTAACACTCAGTTTCTACGTTCTTTGATTATGGAAGATCAAAAGAGAAAAGGAGATGACTTTTGCTGAGTGTTTCAAAGGCTGTATTAATCAAATAAGATTACGCGGGGCAGGGGAGGGGGGACGGGGAACCACCTAAAACTATGGTGGGTTTATAAGGGATTTGTATTAGGGTTTTGCTTGCTTGTTTGTTTGTTTACTTGGTTGGTTTGGTTTGGTTTGGTGAATCTGTTTTTGCAGAGTCTCTAACATTCTGGTGACAAACTTTGGGCCTTAAAGTCAACACTATACAGTGATAGAAAAATAGAATCCTGCTGAGTTCAAGCAGTCTCCTTGAGTCTTGCCCCTACTGTTGTTGGACTCAACTACCCACAGTCTTCAGGACCACTGCCTCTGATAGGGCACTGTCTTCTCTCTGGGTGGTATGGGTGAGAAAGTTGCCAAGCAAACCTGAACTATCCAGAGGCCTGTAAAATGCGCAATTGCTTTTTAAGAGGCATGGCGATATTGTGTGTTCCTTTCGATTTTTTGGCAGTCTGGATTTTCTGCAATTTGTGGTTTTGCAATTTCTCTTTACACAGACAACACCCTGGCACTCATTCAATGCCCCATTGGTGGGGCTGAGGTGGGGGATGGGGAAGAGGAGGGGAGATTCCCCAGAGCACTGTCTGCTTCAGTAAAAGAAGAAAATGTTAATGAAAGAAGTCAGAAAGAATGTTCTTCGAGAATGATGGAAGTTGGTGGGTTCAGGGGGAAGAAGCAACTTTTAATAAATTGTGAGCCAAGGGTTTTTATCTGGGGGCTTTCATTGTTTGGGCAAAATTATTTTCTTGTAAAATCCTCTTGAGGTTTGTCTGGGTTATAATGTCAGTCTTTTATTATTATTATTATTATTATTATTATTGTTGTTGTTGTTGTTGTTGTTGTTGTTATTCCCCTCTCTTCCTCCCTTTCCCTCTTCCTCCTCCTCCTTTTCTTGTATTCACCAAGCTTAGAGGAGCTTTGTTCTCCCTGCCCCCCCCCCCAGGCTCCTCCTATCAGCCTCTTCTTTGGATAATTCTGTCTATATATATATACTTGTTAACTGCTTATTTCATGTGAATTAAGTCACATGTGCCAGGACCTGTGGCCTTGGCCACACTCTGATGGCCTTAGCTTCTCCTTCCTATAAGCTGAAATGGTCCTTGCAGAGGCCTGAGGCTCCAAGAAGTACAGAGATGGGACCTTTATCTAGCCCGAGGGGTCTGTTCAGGCTCTTCATTGGCTCTGCAAAGGCTTGGCTGCCTTCAGTTGCTTTTTCAGAGGTGCTAGACACAAAGCTGAAGAACCTGAAGCTACATCCATAGTCACCTTATAGTTCTTCGGTTCACTTCTTTATCTCAAAACAGACCCCAAGTCTCCACATAGTGGACTCCACTGCTTATGGCCTCTCGCTGTTCAGCAGAGATCGAGCACTAAAGGTCATCAATTTCTACCCTGGTCATGACCGAAATGCCATTGTTTCTTATGTTTCTAAGGAACTTAAATATAATTGCAATTCGTATGTTAACTACCACCACTAAGTTCAGCCTTGGAGAAAATATGACCTCACTGCCATTCCTAAGGGTGAGCTGATTGTTTTTTATTATGGAATCATCAATTGCAGGGTTTTATTTTGGGAAAACACATTCCATGTCATAAGGTACAATAGCTCAGCCTAAGAGGCCATAACACCCCTGTAGGAGCCATCCTTCCTTTCCTCTGTTCTGGTGGAAAGGGTCCTCCTTCGGAACAGCTTGCCTGCCTGTATTTTGCCAGCCTGAGATAGCGTCGCTATGACTCCACATCATTTGTGCAGGCTGTGCCTTCTTGGATCAGCTTCGGAGCATCCATTCTTCCCAGGTGACAACCCAACCCTCCAAATGTTTTTGGACTCTAATCTCAGAGTACTCTCAGAGTTTTCCTGATCCAGACTAAACTTCCCCACTCCCATTAACCAACCTTCAAAGGACTGGGTTAGTTAGCCCTTTCAGTTTGTCCAGGTTCCCTTTTCAACGTCTGTCCTAAAATGTTACTGCCTGAAATAAAAAGATACTGTTGAGAAGCCTAGCCCCACAGAGTTCCAAGAAAACAAATGGAAACAAAGCTTTCATCCCAGGTGCAGGACTTCTAATAGTCTTAGTGGCGAGAACACGGTGAAATTTAACCGCATTTGACCCCAAGGTTAACCTGGAGTCCTTAGGAGGCCACATCCAAGCTGACCCAGCTTTGCCTCCACTTCTGTACATGGTGTTCCATGACATAAGATCTTTACCTGGATCCCTGGAACACAGCTCTGTCTCAGACTCTTCCCGGGAACCGGCAGGAACCCTGATTATTTTTTCCCCTCTTTAAACCCCTATTCCAGTTTGATTTGCCTCTTGACCTCTCTCAAGAGACTGGTAAAGAAGGAGACTCTGGAGTTTGAGCTTCTCATGTTTTATTCATCTCTGTCTCCCCTGAAATGCCTGTGACATTCTCCTGTACAGCCCGATATTCAGAGAGGGTTTTTTCTGAAACCCACGAGCAAACTCTAATGCAGGCAGCCCTCCAGCCCCAACAGAGCCCTATCAATAGATTGATATTGGTGCCCTTTAGAAATGAACAAGCTAGTTTTACACTTGTCTGCTAGGACACAGCACTCTTCTCTCCCAAAGCTGACTTCAGTGGGAGTTCAGGTCTAGGTCACTTGGGTTCTACCCACACGAGACTTTGCCAGCCATGTGCTTTGTCTCATCTCTCTAAACCTGTTCTTGCTGTGAGAACATGATTTTATGACTGCCTCATAGGCTATTATAATGATGGATCCTTGTAAAATATCCAGGAAAACTGTAACAGGAAAGCAATAATCTATAGTTAAGAGTGTCACTGTTGTTGCTTTTGCTTTTCTCATGAGAGGGACACACCATGTCATGGCCCTGTGTTAACAAGACCAAAGACAACTTGGCATAACTTGTTCATAATACCTTATAATAATAATAAAAATCACTTTGCCATTGAAATGACAGTGCAACTTGACTAACGAAATGACTTCGTGGGCTACTTAATTTCAGATACGCCTTCAATGGACATAGAGGCATCTAAAGATGTAAACAATGTGGCCCACATTTACAAACATCCTCCAGAAAGGACTGTATCTCATTCTTCAGCAGGGTAGCTCAAGCACAAGCAATCAGCTTGTGGTGATTGCTCAATCAATCCCCATGCGTTATTTACTTTTTTGTTGCTGGGATAAAGTGCCATGGCCAAGGCAACTTAAGAGAGAAAGGATTTATTTTGGCTCACAGGTCCAGAGGGATTGCCTACAATGGCAGGAGACAGGGCGGCAGATCTCCCAAGCAGGAAACTGGGAGATTGCATCATCAGTCACACACAGGAAGCCAAGGGAGTACATTGTAAGTGTGAAAGGCTATAAACTCTTGAAGCCTGCTCTGGTAACATACTTCCTTCAACAAGGCTCCATCCCCAAGGGTTCCATAACTTCTCCAAACAGTGCTACTAACAGAGGACCATGTGCTCAAATACGTGAGCCTATTGGGGACATATCTCATTCAAACCATCACACTCCCCTTCCTCCCTGGTGCTGTATATATTGCAATCCCACCTCATTTTGTTTTCTTTTTCATTTACCTCATGCCCTAATCATGCCTAGTTCTCCAGAATCACCAAGTTCCTAGAGACCTATGCTATTCTCCCCACAGCAATGCTACTTCCTATGTAATTTCAATATGGCCTTCCCCCACTGCTTCTGAAATTGATACAGGGCTGGGCACTGGTGAGCAAGCCATGCACATGCATGTGTGTACGTGTGTGTATGCTTATTTGTGTGTATATGTGTGTGTGCTTAGTGTAGTTTTGTAAGTCTTATTAATATGATAGGCATATAACACACAATTTACAAATAACAATACAATATGGAATACAATATTATAGCTTTCCAATACCTAACTAGTTCTCACAGAATTCAGCTACTGCTTTGTGCAGAGCTCTCCTATCTGTAGCCACCCTAAGGCTGCAGTTGACGAATGAATATAGTTTCCATGTAAATAGAGTTGATGTTTCTGATCATGCCGATGACTAAGGTTTAAGCGAAACAAGAGTGCATGTCAAAGACATGCAACTTCCCCAACATTGTGAGGATGCTCTTTGCTAAAGAGGACACTATTTTTTTTAATATAATTAAATATTTTTACACTATTCATCACGTGACAGCTGTAGACAGAGCATTCCCTTTTGATTAATCTACATTGTTAGAACCATACCCATTGACTTCTTAATCTAGACACTTAACAAGACAATAAATCAAAGTCTCATCTGTAGTATTTGCCAACCTCTGTGGCATGAATGTTCCTTTGGGGAGCTGAGGTTTCAGCTCAGTGGTAGCACTCATGCTTAGCAAGCACAAGACCTTCGGATTAGACCCTAAGCACCAGAAAAATCGAAAGAGTGGGTTAATGAATGAGCACTCCCTTATGGACATTTCTAGTACTAACATGTTAGTAAGTGCAGAGTTAAGGAGCTATGCAGTGACATGTCTGAGTACGTGGCAGCACGCAGACAAAACACTGGGCAGACAACACAGAGCGAAGCAACCAGAAAGGGATGAGTTTTGAGTGTTTTCTTCCTTTGTTCTTAATACAAGTTATATAACTGTCCTATGTCATTTAACCTCTGAGAATGTTTGGATTTAGCAAATAGCTTACAAATTCCTAAAAACTCTAACAATCGCTCCTTGTACAAAGCCTTCCCTAGCACAGCACTGGCCCTTCCACTCGCGGCAGCAGTGGGAGTGGGAGTGGGAAGAAGAGCCAGAAAACTGGACATTTAAAATTTGTTGCTATTGTTGTTTTATCCAACTTACAAGTGATTTTTCTTAAAACCTTATTTAGATTTGGTCAAAGATCAATATACTGTCTCCAAAAGCCCTCCCTCTCCCTCCCTCTCTCCCTCTTTCTCTCCTTCCCTCCCTCTCTAACCGCCCGCCCCCCCTCCCGTTAAAAACGGTTTTGTCTTCACTGCTGATTATTGGCTCAAAGACTGTATCACTGTATTTGTTATAAATAGGTTTTAGAGTGCAAGGGCCATAGGTGTGGCTTAATAGAGAATGGAAAAAGAATTGCCCGAATGTTGATATTCAGTGCATCCACAAAGTGAACAGTGTAGTGGGACAGTGCACTACCTGGGTGGGGATGCTCCATGGAGCATCTGCTATAGCATAGCATGAGAGCTACTCTCTTCTCCCCGCATTCCCTAAGAGATTTCCTCAGGTGGCTGAGTCAGTCTGACTCTATGGACTACATACATGCCTACATGGCACAGACATGAGCTTGTGGGCAGTTGAGCTCCACTCCTCCCTTGGGAAATTCTCGTGGCTTACAAACTCAAGTGAATCCATGTGGCTCAGGTCTTTTCCCTGGCTAGTGTGTCCTCAGACGGAAACATCTCTGGGTGCTTTAGCTGTGTTTATCGGGATGGTAGGAAAGGACAGGATTGCACAGACAAAAAAGAGCTGCACACGATCTTAGTACACGCACTGTGGAGCATCATGAAGCCAGATGCAGTATTAACCTTTTAGTACAGTGCTTGTGAATGCATTCATCAGAAACAGAATGTGCTGGCTCAGAATGTAGGGTCACTGGGAAGAGAAATTGCCTGTCAAGTTCAAGGTCCTGACTTCTGTACCCAGCACCACAGCAAAATGAAATAAAAAGGGAAAACATTATGACTGGGCTGGTAGCAAATAATTTGGGAGCCCAAAGTGGGAGTTGGAGGCAAGAAGATTGAGGGTTTAAGCCCAGTCTAGTCTACATAGTGAAACTTCATCCCAGTATTTAAAGTATGGTGGTAGAAGGGGGGAAATAATATGAATAATCAATATCCATTTTACCTTTAACCAACATCTTATATTTTGGCTTCATTGTGTGTTGAGAGGGTGGTGTGCAAACAGATGTGGACAGATGAGCATACATGTAGAGGTGATAGAAGAATATCCAGTGTCCCGCATAATTACTTTGAGGTAGGATCTCTCCCTGAAACTGGTATTAGGCTAGCATCCAGAAAGCCCCAACAATCCTCCTGTCTCCATCCCTCACTGTGCTGGGGTTACACGCACAAACACAGCCATTCCTGACCTTTTACATGGTTTCTGGGAATTTGAACTTGGATCTGCATGCTTGCAGAGCAAGCATTCTTACCAACTGAGTATGTCTTCAAACATAATTTCAACTTTAAGTAGATTTTTTAAAAAATAAGTAAATTATTTTAAGTCTAATTGAGCTACATATGCTCCCTTTCTCATCCTGTTCTCCTCTGTCATTCTTAAAAACCAACCAAATAAACACACCCACAATCCTATGCATTCATCCAAGCTTTATCAAGAAGCCACCATTTCTTCCTAGCTTTTATGACTTTACAAATGGTATTAAATTGAATGGACCATTCATTTCCTGTCAGTTCCATTCTATGTTTCTGAGGTTTACCCAAATGCATACGTGGCTACAATTTTTGCTGTCTCTACTATAGAATAGATTATGTAGCAATATGGTGCTACCCATTTCGTTATCTATTCAATTGATGAGCTGTCAGATCATCGACAACTTTTACAATTAAAATATATGATGAGAAGCCTGGGGAGATAAAGTGAGAGGCATTTGCTGCTCAAACATGAACATTTTAGTTCAAATCCCCAGAATTCACATAAAGCCAGACACAGTAGCAAACAGCTGTAGACCAGCACTCACACACTGAGCAAGGAGACAGAGACACACAAGACACTGGAAGCTCACAGGTGGGCTAGCCTGGTGTACACAGTGGGGGTCCATAAATAGGCAGTATCAAACAAGGTTGAAGGCAAAACCAACACCTGCGGTTGTCCCCTGAACTCCACACATTTATACCTGCACTGACACATGCACACATACACACCCAGATATACACACCAGCAACAATGCTAAAATTGTCATCCTATGACAGTATGTAGCTGGGCAGAACTTTCTCCAGGATATGAACTTGCTGGGTTCTCAGACGTGTACCCATATACATCACTAATATTGCCAAGCTGCCCCGTCCATAAGCTGACCAATTCATTTCCCGTGAGGGTGACATGGAAATGCCTATGTCTACACATCAACAGGTTGCTTTTAAACTCCACCTTGTTTTTAAGATGCCAGGGATAAAATGGGTCTTGCTTCCCATTTATCAGCTCCCTAACACCAGGTGCTGGAGCATCTTTGCATGTACGTTGGTCAGTCCTGTCTCTCTGGGGCTTGCCTACTCACATTCTTTGCCCTTTGTCCACCAGTTGCTGTTTTATTTCTAAGCATGTGTACAAAGTTACCAATTCTGGATAGAAATCTATAGACTGTTCTGTGCAACTCTCTCTCTCTCTCTCTCTCTCTCTCTCTCTCTCTCTCTCTCTCTCTCTCTCTCTCTCTCGCGCCAGTTGCTAGCTTGTCATTTCCCTTCTGTAATGCCTACCACCATGTTTATAATTTGCTATCCTTTACATTTTCATTTGGGCTTTTGTTTTGTTTGTCTTCTCTACTTTGATGTTACTTGTGAAGGTGTTTTCTCAGTACCTTGTTTTACAAGTTCTTTTTGCTTCTTATTTTCGTGTGGTTTTGCCACAAACTTATGATCTTCCTGCCTCTGCCTTTCAAGGGCTGGGATTATGGGTGTGCATTACCAACACCAGGCGGAGACTAACGTAAACTGTGGGCTGGGCTGAGAATAGTAGCCTGAGATCAGTGGCCTGGGATCAGTGGCCTGGGATCAGTGGCCTGGGATCAGTGGCCTG
>OU015746.1:30683426-30703856 GCA_907169655.1 Acomys percivali
TGTGTGTGTGTGTGTGTGTGTGTGTGTGTGTGTGTGTGTGTGTGTGTAAATCATTTTGGAAACTTTCTTAGCTCTTGGTGAACCTAACTAACTCCAAGAACTAGAGTGTGAGATAATCACAGTCACCAATGTTGCCCCAAACCTGTGGCTTCTGGACTCACTCTCCCACACACTAAAAGATCAAGAAATCTCAGCAGTTAGTGAGTAAAGTAAAAGAAGTAGATTTATTGAGGAAAGGTGAGAAAAATTCCTAAGCCTGGAAGGGATTCCAAGAGGGACGGTACTATGCTTTCCTGCCCCGACGTCTTTTATAGACTTTATGCAGAAACTGGAAGGAAGCTGAGGGGATCTCTATGGAGAATTGTCATCTTTTTAAACATATTGTGAGACAAGCCAGGGATGCAGGCTTCCCTGGCCCAGCCACAGTGGTGACCATGCTTAACTTCTCCAGTGAGTGGGGAGTAGGCTCATGTACTCTATAACTAGCTCATCATCCACCACGGGCTCTTGGCCCTAACTTCCTGCCGGATGCTCACTTCTGTCTCCTTGGCATCTGTACATAAGACAGCTACTTCATGCAGCTCTTAGCAGTGAACATCCTGCCACAGGGGCCACCCTGTCTTAACTGGGAAAAGGTGACATGGTTTGCTCTAGATGGCGGGTAATTATTTTACACTGCAAATCTTGACCATATCAATTTTTACATCACACGTTGACTTTAGAACCCAAATCTCACCCTACCCTCTGAAATTCTGTTAGTAACATTTCAAATCCACTCCACAGAGCGAGCGATACTAATTTTATCTGTATAAAGGGGGGGGGGACCACCCCATTTGTTTCTAATGCTTTGAAGGAAAAACATTGGAGGCTGCTTTAATTGTGTCATTAAATTGAAGACTAAATAGAAGTGGGAGCTAGGAAACGAGATCAGGAGAGAAATAGCTTCTCTAAGGAAACGAGGATGCGAATTTTATTCTGAAATTTCCACATGGAGCTGCAGCTGTGCTGGCAACTGGCTTTGGTCATTCGGCTACAGCACTGAGTCATGTTTATGGATTCTTTTAGTAGGAGAGCTCTGCTGTGACTTAGGAAAGAAAGGACAGCGGCAGTAACCGAGCAAAGAACGTAAGAAAAGAAACAGGTAGGGCTGCTCCCTGCACACAGGGAGAAGGCTCCTTCCTGCCTGTGTCTCCGTACTGGTGTGAGTGACACCTGTCTCAACGCAGGCCTGGGTACCTCGATGTCACTCTTTGTCCCTGGTTCACACCATCACCTGCCCTAAGAAGATAAAGGCAAAATCAGTAGTATTTGCAAGATGGCTGCGCCACCTGTTGAAGCAAACCTTTCTCTGTCACATCCGTCCCTACTTTCGAAAACTTCTGCCCAAGAAATTCCTTCTCTTCTAGAAGCACAAAGCCTAATGGATGGAGGAGAGGCAGCCACTGACCCAGCAGAAGTTCACAGGTGCCGCTCATACAGCAGAGTTGCCGGACTGCATTTGTGGGATACCCCGGCTTTCTCTTTCTCATTATTTCCTTTACAAACCTCCTCTATTCACACCCCTACAGAATACACCCATTGAAGGACCTGGTCTATTAGACAACCAGGGCTCTGTGTGATGGTTTGTGTCTGTAATTTCAGCACGTAGGAAGCTCCGGGTAGAAGGATCAGGGTCCAAGAGCAGCCACAGTTTATACAGCAAGTTTGAAGCCCGTGTAGGCGACATGTGACTGTATCTCAAAGAACCAAACAACAATAACAGGAACCCAAATAGTTTCAACAATAATGCTATGGTTTTTTGTTTTTTGTTTTACCAGTAAATTGGGAGTTTTCAATTGGAGCTTTTATTTAAATGGTGTGAGCAGTGTTTTCATATGAACTGTTACTCCTTTAGGAAACAAAGACACTTTACATTCGAGAAAGAAAAAGATGAGAGGGGCAAGTGCATAGGAAGGAGCAGACATGAAATCAGCCGTCAGAAGGAGCTTCACTAGGGCAAAAGGCCTCAGAGCAGCTGACCACTGTGATCCACAGGTGACATGGGAGGGGGCTAGTGAGACAGAGCACCAGAGCATCGACAGCATGAGGCAGCCTTGAAGGAAGGGTCTTCCCCCCCCTTGAAACGTGGAGGTCTGCACTAGGAGAGGTACTCACACTATACCAAACTCTGCCAGACAACAAGCAAGGTTCAGACTCTGATTTTCAGAGGGATGGTCAGTCTAACCTGTGTTGCCCCCATGAAGAGGGGCATAGAAGAAGGGCACTGGGTGGGACCATAAACTTATCCTGTAGCTTGGATGGGGAGAGCTGTGAGGCTCGGAGCACAGCACGTTTTTCTATCAACTCTGTTCCAGAGAGAGAGAGAGAGAGAGAGAGAGAGAGAGAGAGAGAGAGAGAGAGCTGCAGAGGGGCAAGGTCTGGTATCTTAGATACAGGGATCAGAACACGTTTTGGAAATATAAGCAGGTTCCTTTGATGAATGTGACGTGTCACTAATGTTTATGCAAAAAAACTAAATTCATGACTGCTGAAAGGTGGTCCTACATCAGGGGGAAAAAAACAAAAATGGAAGACTATTATAAAACCAGTAGTTAGATCTCATCTTTTATGCATTCAGTGATCCTTATATTTTATGCATTTTAAGCATCAATTACTCTTTCCAGAATTCTTTTTAACTCTGTCCTAGCTTTATGCCACACTGTTAACCAGCACTTGTCAAAAGAACATCAAAGCGAGGCTAAAGATGTGCAGATTCCAGCATGTGCTGGAGTTTCCTTCGCAAAGCTCAGCTTATCACAACAACCACAGCTACCCTCTCTCCATTTCCCTTTCGTTTATGAGGAACAGCGAGCATCCTGGTCTGCCTTCAGTTGCTGTGGTAAACGCCACGACCAGAAGCAGCCTAGGGGAGGAGAGGGTTATTCTTCTCACAGATTAGTAACCATCATCAAAAGAAGGAAAGGCAGGAACTCAGGCTGGCAGGAAGTACGAAGCAGAAACCAGAGAGGAGCTGTGCTTACCAGCTTGCTTCCCTCCGCTTGCTCCTACAGCCCAGACCTTCCTGCCTACGGATGGCACCGCTCACAGTGGGCAGAGCCTTCCCACATCAATTAGCAATTAAAAAAAAATACATGTCAGAGACATGGCCATAAGCTAATCTGACATAGGCAACTATTCAATTCAGTTGAGATTTCCTTTTACCAGGTACTAGGGTCCTGTCAGGTTGACAGTTCAAGCCAGCTATGACAGCGAGCAAAACTGTGACAAACTACTGTAACCATTGCAGATGACTGTGGCTTTGCTACTACGTCGTCACCAAGGACTTTCAAGGATACTTGAAGTGGTCATTTGGCATCGTGAGGCACACGTCTGAATTACATTATAAAAAAAGGAAGTTAGGGCATTATGATTAGATGTACAAATGTGAGAACCATGTAAGTGAGACACAGATTTTTCATAAATATTTCCACCCCATACTTCTTTTTTTTTTTTTTTTTTTTTTTTTTTTTTTTTTTTTTTAAGAACTTAGGAGGCAGGAGAATAAGGCAAAAAGTGAGGTCCAGAAGGCCTGGAGCAAAGGCTACAAAATTAGCATATGAAAGACAGCAGTTGGCGCAGAGGAAGGCTTGGAGATCCTCCCAGTCAATCAGGCCTTCAGCGCAGCCTCAGAGGTGCTCCAGAGTGTCTGAAGGTGAGCAGGACTCCTTCCAGCACCAAGCTTCTCTGGGTGGAGATCTAAGATGCTAATGAGAGTGCGATGCTTGAGGCTGCTGGTATGACTACAGAGGACGCAGCTTGCACACACCATGAAAATGAGCTCAAAGGCTTCAGCCATGTGACAGACATCAAGGCCCCAAGCCTGGAGCTGAGCCCCAGATGCTGCTGAACCCGCTACTCCCTGGGAATGTATTTTTTTTTCTCTAATAAACTACCCCTGTTTCTGCCACTCTCTGCCTTTCTCCATTTAGTTCCTTGTTCCAGGACCCAGGAACCTAGAAATGCATTGTAGATGCCACTGAGTCCCGATATCTGAAGCAGCTCTATAATACTTATATCAGAGGCATAAAACAGTCTTATAACATCAGTCGATGGCATTTATTATTATAAATGAAAAGTATTTTTTGTGTGTTGAGCACTAAACTATATTTTATGCACAACACCACACACACACACACACACACCAGTTACCTGGTTTAACCCTGTCAATAACGTTGCAGGATAGTGATTGTAGTCTACAGAAGAAATTGACTGTTAAAGGCCAGGCTTGGCAGCTCACGCCTATAGTTAGGATTATAGCACCTCGCCTTTCTACCCACACCATGCTCTCCATCCTCAGACAGAGTCAGGGGCATTGACAAGGCTATGTAGCTAGTACACTGGATTCTGCAGCCCAGCTAGTACACAAAACCTATAGGTATAAAGAGAGGTATAGACTCATCTCAGGGAAATGCATGTCCAAACACCACTAGTTTGCTTGTCACTAGCTTTCCAGAATTTCTTCTCCCTCTTATTCATCAGTACACACCAAAACAAAATACAAACAACAACAACAACACAAAGCATGGTTCCATGTGTCACACAGCAGTCTGAGCCAGCCACTTTACCATGTTCCTTGCATATGTTTATGCCTGAAGAAATAAATATTTGTCAAATGAATATAAGATTTAACACATCATTTAATAACCAGAGCAGCTTTATAAGGCATAAAAGATTGTTTTGATGTAGGTAGAAGGCAGACGTTGATAGAGAGCAGACAATGTAATATGAAAGGAGTTAAAATTCAACAATCTAAGCCCACAGCCTGGCCGGTCTCCTGAAGAACCCTCCCCGGAGATTATCCCAAGTGGAAGACTTTGCAGTGAGGTTCTGAGAACTTATTTTATTACATTTGACTTGGAAATCAATTTAATGCTTGTCACAGTTGCCTCAGAAGTGGCCCCTGAGACAAAGATGAAAGCCATGTGGTTTTCTTAGAAGGCCATCTCAGAAAGCATGAGTAAGAGGGTGGGGCAGGGAGCCTCTGAGGGAAAGCTGTCCACTGTCAAGTGAGTGAACACTATGGCGACTGACCTGAAAGCCACAGAGAAGAGACAAGGGAGGCAGGGGTGGTGCTGAAGAGACAACTCTCATGTGTGAACAGCCTGGGATGGAGCTGGAAAGCCCAACTCATCTAGGGGAGGCTGTCTGGAAAAATGCGGAGCACCAGATAGCAAGTCCACTGACCCACAGCTAAATTTATCCAAACGGCTGACATCCTCAAAGAAGAGATTGTTCAAGATCAGGAAACTAGATCCAAATAAATGGCAGATGTGTCCTATTTATGTACAGGAAGTCTCAAAATGGTAAAAAAACAAAAACAAAAAAAAAAACCACTTACAATTATCTCAGCTGAAAATTCAAAGAAAACCCATTCCATATCCCAGTAGGCTGATTCTTAGAACTTGAGAAACTGATTCTAAACCTTACTTGGAAAAAACAAAAGGCCCAGATTAGCCAAGTCAATCTGAACAGGGGTGAAGGTTGGACACATTTGCCACAAGTCGATAGCTAGGCTTCCAAAAGCTCAGTCACTGAAGCAGTATGTGTCCCCATAGGGGTAGTAGTGCTCCAGGGTAGAGATTTCAGAAGGAAGCACAGAGGGTTCGAGATTTCAGAAGGAAGCAGAGAGAGGCCCGTTGTGGCTAAAAGCAGAGGTCATTAGGCCTCAGGGAAGAACATTGGCCTCAGTGGCTTTTCAGGAAGAGACTTGCTTTCCTCTTCCCTAAGGAAATCCAGCTGTCCCAGCTCACTCGCTGATGGTTAATCGCTGAGGATGCTACCAAGGCTTCTGGATCTTCTGCTAGGACACTGGTCCAAGAATGTACTTTTCTTTAATGGACATGCTTTCTCCCAGAAATACACACGTAATTACTATCTCATTCATCTAGGAAGTGTGGCGTCATGTTCAATACAGTTCATGCGTCCAAAGTTCTTCCTACAAACTTCGTACCCAGGTCTACGCATTAAGCTATAGCCTTTCTGCACTGAGAGGGGAAGGCACGCCCGAAGAGTTAAGTGACTTGTCTGCATCAAGCTAACCACTAATGAGGAAATGTGAGCAATCTAAGCTTTCCCTTCCCTGTACAATAGCCAGCTGGCCAGGCCCGTTCAGGTACTTAAAATAGCTTGGCTAGGATTGATTAGCACCCAAGGCTTTATTATGTTTAAACAATTTGACAGGTTGTTCCCATGCAGGGAAGCAGGAGAGCAGAGCGAGCTAAAACTGTCACACCATTTAATTTGTTGAAAATGTTGGTCTCCCCTCAAGGGAGCTGAAGTTGCAACAGCCACATGCGATCTTGTTAATAACAGAAGATAGTCCTGTTGCTAATATTATTTAAAAAGCGTGTTCAGTAGCATCCCAAAGGAAGCTCACCCGTACTTGCTCTGGGTTTCTTTCGTTGGTGTCCTTTGCTGTGGGGACTTCACACAAAAGAGAGTTCAACTGTAGCTCATCAGAGGGGCTGCTGAAGGCACAGTCTATGACTCAGTGAGTCAAGTAGTAAATGAAATTAAGTGTGCGGCCTTTTAGGTGAGATCTCTTTGGGGAGACATGTTTTATCCTAGGGGAGCCACTTCTTTACTTGATTGCTTTTAAACCAGCAGTGACCTTTCTTAAGAAGCTAGCAGGCGGGGAAGCAGCCATCAAAGTGATGACCAGAGTTGGGATTCCAGAAGCCACACGGTAGGAGAGAATCAAGTCCTGAAAGTTGTTCTCTGCCCTCCACGTATGTAAAGGCACACACATGCATGCCTGCGCACACACACACACACACACACACACACACACCACTCTGAATGAATCAATAAATGTTTTAGAAAGCAGTTAACAAGGAGTGTTGACCTATCGCTCCTCAAAGAGTTTGTGCCATGTTCTTTTTCAAATTTCCAGATCATGCTTTCCTCCTCAAACCGTGTAGTTGAGAGGGAAGAAGGACAAGTGGGGATAAGGATGAAGACGAGGAGGAAGAAGAGGGGAAAGATGAGAAAGATGGGGCAAATCTGAGGAGGAGAACCAGAAATAACTGGCAGCCCCCACAGATTATTTTTAACTTCTATAGAGTAAGTTCACAGGTACATATAGAAGAATCCTAAATTGGGAAAAATCTATGCAAGAATATATGCCTACATTCATTCATTTAGCGACTCATATGCTTAGTGGGCATTCAGCAAACACTTACTATATGGGCTGCCCCAAACCCAGTGGCCTCTGTCTGTCTCTCTGTGTCTCTTAGCTATGGAGGAGAACTAGTTCCTGGGGGTGTCCCTTAGATTTTAAACTCTTTAAAGAAGGTATTAAGTTGGCTCACAGCAACTTACTACGAGGCGTTTCCCTGTGCCTGGCTTATCCACAGAACCCAGGCCTACAAGCTGCTCCTGCCTGCCATTAAGACTCTCCGTGGGTGATAACGTGACCTCAGAGGATGCAAACACCTTTGAATTGTCTAAGGCCTTCACTAATGAAGAGGGCCTGCACAAACAACTATTTCCACTTCTTCTCTCTGTAAACCAACCCACAGGCTCGTTACTGTTCCCTGGAGAAAGCCAAGTGCTCAGTGGAAAGCTACACACCTATCCAATGGTGAGAACAGGAGCCAGGCTCTTGGCAGGCTCTTCTTCTCATTAGAGAAAAGACAGAGACCTTTAACTGTGCGGCTGAGTTATCTAAACGCATTGGTAGGCCATCTGTACTTGTTTGCCTTCCTCTTGCTTCAAAGGAGCATTTTTAAATCGAAATGCACAATGTAATATAAAAATACACAGTGGCAGAAGATAATGGAGGAATCTAGGGCGAGAAGGAGGAGTGAGAAAAGTTAGATAATAGACGGATTTGGTAAGCCAAACATAGCCGTAAGGCTCTACCCAGGCGCTGAAACTGGGCCGCTCGTCAGTGTGCCTTCTAGTGACAAGGATATGGAAAGAGACCCAGCCCCTGCAAGGCTTCGGGTCAGAAGGGTCTCCATGCTGCTCCTAGGCCCCGGCGGTATCTCTCTTGAAGGTCCTTAGAAAACTCATGGCTGTGTGGACCCAAAGGCAGATCTTGACAGGTTACACTTGAGCCATTCTGCATGCCAGTGAGAATGTGATGTCAGAGCCAACGACAGCATCGGGACCCGAAGCCAAAGACCTGTGGTCCAAGCACATAGTTCACTGACCATATGGCTTTGTCTGGGGGCCACATGTACAACACCCGGAGCCCAGGTTCTGTTCTGAACAACGTTATGTTTGAATGTGAGGCACCTCCCTAAGCCTTCTGTGTTTCAACGCTTCGTCTCCAGATGGTGGCGCTGTTCTGGGAGGCTGTGGGCCTTTGGACATGATATAGGTAGCAGAGATGGGACACTGGGAGGGAGGATGTACCTGGAAGGCGGCATCTGTCCCTGGTTCTCTCTAGAGCACTCTGCCTCCTGATCTGCTGAGATGTGAACAAGCTTCCCACAGAGTTCCTGCCACTACAGCAGCCACACCATCTCTGTCATGATGGGCTGTCTTCTCCAAGCCATAAACTTACATAAATCATCCCTCTCTTAGGTTGCTTCTGCAGGGTAGTTGATCCCAGTAATGAAAATTTAACTAAAGCGATTGGGATCTTATAGGGAAGCTTAATAGTGTCCACTGAGCATTTCCATAAGTGCCTTTACATTCTGACCAAGCTTGCCGAAACCTGAGTATTCAGTGCAGATTGAGCAATGGACCATTTAAAGCTATGAAGACCATGTGTCTTGTCATGGACATGGATGATGCGTATGAAGAAATAACTTTTTCTAATACCAACTTGATAGTGTTTCAGGAGAGCATGTGCTATGAATGGTTGAGAAGAGCAAAGGCAGAATGCACCACCGACTCTTCTGTGTTGAGCTTCTGAACGTCTGTCTGGCTCCACCCTTAGCACAGGTGATCAGTTCTGTGCACTATCCAGAACCATTCCAGTGCCTACTCAAGTACAGAGCAGGCTGTTCTCACTAGTTTTACAATTGTGACCTCGAGACGGTGTCACATGGTTAGCATGAGCCTAGATGCAGACAGAAGGCAGTGATTTTTATCCCTGGAGAGTCACAGACTACTCTGATAGCCTGTCCATGTGAACAGAGGCAGCGGCTTTCCCAGCTGAGACTGAGCTATGTCCCAGTCTGTCATTACTCCCTTTAGCCTCAGGTAAAGAGGAAAGAATAGCCTTTGTGATAAACAGATTTCTGAACACACACACACACACACACACACCATTGCACATGCACAACACACTACACATCTTCATCTTTGGTTCCCAAAGTGGTCAGAACTAATTGCAAAAATTTAGAACTGGCTAGTTTTTCATGGAAATTGAAGCTATATTTCCCCCAGTGGAAAAGTAGCTAATTTACAAAGCAAAGTCCTTGTGGCAGTGTAACCCAATCAGGCTTCAAAAACGGGTCAACTTCTCATGGGGATAGTGTATGTGACACAGCTCTTGGCTATGCTTGTTAAGCTTTAGGCCATCCAAGCCCATGAGATCTAAACACTCAGGTGCCTTATTCATCTTCTGGTTAATATTTGAGCCTCCATGATCTAATACAAGGAACACGTAGAATCTGTGTTCTTGTAGAGAACAATTAAAAACTCTCTATTTGCTGGAAGTAGGAATGTGCCATGAGCAAAGTGCAGCCCAAAGGGCGGTGTTTGCATTCTGAGTCCCTTCAGAGGCCAGGATTGCACACTACCAGTGCTGGACTGGATCTGAGGACAGCATGATGAGGGATTAATACAACCATTTTTATGGACTCAAGTCAATCCATATTATAGAGAAAGAAGGTAGCATCGACTTTAATCTCTTATTTGTGAGCTATAAAATAATGGGTTTTTTTTCAATCTTGGGGACATTTTTCTTTTGTCAGACACCAGCTCACTGTCCCCCAGCTCTTTGTCCTCATGAAAGGATGGTTGTGGGGCTTGCTCTCGCATGACAGAAAATGATGGAAAGCTTAAAATTTGGGAAGAAAAAATAAAACAAGAGCTGCCTTACATTCTGGAGGTCTAAAATGACAGGAGGTAAGAACAGCAAAGTAGACTGTCTGTTCACAGTTTTTGTTGTTGTTGTTGTTATTGTTGTTGTTGTTGTTGTTATTGAGCTTTAGGCCATGTGCAACTAGCAATCCAACTCTTCAAATAGTAATGGACAATATATAACATGCAGTCAAGACCATCTGTACAAAATGCACGTTATATATTATCCGTAACATTTTTATGCCTGGTATGCACACCTGCAATCTCAGCATATGGGAAGTAGAGTCAGAAGAATCAGGAGTTCAAGGCCAGCCTCAGCTACAAAGCAAGTTCATGACCACCATGTCTCAAAATACTAAAACAATATAGAAGTTTTACAATAAATCTAGGGAGTGGTTCACATTCTCATTTTATAGATAGATAATTACTTTCATAGTTAGTTAATTATAGTTAGGGCCTTAGTTTGTTAGGTTTGGCCACCTATTCTCAATAAGCCAATTAAAAGCACCACTTGTGGAAGTGTTGCTGGATTTCTTTGTTCCTCTTCCCAATGTAGACACAATGGATAGGTCTCTTTTTGTGCTTTTCACTATAAATTTAGCCTTTCTAATTTTCATATGGTGGATGAGTGGCCAAAACTAGTTTGTTAAGGCTCAGGATATGACCTTAAGTCTGACAATGCTACCTCCCTAAGGTCATATACTCAGTATGCCTTATCTGAAATTCAAATTCAATTCTAGCTCTTTTGTCAAACACTACTGTCTCCGAAGATGATCAAGAGTGTAAAGTGAGTCAAATTAGGCCTTTGCTATTATATGTTATTTATTCATTCACCCATTCATTCACAGTAGACCTGAACTACCTAACTCCATACTGACCAACATTATGGGTTGTGAGTCAGTTTACCAGATCTGCCCCCTTGCTGGCTTGGTGATCTTGGTCAATTCAATTACCCTGGTTTTCTGGTTGATAAATAGGATAGTGGAGTGGGATCAACCTCAAGGCCTATTATAAACTAAATTAAATTGTCGTGTACATGCCTGTGTATGGTGCTTGGATGCAGTAAGCACTTAGTTGCTTATACTGTTGTTGATGAGGATAAAGATGATGATGATGATTATGATGAAGACAATGATAAAGATGGTGGTGATGGCGGTGGTATTGTTAATGATGGCAGTGATGACAGTGGTGGTAAGACAACATTTCTCATAGAGGAGGACCTGTAGTAGTCTCTTTCCTTACTTCTCTGCCTGCAGATGAAACTTTAAACAGTAAGACTACATTAATATCATGTGCTAAGTATTGGCTTGTCCTTAAACACTAGCAATCTTTGCCATGTTCAAGAATCTGAAAAACAAGACTAGATTCCACATGCCCGGAGCGTGCAGACACCCAGATGACATGGCAGGAGCGTTTCCCAACAGTGCAGGGAACCTCACTCTCTGCACTCAGCTGCTTTCCTGAGTGATGCCCTTTCCTTTAACTCTTGTTCATGTTCTCAGCCACTGACCCTCCAGGCCACAAGAAAATGAGGACATGGGGCCTGTTCAGGGGACTTCCTCCCCCAGCCTCCTTCCAGATGTCTGGCACCAGGGGAACAAGCAGAGCCTTAGTTTCCTTTGGACAAGTCAAGAAATTAATTTTAAAGGATGTGTCACCCTCGATGTAGAAAACAGGTTGCCACGGGATTTCGCCAAGCAATATTTGAATCTTGGGCAGAGGATGCTGGCATCAGAGTGGAAGCATGCCTTGTTAGGTCACCTAAGACGCTTGCCCTGTTCCAGTTCAGACACTCTACCAGACCTCAGTGTCGTCCGTTCCCTACCCCCTACCCCCCACGCCCTGCCACTTCCACACTGCAGCCCTAAGAACATGCAGACAGTGTCAGTAACTTCTGTGACACACTGGTTGGTGACAGGGCTGAGAGAAGCTCTGCTCTCAGAGGTTTAAAGTTTCAGAATAAGGAGGTTCAGGGAAGAAAGGCCATGCAGAGGTGCTCTTTCTTACCTCTGTGTTCAGGCCCACATGATGCTTTTATTAGAATGATAGAGCATTTTGATTCTCCATGAAATTCCCATTCCACAATTCTAATGAGTTTCAGATGGCCTCACCTGATAGGTGAACTTTTAGAAACTTTCACAACTCATGGTCTAAATTAGAAATCTTAATGTCCCTTAATGGCATGACAATTGTATTTCAGAGACAGCAGGGGTGAGACAACCTGGAGTGATGGCTGTCTTGCTGTGCATCCCCTCTCGGTGTTTCTGTGTGAGGATGTATATTACTGGGGATTCTGTGGGGGTGCCATGTGCTTTGTGTGGCAGAATTAGGTTTATAAGTAACCTGTATATTCTTGGGCAGGTCTATAGTTAGGGACAGGTAGATGTAGGGCATTCCCAAACTGTCTGCCAATAGAGCTACTACCAGCTTCTTTGTCCATAAAATGATAAGTATGTTTTTTGGTCCTGAAAAAATATCCCAAGTGTTTGAGACAGAGTGTTTGTTTAGAGGGCAGAAAATGATTAGCTGTGATTTCTTGAGTATCTACTATATTTAGGCACAATTACACAAGGTGTCTTAGGTCATCTTCAGAACAAGTCTATCAGCAGATACTATAAATAACTCCACTATTGAAAAGAGGACATATGTTAAGTAACATGTCTCTAATGACCAACTATTGAGTGATGATGTCTATGTAGACCTTGTGTCAGCCACTGTCCTTTAGCACAAGACCCACCTGCAAGTTCATCTTAACTCTCTGGCTTCATGTGTCATCATGTTCATACGTGAGCAATAAGAGCAGCACGGCCCGCTCCATGAGGACTGCCTCAAGGGGGAAGACCAGCGTACATGACCTGCCAGATCGCTGCTTAAAAGTGTCTGAGTTTTGATCATTGTGACAATAGGGCCTGGTTTTGGGGTCCAGTTGTTAGTAGCCAAAACCCGGTGTTCTCTTTTTAACTCAGCCTTGCTTCTTCTTCTTCTTCTTCTTCTTCTTCTTCTTCTTCTTCTTCTTCTAAATGGGGGAAGAAAGTAATCATAGCATGGTTTGTACCATTAGATTCAGCAAAAAGAAAGAAACAGAAAAGATGAGAGAGAAAGAGGGTAGGACAGAGAGATAGAAACAGCAGCATCTATCCAAGTAGTGCACCAGGAAGCCCAATGACACGGGTTCATTGATTTTAGCTAGTCATTAACCAGGACTAGTTAAGATATTCCCATGTGGTTTTCAAGCATGCTGTGGCAAATATAACAGTCTCGGGTCATTTCTCTCATGCTTCTCAGCATATGGTTTCTTTTAAAAATCCCACCTTACTACCAGGTATATCAACAGTCAGAGATTTAATGGGACTATCTTTGCACACACACACACACACACACACACACACACATACACACATGGACACTTACACACACATTCACACACACAAGCATGCACTCTCTCACACACACACTCTCACAAACATTCACATTCACACTCATGGACACACACACACACACTCACATACATGCAGTATTCAAATTACTCAAAGAAAGTAACTTTCTTGCTGGTGCCATTCAGTTGATTGCATGCAATTATCATTACCCATCCACCACCCAAGCGGAGCGCTGCTCTGGGTCCTGTGGAGAGGCAGGCGAGACTAGATTTATCTAAACCATGGTAGCCTCGGAACTATCGTGCCAAATTTAAACTTTGAGGTATTTGGATTTTCTCAATGTGGCTTCCTGTTTTGGAGAAAAGCGCTTGAAGAAATAATGATAAAAAGAGGCTTAGAGTCATTCCTGCTCACCAAGCAGCTTGCGCAAAACAACATTTTAATGACTTAAGTGTAAATGAATCAGAAGCATATGGATTGGATTTCCCTTAAAATACACAGGATTTTTAAAGGCAGGAGAATGGAATGAAGAATTTCCCCCAGATTTCGTGTTCCTTGGAATTTCCTTTTCTAATATGATTAAAAACCTGGTGCTGGGGATGGAGGGGGAAGCAGAGGGGATGAATTTACGCTGAACTGCACTTGACAAATAGACCTGGAATGAAAAAAAGGTTTCTAGGGTCTCTTTTAAAGGGTCACCATCCTTCTCCCTGGGCATCAATTAATTCATCCCAAGCAACACTGTTGATGATTGGAGTATAAATGAGTCAGTGGCATGCGGACTGCTTTTGAAATACGCATGGGAATTAAAAATGAGGGAGGGGCACTGGAAAACACTTGGTAAAGGATTGTCTGGGGCTTTCCCAAACCCACAATGTTAAAAGAAAGAGTATGAAACAGTTGATGGATCCCTCTCAGACTCCACCAACCTCACTATGCGAAGGAGAGGGGCTGTATGTAATCTCTCCAGCCATCATCTTTCTAAAGCTCTCCCGGGAGTGCACAGGCTCCAGATAACCTACCTGTCTCTGTGGTTTTCTTCACAACAGAAGACCCTTCCTTAATGAGCAACTGCTCATTGGGCCACTTAGTTTCCTGGATCAACATACAAGGTCGATGTCCAGAGGTCAGAATCTGTCCCTTGACTAGATAAGCATCCCCCCAGCCGTCTCCTGTCTGTTTTCTAATTTCTTCATTCAGCACTTGAGTAGAGAAAGCAGTGACCCCTGCACAAATCACCAACTTGAAACTAGGACCTTCCCTTTGTCGCTCTTTTCATGCAGTCACCAGATTTTGAACTATCTTGTATACTGCAAGAAGTTATAAGAAGCAATTTTGTCACTTTGAGAATAATTGTAAAACTTACCATAAAAAAAAAAAAAAAAAAAAGAACCACCTTGTAGGGGGAGGGGGGGCTGGAGAGATGGCGCAGCAGTTAAGAGAACTGACTGCTTTACCAGACAGAGGACCTGAGTTCAATTCCCAGCACCCATACTCCCAGCTCATAACTGTCTGTAACTCCAGTTCCAGGGGATCTGACATCCTCACACAGATATACATACAGGTAAAACACAAACGCACATTAAATGAAAATACAAATAAATAAATCATTAAGAAAAAGAAAAAAGAACTACCTTGAATACATTTTGTCAACAGTATGTAAGCACAGGTTAAGTCTTTCTGAGTTCTCCTGGGCCACTTTGTCTTTGTAACCCCAGGGAAGCCTAAACAGCTAGGAGCTC
The DNA here is from genome assembly GCA_907169655.1 of Acomys percivali. Classification (NCBI taxonomy): domain Eukaryota; kingdom Metazoa; phylum Chordata; class Mammalia; order Rodentia; family Muridae; genus Acomys; species Acomys percivali. The sequence continues at coordinate 30,698,566 of OU015746.1, forward strand.
AGAGGGAGACTTTGTAACTTACACATTACACATTTGTAACCTTTCAAAGTGAACAGATGTCCGGGATGGCACCACGGGTTTCTCTGCCTCAGAGCCCACCAAGAATCTTAGCATCATTTTAACAAATCTATTTCAAATGTTAGGCAAGTCAGAAGAGGTAGAATCTTTGAGAATCACCTTGCCTCCCACCAGCAGTGAAAGATCCCTGAGAGGGCCACTTTCTCTGTGTCCACTATTTGACTACTTAGATTGCACACCAGCCTCTCCCCTTCGTCTAAGGGCTGTCTGCTGCTCATTTGGGACCTGCTCAGCCCAGATGGTTTCAAATTCACTGCAACCTTCCATGCACCTAGTTTGTTTTCAAGAAAATAAGCATGCCTGGTCAAGGCTGGCTAATGGGCTCAAACAAAACACAAAAAACAAAAACAAAAACAAAACTGATTTGATGGTATTTCTGCTGTGCTTGCGAGGGTAGGGTTCGGTGCTGATTTAGTGTGGGAAGAAGCTATTATTTGAAGATTCCAGTGTTACCCTCTTTCACTCTGGGACTTTGAGCAGCCATAGTGCTGTGTGGGAGGCAGGTTTCTTAGCATTTTCCAATGAACTTGCTCTATGAATTTCTACAAAGCAGACAGCATGAGCAAATGCCTGGGGACCTATCATCTCCAGACAGCCCTTGGAAACACTTTGGCATTAATGAAAATGTGCAAATGAGATAATAAACCGGGATAGGGGCAAGCATTTCAAGAGAACCGGTGACCTTTTTGCATTTCTTCCTGCCACACCCTCACACGGAACAGTAAGGGAGCAGGATGCAGGATCTTTCAGAGAAACACAAGTCACAAGGGCCACCATTGTAAGTCACAATTATGAGAGGAAAAGGGATTTCTTTGCCTTTGTCTGCAGTCCTTATTATTGTCACTACCTTAGCTAAATGCTGCTTTACTGAGTAAGAGCTTTTGAAATGAATTATGCCCTTGGCTTATGTACTTTCAGGGTTCCTGTGACCAAGCATCAGCAGAGAGGCAGGACCTGGAAGCTTACAGATCTGCTTAATTTTATTTCCGGAAAGCAATCAAACAAGGGGCACTCGGGCCTTCCAGTGGGCCCCACTCTGAAGCAAGAAGGGCAAGTTCACAGGGCCTGCTGACATAAGATCGATTGCCATCCTGGGCCATTTAGCAAACAGTTTACACAGGCTGCCTGGGTACTGGATTTAAATGAAATGAAAACGATTGGGAGAATTCCCTATAAAGTAGACTTGATCTATATTAGGGAGCAGGCTAATTATAGGGATTGGCATATATGGAATCAAAGTGAAACACTATATGGGACTAGAGAGTGGTGGTCTTTTATACCAGGGTGGTCTGAACCCAGGGTTTAATGTATGTACAATATACAAACATTTTTGACAGACCATTAACACCTATAATCTTGTAAATATTTGCAATTTTCTAGATCATAAATATAGCTGCATAAGCAGTTCTTTCAGAACATCATTTATACACCATTAAAGGTTAATTTACAAGTTAGTACCTTATAGAAAGAAGATATGTGGGTTTAATGCTCCCTTTCTGCAAAGGAGACTGGTGTCTCCAAATACATTTTGTAGCTCTCCTGTGGTCTGACTGGGGTCCCATTCAAAGTACTATTTGAATTCCTTTTCATCAGCTCCTATTCACAGCAAACTTAATCTTCTGTTGTGGAAGGAGGGTGGGAAAAAAAAACAGCGGGAGAGAGAAAGATCTGAGGTCTTCAAGCCATACTTGCAAGCACACAACTGTTTATTTGAACGATCTCTCTTGACACCTTCCTCTTTTGTCATTGTCCCTGTGCTACCTGCTGCTGTACTGTGCCCTCCGTCCTGAAAGGCCGCTTGTAAAGACCTCATAGCAGGGGCCGAGGAACAACATTAAGGCTGATAAGATGGCGAACCGTTGCGTTTGAATTTTGTAAAGTTCAGAGGTTGCAAAGAAAAGCGTCTTGTTCGGGACGGTCTTCCAGCCAGGTTACACTAGGGAAGATGGTGGCAGAGACTTGGATTCCTGTAGGAGACTTCTCACAAATTATGGAGAGTGAAAGAGGTTGCGGGACCCCTGGGAAAATGGTTGGTAAATGTGGGCCAAACTCCTGGTGGGAAAGCCACAGATCGAGGTCAAGTGACCACAGTGGGTTTGTGTTGTCTCTGAAGAAGCTGAGGAGTGTAACTTACGCAGTAGGCTGGAGCCGCGCTTCCTCTGCTGTGGGATTCCATGGATATCATTGCCCTTGTTTCTGAAACATGAACAGTCTGGCCCGCTGGCTGCGCGCCGGCCTGGCTTGGCACAGGCAATTTTTCATGCATCATGGGTCTACTTTGTGTCTCGAGTCTCCCAAACGTTGAAGGGGGTCCCAAGATTTTCCAGCAGCTCTGGTTTCCCCCACCCCCAGCTTACTGGGATATGAGAAAAAAGAGCCAGAGAGTTTGCCATTACTCCACATGCTCTTTGATACTGGTGTGGGGAGGTTTCCCAGGTTAATTTGCGGTTCCCGGAGCTCTTCAGCACTCACAAAGTCAAAAGTTCCCAGGGTGACTTGATGGCTCCTCCCACACTTGGAGCCCTCAGCAAGTTTACAAGACACAGAAAGTGATCCTGAGGCTGTTGCACCTATGACAACACAGTAATAACCAAGACATAACAGGGCCTGGTAGCAATGGCCAGGAAACTTCATGGCACCTGTGACAAGAACGTAATGTGACTTGGAGCCTTAGAGTCCTGGCTAACCTAATATCAGTTCTGATCCTCACTGGCCTTGGAGAAATAGTCTTTATTGGACCTCCATTTCCTCATTTTCAAGTTACCACATGAGGGCATCAGCAAGATGACCTCAAAATTCTCCCTTATGACTCATGTGTCTTCCAGAGTTCCTCTTATTGGAGACACATACAATGACTGGCATTCTCCTCTCCTGACTACCAAGATTTGTATAATCCTATCCCGAGCGCTGCCCCTGGACCTCTGGCTTGAGTCTTATCATCCCTTTTCAGCACGTGTGTGTGTGTGTGTGTGTGTGTGTGTGTGTGTGTGTGTGTGTGAGAGAGAGAGAGAGAGAGAGAGAGAGAGAGAGAGAGAGTAGGGGGTTTATTCCCTCCTTGAGAAGTTGAACCCATAATTCTAGCTGGCCCAGCCACTTCAGGGCTCTAATTTGAGTTCTTAGAACAAAGGTTAGTGTGTGACCTTATAAGCGGGGACAACACAGCACTTCCACGGTGTTTGGTACATGAACAATGGGTGGGGAGGCAGGGGCACAAACCAGATCAAGTTCTAACCTGTAGCGTGGAGACCTGAGAAGATCACTGTGCCTTTCCTACATGCAGAGGGGTGCTAAAAATTATGTCAGGAGACAGGAGACAGGAGAATATGATGGGCAGCCCACCTTTGGACATTCAGATGACCTAGAACAACAGATTTCTTTCTGTCACTTTCATTAAAAAAAAAAAAAAAGTGACTGCGATGGGCAAGGAGCTTGGCAGGGCTGTCAGTTTTGGGTGATGGGGTTGGGTAGGTTGATGAAGATGAGTGGGTCATTTGTGGAAGCCATGAGGGTTTAGGAAATGTTTGCTGGTCCTCTATATAGGACAGGGTTAGGTCTGTGTGCTGAGTCATGGAGAAGAGTAGGTGGTCACCTCCTGTCTTATCTGAGAAGAAAAAAGGCCAGCATCCCATCTCCTCATGGCATGGCCTCACTCCCACTTGCTGTCCCCGGTACTGGCAAGATGCACTTTGGAAGGCCATTATTTAGATGATGTGGACAGCTCATGGTCCTGGAGGGGGAAACGGGGTATAAGTGGGGGGAGGGACGGTGGGAACTGGAGGATAAGAGCGAGAGGATAACAATCAAGATGTAATGTGATTAGATTATAATTAAGAAATTTAAAAAAATAGTTCTACAGGTCTGGTCAATGAAATTCTGGCTATTCTGCGTCCCATGATGGACCAGTGAACACAAACACATTTCTTTGCTTTCGGGGTCTTTTCTTTAAGCCTTAACACTTCCTCAGACTCTCAAACAGGCAGTTAGAACATGGAACATTTCCTAGGCTATCTTGCTTGGAGAGCCCTTTGTTCTGATTTCTTTTGCTTGGAAGAGACTCTCCTAAGAAGGTCTTTGAGAGGGAACAAGATGCTGCACTGTTTTCCTCCCAGAAAACTGCAAAGTCATATTATTTGGAGAAAGTCGGTTATGATTTAATGTCACCCCATTCCAGAAAACATTGGAGAAACAGAAAAACAGAAGTGAGACGTGTGGCAATCCAAGCAGAAGAGACAAAGAATGGAGAGAAAGCAAAGGTGTTGGGCTGGAATGAGGCCCTGGAGTGTGGGGCTAAAGAAATGGCTCAGTAGCTAAGAGCCTTGGCTATTCTTTCAGAGGACCCAGGTTCAATTCCCAGCACCCACATGGCAGCTCACACTGTCTGTAACTCAACTTACAGTGGATTCGACTTCCTCACACAGACATACGTGTAGGCCAAATACCAATGCACATGAAAACAACAACAAACACTTACTTGAAAGAAAGAAAGAAAAAGAAAGAAAGAGAGAGAAGAAGAAGCATGGAGTGAGGGGCAGGAAACAAGGCTTCTATAACAGGCAAGAAGTAATGGAAATAAAAACAAGCCCCCTCTGCAACAGAAGAGCATTCCTCCAACGTTCTAGATATTTAGGGCTTGTAAAAGGTACTAAATGCAAGAAGAGAGATACTGGGAATCAATCCCCACCCCCCCTCCAGCTGATGGTTCAACATGATTGCATTTCTAATCCAATCTAGACCATAACTCAGCACAAGTTAAAAAAATTTTAAGACAACCACATTCATCATTTATTGATTGCAAAAATCCTCTCATTTTGTTCCACGGAAAAGCCTGGAGCAATATTGCTGATATCTTTTGTCTGTATTTCCTCCATCAAATACTATGCCCTTGGCTGGTTGTTCTGCACAGACAATCTACCACTTGGCCTTCAGGTTGTTTGGAGTCACCGATAAAACAGATAAATCCCCAACCTTTTAAAGCATAGAATATTCAAATCTTGGGTGCATTCTTAATCTATAACCTATAACTCTCACAATATATGTGAACTTACAAAACCTAAGGTGATTTTAAAATAGTATGAAGTGAACCCGGAAAGGCAGGAAGTGGAACCAGGGAACAAGACGACAAACTGTCCAGACAGGCTTGTCTGTCTGACTTTGATGGTGACATCACACACACACACACACACACACACACACACACACACACACACACACAC
>OU015746.1:30703866-30717249 GCA_907169655.1 Acomys percivali
CACACACACACACACACACACACACACACACACACACACACACACACGGGCGTGCACGCGCATACACACGTGCACATGCACACAGTTACGGTGGTACTCTATCTTGATGAGCTACTCCTGTGTCAGGCACTGTTAATACTTCTACAGTTTATCTTAAAACATTACAGAGAAGAAGCTGAAACCATGGTTACTTTTACAAAGTGGAAGCAAGGGGACGATAGAGCTCAGTTCCACTGACCCCAAGGTTAGCAGCATCTTGTTTGTTGGAGGGATACGAATTAGCCTATTTCCTTTAAAAAAAAATTTTGTCTTTCATAACAAGAAAAGAAGAGGGATTTCCTTCTCTCTCTCTCCCCTCGCTTGATGTTACTCTCTTCCCGTTTGCAAGGCTCTTGGATTTGGGGTTTTTGACTTATCTTTATCATCCCTCCATGGGTAGACTTCAAGCTCTGCTAAGACAGGAATCTCTTCTTTTTTTCTTCTTTCATCTAGCTGGCCATTCTGCACTCATTTCTCAGTCTGGCTGGTGCATACCAAGAACTGTGATAAATCATGGCTATTAAGAACATAACCAGGAATGCGGGGGCCTGGGTTAAAGCTGTGTGGCAAAGGCGCTTGCTTAGCGTGTGCAACATCTAATTCCCATCTCTAGTGTACATGCACAGACACACATATGTATATGAATAGATACACATATATATGTATCATATATCTATGCGTGTATAGGTGTTGGTATATAAACAATGATATATATTGATAAATAGATGCTTTTAAAATGCTCTAGAAAAATTGGCCCTCTTCTTTGTCATATCCCTATGCTGAGAATGTGTCTTTTTCTCTCATCTCTGAGCATCATGGCTCCTTTAGTGTGACTGTTGGATGACGTGCTCAAGTCATTTCCTTCTCCTGTACAATTTATTTATTTACTTACTTATTTCACCTTCTATTAGGCATGGTCTCACTACTTACACCTGGCTGCTATGTGGACACAGAGGTCTTCCTACCTCTGCCTTCCAAGTGCTAAGATAAAAGGCGTGTACCATCATACACACAGCCTAAGGTGTTTTTTTTTTTTTTAATATTTATTTATTTTAGAATTTCTTAACTGTAAAATAAAGAGATTCTCACAAAACTCTCTAACCTTTAAGTTTCTAGGGCTCTGAGTCACGGCAGGCAGGAATATGCTATTTATGAATTCTTTTCTGATTTCAGTTCAACCTAAATTCTACTCTTATCCTCCAAAAGCACAAACAGAAGAGAACACTGTTTGGGTGAACTGGTCTGACCATTGCCAACTCTCTGGAAACTTAACTATAGTCATCCATCTTACTATCTGTATGTGCTCTTCGACTTCTACAGCATTCCAGAACAACCTGTGGGCTGGGGGAGAGATCAGCTCCCATTTTGCAGATGAGAAAGTTGAGGTTGTGATCTGCACTACCAAGGTCTTAGAGATTGTGAATTCCACGTGCTAGCAAAATAATGCTCTGTCCTGACTACCCAAGGCCACCGCAAAGTCTAAATGCTATGCGCCTGCTATCAGCAGTCTGGGTGTCTGTGAACTTCTTAGAAGTCAGAACGGTTCTGGTGAGGCAGAGTTTTAACCACAGCATAACAAGTCCTTTGGCAAGGACACAGGGAATACCAGGACACAGTGTCTGCGAGGAAAGGGCCTTGGAATGTCACATATATCCAGCAGCTCTCACAGGCTGGAGATGAAAGAAATTAGAGGAAGGGGAAAAAGATCACACCATGTTTGGGGCCCTTCGTTCTGTGAAGTTCTCATTCAGGTCCTTGCAAAACCCAGCCAGGCTTTCCCCAACCTCTTTTATTTTTAAATTCAAGTGCCTGCAAACGGAGGTCTGCCGCACATGGTTCTAATTCATTTACACGTAACTCATTAAACTCTGCTTAAGAAGTGATATCTGGTATCCAACAGTCGTTCAGTCTGTCTTTTGCTTTTCCCCAAGCCATTTTGAAAGCTTAAAAGAAACCCCAAAGCCTGGCATGCTCAAGCTAGAGTGAAGCGCACGGAACAGAATGGTGAGCGTGAGGTGTGGGATTAGCAATCTCCTGGGCACTGCGCAAGAGTAGCCTCTGAAGCTGAACCTGAAGACGCTTGAGATGGTGGTTACACCAGAACCCCATATGCATGATCGTGAGGACACTCAGGAAGCAGATAGGACTTCAGGCTTGAAATAGAGCATTGGTCTGTCCTTTCAGTCTCCAGGAGCAATTGCACACACGCAACACACACACACACATTCACACACAAGAGTAGCAGCACAGAACTGCTAGCTCAGAGAAATCAGTAACTCCAGCCGAGGAAGTCTTATTCACCAGAAATATATATATTTACATATGACCCCCATCAGTGTGGCTTCACTGATGCTGTGGCAAATGCCCCAACCAAAAGCAACTTAGGAGGCAAAAGGGTTTGTTTTGACCTGTACTTACATGTTGCAGTCCGTTATTGAGGGGAAGTCAAGGCAAGAACTCAAGTGTCTAGTCACACTTGAGTCATACTCAAGAGAAGAGGGAAACAAATGCAGCCCACTCAGTTGTGCCACCCACAATGGGCTGTATCTTCCTATATCAATTAACAATCAACATAGTCCCCCACCTCTGAAAGACATGCCTACATACTAATCTGATAAACAGTTGCTCATTTGAGACTCTTTCCCTAGGCATTCTAAGTTGTGACAGATTGACAAGTAAAACTAACCGTCATAGTTACTATGACAAAACAGCAGAGGCCGAGTGCTTTGTAAAGAAAAGAAATTTATTCAGATCCCAGCTTATAAAGCTAAAGGTCAGAAGTTGAAGCTTGCTAGCCGCGCTGTTTTGACTTCTGGTGAGGGCTATGGTGCACCCCATCACATTGGCAGCATACCACAGAAGAGATCATGTAGTGCAACAAGGGACCAGAGAGATTCAGAAGCCAGGTTTCATCATTTAATAAAAATCCATCCTTGTCGAAACTAACCAAAGTCCCGCAACGCTACATCAGTCACTCTGAAGTCAGCATCTAATGGCCTAAGCACCTTCCACTGGACCCTATGTCTTACAGGCTCCATCCCACACTGGGGACCCAGCTTCCAACACATGAACTGTGGAGAGACTCACTCAAGCCACACACAAGCTTGAGTATGGTTCTAGCTTCCATCATCCTTTCCCAGGTACCTCTAAGAGGCACCTGACTAGCGGCTCTGTTTCTAATCTTGACATACCTCCAAGTCAGGACACAACTCAGAAACAGCATTCCCCACCCCACCACCCCATCCTCATGGCTTAGAGAACTTTGATAAAGCCCTAATTCCTTGTCATGGTTATGATAGTGGTCATGGCCAAGCCTTAGCTACCCCTTCAACATCAGCCCCTACACTTGTCCTCATGCACCGAATTCCAGCCAGACTTCTATTCTTTGAGTTCATCTTGCCAAGCCCTGGCACTTGCTGCTCCCTCAGCCCAGAACACCCTGCTGGCTCCAATCTCCTTATTTATTTCTTTGAATGCCTCTTCCTTTGTCTCCCCAGCCAGGCATAGTAGCACCTCCATCACAGTCTGGGCTTGCACATTTGGATTTCTCCTTAGTTATCACTTCTTAGCCACCTGAAATTATCTTAATCACTTTTGCTTATATGATCCTTTCTGTTTACCCTCACCAAAGTGTAAGCATCAAGAAGGAGGAGACTCTTTGTCTTAACTCCCTGAAGCCTCAGGACCTATACTAGCACTCAGTACAGGTGATATAAGGAGTACCTGTTTATTCTTTTACATTTATTATTATTATATGTGTGTGCATGATGTGTCTGAACCTGCTTACCCTGGTTCACGCATGCAAAACAAAAGACAACTTTGTGGAATCACTTCTCTCTTTCTATTTTTATACAGTTTTAAAGGATTGAGCTCAGGTCTTAAGGCTTGCATGGCTGACTTCTTTATCCCTGAGCCACCTTGCTGGCCCTCAATTTGTTTTGGTTAAGTGACTGAACTAATGAATGAATGCCTGGACAGCTGCTTTAACTCAGAGCCACAAGAAGCCAGCATGAAGCTCAGGGTGCCGGAGATAAGCAGCGAGTGCACCTAGAGGAGTCATGACTATTTGGGGTAGGGTGACATCTGGTGTCACAATGACCAGGAAGAGCAGAAGATTATCAGACAAGTGGCACAAGTGTTGAAAGGTTTGATGCAATAGGGCAAGTTGAGACATGGTACCCAGAATTGCTGACAAAGAGTCAGCCATATAGTGAGGTACAAGAAGGGGGCCCAGCCTCCTCTGACATTCACTAGCCATGCCACACCTCCTTGAAACAGTGCCTTTTTTGTGTGCCAAATAGGGATGATGCTATTTATCTCTCAGCACATTACATTATATAGACCATACAGAGAACCAGACACTGGAATAATTTTTAAAGAGCACATCCAGTAAAAGGTAGCTGTTGTTATTAAGGAGAGTAGAGTTGCATAAATTCTGATGATGATCAATCAGAAACAAATAATGAGTTTGTTACAATATTAAGAACTTGAGGGATTGCTTGATCCACCAATCAGACACATTTATGTCTCTATTGTTCAAATTATGGCAGACTACATAAAATGTATTATCTATTCGATTCAATGCCATCAAGTTCATTCACATTATAGCACAACCCTCCATCATATGTTTTCCTCATGAAACTGTCACCCTCTCACACCTCTCATCCCCTCTTCTCCAAGTCCTGGTGGCCACTGTGCTTTCTTCTGTCTTGCCTGTGTCCACACCTCCCTGAATACGTCTGATCATCTCATCTGTTTTCTGCCACTATGAATTTGACTGGGAATTTCAGGAAAATGGGAGCATAAAACATTTGTCCTTTTTCACCCAGCTTATTTCACTTAAGGTGCTCTCAAGGTTCACTTGCATTGCAGCTCCTATCATGTTCTTCCTCTTCGGCACTGAATAAGGTTCCAGAGTGCACACCTACGTCATGTGTTTATTGATTCATCCACTCGTATGCTCATGAGTGGCTTCTGCTTTGGGGCTGCTTCAAACGATGTTCCTGTGTGTGCACAGATACCTGAAAAGCTGTTTGCAGTTCTACTGGTTGTGTAACCAGAAGTGAGGTCACTAGATCATGATAGATCGTATGATAATTCTGATGCTAAGTGTTTAAGGGTAAGTCCTAGTGTTTTCTGTCTTATTTTTCCTTATCCTTTTCTCCGCCATTTTGAGACATGAACTCATACAGGCCAGACCGGCTTCAAGCTTGCTATGGCACTGAGGATGGCCTTGAACCAGTCCTCCTGCCTCCTTCTCCAGCACGCTGGGATTATAGATGTGTATTGCCATGCCTGAGTTATGCAGTGCTAGGCACTGAACCCAGTGTATCCTGCTTTCCAAGCAGATACTCTATGAACTGAGCTGCCTTCCCAGACCAGACTATGCCATGCCATTTCCTACTACATAGTGGCTGTGCCATTTTATTTTTCCATGAACATTTACATTAAGTGAAGTCAGAAGGAGAAAAGTTCAATGGGTAAGTGGAGTGCCTCAAAGAAGGGACTCTAATTCTACACTTACCCTGTCCAGGAAAATGCCCTTCAGCTTGTTTCCTTAAAATGCCAGCTAGGAAAAACTGACAGTGTCTGTCTTGAAGTTCTTAGCCCGTTTTTTCCCCTAGGTATAATGTCAATACATCCCTATAGCCTGAGCCATCTGGTTAGGGTGGTAGATGGTGAGTTTTAACTTTCATCCTAGCACACACAAGCTGTTTCTCTCTGGGACAAACACTGCATTGCCTTGTTTCTTTGTATCTATGTCATTGTATCATTATTTCTATGTGTACATCCCTCAACATGTGCAAAACACCATACTTGACCAAACAGTAATATGTGCCCATCTCCCTTGTCCATGTGTTAGTGTGGTATGTTTTCATTCCTTGCTACAAGCAGATGTTTGTAAATGTCTTTATTTAAAGAGTATATGATATTCAGTTCTGTAACCAGCTTCATTTTATTAGTTCTTACTCTGCGTCATCATTGACACTTTTATTTCCTGCCAGGGTTTTCAATGTTAGAAGTACATAGAAGTGTCTACCTAAATGTCATGTTTGCTTTGAAATGGACTTTTGTGCAGAAAACAATGGAAAGTTTGAAAGATTCAGATGATGCCAGCTTGATGTCAGAAGCTCTATAGAACCATGGATTCTCACTGGGTGGTTACTCCTGCTTTCATGTGCATATGTTAGCATTAGTTAGTGTGTATATTTTCATGCTTCTGAACAATAATGCCAATTGCTGATGAAATTATATAAGAATCCAAAAGGATTTTTAAGGAACTATTAAAGAGGAAACCCCTAAAAGAAAAATGTGGTTTAGTTGCCAGAAAATTAGACTTTGAGAATGAGTAACATAAAAACTAAATATGTAGTTTTAATATAGATGAAATACTATACATTTAATGTGTATTAGAAAGTTGATGTATTTATGTTTATGTTTATAAGGCGCCTGCAGAAGGCTTTTTAGGCATCTCCAAGACCACACAGCTTGTAAGTGGCAGACAGCAATCCAAATGCAAGCAACTATCTGTCTGTCCATAGCAGACGCATTACAATATCTGACCAAGTCCTCAAGCCTCTGGTTCTAAAGGACTCTCAGTGTTGCCCCTGGGGCCTGGCAGGTTGAATGGTTTCCTTTCTTGGCTCTGGCTTTTCCCATGGCTGCTTCAGTTGGCCAGAGGGTGAGATTTTCACTCAGTCTTATACCTAGTGGAAAGGTTCCATGGTCAACCAACAGATTGGGGAGGCTGGCAGGTTAGGTTCAACTATCTGAAAAATGCACCTATGAGAGAGCTTTCAGTCATACTGGGTCCATGTCAGCCTTGTGTTCCTTTGCTCAACTCAAGATAGAAATTGTAGAAATGTAAACAATGCTATCCAAGTGAGGCCTTACTGATGCCTTCGTTTGAGCCTATGGGACAGTACATAGGTCAAGGTCCCCAGAATGGTCTCTAATGACTTGAATCATGAAGTTTATTGACATAATAAGGATGAGATCACACAGGACCACAGTCAGATGCTGAATAAGGTCCCTGGATAACCACACCTGTCCTCTTGGTGCTTTGCTCTTGGCACTAGGGTTTACTCTTGAAGTGACAATCTGCATCTGTTTGCCAAAAAAAAAAAAAAAAAAGACACATATTACAGCTACTACAGCTGCCCTTGGCAAGTGGTCTTGGGTCAGATTCAGGCTCTATGGATGCAGAAGTTGTGAGGAAGTTTAGGGATGAATTGGCAAATCTGGAACCTATTTATAGACAGACATATCCAAAACCTATACACACATACTGTGTGTGTGTGTGTGTGTGTGTGTGTGTGTGTGTGTGTGTGTGTGTATGTATACACTGAGTGGTAAACTTTCCTGGGGGAGCTTGTTAGGCTCAGTTCCCTCATCTGTAAAGTGGAGTATTTCCTACCCTGGTCTTTTTAAGGCCACTGTGACAACTAAGAGGCAGATGCATCAATGAAGTTTGGGTCCTTATCTACATCCTTGTTGGTACCCTGTGATGATCATCCACCACTAAGCACTGAAAAGCATCATCACCACCTCCTCAGATGCAGTGACCACTGCTCTGCATGCTCTGCAGGAAATGACTGTTTGTAATTTCAGATCTGATTTCTGAAATTAAGTATACTGTGTCACCACCAAAAAGCTAAAGAGAGGTCGCCTCTCTGCAGCATAAGATGTAACCCCAACTTCAAACTGCAGTGTCTTATAATTAACAAGAAGATGGATGCTGTGAAATGGAGCTTGCTAGTACTGCTCTTCCTATGAATGCTTTATCCCATTTATTTACTGAGACAGAGTCAGCTATAAAGCCCTGGTTGGCCTCAAACTTGCTGTGTAGATCAGGCTGACCTTAAACTTGCAGTCATCTTCCTTTCTCTGATTTTTAAGTAACAGGATTACAGGTACATGCCACCATAGCAGGCTCATTCCCTCCCTCCCTCCCTCCCCTTTCTCCCACCTGCTCCTTATCCTCCTCCCCCTCCTCCTCCTCCTCCTCTTCTTCATCATAAAAAATAATTTACTGGGGCTTATGGTTACAGAAAGTTAGAGTCCCTTTTGGTGGAGCAGAGACAGGGCAGCAGGAGCAGGAAGCTGAAGGCCTACATCTTGAACCACAGGCAGAGAGCAAACTCAAAATGGCAAGAGGTCTTAAAGTCTCACAGCCCACCCCAGTATCATAGCTCCTCCTAGTAATGCCTAGTAACAAAGCCACACCTCCTCAACCTCCACAAACAATGCCACCAGCTAGGGACAGGGTATTCAAATGCCCAATACTATGAGTACATCTCACTAAAACCACTATGATGCCTCTCTTTGGTCATCCGCACCCTGTCTTTGACCACAAAGTTGCCGTTCTTTCCTTGCAGAAGCCCGCGTCATTCCCTTCATTCCGAAGAGTGCCTCACTCCCTGTCTGTTTTCCTCTTGAATGCAGTGCTTCCATGCTTCAGACGGGAAGATGTCTTGCTCACAGGGAGCCCCAGTATTGCTCTAATTCCCTTGCACTGTGGCAAGTTCACTTTGAGGAAAACAAAATTCCTCAGGGAAGAAAATGTACCCATTGCACTGTGATCATATTGTTTAGTGGTTGTCCATCTAACTCACAAATGCCCACTAAATAAAACAGAGAGGGGCAGTGAGACCAGAGGGTCCTTCTAGCCAGTCCCCCCAGCATCTCTTACCCAGAATAATGAGCAAACTGTGGTGCCTGGGATGTCCCAGATTTGCAACAAACTCTTTTTCTCTTATTTATCTTTTACGGGAACAAAAATCTAAAATGCGTAATCAATTCTGGGGTTCTGTTACTCCTAAGAGTCAAAAGAGCCCAATATTTTTATATTTAATCTTAATTGTTTCTTTCACAGTCAATACACTCCAATAATAAACTGCTCATGTGAGTCAGTTATAATAAAATTGAAGTCTGTCCCTTCCATCACTCTGGGTGGATGACTCATCACGCCCTAAGCAAACTGATAATGAAAAGCATTGGACTTCTCAGCTCTGTGCATTTGAATTGCAAGACATCAGCCTTGTGGACTCTTTGTTTTTATCCAAAGCCAATTATAGCCTTATGGATTCATTCTAGAGTGATAAATCTTATAGTTAGTTTTAATTGTGAGCTTGACTCAATCTAGAATCATCTGGGAAGGGAGGGTTGATGAGAAACTGTCTAGTTTGGGTTGGCCTGTGAATGTGTCTGCTCAGGATCTTCTTACTTGAGTTAATTGAGGTGGGAAGGACCACTCTGAATGTGGCAAACAGCAACTTTCTGGGCGAGGCCCTGGGCTGAGTGCAAAGGAAACACGGAGCTGAGCACTAGGAAGCATGTGTGTGTTAAGTCCTTCCTCTCCGCTCTTGACCATGGATTCAATGTGACCGGCTGTCCCAAGGTCCTGCCACTGTTACAGACCCACAACAATGAATTTGTAACTTGGAACAGTGAACTAAAATAAACCCTTCCTCTGCCATTTTACTTTTGTAAGGTATCTTATTACATCAACAGAAAAGGAAACCAATACCAAAAAAAAAAAAAAAATGTATTGAGAAGTAGAATCATTGCTATGATAAACCTGAACGTGTGGCTTTCAAGCTTCTGGCAGCTGCTTAGTGGGAGAGATGTGGAAAAGTCTGGGACTTTGGACTGTAAAAGCCTTTGAGTGCTATGAGCCAAGCTTAATGGGCCGTTCATTGGGAAGCTCGGTAGATCCGAATGCTGAGAGAAACATGGGCAGTGGAGGCTTGGCTCATGAGGTTTCATAGGGGAGCAAGGACACTATCAGGAATTAGAATAGAGGGTGCTGTTCCAATTGATATTTGGCAAAGAATCTGACTGTGTTCTCTTTATTCTGAGAAGTGAAGCGAAGCTGAATTTGAAGATGATAGACTCGTGTGTTTGATGGGGGAAATTTCAAGGCAGGACGGTGTTCAGACTGGCACTGAAGAAGCATCTGTAACTGATAAGGAAATCTGAAGAACTTCAGGGAAGCCTCTGTGTGGGACTAGGATAACAGGGAAGTGTTTCCCCAGGGTCGGCAAGCAGAACCTAATACAGCTCTAGTCTAAGGCAGCGAGGCTTCCTACCCAGCTGGCAACAGAACTTGGCAATGTCACAGGTGTCATCCATGTGGTAACGACAGTGAAGATGGCCATGTTGGAGGCTTCATAGAGAGCAGCTGGAGCAAAAGTATTGTATGGCAGGGGTGGTGTGCTACAGGTGGCCGGGCTGGTGGGTGGGGCTACCTAAGCCATTAGAGCCCAACTGATTGTATTACAGACTCCAGGTGCTGGACCAGGCACTACAGATTTGGGTTTGTCCTGCTGGGTTTTGGTTTTTGCTTCAGTGTGATTTTTCACTTCTGATCCCATTCTTCCATTTAAGAATTGCTTAAATGTGAGCCCTCAAGAGGTTTCTGTTTGTTCGTTTGTTTTAAATCTTGCTATCTGACGTGGAGTCCTACTTAATTTTATTTTGGATGCAAACAGTACGTTAAAGAAGTGACTGGAGTTGTTAAGATAAACCCCAAAATAATCAGTAGATACATTTTTTTGTTGTTGTTGTTTTAATGTAAGAGAATACTGTCATGTACTCCGTCACTTAGGATGACCAGAGTTTTACCTTCTGTGGCGGGGTCAATGGTGACCATCTTGTTTTAGGACTCTGCAAACAAGATCAAGCAACGATGCCACTCTGTATGTCAGCACATCTGATAAGGGTGATTTGAAGTACCCTTGCTCCCTTAAGAAAGCAAACATTTAACAAGCAAATATCAGGAGAATTCAGGCTCTTTCTCATCAATCGAAAACTTTTTAAAAAAATTCTCCAGCAAAAGCTCATTTGAATGGCCTATTTATGGCAATATCAAAATGATCAAAGCGACATGTGACCCCCCCCCCCCCACTGAAGGCTGAGGTCATCAAAGCGCTCCTCTGCCAACCCTTCCAGCACTCTTAAAAGACAAACACAGGGGAAGCAGCTCAGGCCTGACAAGATGGTCCTCAGGGAGTAAGGACTTTCTCTACTGCCCCACCCCCTCCCGTACTTTGAGTTTTCTGAAATCCCCAAATTAGGTATTAAATACATGTTTATTCCATCACCATTTTCTCCTCTAATCTGGGAGATAAAAAAATAACAGAAAGATATACTTGCAGTCTCATTTTACCCTCTGCCTTCTCCAAAGTAAACTTCAGAAGGTTGCTGGTCTCCTGCCTCCTCTTTCTTCATCTGACCCAGTCCAAACAGGACAGCTTTGAGGAGGACCCCACATACAGTCCCAGCTCATAAGAGCTACTATGGCTCTAAAGACATGTAGACAAATTTGGTGTGTGTGTGTGTGTGTGTGTGTGTGTGTGTGTGTGTGTGTGTGTGTGTGTGTGTATATATATATATATATATATATATACCCACACACATACAAATGTACACATATCTCATTTTTATTTTTAAAAAGAGAGAGAATGGGTCTTTCATTAGCAGGAGGGTTGAATAAGACAGTTGGTGATGGACACAGTTTTTCTGAGAGACAACTAAAGAGATGTCTGAGGAGTCCATACATCAGAACCCAGTGGGTCCATGGGTACAGTCATCTTTTGTCCTTAGCTGTCTTAGCACAAGAGAAATTGCACAGTTACGACAGTGCTTCTGAAAGATGTCTGCCATGAATCTTAAAGGCGAGCGGTCTTTGAGTATGGTTTTCTTCTTAGAGCTTTGGAAGGAACAGACTCTGCTTCTTGCGGCTAAATCAGTGGGGCCTTGACTAAGGCCATGTTTAACAGAACCTTTTAGTGAGCTGCCTCAATTAAACGCTTGCTGATGTCCCTCCGCAGTCTTCTGTGCTGTGCTAATGAGAACGTGCAAAGCTGGAAAGGATGGCCTCTGACCTCAAGGAGCTTAAGAAAGTCTTATGAGGAAAAATATTACAAATTCTAACCAGACTACATTTACACAGCTAAAGTCTATGTAACATCCTTTTTTTCCTAACTATTATCCTCTCATTTCCATTTGCCAAACAGAAGAAAGTTGAGTCCCACAGAGAGTGAGAAAAAGAGGGAGACTGGAAGAAAATAGATGTGCATACTACACCCTGGTCTTTTTTCTTTCCAACTTTCTTTTTTCTCGTGACTTTTTAAAGCTATGCGCTTTAAATAAAATTTAAATAGAAACTGCTAATATTAAAACTTGTAATATTTTCTGATGTTCTGTGTTTTCACCCAGGAAGTTATGGGTTTAGGCTCCCCAGCGTTTCTCCAAATGGCTGTTTATTTTTTAAAGTTTGAAAATTGACAACACAGCAACAGCTATTGACTTGGCAGCCAGGAGTGGAATAACACACCTGCAACCAATGCCTGGGTCTTTCCCTCCAATCTCCTGCTTCTGTGTGTTCTTACTCTTTGTTCCCAGAGCAAATGCACATGGAGACCTTTGATGCACAGACACAACGCACTCGATAGCATTGCACTGGCCAGACAGAAGCGGTAATTTGGCTTTGTTTGGAAGCACCTGTTGCCATTCTTTAGCGCTGACGTGAAACTTTTGAACAAATACTCATATGACATTTGCGTGAAAATCATCCCATTCAGAGCAAGCTGACTTGTAGATTCGGGCCATTTCCCTATGACTTCCGGACATCAGTTGCTGCATCTATAAATTAAGCACAAGACCATGGCTTCCCAAGATTCACTGCACATTAGAATCACCAGGAAGTTTTCGAAAAGTCTTGGTGCCACGTTGCATGCCCGACCACTGAAATCACAGCATCTCATGGTGAGAGCCACCTATCCACATCTTAGGGGCCTTCTGATGTGTGACATGTGTGACACAGTCAGGAAACCACTACTAAGAACTTCAACGGATTCGTTTCTTTCTCAACTGCAGTGCTCTGAGCTCTGTGGGTCTCTGAGCTAACCCTCCTACGAGGCTCAAGCAATTGGCAGCTAACAGATAGCTTCAGTCAGGCCCCACACTGGCTATTTTATGTGTTAGTTTCACTGGGTTTGGGTTCAAAAGGGCAGCAAAATCTGGTAGCTATGTGTACCTGTTAGTGTGCTTCTGAATAGATAAGCATTTGAATCAGCAGATTCAGTGAAAAGATCTGTGCTCACCAATGTGGATGGTGTGAGTGAGGGGGTGCCATCCAGTTGGTCTGTAGAGAGACTACATGATAGCACCGAAAGCCAGAGGGAAAGCAAATTCATCATTTCCTTCAGCTGGGTTATCCATTGTCTTTTGCCTATTTGTTCCTTTGTTTTTTTGTTTTGTTTTGTTTTGTTTTTGTTTGCTTGTTTGTTTGTTTTAGGATGTGTGTGTGTGTGTGTGTGTGTGTGTGTGTGTGTGTGT
>OU015746.1:30717259-30737320 GCA_907169655.1 Acomys percivali
TGTGTGTGTGTGTGTGTGTGTGTGTGTGTGTGTGTGTGTACGTGCATACATGTATGAATGTGCATGCATGTATGGAGGCTAGTAAGAAACTCCAGATGTTATCTTCAAGAACATCTTTGAAAAGGGGTCTGTTGTTGCTCTTGAGCTTATCAATTGAGCTGACTGGCTAGTGAGCCCCAGAGATCCTCCTGTCGCTGATTCCCCACCCCTTCCCCAGGTCTCAGGGAATACCTCTAAATCTAGAGTTGCATGACTTTAGTATCTAATTGCAAGAAAAATGCCTACCCATAATGACGTGTGTGTGTGTGTGTGTGTGTGTGAGAGAGAGAGAGAGAGAGAGAGAGAGAGAGAGAGAGAGAGAGAAAGAGAGAGACTTTGATATATACAACACATGTAAACCTATAGGGTAATTAGGAAATTCCAGCAGTGGGCTTAACTGCTCTCAATTTCATTCCTAGAATACTAAAAAGTATCATAAAATTTCCAATCATAACTCATCCTTTTTAAGTTGTCTTTAAAAATATGAGTTGAAAAAACCCACAAGATTATTCCACTGCCTTTCCTTTTCATAACACAGTTACCCTTCTCAGTCTAGACAGTATCTAACCAAGCCTAATGATTTCCAATTTATACCGATTGGCTGCCTCCTGATCTAACAGAATACCCCAGCACGAGAAAGCCCTGCTCAGAAGAGAATGTGATGGAAGTCACTCTGGTTCAAAGCAAGGAACCTTGGGAAGATTAGTTTCTTTGTGAAATGTTTGCCTCAGTCTCGCATAGGAAGTGTGTCTGTTTACTGAGTCATCTTGTTCTAAGTGATTCTGAATATAAGTCATGGCCGGTAAAGTAACCCTGAATGCCCTGCACTGTGAGATAACACAAGATGCCTACTCACTAATAACAAGGGGGAAATCCCAATCCAGTAGAAGACAGGGGTTTAGGAGTGTTGGTGTATAGATCAGAAGGAAGTCCAAAAACAAACAGAAAAGTCTTTGCCTGTCCTAGAGAGGCATCATCAAACAACGCCGTGAATATAGGCTGTTTAGACCAGGCAGGGGAGCCTCCTTCACTGCCCAGAGGAGGAAAGACTGCCACTCTGGTCAGCAAGAACCCAAATTATCTAGAAGGAACAATGCAGAATACAAAATATGATTCCAGATTTATGTTTTTGTAAGTATATAAATGACACACTATTTTTTCATAGGAATCTTTTGAGTACCTCAGCAAATTCCTCACATGAAGGATCTACAGCTATGATGGCCTTGTAATCTGTTCCCCTCTTACAAAATTTTAACTGGACCACACCAATGTCATTTATGGAGACAGAAGGGGTGTGGTTGGTCACTGTGTGTGGCCCTTCTCTTGCAGACAAATTTCCATTCTGTAAAGACTATGAAGCAGAGAGTGGGAGGTTTGGAAGTCGCTCTTTCCTGGAGCTCCTGGGATAAAGGTCCTTACTCCTATTTGAACCTCTAACAGCCCAACCCAGCCGTACCTCAAAACAAGGCTCTTTCTTCTTCCAGACTGTCTGCAACTCTTTCCTTATTTTAAGAGAGTTGTTTTTATTTATGTGCACATCTATGCATGTCTGCATGAACATATGTCATGTGTGTATGTGTGTGTGCACGTGTGTGTGTGTGTGTGTGTGTGTGCGCGCGCGCGTGCGCACTGCTAGAGACCAGAAAAGGCAATGGATCGCTTGGATCTAGAGTTACAAGTAGTTGTTAGCCACTTGATGTGGGGGCTGGGAATAGAACTCAGGCAGCCCTGTTCCTCTCTGTCTTGTTGCTGTGGTTCAGTAGCCTACCTAAGCCATCGCCTCCCATTGGTGCTAACCTAGTCAATCCTAGCTCTCCCAGGATATACCCATGTACAGCTGTGGTTTCACAGTAACTGTATTAGCAACAGCCCACTCACCTTTAAAAAGAGTTTAAAAAACAAACACACCTCACTGTAGAAAGGCATGTTATCCAGATGTCAGCATCACCATCAACATCCTCCTCATCATTTTTCCTTTATAACACTGAGGTGGAATTGGGGGCCTTACACACGCTCGGAAAGCACCACACCTCAGAGCTACATCCTATGCTGCTTCTACCACCATCTTCAATGTCTCTTAGACAGATCATGATGCCACTTCGGAGTCTGTGGACCTGTTTTAGTGTCTCTCTACAGTAGGGATTTACTGCAGTACACCCCCCCCCCAGGTCTCTGTAGTGCATAATTTGTATCAGACACCCTGGGGACAACATGTCTCTCCTCCTCATGTCTGGGGCTTTATTAGGCCTATTGCCTGGATTAATTTACAACCTCAACACACCTTGGGATTTCCTCACAACATTGTAGCAAGTTCCCAGGGCAAACACCCTGAGGCAAATTGGCACAGTGTTCTTTCTGTGGCTAAGGCTTGCAGAGCAGTCAAGTTGCACAACACATGACTTCTACTGTATTGCAGACTGAGGAACCTGCGAGCCATTGACAAGGTTCAAGTGCAAAGCACTTTAGAACTCCTCTTTCTAAAAAAGGAGATATAGTCACCCAGCACTTCTGTGACCTTTTACCACAGACAAGTATGATTAGCTTTCTTGCTTCCTCTGTCCAACTTTTCCTAGGATAAGTCCCTTGATATTGTGACCCGTGTGCCATGATCTTGTCTAAGGAGGACTGATTCTCTAGACTCTTACCGTCACCAAGCATGTCACTGTGACATGGAATCTTGACCTTGACCTTCAAAACACTGTGAGGCAGACACAGTAGGCCTCATCCTTTTACCTAGGTCAGGACAGCCAGTCCCAGATGAGCCAGACTGCTCTCAACTGTCAGCTCCCTTGGCTAACAAAAAAGTAGCATGAAGGGGAGCATGTGCGAGGCTGAACAGGATGTGGACAAGATCCGTCTAGCCTAGAGTCCTGCTTTGATAGCTCAGTAGCTTTGGATAAAAGACCTAATCTTCCTGGGTTTTGGCTTTCTTATCCCCAGAGTGAAGGCAATATGTCATCCCACGTCATGAGTTGAATCCCTGCCATAGGATCGAATCATATTTATGAAAAGTAAGTTTCCTAGCACATAAGGAATCCACCTTTAATACTGATGGGTGAGTTAACAACTCACACGATATATGTAGCTGATTTCCTGAAGACGGCCCGTAGATGGTTGGGAAGATGGCTCAGTCAATGAAGTACTTGCTATGCAAGCACAAGGGCTTGAGTTGGGGTCTTCAGAACCTCTATGAAAAAGCTAGGTAAGGCAGTGTACATCTATAATCCCTATGCCAAGTAGAGAGAGGCCAGAGGATTGCTGTAGCTCATTGGCCAGGTGGTCTAGCCCAGTTGGTACTGGTCTCATAAAGAGGCCTGCTCTCAAAAATAACATAGACAACAACTGAGGAAGATATCTGACACTGACTCCTGGCTTCTGAATGTGCACGCGCGCGCGCGCGCACACACACACACACACACACACTTAGGAAGTAAAAGCTGGTCTCTTTGTACCAACTAGAAAGAAGCTTTTCACCTGCCTTGGGCTGAAGACCAGTCCTCAAATTACATGCAAACCATCATTTTCAGTCTTTTCTCAGCAAATTACTGTTCTGTTCAACTGCAAATTGGACAATGAGTTATTAAAAAATCTCCCTAAACGAACACTGTTGAATGGAGCACAGGTTCATGAGTCTTCAGCTGAGCTAGCTACACGGGGACTCACAGGAGACTGGGAGGTTTGCTTTGTTACACAAAGGACAGGTTGCACACAGTTGACCTTTCAGGTGGTTAGGCCCAGCTAAGGCTAAAACAGTCGTCACGACTTCACCAGCCTGTCCTTGAACGTCATTTAAATGTACCTGTATCATCTCTATTTCTGCAAGGAGTGATCAGAAAAGGCCCATGTTTTGTTCTCCTTGTTTTTAAGGAAACAGGGTTCCACAGGCAGTGCCTGCTGGGTATTTGTTCATAATGAAAAGCAAGTGAAACCCCTAAGATCTCTTGTGCTGGTCACTGCTGAGAACAAAGCCACAAGGCCAGAGGAGAGTGTCAAGAGTCCTAGAGGCTGCCTTATGGATCCTGATAAAAAGCTGTTTTTAATAGCTGAGTAGTATTCCATAGATGGACAGGACATTTTCCACCGTTAAGTGGAGAAGGAGATCTGACTTTCACACAAACTCTGGTGCCCCATATTGGACCATGTCCCTTGGATGGGGAGGCCTGGTGGCACTCAGAGGAAGGATAATAGGTCACCAAGAAGAGACTCGATACCCTATGAGCATATACAGGGGGAGGAGGTCCCCCTCAGTCACAGACATAGGGGAGGGGAGTAGGGGGGAAGCGGGAGGGAGGGAGGAATGGGAGGATACAAGGGATGGGCTAACAACTGAGATGTAATAGGAATAAATTAATAAAAAAATAAAAAATAAAAAAATAAGAGAGAGAAAAAAAGCTGTTTTGCAGAGTCCACAAATAGCTTTCCCCCTCCCCTCCCCTCCCTTTTTTTTTTTTTTTTTTTTCTGTTGCTCTAAGCCCTCCAAATCTTCTTCTGGGGCCAAAGGGACAGCAGCTCTGCTTGTAGAAAATCAAGGAAGACTTAAAATATTAGGCGTACGGAGTAAATTCTTCCTCTGCTTGGCTGGCAGGGAATCCAACTTGTCCTGTGGCTGCTGCTGTGTTGAGATCTTGGCAGCCAGAGGCAGGGAGGCAACTCCATCTCTGCTGGCGCCTGGAGCCGAGCTTCAGGGCACCGGGCCCTTTTCTCCTTTGGATGGCTTTGCGATGCTGAGTGTTGATGCATAAAGCCCACATTGGCCCACTGTGATGTGTGGCCCTCTTCCCTCGGTAGTAACGGAGTAAGTGATCCTCTGAAGTAGCCAAAGGCTGGATCCCTAAGATGCAGCAGCTGATCTTGTAGCAGCACTGCTACTGAGTTGAGTAGCACCCTCCTGCATCCCTCAGCCAGTCACCCCTGTCTCCTGTGGCCTATCAGCCACTGTGAAGAGTGTATGGTGAGTGTAGCTGGTCCACTCCACAAATGAGAAGACAGACAGGGACAGCTTTGTCACACAGCTAATTGGCAATAGGGTGGGACCCAGTTTCCTCAGTCCTCACATCTTCCTCTCGTGGGGCTGAGTCATTTATTTTTCTTTCTTTCTGCCCTTCATTTTGTTTTCCCCTTCCTCCCCATGTATGTTCTATCTCTTCCTCCACTCCTCTTCCTTGCCTCCTTCCCTTCCTTTCTCCCTCTTTCAATCCCTTCCTCTTACACTCTTTCTTCCAACAAGGATACCAGGCAAAGTCATGGGTAAACCTTCTAGAACTAGCACCAACCTTACCATGCAGCCAGCCATGCAAACAGGAATTTAAACCCATCCCCAGGGGATACTCTTTGCCATCCTGCAATGCATTTTCTTCAGCTCTTACAAAAAAAAAATGGGTGCTGCATGTAGCATTCTGTGATAGCAGTTGAAAGATTTCTTTAAAGCCCAAGAAAATAGAGACCCAACCCTTGACACCAACTCCATAACTACATAGCCCCACTCTTCAGAACTCATGCATGGAGCAAGTTTTACTTTCACTTTTTAACATTTGAAAATACTAAACCAGGCACACCAGAGTTGCAGCCAAACCCACAGCTCTCTCCTCACATTCCCTCCTCTCTAAACTAAATACTCCAAAGATCCAGAAAGACCCAGCAAGCATTGGCTCTGTCTGGCACTGTAACCATGGATGCCTCAATGATTCAAAGCAGTGGTATGGCATTTGCTAGTCACGATGCAGCTTAGGAAGATGGCAGCTAGCCTCATTTAGTCACCCGACAATGCTTCCTAACGACCCTTCTCACCTCAATTCCTATTGCTTTGGAGATGTGTAGAAGAATAGCTGATATCAAAATTACTCTCTGAACGGTGTCTGGTCTCATTTCCCCTCCTCCTGTGAAAATTAATGATAGGAAGGCAAGCTTTCATGAGAGCCTGTCTCCAGGCTCAGGCTGAGCGGGGCGGGGTGATTCCTATGCCTGGAGAACATTAGCTTAGTATATGTGGATTCAAATACCTCCAGATCTTTATTCACAGACCACAACTCCAGCCCTGGCCTTTGGCTCGTAGGAATCATTTCCAGGGCTCTACAAGAGCCTGCATTGTCGAAGGTGTCTTTGGTTCAGACTTAGGTTTCTTCAGAAACTTCTCTAGACCCTCTTAACAAGGAAAGGTTCTGGGGTAGTAGTAGAACTCAGGAGTTGATTGAACACAGGGAATGTTCTACGTTGATTACACTCATTCTCGTACCATCAGGAAGAACCCCGTAAGATTGGGAAATGGCTGCCCAGAGTGACCAGTCATGTCCAAGTAGTGTAGGTCAATGCAGGTTCAAGGTACTGCACGAGGGTATGTGTTTCCCTACCCCACACTACAGAACTCACATTCTGGTCCCAGGGGTCTAATCTTCACACATTTAGGAGCTTAAGCATAAGCTATCCATCCTCCTGAGTCATCTTAGCTAAGATGACCCTGTACCTACCTCAGTGCCTGTAACAGTGGCCTTGGGTAGCCTTTGCCTCTTACTCAGCTTGACCTAAAGTTCTTTGCTACAGGGCTTGGAACTTACTAATAGAGCCAGCAGATGGCCTGACCACCCAGTTTGTCACTGACTCTTCCCAAGAGCCCATGCAGAGCTCTTTAGGAGTCCTTTGGAAGCAGAGAGGAGAGACGCTAACACTCTGTCCAGAATCACATCTTGAGCTTTCTTAGCTTGTTCATCCGTTTCTCTAAAGTGTCTTTTCATGGCCAAATACTTTCTTTGGAAATTAATTGGCCAAAGGCCCCAGTGTGACGAAGAACCAGGAGCTAATTGACTTAAGAGAAGGGCATTTGATTCATTAGCCTCCATGCAAGTCTCCCTACCTTTGTAGAAATTCTTTACAGCCCTCAGAGCTGCTGCCAGGCCTTGCTTCTCATTTCAGAAGAGTATGGGAGCCAATCAGGTGGCATCTCAGAAGGGGTATGTTAGTGAAAAAAAAAAACAAGCAAACAAGAAACGTTCCTTGCTAAGTAATGGACGTGGCTTGTACCTCCCCGGTGTTCCTTCTTGTTGCTGGCATAGAGTTCTCAGCGCCTTCCAAGGAGACCCAGGCTGAGTCACATTCCTGCTAGGACAAAGTCACATTTGGTTTCCTGGGGAATGCTGCCAAGCTGACTCAGAGGGTGAAGATTTAACAATAGCAGTGGGAAAAAAAAAAAAAGAAACCAGACTTAAGTTCTCTTGATCTTGTACCATCTTAAGTAAGGCTGCCTCCCAGGGCCAAGAGTGATGCAATTGGATGAGAAATGTCATCTCATCTTCAGAGTGTGGCTCTGAGATGCTCCAGGCCATGCTTGGAGCAAGCTGACTTGTTCTGCTAAGCGTGTGCCAGACCCAAGAAGAAAGTGCTCAGGAGAAATGGATCTCCACTCTGCCTCTGAGTGTCATGGGCCTCCAGGTGGTCCTCCTCAAAGGACCAGCGTACCAGTGTCAGTACGTGTTGTTGATTTGTTCCAGAACTTTCTATCTTTTACCAGACCAACTTCCCTGTTAGCATCTGCAACCATTTCTGGTTAGCATCCATGTTCCCTTAAGACACTGGAAAACAAATCAAAGTGGAGTTTGGTTTATGAAAACGACAACCCTGCCATCTCACCTAGCTAACCCTAGAGTATTATAAAGGACCGCAGGATGAAGGCACACTGCGGGGCTACTGAGTCAACAGCAGGAAAGAGCTACTCACAGAGAGCAACCTTGCTTCCTCACCTCCCACAGCAATCATGATGCCTCACTAGGTGAAGAAAAGTAATTGAATTCAGTGGAGCTTCTCTCCTTATCTGGCATAGCCTTTCATTTGCCTCTTCATTCATTCGTACATTCATTTTTACAAATAACGCTTATTTACCACTTACTTACATTAAAATGCTTCCATCTATCCATTATTCACTTAGAAATCACAGATGGGTCATATGCTATTTAGATGCATGGTACACAAAGATATGTAAGACAAAGCTCAATGACACGTTAAGCCCAGTAATTCATAATAATTAATTCATTGAGTCATTCTTTCTTTTAACTCTGAAGGGCCTTTTATATGATAAGCATCTTGTTAGGCAGAGGACAAACATTTTCTTCCCAATCTTCGACACATCCCAAGAGGCATGGTGTTTTTTTCACCAACATACCCCTTCTGAGATGCCACCTGATTGGCTCCCATACTCTTCTGAAATGAGAAGCAAAGCCTGGCAGCAGCTCTGAGGGCTTTAAAGAATTTCTACAAAGGTAGGGAGACTTGCATGGAGGGGTACGTGTACATATTTATGCTCAGGAGAACTTATGTGAGAGCACGTATGCACGTTTTTAATACAAAGGCTACGAGAACCTCAGGTGTGGTTCCTCAGATATTTCCCACTGTTTTTTGTTACTGTTGTTCTGTTACTGTTTGCTTTAGTTGAAACAGGGTCTTTTATTGGCCTGGAAATTACCAAATACCCTAGGCTAGCTGACAGTGAACCCCAAGGATCTGACTGGTACTGTCTCCCTAGCAGTAGAATTCCAAGTACTTTTCATGGCCAGCATTAAAACAAAATAAAGCAAAAACAAATAAGCAGACAAAAAAAAAAAAAAAAAAAAAAAAAAAAAAAAATGGATTCTCCAGATCAAAGTCGATCCTTATAGGTGTACAGCAAATGCTTAACTGGCTGCACTATCTCCCTGCTCCCCCCAACAGCTGTCTGGATGTATGTGTCTGTGATTATGCGTGTGTGCAAACTTGTTTTAGGAGAAGAGAAAGCTCTCAGTGGTAGGCTTCCTGAGTTACTCCATAGTGTTCTTCCAAAGACACTGGGCTAGGCTAGCACAAAGCACGAGAAGACCAAGTGTGGGATCAAGAGAGTACAGAAAGAGGCTCTGAACAGTGCTCACTCGGGAGCAACTAGATGACCGTCTTGGGGTTCTGAGTGGAATCAGAAGTCAGTAAGGACAGCAAGCTCTATGCAGGAGACCTCTGGCCTTCTTCCACTCTGGGAGCTGGAGACCAAAACAAGCTCCCCGGAACACATAAAGAGTTCAGTGAATGCTGATGAGAAGCGAAAGAAAGGTCAAATAACTTGTTGGGCTATGAGCTTTTCTGGGGTACAGAATCGTGGCTTCAGCCCATCTCACGGCTTCCGTCCCTACTCTAGGGGCCATTTTGAAGGTTCTCTTTACTCTCTTCTTACTTTGCCTGGCACAAAACATTCCTCCATCTAGTTTATACACTTGGCAGTTTCTCTCCACTCGTTATAAGCGTAGTAGTTGTATTTTTGTTTCATTCTTGGCTTTATGCTCTGTCCTGATTAAGACCTTGTCAAGAACGTCCCCTATCAGAAGGTCTTATATACTCCAAGAACAAACATTCATTTTTTTCTGTAAGTTAGAGAGACACGATACCTACAAAAGAAAACAAGAAATGCTTTTCCCCCAAACTAAACACCGGAGTGGCTTCTCGGTCAGTTCTACCTGGCTCTATAATCCTCTAGAAGCAGATAATCAAGAAGAAAACTCATCATGGCCACAGGAAACCAGACACCAGGTCCCTAGTACTGTGTGCCAGACACCAGAGCCTGAGTAAGACAGAGACAGGATGAGTTGAAGCCAACCCAGATTCTTGGGCCATGGACCACACCGGAAGTCAGGTCATCATACTCTGCCAAGGACGTGTATCAAAAAGCAGGGAACAGACATCTGCTGAGTTTGCTTCTCTCTTGGAACGCTAGTGTTGGGAGCTTGTTTGGCTTCCATCCTCCTGGGCAGAAATGGTAGAAGTTTGGGAATGTGAGGGTTTGGTGGCTCAGAGTGCATGGCCCAAGCACAGCCTTTTGTATGTTGTTTCATATTATCAAAATCACTCAAAAGGAGAAGAAGTTAAAGTTGAAGTAGGGGCCTGATCTGCTTATTTATGACTGTGTCATTTGGGGACAGCCCATGTCTGGCAGAAACACCACAATCTGTTTGCCACATAACTCAGCTTATTAAATGAGGGAAATATTCCTGATTGTGAATTCCCACAACTCTGATAATCTATGGAACTTTCAGCAATGGTATACAGAGCAAGGCTAGAGCTGTCTCGCCTGAGAGACACCTCCAGGAACACTTCAAAGGGTAAATATGAAGAAATAGCGTCATTGTAATAGGACAGCATGACCTTCTGGGAGCAGAAAGGGAGGCCCAGTACTTGATACAGCTACAGAAAACAGCTGGGCTTTTGCCTGTGACCACGTCCAACATTACATTAAAGAAGCCAGTATCTTGTCTCATTATTGATAAAGAGGGGACTGTGTTAACCCAGCCAGTAGAAACTCACTGGTGACTTCTCACTTTGACATTTTGATTTGCTATTCATCCCTGGAAGCTCCAGGAGTGCAGCCATGAGACTATGCCATGGAGAAGACGCAGATGACTGTGAACCTGGTTCTGCAGTTGACATTTTTCTCTGTTCATGTCACTGAGTAAAGACAGTGTTACATGGAAGAAAGGCTGTTTTCTACAAACCGTGGTGGCTAGGGCTGCTTTTTTGTCTGTTTACTCGGGCCTGTTCGTCCTCTGTGCTGACTGTTCTCAAAGGTATTTCCAGGACTAGCACTGTCAGCATCACCAAAACCTCAGTAGGATAGTAGGTCCACAGGTCCCATCTAGACCTCTACAACCAGACACTCGGAAGTAGGCCTAGTTATCTGTGTCTGAACAAGTCCTCCAGATCACTCCACTATAAGCCATAGCACCACTTTCCAATAACATAAAACCTGGGTCACATCATCCTATAAAAAGAATACAGTGTGTGTGTGTCCTTAGGCCTTCTCGCTGTATCATTTTGTGGTTAAGGGCATCACCCAGAGAAGACACAACTAGGAAGGAAGGAGAGGAAGAGAGGATGGAAGTGAGAGATGGAGGGGACAGTGGAAAGCCATGGGAGCTTCTTATGAGGAATCAAATCCCAAGTGAATGGCATTGCTCCATTCATGAAGGTTTGTGCCTCACATCCTAGTCACTTTTTGAAGGGCCCACCTTTTAACTGAGTGTTGACCATGGCCTGTGTATACGGGTGAGGGGTGTCATCCAAATGATAATGGTGTAGTGTGGTGAGTGTGTGTGTGTGTGTGTGTGTGTGTGTGTGTGTGTGGTGTGTTAAGTCCTGTGATATACCTGTTCCCTGTAGTGTGAGTACCATGGGAGAAAGCTGGTAGCTAGAAAATCGGGACAAAATAAAATTTTAAAAAAGAAAGAAAAGAAAAAGATTTTCCCCCTTTTAGCATTAAGGTGAACCAGATAACTGTATGTAAAATCAATAACCTTTGTTTCAAGATAACATCTCATATAACTCAAGCTACCATCAAAACTCTCAATATAGCCAGGGATGATGACCTTGAACTTTTGATCCTCCAGGCTGCACCTCTCCAGTGGTGGGATTACAGGCATTTGACACTGCACATAGTTTACGTGGTCACCATGGGGATCAAATCCTGGGTTGTGTGCACGCTAGGCAAGCACCCTACCAACTGATCCACATCCCCAGTCTGCAAGCAGATGCTCTTCTTTTTAAAGAAGCTGATTAGAGCGACAGGGACAAGTGTGCACTTTGAAGTTAGATGGCTGAAGTCAAGGCCATTGCTATCACGTGTTAGCCAAGCACTGGGCCTCTCCATGCTTACTCCAACCCCCCGTTTCTTTGAAATAGACTAACAGTGCTGAGATGGACATGGACAAGACGCGCAGTGCAGGCTTATGAATGCCACTGTCCAGGCAGCACTTTGGCCACTTCTCTCCCCTGCTGAACTTAGCTCACTTGCAGTGAACAGTACCCACATCCAGAAGCTCCTCCCCATGGACCTCAACCTCCCTGGATGTCTATGGAGTTGTTCTTTGGGGTCTGGACAGTGACTGAGAAACAGGTATAGGGTAAGGATGGGGAGTGTTTGTCACCGCTGGTCACTGAAGCTCTGTAGTGACTATAATCTTCCTCGTTCTTCATCCTTATAGCAGTATCAGACAGAGGGGAGCTTCCAGCCAGACCTCTGAGGCTGTGTGTGGTAAGTCCACAAAGCTGGCAGTCACTGAGGGCAGAAACCACTGTTGGGGAGCCCTTGGCAGTTGACTGTTTCTGTCGCTCTCTTCTGAGCCTGACCAAAAGAAAGGAGAGGCCTTGAGCTTCCTACAGCATGGTGCACTCTGCTCCCCAGGAGCATTAACATCTCTAACCGTGGTGCAATGGAACAAAGTGGCAACGCATTAGAACAGCAATCTCCAGGACTCTTGGTTCTTCCCTGTGTGTCAATGTCACTGTCATCAGGAGAGATTCTATGTCCCCAGGTTCATGAGCGTCCTGCTCAGGATAGCTCAGGACCCTTCCTACTGGTGGAGTGAGGACTTTAGTGTTCTAAGCCTTAGACCTATGAGAGTCTCGCTGTTTCATTTCACATATCCAGTATGCTTCGGTCTTGAGGCTACAGGCCACCTCACTGCTCCCAGGGTTGTTCTGTAAAGAAGTGTGGCATCCTTCTTTTATTAATTAGTATAGAAAAACACTCAGCAATAAGGAAATGGCTGGCAGATCATGAAGTTAAACTATGTATCCATTTTGCATATCATATGTTCTCTGTTGTACGTAAAAGCTACAGAAGCTAACCTAAAAGTGAAATAAAGAATGAGAAGGGTGTGGTTTGGTATGTGGGTTGATGGGTGTGCTTCCTGCTCGCCATCTCAGCTACAGAAAAACACACTGACTCCCATTAATA
The DNA here is from genome assembly GCA_907169655.1 of Acomys percivali. NCBI lineage: Eukaryota > Metazoa > Chordata > Mammalia > Rodentia > Muridae > Acomys > Acomys percivali. Next base: position 30,730,035 of record OU015746.1, read on the forward strand.
TAGCTAATGCCCATTAATACAGCTGTAACTAGAAATGGCTCAGGGAAAATGTTTCTGCTATGATTATAAAACCAATGAAACAAAACCCTAAACCTCCCAGAGCCATGACCTCTGAGTGTGATCCCTGGACCACCAACTGCAGCAACACCTTGGTACTTTGTAGGAATGCTACTTCCCAGGTCCCACCTGAGACCTTCGAAGTCACAAGATCTGTGGGTGAGCCCACAGGAATATGAGTAAATCTGTACACAGTTAGCACCGTAGATGAGTTATGCAGTCATTTAAAAAGGCCATGTCCATGAACCAGACAGAGGTTCCAAACTTTTTTTTTCCTTCTTTAAATCTCTGTGTGGACGTTCTTGTTAGGAGTACCGACTTGTGTGTGCCATAGCGCACACATGAGAATCAGAGAATAACTCAGGTATTAGTCACTGCCTTGTCCTCTTGCTGTTTGTCACTGCAAACACCACCCCTGTCTCTGCCTCCCATCTCACCATAGGATGGATAGAATCACACACTGGTATCACCATGGGCAGCTTTATATGGCTCTGGGGTCTCAAACAAAGGTCCTCGGGCTTGTGTAATGAGCACCTTACCCACCGTGCTAGCTCCCTGGCCTGAGCTTTCAAACTTGTAAGCTTAGAACTGATTGATAATGGAGCCTTGAAAGGTCATGAAACACGTAAACAGAAGTAGATCTATTTGTGATCAGATCATGGTGGAATTCTGCTGCTTCCTTGGCATATTCTAATTCTTCTAAAATGGATATATTTTGAGGGGTTTTTTTGCACTGAAACAAGTTGGAGCATAATTCTGTGTTTTAACCACACACTATTATGTCTCTCAGGTATTTGTACAACTTCAAAGGTCCTCAATCTCCTATTCCTACAGCCTTGCTATAAGACCTGGGATGAATCAATCCTTTTAGCTCCTCCACTTAATTACTGACTTTGCCACTCTGCTGTCTTCAGGACCCGGCTTTATTTATAAATGCCATTTAAAAACTGTGGCAAGCCCATAGCCGGTTCTTTGTAAGGCACAGTATTTCCTTGTGTATACAGTTAGAGGTTAGTCCATGTTCACACATTAGGAACAGTTTTAGCATCTGCATATATTTTCACGAACAATTTACATTTTGTTTGGGTAGAGTTTTGTTTTCTTTACCACATCCACTCAGAGTATTTTTAACAAGTTGACCCTTCTCCTTTCCAGGGTTCATTTACAAAGTAAGCAGATGGGGTGGATTCGCCTTTATATGAGAGGTTAGCTTCTAAAATCAGCAAACCAGCTGACTGCCACATGGAGCCAAGACGACTCCATCTCTGTAACAACAGCGTAGACAGTTGGTCCCCCCGCCCTGCAATGGAGGTGATGCAGGAAGAGGATCTGTTGGTTAAAACACCACATCCTTCATCTCTGGCATCTCTCAGCACTCCAAGATGCACATGGTGCAGGAGGCTCTCACTTGAAGTCCAAGCGAGGAGGTGTGTGTGATTGGGGGTGGGTGGGAATCGAGGCCAGAAGTCAACTGCAGATGTCCTCCTCTGTCACTTTCTACCTCATCCTTTTAGACAGGGTCTCTCAGTAAACTCAGGGCTGACCAATTGGCTAGCCTGCCTGACTACCAAGTGTGGGGCATCTTTCTTTCTCTGATCCCTCAAGGATAGGGGTTACAGACTGTCTCCAACACACCTGTACTCGGGTCCTCATGCTGACACAGCAGGCACTTTACCAACTGAGCCATCTCCTGGCAGCACTCCTCCTAGCTCATAGGCATTTTAGATGGCTCCTTGTCTTTTTCCTGTGGCTGAGGTACATTACTGCGCCTTTGGTAAACCCCCCTGTGTTCTAGTTGTGTCTGCCATCGCTCTGAGGACCTCTCTCTTTTATCCCCCCTGACCCCAGCCCCCACCATTCTGTCAGATGATCCTCCTGTCAAGAAGGACACTGAGCCTTCACTATTCAGCTTTGACTCACCCTCACATCCTAATCCAAAACCTGTCCTGACCTCAGCAGACAGGAATCCCGATTCTGGGTGGTTAGGGCATGTGGTTCTCTGTTTATTACATTTACATTTGAATGTACCTCTATTTGTACAGATTTAAAGAGAACTTTTTTTTCTTTCTTCTTCTCTTTCTTCCCCTTCTCCTTCTCCTTCTCCTTCTCCTTCTCCTTCTTCTCCTTCTCCTTCTCCTTCTCCTTCTCCTTCTCCTTCTTCTTCTTCTTTTTAAACTATTGTTAGTTAAAAACAAAAGAAGGGCAAAACAGGGTCTTATGTATCCCAGGCTGGCCTTGAATCCATACGTAATATAGATATAGACATAGATGTAGTGGGCACAGTATAATCTGTGGCAGACTGTGAGCTCTTGATTGTTCCTGCTCTACCTGCCATGTCCTGGAATTATGACTTGCATCACCACACCCAGTCCTACGCCGGGATGAGTACAGGAGCCAGGACTTCTTTGTGCATGCTAGGGAAGCACGCCACCAACTGAACCGCATCTTTGGCCTGCCCTGAACTTTCTTGAAGATCACACCCAGATATCATTAACATCAAACTTGATCTTGAATCCTGGATCTGCTTTGCTGGCCAACATTCAGTAACTTATGAATGCCCCAGCACACACATACACATACACCCGCTTCCTTCCACACCTGCAAAACTGACATAGCATGGTACTGACTTCTTAGAGTAAACACTCAGGGAGATGATGCACAGAGCAGCTGATGGTGCACACCCTTTCCCCTGCCCAGTACATGCTACCTTGCTCTCTTGTTTCCTTCGCTGTGTGTGGAACAGGGCATCTTCCCAACATTTGCTTACTGAATGAGTGGATGGATGAGTGGATGGCTGCTGTTAGAGGAGCCCATGGAGACCCTTCTGAAGTTTCCATGACTACTGAGGAGTCTGTACTAACCTCTACAAATCCCTTACAAAACAGAAACTAGCAAGTTCACGCATTCCTAACGCAGCTGGGATGCTTACCAGTAAGAGGAAACTTGCACCGACCCTCCAGGTTAAACATCATTGTACACTGTATTTTCACCTGTTAAAATTGGAATTATAAAACTGATCTGTGATTTCTTTTCCTTTTTTTTTTCCTCACCACAAAATAAAACCTGAGGAGGCTGGGGCCTTTAGGGAGAACTTTTATAAATAGGAAATGTTTAGGGTAATTTGAAAAATCAGAGCAGGAGTTTGGAAATTAGCATGTTTCAGTCACACACATTCTGATCACTCGGGGCTCTAGATATCGCCTGAGGAGGGCACAGGGCAAGCCCAGCTGCTTTTTGGGTTTGTCAAGCATCTCAAGTTATTCCTCGGGAGTTGGGGTTTGGCAAAGCTCAAAACCCACATTTGCCAAGTCCTTCTTTCCCCCTTAACTTTTAAGCCCATGTGTATTTTAAGGAAATTTAACCCGTATGTCTCTGTTTCCTTTACACTTAACTCATAAAAATGGTTTCTTGGAGCAATTTGATGTTCCCCAAGTCTTTGGAGCCTTTGTAATGATATTTTTTAACCTTTCTCCTTTTCCCAAGACACAGGAAATTGCGTTTTTTAAAAAAGAAAATGAATCAAACTGAAAGTCTCAAGGTTGGTATGAATGGGTCAGACACACAAGTTCAAGGAGCAAAGCATTTGAGAGAATGATGTGTCCCACTGCAACACAGAAGACAGAGTCCTCACCCAGGCAAAATGCCAGCAACAGCACTGCGCTGAAATGCACAACTTCATCATACCATCTCTTCTCCTGTCTGTATTTGCACGTTGAGAAGCTGGTTCTGTGTGCCTTTGATTTTAGAATCCAAAGGCCAGCTTCAAAATCCATGCACACAGGTAGTATAACATAATTGTGACCATTGATTTAAAAACACAGTCATTGTTTTCTTTAAAAACAAAAACAAAAACAAAACCTCACATGTGTTCATGTGTGTGGGGAGGTATGCATATGCAGGTGCACATGGTATTCCTCAGGAGATATCTACCTTGCCTTTGAGACAAGGCCTCTCATTGGCCTGGCCAGCAAGCCTCAGGGACCATCCTGGCCCCACATGCCCAGTGCTGAGATTAAAAGCATGTGCCTCCACACCTAGGTGTTTTAGCTTACATTCCTAGGAACTTAACTCCACTTCTCATGCTTAGACAGCAAGCACCTTACCAACCAAGAATTGCTATTTTCCTATCTAGTTTTCTGAATCCTCTCTGGAGAGAGAGAGAGAGCACAGGAGCTGCCATACCCATCTTGAGAGCCATAGGCAATGCTCTCATGGATCTCTGTAAGGGTACTGTTCCTCCAAAGGTGATTCCCATAAAACCCCTGCATATCCACGGTGCAGGAGACAGTCCCAAGGGATGGTGCTACCTCTCAGATGTACAAGAGGATGTCTGGAGTTGGTTGCCTGGTATCAGATCTATGCTGTTAGCCATGCCACCTTGTCTACATCCTCAGGGACTCCACTCTGGTCCATTCTTTTTCTGGCAGCTTGCTCACTAACAGCTTGGGTATTAGAAGTCATCAACTCTCACAGTGGTGACATGAGACAGCATGGGACCAATCAGTCATAATGGTTCAGTCAAATCTGAAATGCTCTGAAACCATTTGACTGGCTCACCCTGTCCTATTTTTCACTATCAGTATCAGCAAATTGTCGCAGAGTGGCCTGCGCTCAGGCTTTCTCTGCCACAGAGACCAAAAACCCATTTGGATATTCATCTCTCAGACAAAGTTGCGTATCAGAGATTTAATCAAAGGACACCCTAGTACCTCTGCTATAATTTGGTTTCAAGCTGGGGTTCTTGGACCATGAGAATGAGGGGCTCTGCAAGGTTTCTCTCCATCGCTGAGGGTAACTCACAGCAGAGATGAAGCAGCAAAACTCAACCCTGGATGGCTGGATGTAGACCTGTCCACAGGACACAAACACCAAACCAGGGTGGAGTCCATAGGGATATCAAATGCACATGCTGATAAGTCACCGGTGGGCCGGTGGTTTGGTTCCGTGTTGTAGCACTTGCCTAGCATGTGTGGGTCCTCAGCACCACCAAAGAAATAATCCTCCAGACAGAAAAGCAGAGTAGCTTAATGTCTTCCACTCCCCCCCTGGGCTCTCAGCACTGCCACGTGTACAGTCACTGTGTGAAGTCAGGCCCTGGATCATACATTTCCTAAGATAATTCCCAGAGCTTCACTATGGAGCAAGAATCATTGCTGTGCCACACATCAGAAATCCAAGGCACATAACATTGTTTACAGAAACTATCCATTTGCTCAGTTAATAGAAGTTCTAGAATTCAAGCACAGTCAAACTCCAAAGCCAGTTTCTTCCTTTAGACAGAGGGACATTTCTAGTCATAGAAAGAATTACTGACATTGATAAGAATCTAATCAAACAGGCAGAAATAGAGTTCTAGTCCCAAAACCCATTTTCTCCCCAGGCAGGCACCTATGTTATTAGTGTAGAGACTACATTTCTAATTCTCCCATCTATATTATCAAATCTAGAAACACCTAGACTTTTGACATAAACATGAGAGCTGTTTTTGGACATGGATTTTTTTTTTTTTAATTTGCCTGGAGTATCCTTCTGTGTCAGCAATGTGTGCCTACCAGCCCCTCCTCCTTTCTTCCGAGGCAGGGCTTCTCCATGTAGCCCAATCTGGCCTCAGACTCCTGATCTTTCTGGCACACAGACTCCCAAATACTGGGATTAACTGGTGTGTGCTACCAAACCTGACTCAGGCGGGCCCCCTGTGTTGCTGTGGTCCACAAAACAATGTGTCTCATCACAGCAGTGCCATGCGGGTGTATAATATACTTTGATCATCCTGCTTTTCTCTCCTGCTGATTTGCTTTCTCTTGTCAGTCCCACCTCTATGTTCATGCCATATTAAATAGGTAGATAGACGGATGCCGCACATGAAAGAATATGTTGCATTTGTCTTTCCCGAGTCTGGCTTATTTCACCACGTAATGGTCTCCAGCTCTTTTAAATGGATGCGTAGCATAAAGGTTGAGGTTTATGTAAATTCATTAAGTAATCCAATTGGTTCCAACTTTTGATAACTAGGGACCCAGTTGCAATAAAGTTTGTCTCACTTATCCTTAAGTTACTGGACACTTATTAACAAGTAACTATAACTTCTCAGCAATGGATTTATTAGCTTTTACTAATAACCTGTCATATGTAATCCGTGATGTGATGCCCCCCTCCATGTCCCTAGCCCCTTTCTCCTCGGCATCTTCCAAGGGGTGTTGTTGATTTTTGAGTGACTAGCGGGCCAACTTTCCAGGCAAGTAATGTTATCGTCCCTCTTGGACTTTATCATTAGAGAATCTCTGAGAGCCAGTGAGTCCATTAGTGTCGAAGAACAATCATTACGGCCCAACTCAGAGGCAGTTTTGTTGGCTGACTTTTAAAAGTGATCCTCTATTCCTCTGTGCAATATTACATTCAACATTCATCTCTCTCTCTCTCTCTCTCTCTCTCTCTCTCTCTCTCTCTCTCTCTCTCTCTCTCTCTCTCCCCCTCCCTCCCTCCATCCTCCATCCCACTTTCCTTCCCTCCTCCATTCTGTGTGTGTGTGTGTGTGTGTGTGTGTGTGTGTAGCACTACACTAAGCAGTAGAGGAAGACATACACTCCATTCCCTGATTAGACAGTAGTAAACCATGCATCCTTCCTCCCAGCCAATGGCCAATGGCATAAGTGGCCTACACAAAATCCACCCACTCCTCAGCACAGAATGGCGACTATCTGAGTTGACATCGTCTTGGTGTCCCCAGGCTGCTCTGTGATATACAGCCTCTCCAGTAACCTCTCCCTTCGTGTCATCTGTTTACTTCTTACTGGGTTGTTTGTTTTATTACTACTGGGTTTTAAGAATTCTTTAAACACTCTACACACTTGTTTTCAATCAGACATGTGGTTTGAAAACTCTCTCCCTCCCTACTCCGCAGCTTGGCTTCTCGCCCTTCTTTCCTGAGTCCGTCAACAAGGCAGAAGGCCATCCTTCCAATGGAGTTCATCGCCATTCTCCTTTCTAGATGTGATGTGACACTAAGTCCTGGAATTCTGTCTACTGTGACATCCCAGAGATGACTGGGATCCTATATTTTGTCTGGACGTGTTAAGAGTTTGACATTTAACTTCCTAATCCACCTTGACCAAATGGTTCTGCAGGATCTGAGTCTGTAGGCTTTGGTTTTGACTGGTGTTTGCTTGTTCCTACCTTGTGTTATCTCTCTCTCTCTCTCTCTCTCTCTCTCTCTCTCTCTCTCTCTCTCT
>OU015746.1:30745638-30762173 GCA_907169655.1 Acomys percivali
ATATTCATTCACTTACATTCTTGTGTATCTACATGATTCCTTTTGATTGTTGAGCAATAGCCCATGGTATTAAGGTATGATTTGTTTACTTGGTTATTACTCTATTGATGACAATTCAGATATTTCCGGACTGGATATCTATCAAACTGCTACAAAATTCTAATGTTATCCTTTTTGTGGGAATTTACTTTCCATTGGGTTAAAACTCAAAGTAGAACTGAATCATAAAGTACATTGTACTTAGCTTTATAAGAAATGGCCAAACATTTCTCTGGATCCTACCATCTTCCTCTCTCAGTTGCGTCTCATCTGTCTCCCAGTTGTTCCTAGGCCTCCCAGGCTGGGAGTTTAGCCACCTTGTGGGCAACATTCATTTAGCAGCTTGGATATGGCACCTCACAGAGTCCACTTTTGACCATTTTCATAGCGTGTTTTAATTAATTAGCTTAATCAAAAGATGTGGCATAAGAATGCCACTGAATGCATGTTGCGGCCAGAGGACTCCCTCAAGTCTTTAGTCCTTTCCTTCCACCTTGCTTGAGACAAGGTCTCTTTGGGTTTGTTTGGATTTCATTTGCTTAGCTGGTTTTGATTGGTTTTTACTACATATACCAGGTGGCCTGCCTGGGATTTCCCTAGGAGTCTCCCGCCTGCACATCCCTTCTCACCGTAGAGCACTGACTAAGATCACAGACACTCCCTGCCCCATATCTCTGGCTTTTCATGGGTTCTAGGAAATAGGTTCCCAGGCTTTTCTGGCTTTACCCACTGAGCCATCCCCCCAGTCTGCTCAGTCCTTCTGCAAGGTGATCACTGTTAATTCCATCTAAAAAAAAATAAGAACATTAAGCATCAGGTCGACCGACTTGACAAAGTCTCACAACTGGTAACTAGCAAACTAGACTCTCTTACTTGTCCTGGCTTTAAATGGTATTCCTTTTCTGATAGCCTGCCTTCTCACACGATGTATCCCCAGCTCTGGTGGCCTTCCTCTGGAGGGTTCCACAGCATCCTGAACTGTCAGGCCTCTTACTGTCAATGCAATAGAGGGAACTCTAAAGTCAGAGGTAAGGGGAAAGGAGTGATTTTAGCTAAACTAAAAGTAATAGAGTGGGCCCCCCTTTTTGACATACAGACCTCAAAACTCTCTCTAACTCTGGGGTCCTTGTGCAATGTCTGGTGTGTCAAGCTTGACTTTACGATTTCCAGTGCTTGGTGCTCTTCTTGTCCAAATGTGTTTCACTGGGCCACATGCATCTCTCTTTGTCCTATTTGGGTTTAATTCAATCAGTTGAGACGGCTATGGTTCCTCCTGCCCACATGCCATGTTGCAGTGAGCTCCATATTTGGTTGATGAGGCGGAACTGCTCCTGGCTGTTTGATAATCTCACTCACATATCTAGGGACGATGGGGAGCATGCACTGTAGGCTTTGTTTTTCTGCTCAGAGAAGTAAGTGCTCTCTACTGTGGCAAGAGGCATAGGAAAGCCCTCGACTTCCTCATTGCTGCAGTCAAGAAGTGACGGGAATGGTGGTTCCTGTGGGCTACAGTGAGCCGTGAGTACCTGAGGACTACGAGAGTCTGCAACTAGGATGTCAGTGCAGGGGAGGCATTGCCACCACCATCTCCATCCTCTCCAGATGATGACGGAGCAAAGCCTACCAACTGCTAGTTCTAATCACTGCTTTGGCGCCTGGTGAAGAGCATCCTATACTACTAACAATGTTAAAGAAGAATTGCACGGGGTAGAGAGCACACCGGGTCCTTGAGAATACTCTGCATATTACTACAGAGTAGCCTAATCCCTAAGACTACCCTTGTGTCCACCCTTATGGAGGTCAGAGTCACATGGGGACAAGCCAGGACTAACTGAGAGGCCAAAATGGAATGAGATGGAACCCTAAAGCCTTCTTAAATGCATGCTTACGACCTTTCTAGCTTGACTTTTCCCTTTGTTCTATTTATTTTTTCTCCTTGCACACCTCTCTGCTGTCATGTGCTTTAAGCTGGGTGAGCCTGACATTCAAACAGCTAGCCTGATCTGGCATCCTTAGAAAAACAGAGTTTTTCCTTCCAGCTCAGAGTGGTCTTAACGTGGAATGTGGAGTTCACAGTGGGGCATTGAACGTACAGGGTGGGCTGCCTATATAATCATTGGGGTCTACCTAAAGCCAATGACTCTACTCCCGTGCTTGAATTTGTACACACATCCATCTTCCTAGCTCCTCTTCCTTCACCCTAGTATCCTGAATCCTCATTGTAATAAAGACTACAGGGGATTCTACCTTCAGTGCCAAGTGAAGTGGCTATAAAGATCTGCCTAGGAGGTGTCCCATTTGTCAAACAGATGTAACATTCCTTGTGAGGGTTAAAAGGTGAGTGGTTTGGCAGGAAGTGGGTCACAGGCTAGCTAAGAAACACCCAGGCTGGGCAGCAAATGAAGAAGAGGGCCTGGAAAGAGTGAAGAGGCTCTTCTGAAATGGATTTATCTTTCAGTTCACCCAGGGCTGAAGGAGCCTTTCAAAAATTGGTCTTGGGACCCTAAAATTAATTTAACATGAGTCTAGACTCAAACACTAAATAGAACTATTTCTGGGAGACTGCAAAATCTATTTTGATTGGCACCTGGGGCTGGGAGGATAGAGAGGTAAGCCATCAGAAGCTAGTTTTCTCTGTGAATTGAATGACCATTAAAACCAGCCATATTCTCTGTGAAATCACCAGTATGATTCCAAGGGACCCAGCGGGCACCACTAAAGGCCGGGATGCTTTTGTGGGATGTTCCTGTGTTATCGGGTACCAGTCCCATCAACAGAAATAGCTCATTAGCTTACTAGAGGCAACATCAATAGAAATGGGGTCTTAGTAACATGCCTATAGTCCATGGTTTGTCTATTTTCATGAAAACACTAATGATCCTGGCATGGAATTATTTTCAGCATCTTTAAGTACCATCTAGGGGCAAATATGATCACATATATTGACTCTGGAGCATCAGAACCCATCGATATAAGCAAGGAATAGCTAGAGAGAAGTGAAACATCTGGACAGAGACACTCTTCTCTTGTACGCCCAATCAGCCTTTTGGTTTCACAGCCGTGTGAGCACTGCAAATGGACCTTCAGAGAGAGCACTGCTTGATTCAGCTTGAAGGCTGAATGTGTGAAAAAAATAACAAGAGAACCTTTCAAAGACTTCAGTTGCTGCCAAGGGATGCAGCAAGTCAACCTGTTAGAGTCTTATGTGGAAGAATAGCTCCACTGCCTTCTCCTTTGAGCTCTTGGGAGGCATGACACCTACCATGTTGTTCCAGTTTGCTTGATTGTTTTGAGGTTAGGAAAGGCTGGGAAGCCTATTGAGAAGTGCTAACTTGGAGGATGAGAGCCCTAACTATCAACTACCATTCCTTGTTATGATCTCTTTTACTCTTTTTCCTTTTTCTTTTGTTTTTTCTTTTCTTTCTTTCTTTGCTTTTTTTTTCTCTCTTTTCTTTTTCTTTTTGAAGATGACAGACTGGAGTAGCAGGAAAGAATCAGAGGATGCTCTTTCCTCATGGTTTCTCACTCTGGCCACATCATAATTCTCACCATGGGTGTGAATGAGGCTAGGGATAGGGTAGAGAATTTGACAATTTCCTTCCTGGTGTGTCTCTGAATTCCCAGCCTATTCAACACTCATTAGACAATCCACAGCTGGTCAATTGATGCTGACAACATCACTGTGCCCATCTCCTGATACGCCTAATAGGTTGGGTGTAATTTGGTGAGCATTTGAAAGAAGATATCTCCTCTTGTGCTTAGCTTTGCCCTAACAATGATCACAACCAGGAGGAAACAGCACTGATGTGTTCAGCTTTTTAGTTTGGATGTTGTCTGCAAACGACAAAAGACAGGAAATCTTTGTGATTGGAATGATAGCCACCACAGGGGTCACTACATGTCCTTGGAACAACCTGTGTGCCAGTCTCAGCATTTACCCCTCATATGTCTGGGACATTCTATAAATGACATGAAAGTAGTTGATTTTTGATTCTACTGGGTGAGAGTGAGGCGGGTTTGGACAAAAAGGGCCAGGGTCACAAATGCTGCCTGAAATGAAATATCATGTAAAAAAAAATCAGAACTGTGTCCTGTGAGTTGTATCCAACAGCCAAATTGCATTTTTTCTTTAAAACTACACAAAAAGAGTAGACTATATGCCTCAGAGTTTTCTTTAATTCCATTCAATCAAATAAATATGTATTGAAAATCATCTATCATGAACAAGATAGAGGGAGGAGTGGAAAGTTAATAAGGGCTGAGCCCTGCCCTTAGGGAGGTTCAAATACAGTAGGGAAAGTAGACAGACCATAAGTATTTCTGATAAAACCTGCCACAAGCTGAGAGTGCTAATGGAGTCACAGACACCCACAGCTGGAGAGGGCAAGTCACGTGATCCATAAAAGAGACATGAAAGATTCACTTGGATGGACAGAACACCTTCCTGAGAACACCAGCCAGTCAGAGTTCAGCTAAGTGAGTCTGGTCTCCTGAGACTCTGACTTAAGCCACGTCATGGTCTTGCTTCTGTGACAGAGGACTTCTCAAATTGCTAAGTGTTTCTTGGTCGCCATAGGACATGGTCAGTTCCAAGTATCCCTACTGAAAGTGGAGAAGCCAGCACAGAGATGTGCTAAGAATTGTCTAACCTTTTCTCTTACCCTCTCACTTGCTGTGGCACCTGCTCTCTTGGTTTCAGAACACTAAGTTTGAGAAGACTCCTTGCGCCAGCCAGAAAGTAAAAATCGACTAATACTTTTAACTGCATTTATTTTAGGAATTGGCATTTTCTTTATTAAGAAAATGGGAAGCGGGGGAGAGAGAGAGAGAGAGAGAGAGAGAGAGAGAGAGAGAGAGAGAGACCAGAAAGAGGAGGAGAAGGAGGAGGAGGAGGAGGAGGAAGTCTGCCTAAGATTTGGATAGATTGTTAAATATGGATCTATTTGCATTTTTTATATATGTAGACATCAAGTTAGACCAGCACCATTTGTTGAAGATGTTTTCTTTTTTCCATTGTATGATTTTGGCTCCTTTGTCAAAAATCAAGTATCTGTAGGTATGTGGGTTTATTCATGTGTTTTTGATTTAATTCCATTGATCAACCAGTGTATTTCTGTGCCAATACCTTGCAGTTTTTATTACTAATGCTCTGTAGTATAGCCTGAAGTCAGGGATGGAGACACCTCCAGAAGTTCTTTTATTGCATAAAACTTTTTTAACTATTCTGGGATTTTTGTTTTCCCATATGAAGTTTATAATTTCTCTTTCAAAGTCTGTAAAGAGTTGTGTTGCTATTTTGATGGTGATTTCGTTGAATCTGTAGATTGCTTTTGGTAAAATGGCTAGTTTTACTACAGTGATCCCACTGATCCATGAGCATGGGAGATCTTTCCATCTTTGTCAACTTCTTTCTTCAAAGACTTGAAGTTCTTCTCATACGGGTCCTTGACTTGTTTGGTAGGAGTTACACCAAGATACTTTATATTTTTGTGGCTATTGTGTGTGTGTGTCTAGTTTCCCTAATTTCTTTCTCAGCCCATTTATCATTGTATACAGCAGAGCTACTGATTTTTAAAAATTAATCTTGTAGTCAGCCCCTTTGCTGAAGGTGTTTGTCAGCTGTAGGAGTTCTTGGGTGGAAGTTTTGGGGTTGCTTATGTAAACTATCATATCCTCTGTGAATAGCGATACTTTGACTTCTTTTATCACCTGCACAAAATTCAAGTCCAAGTTGATCAAAGACCTCAACATAACGCCAGATACACTAAATTTATTAGAACAGAAAGTAGGGAAGAACCTTGACTTTATTGGCAAAGGAGACAATTTCCTGAACAGAACACCAAGAGCTCTGGCTCTAAGATAAACAATTAATAAATAGGACCTCATGAAACTGAAAAGCTTCTGTAAGGCAAAGGACACTGTCAATAGAACAAAACAAGAGTCTACAGATTGGGAAAAGATCTTCACCAACTCTACATCAAACAAAGGGCTAATATCCAAAAAATATAGATAACTCAAGAAATTAAACACCAATAAACCAAAAAAAATTTTTAAATGGGGCACAAAGCTGAACAGAATTCTCAATAGGGGAATCTCAAATGGACAAGAAGCACTCTAAGAAATGCCCAGTGTCCTCAGTCATCAGGGAAAGACAAATAAAAAGGACTCTGAGAGTCCACCTTACACTAGTCAGAGAGGCTAAGATCAAAATCTCAAGTGACAGCACATACTGGCAAGGATGTGGAGAAAGGGAAATACCCCTTCATTGCTGGTGGGAGTGCAAACTTGTCCAACCACTTTGGAAATCAATCTGGCAATTTCTCAGAAAATTGGGAATAGTGCTACCACAAGACCCAGCTATGCCACTCCTGGGCATACACCCAAAAGATGTTCCACCATACAAGGACACTTGCTCAACTATGTTCATAGCAGCTTTATTCATAATAGCCAGAACATGGAAACAACCTAGATGTCCCTCAATAGAAAACTGGATAAAGACACTGTGGTACATTTACTCAGCTATTATAAACAAAGAAATCTCGAAATTTACAGATAAGTGGGTAGAACTAGAAAAGATCGTCCTCAGTGAGACAACCCGAACGCAGAAAGACACATGTGGTATGTCGGTATGTACTCACTTACAAGTGGATTCTAGCCATATAGTACAGGAGAAACATACTATAATGCACAGACCCAAAGAAGATAAGTCACAAGAAGGACCCAAAGGAAGATGCTTAAATATCACTCAGAAGGGGAAGTAGAACAAACAGAGGTAGTGGTTGAAGAGAGGGAACAGGTAGCAGAGGGAGGGCAGAGGGATATGATGGTGGGGAGAGCGGGGGCAGGACAACAAAAGACCTGTAGAGAAAAGAGAGCCTGAGGGTGGGAGCATCTCTGTGACAAGCTGGATACCTAAGTCAGGGTAGGCGCTTGGGACAACATGAGGGAAACTCTGGCAGAGAGTCTTAGTAGCAGGGGCCTTAGAAACTGAAGAGGACACCTTCTAACTAGACAAGTCTCCTAGTAGGAGAGGAACACCAACCCACCCGCAAAAATTCCAACCCAAAATTTATCCTGCCTACAAGATGTGCAGGGATAAAGATTGAGTAGATAGAACAGAGATTGAGGGAATGTCCAACTAATGCCTGCCCTGACCCAAGACCCACCCCGTGGTAGAGAGCCAACCCCTGACACTATTAGGGATTCTGTGCTATGCTGCAGACGGGATCCTAGCAGAGTTGTCCTCTAGAGGCTCCACCCAGCAGCACTTTGAAACAGATGCTCAGACTCACAGCCAGACATTGGGCGATGTGTAGGGAGTCATGTGGAAACGTGGAGGGAAGGAGAAAAGGACCTGGAAGTGACAGGAGCTCCACAAGAAGACCAACAGAGCCAACTAACCAAGGTCCAGAGGCACTTCCTGAGACTGAAGCACCAAGCAAGGACCACACCTGGATGGGACCTAGACTCTCTACAAAGAGGGCTTTGGCTTCATCTGAGTCCTCTAGCACGGGGAGCAGGGGCCATCTCTGACATGGACTCTGTTGCATGCTTTCTGATCAGTTTCCCCTGGTGAGACTTCCTTGCCAGGCCACAGGGAAAGAGGACACACTCAGTTCTGATGTGACTTGAGTTGGGGTGGATGGGAAGGGGGGCTCCCCTTTTCTGAAGAATAGGAGAGAGAGGATGGGAAAGAGGGAGAGTGGGAATGAGAGGAGGGATGGAGCTATGACCCGGATGTAAAGTGAATAAATTAATAAATGTAAAAAAATGGATAGGTTGCTTATTTATGCATATTTTGATTTGACCATTTTCAAGTGTGTGTTTGAAGTCTTACCTTTGGCTGCTTTTCATACCTGCTGACACTCCTGAGATTTGATGGGCAGGTGTATGCATATACACAAACACTTGCAGAAGTTAGAACCAGGCAACCTGCTCATTGCTTTCTTATCTTCATCTGAGAAATCCCACCCCTACCTTATCCATTCACCCCGAGCCCTGCTCATGAATGATCTGATCTTAAGGCATTCACCATTCCACTCTTAGATTATCTGAGAATTCTGTACAACATTTTTTAAAGTAGGTGAAGACACAGAAACCATCTCTGGCTTCAAATTGCCAGTCAAAGTGGGTAGCCCAGAGGGAGAGAGATTCTCACATCTCTGTAGGGACCGCAGTCCTCAACATAGCATAACCCCACTAACATCCCAGTCTTACAGTGCAGTGGCATGTCTGAGACCCAGTTAGTGCCCAATTAGTTGCACGCCCTATTCATTATGACTGAATCCAGTACATCACAGAACATAGATGGCCTTGGGGATGGTGTTAGGGGAAGCAACCTGGGCTGACTCCTCTTGGAGAGATTTAGGTGAATACTGCCACCTATTGACAGGTGGAATGTATGCTTCTGGTTCCCACTCTGCCCTTATCCTGTCCTGAGGCTCATCAGAGCTAGTCTCATTACTCAGCTGGCCAAAGGATAGTAACAGCCCTGAGTTCACAATTCTTAACACATCTGTGATGAAAATCCAGCCAGCTTGCTTACAGACTGCATCTGTGATAAGAGGCAAAGGCTCGAGGGAGAAATGCCAGAAGCTTTGCAGGGAGACCTGGGCTTGAGACTCAGCTCAGCCCCTAAGTGCACAAAACCAAGCTAGTTAATCTCTCTGAGCCTTGGTTTCCTCATCAAGGGGTGGCTAATCCTATTTTGCAAAGTGTGAGAGCTGGGCACTGGTTCTGGGTGGCACACAGAGTGCATTAGAGTGACGGCAGCACCAACTCTTTTTTTTTTTTTCCACCAAGCTATAAATGGCAGCTATTTACGATGCAGTTGTTGGTACTATGGCAAACCTCATCATGCAGTGGGGCTCTGGTGAACTCATCCATGGGGGTCAGTTCTCCTTGGGCAACGCTCCTTGTCTACCAGACTATCTCTGACATCCAAAATTAAGACAGTGTGAACATAAATAGTGGAATTTTAAGTGTGCCAATTGAGAAAATGAGGATAAATGGGCTTCATTACCAACCGTCTCTGGACTACCCTGGAGGATATGTGGGGTTGAGTCGATAAAGAGTTATGATAAAAACTTGGGAGCTGCTTATAAATGGGGCTTTGTGACCTGCTGGGTAAGGTGGTGCAGAGAGCCAGACCTAGGAGGCTCGCATTCCTGCCTCGGCATGGTTTGGGGATCCTGGGCTCCTGCAGACAATAGGGGATTCATAGCTGGAGAATTCTAACTACGACGACGGAGAGGGTGGCAGGCAGAACAAGAAGACTTTTCAGAAGTTCAGGGACTCTGATTATCACGTCGGTGGTGCAGCGAGCCGGGAGGCTGCCGGAGAGGCGTACAGAGCGGTTCTTGGAAAGCTGTCAGCAAAGGGTTTGTAACCTCCCTAAGAGAATCACGCTTCTCAAAATCCCCAATCTAGAAAGCCTCCCCGGGCCGGTCCAGATCAACACTGTGGTGGCTGCGCAAGAAAGAACATGGACTGCCTCTGCATGAAGAATCTGAACATTGTGTGTCTAGGCTCCTAAGGAAGACCTAGGAACAAATTCCACAAGCAAGCTCCCCAGCATATTAGGAAGGCAGTCTGAAAGGTCATCTAGGACTTACGACAAAATCATCAAGAAATTACATAACCATGAACAGTCTCCACGTTTTGAAAAAGTCTGCCCGGGACTGAATAGGCAGGCCTCTTCTGTGAGGAAGTCTTTCCATTGGACCTTTGGGACCCGGCCTGGGGGGTAGGAGGTGCGGGGTGCTGCAGAGCCCTGCTTTCATTTTACTGGCAACCTCACACATAATAAGCATGTTCGAATCCACCCTAGGGTGTTCCTCCATCTCTGTCTCTCTCTGTCTCTGTCTCTCTCTCTGTCTCTCTCTCTCTCTCTCTCTCTGTCTCTCTCTCTCTCTCTCTCTGTCTCTCTCTCTCTCTCTCTCAGCTGGTTTTGATAAATGGAACATTGTATTTTAGGGAGAAAAAAACCACAGCCCATTACTAAAAAGCCGCACCCTAAGGTGCTAAGGAAGATCAAGAGATTATAGAATGAAGCAGGCTAGACAGCTTCTCTGCTGACCACAGGAAAGGACCTGCCACTTTCTTCTCATAATTTAATTTTGAGATTCTGATGAAAAGGCACTCCCTAAGTTGAAAAAGGCAAACAAGGAGAAAGAGTGAAAAATTATTCAAATGGTCATCAAAGAGTGATCAATTTAAATTTATGTCTTACGAACAAACCACATGTTACAAACCCCGAGGGCAGACAGACCTTTATGATGATGTATGAATGTTCTCAAACATGGGCAGGATTTTTTTTTGTAGGAATGGACATTACTGGCTTGTAATATGAGTGGGCTTGGGCCTAACTTCCCAACCATTCCAATGGCCTAGATGTTGCATTGCCAAGCAGAAGATGGAATAATAAAAGGAGCTCTTCGGTTTACCAAGTCCAACTCACTCATTTACTACTACAGGAAGGAAAGCTAAAACCCAATGATAAGAATCCCCTTGTCAGGGTCACCCAGGCCATGAGGAACAGCTCAGTGGCCAAGCTCACTCTCCCATTCCCAAACCTCAGTTCTTTTCCCTGGGGCTAAACAGTTCCAGGGAGGGGAGGCAAGCCGTGGCAATGGAGGAGAAAGGTCTGTTTCCAGGATGACCATTATCCCTACAAAGGAGGGGAAACATCCCCAAAGGGCCCAGTGTGCTGCTCCAGGCAGCTCACTGTCACACCCTACATGGCCTGAGTTCTTTATCAGACCCTAACTGATCTGCAAAGTACCCTAGATGCGTTGCTGTGGTTCTTCCCCCACTCCATTTCTCTACTATAAAAAAAAAAAAAAAGTGGAGAGTGAAGCACAAATGCTCAGAGCACCTCTCCATGTGTGCCCCGCAATAATCAGCATCACCGTCATTTGCCAATACATAAGCCAAACCTTTTATATTTGCTCTCTTTTTGGATGGTAGATTTCTTATACATACGAACGGGGTTCAGTGCGGTGTTTCCATGTACACATATAGCATACACTGATCAACAGATTCAAGGCAGCCCTCGTCAAATCCCAACTACAGTGTCATAAAAGAAGGAGGGGGGAAATCCCCAAACTCAAACAGAAGCAAAGAAACTCCAAGGATAGGGGGAGAAAAGCTGGAGGCATCACCACACCCAATCTCAAAACATACCATAGCAACCAAAACAGTACAACAGGAGCTTAAGAACGGACCCACAAACCGACTGATCTGAAAGCGTATCCTAGAAATGAGTCCGTGTAGATTAAAACTTTGACAACCACATTTAGCTTCTTTCTGCCAACAGTCCATTTCTACCTCCAAAGTGCACCCCACTCCTGTCTCTTAATGCTTACGTCGGCATCTCTCTGTTCCTGGGTCCCCGCTACTCTGGTTGGTTCCATGTCTAGACCAGAGAGATCGTGTTCAACTACATTAGCATTCATGGGTACCCTTGTCACTACCAGTAGGAAATATAGACTAAACACAGCATCATCACACCCGCCTCGGGCTACCCAGATCTGCTTTGTGAGACAAGTCCTAATGAGCTCATCGGTGCCTTTACTGCAGCTCAGTCCCAGGGACTTCTTATCCTTCCCACAGCCCAAGGGCTCTATGCCTTGATGCCCCCTCCCTTGCCAATCTGCAGGCGTCTTCATTCCTCCACATCCAATTATACTACAATCTTCTCTAGCTCCTTCCTACATATTCCAGAAGGAAGTGACCAACTGCTCCTTACCTGCCCCACTCAGAGCCTTCCAATGGAACTCATTCATCCCCACCTGCCCTATGGTCAGACTCATCTCTGCCACTAAACACTTCTCTTTTGTCTTTGGAAAGATACCCGGACCCTTCCAACGGTACAGCTTCTTAAATGCTTCTCTTTCTTAAGAGTTCGCTGAGCAGTTATTATCTGAGAGGCACTAGGCCAAGAATTACAAGGACTGAAGGAGGGAAAATAAAATGCAATCTCTTTCTTCAAAGGACTTTTTAAAACAGGATCACTGAGGCATAATGACAACCTAAACGAGTAGGGTGACTGTGGGGGTGGAACTGGGTGGAGGGACGTTCTGAGAGTGGAAGAACATTCTCAGTGTTCCCAGTGAGGGCACTGGTGTTAGGACATGAAGGGAGGGAGACTGAAAAGAGAGCGGTCTGCTTTGAGATCCCAAGTCCGTGCTGTAGTCATTAGTAAACTCCCCTTTCTGTCTGGTTCATCTAAGCCATCCATCCTCCCCCCCCCCTCGACCGCACCCACACACACCGCACCCCCACACACACACACACACACACAAACCAGATTCGTCTTCCTGCAAGACTCTGATCGTGCGACTCCCCGGTTGAGTGCCTGCTGTTCGGCGAATCAAGCATCTGCTAATTGCAGGCTTATGCTAGGAGTTATGGAGAACACCAGTTTGCAGACATGACACAAACCCCCAGGAAACATCTGGAGAACAAAAAAGCAAGAACATGCTGTGAAAGTGCTAGGGAGTGGGGGACAGAGTGAGGGTGTGATCAGTATGGGCTGAGATTAATTGAAAAGAATTAGTCAGAGGAGGCAAGCCTTCGTGCGCTTGGTGGAAAAGCTTAAACAGGGCATACCAAGAGAACTGCAAGATCTTTAAATCCTGGGGCCTCCTCCTCCCACTATCCTTCCAGGTTTCTCAGTTTTTCATTTACCCAACAAGCATATTTTAAGCATGTTGGCAAAACCTATGTGTTTACTGAATGCCTTCCATGTGTCAGACACTCTGCTAGATGCTGGAAGAGAGCACTGAGCAAGAGACACATAAGTCACTCCGGCTCTACGATGCAATGGAGATGGTGGTCCTCAACAGAGATAACTAAGATTGGTGGGAGAGCATCGAGTGCTGCATATCAGATTGCAGGGTAAGGACGCAGGAGCCCAAGGCTCAGAAAAACATCACCGAGAGATGAGGTTTAAGCTGGAACTCCAAGGATGAAGAGGAGTTAACCAATAAAAGGGGACTGAGAACATTGTGTGCGAAGGCCTGGTGTTGAGCGAACATCCGGCATATCCAAGGAACCAAAACATTTTCAAAGTGACTGTGATGCTGAGTACAAGTAGGGAAGGAAGGAGAAACTAGGCTAGGGAGGTAAGCAAGCTCAGAAAAAGGATAGTTTTCCTACTGTGTGCCTGGGATCTTACACCTGCAGGTAACACGCAAGTGTGTGACATGGTGTCTCTAATCTACATGGTAGAAACATGTTGAAGAATACATTAATGAGGGACTAGGGAAGTCCTGACACTCCTTTGCTAAGCACTTGGACCTTTTGACCCCTCATAGAGTACAGATTACATACCCTTTACCCCAAATGCTTGGAACTAAAATGTGACTCAAATTTCAGTTTTTAAAACAATTTTACCCATAGAATGAGGGATCTTTGGATTTCAAACCAAGTCTAAATACAAAATTATTTGTTTCTCATCTACCTTTCCCATGTAACCTAAAGGTGTTTTAATACAACATTTGAAATAGTTTTCTTCATGAAGCATGCTTCACGGTATGGCCATCTCCATTTGTTGCTGTTGTATCTGTATGCAAAAATGTTTCTGGTTTTGGGCTTCTGATTTTTAGGTTAGGGATGTTCAATATGCTCCCAGAAGTTGTGCTATATGGAAGAGCCATCATACCCCTAAGGATTGCTGAAGAAGGAACCTGGGACACATTCCCCTACCCACCCACCCACTGGTCTCTGATCCTGACAGAATTACTCAGAGTCACATGATTTACCCTTTTGATGGACTCAAAGTAATTCTTCATTAAGGTCAAAGTCAAAGGTTGTCTAGGGAAACCCTTTTTACCTGGGAATCACTTGGCTTAAGCCGTAAAAGAACAACCTGAATGTTACTTAATCCTAGATGGAAAATAAACCATCGTCTGACCCAGTGGACAGAGACATTCTTTTTTTTAATATATTTTATTAACTTATTCATATTACATCTCAATTGTTATCCCATCCCTTGTATCCGCCCATTCATCCTTCCCTCCCATTTTCCCCTTACTCCCCTCCCCTATGACTGTGACTGAGGGGGACCTCCTCCCCCTGTATATGTTCATAGGGTATCAAGTCTCTTCTTGGTAGCCTGCTATGCTTCCTCTGAGTGCCACCAATCCTCCCCATCCAGGGGACGTGGTCAAATAAAGGGGCACCAGAGTTTGTGTGAAAGTCAGTCCCCACTCTCCACTCAACTGTGGAGAATGTTCTGTCCATTGGCTAGATCTAGGTAGGGATTTAAAGTTTACCACCTGTATTGTCCTTGGCTGGTGCCTTAGTTTGAGTGGGACCCCTGGGCCCAAATCTGCTTATCATAATGTTCTACTTGTAGGTTACTAGGACCCTCTGGATCCTTCTACTTTGCTATTCTCCCATGCGTCTTTCATCTAGAGTCCCAATAGGATGTCCTCCCCTCTGTCCCAGTTTCCTGGTAAGTGAAGGCTTTCGTGGGACATGCCCCTTGGGCTAGTATGCAGATATAAGTGAGTATATACCATTTGACTTTTTCTGCTTCTGGGTTAACTCACTCATTATGATCATTTTTAGTTCAATCCATTTGTCCACAAATTTTGGGAATTCCTTGTTTTTAATAGCTGAGTAGTATTCCATAGTGTAAATGTACCACAATTTCTTTATCCATTCTTCTACTGATGGACATTTAAGCTGTTTCCATGTTCTGGCTATTATGAATAAGGCTGCTATGAACATGGTTGAGCAAATGTTCTTGTTGTGTGCTGGAGCATCTTCTGAGTATATTCCAAGGAGTGGAATAGCTGGGTCTTGAGGAAGCCTTATTCCCAGTTTTCTGAGGTAGCGCCAAATAGATTTCCAAAGTGTTGTACTAGTTTGCATTCCCACCAGCAATGAAGGAGTGTTCCTCTCTCTCCACATCCTTGCCAGCATTTGGTGTCACTTGAATTTTTGATCTTAGCCATTCTGATGGGTATAAGATGGAATCTCAGAGTTGTTTTGATTTTCATTTCCCTGATGACTAAGGAGGTTAAGCATCTCTTTAAGTGTTTCTCAGCCATTCAATATTCCTCTGTTGAGAATTCTCTGTTTAGTTCTGAGCCCCATTTCTCAATTGAGTTATTTGGTTTGGTGGTGTTTAATTTCTTGAGTTCTTTATATATTTTGGATATTAGACCTTTGTCAGATGTAGGGCTGGTGAAGATCTGTTCCCAGTCTGTAGGCTGTCACTTTGTTCTGGTAACAGTGTCTCCTGCCTTACAGAAGCTTCTCATCAGAGGAATTTCCTTGAGTATCTCACCATTTAATTTTATTTTGGCTATTGGCTTGCTGTATATAGCCTTAATTATATTGAGGTATGTGCCTTGTATCCCTGATCTCTCCAAAACTTTAAACATGAATGGGTGTTGGGTGTTTTCAAATGCTTTTGATAGAGACATTCTTAAATTAGATTATTCATAGCGATGTACCACAGATAGATATAGACAAGGATGGAAAGCCCCCTAGCTAAGGTGTCTGCCCTGAAGATCTGAGTTTGATTCTCAGGACTCCTCTAAAAGAACAAAAGAACCAAGTTCTGTAAGTCATCTTCTGATCACTGCTTGCTCTGTAGCACACGCGAGCGCACATGAGTACACACACACACACACACACACACACACACACACACATTTATGCACACACCTCCATCCCTACCTCTTCAACTAAACTTTTTTAAACGAATAATATCCTAGAGAGTGTGTGATCTCTAAACTCTCTCATGAGAATAGACAAGTAAGGCATCTGTGGAAAACCAAGCTGAGCTCTTCCTTCGGGCAGCCAAGTTGCCTAGTTTTCTGAGTCACATTCTTTTTCCAGACAGAGTCTTGTGTGTCCCAGGATGGCTTCTAACTCCCTACATAAACTTGAACTTTTGATCCTCGTGTCTTCACCTCCCAAGTGCTGGGATTACAGGCATGTACTGCCATGCCCAGGTGGTGGGGTGCTGGGGAGGGAAGTGCATGGTAGGCAAGCCTCCCACCAACTGAGACACAACCCCAGCCCCTTCTGAGTCACTTTCTTACCTCAGATTCTGGCTCCAGAACAACCACCTGCCACTTGTCAGAGTGAGCTGGCAGGCGCCAGGATGTCTCTAGAGAGGGAAGATTTTTCATGAATACAAGGTGCCTTGCCCATCTTAGGACCAGCCGCAAATAAACACTCTACCTCCCTGCTTATGACCAAGAGACAATCCCCTGATTCACTACAGACTCACATTCAAAATTTAGAGGTCAATTTGTCTACAGGCATAAATGACAAAGCAGACGCAGTGTCTAATCAGAGTCCGAAATTATATCTGAAGTCATTATAGCTGCTAAGCATTCGTTTGGCAGACAGAGTACCTGAATAGAGCTTTACAGGGATCCTGAATGCTGTTGCTAGGTTAGGGGTGTGTGTGTGTGTGCGTTGTGTGTGTGTGTGTGTGTGTGTGTGTGTGTGTGTGTGTGTGTGTGTGT
>OU015746.1:30762183-30799449 GCA_907169655.1 Acomys percivali
TGTGTGTGTGTGTGTGTGTGTGTGTGTGTGTGTGTGTGTGTGTGTGTTTTATATACGAGCTCTTCAGTAGGAAAGTCTCCCTAACAATCAATGCATGCAAAGGTCATTGGGCTTTTCATTTCAGAGGGAGACATAAGAGAAGCCTTCTTGTATGGCTTTCTAGGAAATCCATTTCGTGTGTTGCATTAGTCATGTGAAGCACAGGACTGGGGAGGGAGCCAGGTACACCCATATGTGGCTGGCAGGGAAACAGCATTTGGAATCTTCTTCATTAGGCTAAGCATCACGGGATCCTAAGCCCGGTGGTTTCTGACTACTTTTTCAGTCCTACTCAAAACCATGCCTCAGCTGGGCAGCCTCAGTTATCTTAAGGGACCCCCTCACTCCTACCAGAAGTGTGGAGCAGGGAGGGGAAGTGGCCGACACCTGTGTGCTTCTGGAGTCAGGCAGCTGCAGGAGCACACGTCACTAAGGGGCTCTTGAATCACAGGTGATAATTCTTCCCCTCCGTGATTGCGGTGCAGAACTCACTGGCTGCCTCACTTTCCCTTTGTGGATCCTTGAGTGACAGCTGGTTCTCATTCAGGATTGTGTGCCATGAGGCTTCTTGTTCCCACGTGCCATTCTAAATGATCCTCACAGATACAATAGGCTAAACACACACCAAAGTCAGGGCACCTTTCTCACACACACACACACACACACACACACACACACACACACACACACACACACACACACACACACTTGAGAAATCCAGCCTTACCCCCGCTGCAGCCCTGAAAATATAGCTAGACTCTAAGGCAAGCTGCTACCCTCTCCGCCCCCCCCCCCCCCGCATGCATCATTCACGCTTTTATTTTGCATTAGGAGAGGCTTAGTGATCATGGACTTCAGCTCTTTCCTGGAGTGATCCTGTTCGCATTTTATTCTTCGCACAGAATAGGAAGGAGATTCGCTTGCTTTGCGCAGAGGCTGAGCTACAGGAGAAAGCAGAGCCAATGTGATTTATTGAATGAAAGCACTGGACACTCACCAGCAACTTGTTCCTCTGCTGCCTCGAACAGCTTAAGCTGGTAAGTGAAATGTATTGTTTTCTTCCTCCGTTTATAAATGGGAGGCTTTCTCTCAGTCATTGATGATTTTTTTTATGTGTTTGTGTTAGTGTAGTTTAAATTACATATATGTATACATATATGTGTGTGTATTTTTAAAATGTCTGCATCTTTCAAAGTTCACTGCAGGTGGCCCATGAAGAATGAGGCTAGGCATGCATACAGTGGTCTGAGGGAGTGCATACATAGCCGTGTGGAGCAGCAAGGATGAGGGTGGGGGCAGCCCATTTCTAACAAGTGGCTATTTTCTTTGCAGAAGGCTTAGTCACATGAAGTGCTTGCATAACTGATTACCATTAGCTATTAAAAAAATAAATGACTGTTTTGTGGTATAAATCATTTTTCATTCTGGTTCCTGACTACCTTACAAAATACCTGTTGGATCAGGTAAAGGTGGCCATCGTGCTGATGATCCAAAGCCAAGCGTGCTGCTGCTGCTGCTGCTGCTGCTGCCGCCTTTGATCTAGCTTGCAGGCTGGGCATGCAGAGAGTGACATCAGAGCTTTGTCTATCATGGTCCAGCCTGTCCACAAACCACATGAATCCTATGATAGTGGGGCTCCCTGACAGAGTAACATGGTGGGCATGCATTTGAGGTCTTGCTTGACCCTCCATCTTCTCCTTATTCCACTAAAATACCTGGAAGGTAGGTATGCTTCGAAGGAGGGTGCTATAAGCATCTTGTTGCCTGTGTTGGGTGTTGCTATGTCCATGGCCACAAGGAGTACCACTGATATTCAACGATGAATCAACCCGTTAGCTTCTGAAAACCCCCATATTCACTTGCCTTTCCCATTCCCCAGGTAAAATATAAGCTGGCCTCTGCAGATGGGAGACCTCTGCGGACTGGAGATCGCTCTTGCTTTTCCTACACTCCTTTAGCTGGTCTCCTTAGTCTTGCTTGCCTGGCTACCCCAAGGCTTTATGGCAACCTTAATCCATCTCTGGTGAGCTCAGAGTCCATA
Source organism: Acomys percivali (assembly GCA_907169655.1). Classification (NCBI taxonomy): domain Eukaryota; kingdom Metazoa; phylum Chordata; class Mammalia; order Rodentia; family Muridae; genus Acomys; species Acomys percivali. Next base: position 30,764,264 of record OU015746.1, read on the forward strand.
TATAAATGTCACAGAGAGTTGACTGTGTCTGGTGCCCCCCCCCCCCCCCCCCGTGCTGTAGAGCACTGGCCATTTAGATGAGGTTGTGGCCTCGGTGCTGACACAGATGGATGATGTTAGAACAGTGAGCAGCAGGATTCTTCAAATAAAAAGCCAAGTCAGGAAGTCTGAGAGATGGGAGAGGTCCCTCCCAGTCGAAAGGATCCCCCAGCCACTCCATCACTAAGAAACATCATTCTCCCAAGTGACTGTCACTGTTTCACAAATGATGGCATAAGAGATCGAGGGAGACAGAATTGCCTCCTGGTTAGACTACTGGTAAGAGGGCAGGAAAATTCGAGTGTGTTTACTAATTCTCACACTGGACAATTGACTCCATTGGGCTCCCAGGATCTCCAGGTCTCTGTTTCCCCGGCTCCTGGCTGTTTTGAAGTAGGCTCACTAAGCTCATTTAACATAGCCACAAGACACTACCTTCAGCTCAGTCCATCGTGCCCTTGCCCATACATTCCAGCCAGCAGAGATCCATAGAGCATATATGTGGGCACTAGGGGATCTGGGTCTTTTCCCTTCTCTGGGGAAACAGAGAATCTGAGAAGAGGCATGGCTCTGTGTTTGGTATAAGAGGGAACAGAGCCAAAAAGTGAAATATGAGGAAAGTCAAATTCAAATAAATATGGCTTATCTTCAAGAATATTTTCAATTAGTAGTAACTGCTTTTCTGTATAAATAATTCCAAAATCTGACGTCTTAATTTAAAAAAATATGCACATGTTTTATGGTGAGGGGTAGATGTGGGTAGAATCCATTGGATACAGCTCATGACAACTTAGAGTTGTGCAGTTACCCAGTGTTAGCATCTATAAATGCCCCATAATGTGAGGAGTTCTAGAAGGCTATCTTGGCCCCAATACACTATCTCACCTCTAATATTAAGGTATTCAACATCATTTCTTTGGGTACTTGGTATTAAGAGGTATTTCTGTTCTTTAGATGATACATTCTCAAATGGAGTGACTCTTTAGCCATTGATTCCTTCCCATACATGAATTTATTGTTTTGACTTCAAGGGGGCCCAAAATGATGAATGATTATCATACCGATTTTTCTGCTTTCTGTTTTACCTCTCTCCAACCTTCATGAATTGCCTTTATAGTTACCTCATTCTTGATGAGGAAAGCAACTAATCTTTCAGTCATGCTCTTACCTTCTTTCTATGGAATGCTGGACAATACCATCTAGATCAGCAGTTCTCAACCTTCCTAATGCTGCAACCCTTTAATAGTGACCTCCAACCATAACATTATTTCATTGCTACTTTATAACTGTAATTTTACCAGTGTTATGAATCATAGTGTAAACACATGACACCCCTGTGAAAGGGGTCAGGACGCACATTTGAGAACCACTTGTCTAGCGTTTCTATAGAGCCTTCTGAGTTATGTGGGGAAAAGCAGATTATCTGCTCCTTTGTGAAACTCGCATTTTGGCCTAGGTGGAGAATCACCATTTAATAGAGACACACTTTGTGTTTGTCAGTACATTCCAGAGATAGATGTTGGAGATGGTTGTGAAACACTGCAAATGCTCTTCATGTTGCAGAAATGGTTTAAATCAATTTTATGCTAAGTATACTGTGCCACAATAAAGGAATCATCGAAAACATCCCATTGTGTTTTCTCTTAGATTCCTTCCTTTCTCTCTCTCTTTTTTTTTTTTTGTCTTTTTTATTTATTCCTTATTGTTTTCATGTCTTTGTGTGTGGCCCACTAAATTTAACCGGGGTTGCTTGAATGTACATGGGCAGGGGTTGTGTTTGAGCCACAACACAATTTACCTGTGTCCACACCACTGAGGAATATGACTCCACTTCCATAAGCAACCATTAACCATGAAAATTACTCAGGTTTGGAGGAGCTTCTGTGACCCTCCCCTCTCCATTATGGAACGCTGATGGGCCCTGTGTTGGGCAAATGGCCACTGCTACTATGAGTTCAATCATACCACAGCCTGCCATGTACAGGAGACAGCTTTTCACACCACCTCTTGCCATCCTCTATTGGGCCCTTACATTCTGCTCCTCATCCATGCTGTATCCCGAGCTTTGTAGAAAAAGGATGTCCTGGTTAAGGTCGAGAACTCCACAGTCACTTATTCTCAACACTTCCATCGGTTAAGAGTCTCTATATTAATCACCACCCACTTCAAGCCAAAAGCTTTTCTGACCAAGGCTGAGAGCTGCACTGGTCTATGTGAATATGTAAATATTTAGCAGGCAGTTTGACGCCATGTCTGCATAGCAAAGTTAAGAGTAATAGGTTCCCTGCTATGGTTTGGGACCTCTATGACCATGGGCTTTTGAACAGATTTACAGCACCCAGGTATGGATTCTTCCTAGGCAGTGGCTTTAAAAATCCAACCAGAAGGCAGTTGGTGAGCCCTGCAGTCATTAGCTCTTGGGCTTTTTTCAAGAGGTTCATCCTTGGCTATACCTTCCTAACATTTTCCATAGCCCTTCCTTTTCAAATAACCCCCTGGCTACTACCAAGTTCTCTAAAAATGCAAACCTCAACTTTCAAAGAATGTGTATTTTTGCTTTTAATTGACATATGTTAATTGTACATGTGTATTAAGTACAGTGTGAAGTCCCAGTGTGCATATATGGTGTGAATAATTGGATGGGGATGACTAATGCATCCAACACTTAAGGGTCTCTGGTTTTTCTTATTGTACATAGCTTAATGGTCCTTATTATGTGGGTAAGACCCTGAATGTCTTGGCCCTGCTACTTCTCCAGGCCTCTTTCCTAAGGTCCATGTACACCACAACTGGTGAAAAGCACTACTGTACATGTCAGAGCCCAGAGGCTTTCCATTCCTTGCCTCTAGAATGTTCTAGAAGCTCATCGTTACATCCTAACCTGGGCTCATATACCTGGAGTGTCATTTCCATTCTTCCTAATGGCTTCTCAGTCATCATTCAAGATCATTTTCATGAGTCATCTTCTCTGACCCATATTCCATCTTCTCTTTTTACGTGGTCATTTTCTGTCACTCACAATGTCAGCCCCCTCACTTCTCTGTGATTCTTCTCTGTCTTGAACCTCTCAAGGGAAACATGTAGAGGTCAAGAGCTCAGATACAGGCCCACATTGCTTGCATTTGAATTCTAGATCTGCCCTTTAATAGAGCCTCAATTTGTTGCTACTAAAATGAGGATAACAGTTCTGCCTTCAACTGGCTATTAAGAGACTCAAGAGGTTTGAGTGTGTGTGTGAAAGGACTGCAGTGGGCTAAATACTTATGTCCCCTCAAACTGCAGATGATGAGACTTTAACCCTCCGGCCAACAGTGTTAGGACATAGAGCAATGAGATAGGAAAACAGAGCTCTCCTAGCTGGGATTAGTGGGCCTCTAAGAGATCTCAGAAACCTGGCTCAACCCTGCCACTACAAGGACACAGAAAGAAGGCTGTGTGTATAACCAGAGAACAGGGACACCGAATCTGCAGGCATCTTGATTTTGGCTTCCCCAGTCTCTAAAGCTGTGGGAAATGTTGTTTATTAGGAACCCAGTCAGTTAGGTTGTTACAGCAACAAGAATGGGCTGAGAAGCGCATGGTTCTAAATACTGCCGAACTCTCTCAAACTGCTGTAGAGTACATAATGTCTTTCACGCAGCACATTATTTCATAGCTTGTCTTTGTCTTGCTATCTTCCTTTCTAACCTATGAGCACCTTGGAAACAGCTAAAGAAACTGTCTAGCTTATGTAGCACTTCTCCTGTGTTTGTGTTGAAGGTCTTGCAAACAGGGTCCTGCAATCCTAGGAAATCTGACAGATGATAACTGTAGAAGACCATATCTACCTTCTTGTGAGTTTGCAGGGCCACTCACAGGATGCCAAGGTTAACCAATTAAAGCATATGTACATATATTTTTAACTACAGCGTCATCATTAATTAGTTTGTCCTTTTTCGTTATAAACCTATGCTTTAAACTAAAACTCAGAGCCAGTCAAATGGATTGGTGGGTGAAGGTATCCGCTGCCAATCATGACAATGCAAATTTCACCTCCCAGGTCCCACATAGTGGAAGGAGAGAACCAACTCCCAAAAGTTATCCCCTGGCTTCCACAGATATGCTGTGGCATGTGCACATGTGCACTGCATGTACATGCATGTATGCAAACACACACACAAATAAGTATAATTTTTAAAGTGTTTATAAGAACTTTAAAAATCAGTAATTCTCCTGAGTCACAACTGACATATCATATATATATGGCACAGAAACTAGAAAGGCAGCTTCCACTGTTATATGTCAATACTGTAATAGAGTTGGCCACCCCTTAGCAATCAAAGGCACACCTGTCATGTTAGTAGCAGATGGAGAATGGAAAGGGTCAAACTTCCTCTTCGGTCTGGTGACAGGCAGGTTGAAACCAGAAGGTCCCCTAGCTCACATCACAGCCTAAAGAACAATATTTCCTGAGTCAAAAATGTTCCCTTCACTGAGCGTGCCTGTCTACCCAGCTGCTGGGGATGACTGGAGCTCCAATTTCTAATATGCTGTGCCTCCAAACTGCTTCTCAACCAAACTGACTCAGACCGCTTCCAAAGTGCAATGACACTGAAACCTTTCCACAGCCAGGCTCCTGCGGAACATGGACATAACTAGGACGAGAAATCTTGACTTTGGAATCAAGGTCAAGCATAAAGAAGCTGCCAGGCAGCCAAGCTAAGCCACCTTAGCAACAATAATAGCAGAACTGCTAGAGGCATGGGCTTTGGGGTCAGAGTTCACATCTTAGTGCTCTATGTTCCGGTTGTAAGGTCCTGGATAAATTACTTAACCTCTCTGGGACTCAGTCTCCTTGTTTATAAAAATGAAGATAAACAACCGTTTATCTGTGTTTTGGCTAAGCTCAAGAATAAAATGAAGATAAAATGATGGTACTTGTATCTGTACAGGGTTGTTAATTCATTTTATTTTGATCTATGAAAGCACAGCTTGATTCCAATTGTTCTATTGTATATTGGGAGATAAATGTTCACATTATTAAAGGCATAGGCAAAAGGGAAACTTATTAGAAATGAGGAAAAAACAAACGGAGCTGGGTTTGCTCTTAACATACTTGAACTTCATGAGAAAAAATCATTTAGGGGCTTGAAAAGATAGCTGAGAGGTTGAGAGCACAGGCTTGCTCTTCTAGAGGTTTGGGGTTTGATTCCAGCACCTACATGGTAACTCACACTGGCTGTAATTTTAGTTCCAGTGGCTCTGATGCCCTCTTCTGGACTGTGTGGGTGCCAGACATCAACCTGGTATACACATGTGAGCAAAACACACCTATTCAAACACATGAGCCTATGGGGACCACTCTACTTCAAACCATTAGGCCTGGTTTGTAGGGAGCCCCAGGGCAGTCTGTGGAAGGGAAATAGAGATGAATTATCTATCTCCTGAGGACTTCCTGTCTCTTGCTTCTCATTGGTCTAATCTTCTCTGTTTTAGATAGTGCCCATGCATTGGGGCTAAGGCAGCAAGCATGGTGTCAGGGCAAGCAGGGCAGAGACTCACACCTGAGGAAGGGCATTGGGTAGAAACCTGGCAGATGTGTAAGGAGGCAGCAGACCCCAGGGAATGGGCAGCTGTGGTCTGAAGAAGCTGCAGGCTACTGTCATCATCTTAGACCCATCACTCGTGTTAGGCAGCTTGCCTCTGCGTGTACTCACACATCTTTCACAGACCTCCAGAATGGAGACAGATAAAGCTGTTATATTTCTAACAACACTAGTTTTTTGATAAGTCCAACCTGTGGATTATTTTGTGACTTTGACTTTTAGTGTTTCCTCTAAGAAATATTATTGTGTCCAAATTCACAAAACTGTCTGTGTTTTCATCTAGAATATTTATAGTTTCAGCACTTACATTTAGATCTACGACTAATGGGGGCTGGCGAAATGGATCAGCCTACACAGTGCTTGCTGTGTAAGCATGAGGAACAAAATTTAGAGCTCTAAGATTCACGGGAATTCTGGGGTGGGCATGGTGGCCCACCTGTAGTTTCAGCAGAAAGGAAGGTGGTGGCTGAGGATCCGTCCAGCCACTGGTTAGCTGGACTAGCCAAAGCATCAAGTTCTGGGTTCAATTGAGAAGTCCTGCTCTATCTAATAAGGCAGATAGTGATGGAAGAAGACGCCTGCCAACAGCCTCAGGCCTCCACAAGCACACATGAACCCACATGCACACAAACCGCACATACCAGACACCTACGACAAATACGATCTACGATAGCTTTTGTAAGTGGTGTGAAGGAGGGGTTGGGGCTCCTTTTTGGTTCTTACTGGTGGTTATCTTGGAGTTACAGGAGTGACAGGAAGCTGTTTTCTCTAATTACCTCAGTGCATTTTTTCCAAAAGCGATCAACCCTGTGTGTTCAGATAATGTGTGGGGTCTCAGTTCTACTTCATTCATCTACATTGCTGTCCTTATTCCATTGTCTTGATCTACATGGAGAGTCTAAAACTGACCCTGCATGCCTTCACACCTGTGGCTTTACAGTAAGGCTTAAGACCAGGAAGGAAAAGTCTTTCAACTTTCCTTTTCAAAGTTGTTTTGCCTTCATTAGATCCCTTGCTTTTCTCTGAAAATGTCACCACAAAGTTACCTTCCTGCTGGTGCCTTGGTCGGAGTCTCATCCAGTCACTGAGTGCGATGATGGCTATAGTTGCTATGACCACAGAACCATACAGACAGGTGAGGTGGGAGTTCTACAAGCACTCATGGGCTCAGTGGGCTTCAGTCAGTCACAATGGGAAAGTCTGTGGCAGGAGAAATGTGCAGTCGAAGTTCCTGGCCTCACTGCAGACCATGAGGCAGAGAAGAAGAAAAGAAATGGAGGCTTGGCGTAACTTGCAAACTTCCACCAGCTTTTGAAAGGCCCCACCAGCCTTTCAAATAAAAGTTTTTTATTGATTCTCTCATGTTGAAGAAGGTCCCTTATATTCCTCTAAGTTCTTTTCAGTTCCGCTTAGATTGTGTGTATCAGTAAATCCAATCATTTCCTTACATCTATCAAAGTGGCCCTGTGCTGTTTCTCTTGAAACTTGTTGGGGTTTTTTTTTTTTTTCTGTCAAAACAAGTTCGCTGTTGGGGTCCAGTGAATTTTTCATATCAGCCATTATACTTTTCAATTCTAGGACTTCTGCTCTGTACTGTTTCATGATTCTATCTCTTTAATAATATTCTTAGTTTAGTGAGATGCCCCTCAGTTTACCTTTTAGACCTGATTTCCTTTAGCTCTTTAAGCACACTTAAAACAGTTGGAAATCAAGCCAAATGTTAAAAAATAACTACAACATTTGGCTTCCTTGGGGCCAATTATGATTGACCTGTTTATTTTCATGCTTGTGATATGGTTTTTATTTATGCCTCACAATTTTCTGCTGAAAGCTAGGTGCTTTAATAATTAAAAAGCAACCGTGAAAAGCAGACTGTCCCTTCTCTCCAGCATTTGTTGTCTCATACCCTTCCAGAACTTAAATCTGTGATAGTTATATTTTTGGGGTACACAGCCACTGACTTCCCTGCTTGGTTAACTGAGTGAGAGTGACTGGACAGAGATGTCCTTCACTGCCTGGAATCTGAGAGAGCCCATCCTGTGGAAGAGCTCTGCATACATTGGGGCACTCTGCCCACATTCCACCAGGTAGTGACAACTCGACCTTAGTCTGCATTTCCTGCCTGCCCAGAGCCTCCCAGGTAAACAGAGATGCCTTTCATGTTTCTTCCTACCTTGCTCCCATTCCGCTGCATGAACATGCTCTGCTAAACTCTCCAGAATATGCCAGGGCTTTTCAAAGCCCTTTATTTCCAAACCATCTCACTCCCAGAGTTCAAAGCAATTTTAAAGACTTGTTTTAAAATGCTGATGTCTGCTAAACAGCCACCCCGAAAACAAATACTCTAGAGGAAGAAGCTAATTGCTCTTGGGGGGGGGGGGGGGGCTGCAAGTCAAGCAAGAATGACAAGCATTCTGCGTGGATCTCCTAGGGAACAACCAGACAGATCAAATAATGATGCTTCTAAGAGAGTGGAAATGAGATGTTGAAGGACCACCAACCTTATGCTCCCTCTCCAGTGGCTGGCAGTCTAATGTTTTTTTTTTTGTGTGTGTGTGTGTGTGTGTGTGGTTTTTTTTATGAGTTTTGATTTTCAAGGCTACCAGACACTGAGGAAAATGAGAATGCGGCAAAAGAAATTGTGACTGGGTTTGATATTTGTACTAACTCAGCTCTCCACCTTAAATATGCCATCACTTTTGTCTAATTTTTCACTTTTGTTAGGTTTATCTTTATTCCACCTTCCCCTCTAAGACCTGAAAGTTCTACCTTCTATTTACATTTTTGTAAAGTGTACTATAAAAATCCAAACCAAAATAGCTACATTTACATTTTTCTATTAAAATAAAAAAAAAGCAAAGTACAGAAAATTAACCGTTGACCACGTTAAAAGCCTGTTAGAAAGATGAATGCTGATAATATATTTTGGTGTCTATAGTTTTGCAAAAAGAATTGGGGTAATTTAGTAGTTGCTTCTATTTATTGCCGGGCTACAATGCACAAAACCAATAGCAATTGTCATTTATTCCTCAATTTAATCTTCACAAATCTTTACCCAATGTTCTCCTGTCTATTGACATGTAATAAATAAGATCAGAGAATTTAAATATGGCACCGAAAGTTACATACAGTATAGATAGCAATATCTGGAGTCAAGCACGACTCTATCAAGTTCCTAAGGTTGCCTCTTTGCATAAGAATGAAAAACCAAGAGCATTGTTAGTTCGTGGGGATATTTATAAAAATAGACAACAGAAATCTGTCCTTCCCATCCTCTCTCATCTGACACAATTTAAAGTATAGAGGAAAAACATAAAGATCGATGAAAGCTAGAAGAGTGGAAACATGCTGAAGAATAGCCTGGAAGAAAGGGACAGCTGGGGAGCATGGGGAGGAAGTCACCTACACTGACAGAAGGGAACAGATGGGAGATGAGCCAGGACAAAGGGGCCATGTGGGTAGGTGTCATCAGTTAGAGGGCAAGTAGCTGGAATTTGATCAAACGACAGGAATTTATTTACGGGGCTCCTGGGCATTGTGGGAGATACAAAAGAATGCAGAGTTATTTGGGGAAGGATGATGATGTAGACAAGACAGATGGCTTGAACTAGGGTGTTAGTGCTGGAGGAAAAGGCTGGAGACAGAAGGCAGAAATAAAGAGGTTGCAGCAATCCCCACGTGATAGCCTGTGCATGGTTCTGAAGCTTGTGGAAAGAAATATTAAAGAAAACCTTGTAGTTGCTATTGAGTCCATGCTAAGGAATCTGTAGGTTGGAGAGGAAAGATGCTAAATCACCGATTTTCTTTCTGCTTTTAAGACAAATAAAACATTATTTTATATATTTATATATGTATATGTATATATATATGTATATGTATATATATGGCTACAGTCATACATGCAAAGCCATGCATCACCTGTCTAATATAAGTGCATCTACCTAGCTATGCCTAGGTAGGAACTGATGGGCATGACTGAGACTAAATTGGGCTTGGCCATCTTTCTGTCTTGGAAGAAGTTGCAAGTTAGTTTGAAAGGGTGCCTAAGGACATTTGAAGGCTGTGATGGTGGTATTCCATTTGTTGGCGAGAATATAAACCAAGGGTAGTTGCATTAGCACTACAAGTAGAAGATGTCACCCGAAATGTGATAGAAGGTGGTAAGAAAGCAACAGCACTTTGTTTGTTTTATACTGAGAGAATTCAGGGACTCTCTGAAATGCCTCAGAGGCTCCAGGGCAGGGAACGCACTATGCGCCGCAGTGTACAGGCTAGAAACTGCATTTTTGCACTTACCCATGTAATACACACCATACAGCAGGCAACCACAGACTTCCTAGCTTCCACGTTTCTATAGCAATCTCTGAATTATTTATTGGTGGATGGATTTTGAAGTGATATGCCCGACCTCCCAGAAACTGACTTCAGGTTGGACATGAGGGGGGACCTACTAGAGATTTTAGGAACAATGGTCAAGTCCTTCTTGGATAAATCAATAATAGACAGCTCCCACCCAGAGTATCCGAGGTAAGCAGAGTCAGCCCTACAGATACAAAATCCCTGAGCACGCTGGGGTAGGTAACCAAGCAGACACATTTAACTTCATAATTTGATTGTTACTCTAATGGGGTGGGGTACTTTCTTATCAATGCAATAGAGGTTATTATCTAGAAGGAGGGGACATTTAAACACATAGCTTCATTTACATAAGCCCAAGATTACACGTACCCCCTAGACACAACACTGTGGTACTTTTCTAATTGGGTAAGATACCAAGGTTTTAAGTGCTCCTGCATAAGTGGATATTTCATATGGTAAGTGGGCTGTCATTTCCTTCTCGCCACCGGCCAGCCTGGGGCATAGACAAACTGCTTCTTTTCCCGGGGTTTCCGTTTTCTCCTCTAACACAGGAAAAAGCTGGGGTTGGTGATCTCTGTGGGCCTTCCCAGCTGGAATATCACATTTATATCCGAGATTTCCAGACGGTTCTTGGAGGTGGTCAAGGTCTTTGTTGTGTGTAATCACCATGCATGCCGTTTTCCTCTTCTTAGGAACTGCCACTCGAAAATGACCCAACAAATGCAGAATTTACACCTTTCTCAGTCAAAAAAACACAGTGCTCCATCATCTCCCAATGCTGCCAAGCGCCTGTACAGGAACCTCTCCGAGAAGCTGAAAGGAAGCCACTCGTCCTTTGATGAGGCCTATTTTAGAACCAGAACGGATCGGCTGAGTCTCAGAAAGACCTCAGTGGTAATAGAACTCTTTCTGCTCCCATGTCAGCTCCACTGTTCGACAAGTTAGTGAAGGTTTCACTTTTATACATGAAGTCCACTGAGACAGCACATATGAATATGCATGATGTCACACTACGTTTGGATTAATGGGAGGCTTTCCCCTCTCTTTTTCTTAATTTTTTTCCTTAACTTTTTCTCTTACTACCAGGCCTAATAAACACATCTCCAAAATAAACAGCTTGTGAGGGACAGAGGTGTGGACTTGGGGGTAGATTGCTTGCCTAAAATGCACAAGGTCCAGGCCCCTCCTACACACACACATGGACACGCGCATGCACACACACACACACACACATACACTCAGTTTGACAAATATGGAATGCCTCAGATTAAATGGACTTTCTAGGAGTACCAGTGCTCATTTCAATAATAGTGTTTAAATCATTTATAAGTTTCTAATATATATGTATACACACACACACACACACACACACACACACACACACACATGTATTTCACATACTTTTCAGGGGCATTCAAAACAGAATTCAGGAATATATATAATATAGAGAATTATATAATAGAGAAAGGACGGAAAAGAAAAAGACACCAAAAAAAAAAAAAAACCAAAAAAGATAGATAGAAAAACAAACATGTATACCAAAATTTCAGGCAAACATACTCCATGAAATGAAGCATTACATTCACTCTGGGTCCAAAGCAAACCAGGAGAGGTGATCAGGTATGACAACCCTCCCCCATTATCTGATAACTGAAAGAGTATCAGTCCATCAGGAAAAAGGAATAGCTTCCTGCCGCTAAATTGCCTGCCTGCATAGCTGCCATGCAAATGAGGTCGTAGCAAGTGGCACAGAGTATATTACAGATGTTCTTGGTAGTCTTTTGCACTGGCGGTGAGTCCAAGAGGCAGGAATATAGTCACACGACCAGCAGGAGGCTTTTTGCAAGGAGGCAAGGGCTCCATTTGAGATTAAAGCGGAAGTTACTCCTGGCCTTCCCAGATAGAAGCAAAGTTAGACTTTACAGGAGGAAATGACTTGAAAGGAATAATAAATCTGGCAGACAAGAAATTAGAGACACTAAGAACCATAAACAAATGCACACCTGAGACAGGGCAACATTTGGATTTTGAGTTCATTTGTTTTCAAATACGACTTCTTATTTCACGCCTATCTTCTGCGGGGGCTTACCTGGGGTTAAGCATCCAAGGCCCTTCAGTTTGGCAGACTGTAGAAAAGCCACTTTTCTGTTCGGTGCAGTGTCGTGCACCAAGAGAACAGCATATACCACAACAGCCTTCTCCTCTGGGTCCCTATTGTCAAAACAAGCATTTACGTAATCGCTTCATATTTTCCCCAGGTTTTTATGCTGTGGCATGTGCTCAGCTGAAGCTGACTCGCAAGCTTTGGATAGGGAAAACCAATTTTTGATGGGACTAAAAATAAAATCTTCCTGCCTAAACACTTGGTCACTGAAGATCTTCCACCTATCAATCAGATTCCAGCACTAGGCCAAGGCCAGTGGCATTTCCACATCTCTGAAGGCAAAGCAATTCTTAGAGAAATAATGCATAATTATAGACATAAGCTATGTCTCCATCTTCCCCAGAGAGCTACAGAAAAACAGTATTTGTGAAAATCCTAGAGATCTCTTTTGTTTGTTCTTAATCTGTAAAAAAAATTCCCCAAAGAGTTGTATTGCCTATGCTTTTTTTCTGTAGTGATTTGTATTTTCTAAATATTCAATTCCTGATCCTCTTAAACAATTAGCCGCTCAGCACTGTAGCCTCCTGGGAAAACCACTTCAATCTGTCCCCTCAGCTCACAAATGCTAGAGTGTGGAGTGTAATGGTCAGGGGTCTAGGCTAAGAAAACGTGGGATTATAGCGGTCAGGGTATGCATTAGTGGGTTTATTGTGACTGTGGCAAAAACACTTGGCAGTGACAGTCTAAGGGAAAAAGGGTTTCTTTGGGGCTATGACTTAGAGTCCATGGCCACTTGGCCTCCTGCACTTAGCAGAAAGAAGATACTCAAGATAGGAATGTATGGTAAAGGTTACTCCTCAATCCTTGGTGGATAGGAAACTGAAAAAAACAAAAAATAAAAAAGGTATACGGAAAGAGACCTAGGCAGGTCATATGCCAGTGACATGCCCCTGGTGACCTATTTGCTCCAGCTAGACCGCACCTTCTCCCTTTCACTGCCTCGCAATAATGCTAGCACATTATGAATCCATCAAAGATTTATTCCACTGGCTAGATCAGAACCCTTTAAATACCCCAAAAGATATATCCAAAAGTGTCATTCAATGATCATCTGAGTATTTCTTAGCCCAGTGGAGCTGATGGTACTCATTAGCCGTAGGAGAGTAGACCTGTGAAGGCCGGCATCAGCAGCCAACACTCGCAGGTAGTGTCGGGAATTGGTGAGCAACAACTATAGGTCAGGAAGATTACTCTTGTCACAGGATGGAGTCTGGGCTGATGACCCAAGACTAGTGGTCAAGCCAAGGGATAATAACACCTGAGGATGGAGAAGGAGGCAAAGAGTTGAGAGAAATAAAGAAAGTGAACTATCAACACAAAGTAGTCATAAGTAAATCCACTTGTCCCCACATTATCTATGCCAGTGTTCACCCAGCTGACTTCCCAAAGGTAAAGTGAAATGCAATAAAACATATTAACATGATTAAAGGCCCTGAGAGGTGCTACTGCAAACAAAGGAGTAACTTGGCTTAATCTAGTGTTTAAGAACATCTTTTAGTAACCTAGCAAACAGTATCCCTTCAGCAGCAAATTAGCTATTGAGAGCTGATTTTCTCACTGGGCCATAAAACAAAGTACCATATCATCCCATTGCTTTAATATGTCGGATCAGTGCCTATTAGAAAACATGGGTGGATGGGCCAACAGACTGCTGACTTTTAAGACCATGTGATAACTGATAGTTCTGTATTCACCCACTTGTGTTTGTATGACCCCCTGAAACAATCTCCAAAGTCCTGAGATTCTGGCTGTGACATTGTACCAACCTGCTTTGCTTCTTCCCCAGAATTTCCAGGGCAGTGAAGCCATGTTTGAGGCCGTTGAGCAGCAGGACTTGGATGCTGTGCAGCTCCTCCTCTACCAGTACACACCAGAAGAACTAGATCTGAACACACCCAACAGCGAGGGGTTGACACCCCTGGACATTGCCATCATGACCAACAACGTGCCCATTGCTCGGATTCTTCTGCGGACAGGGGCCAGAGAGAGTCCACACTGTGAGTACACCTAAGCCTAAAAGCCTGTGTCGTCCATCAGACCTTTGCTCTATGTCACCAAAATAACGTGGTTGACTAAACACAGACCCAGAAATCATTTGTGTGTTTGCAAAGACTTTGGCACAAACATCAGTTAGTGTTTGTCTGTTTAAGCACTTAATTGTTCTCTAATGAGAAGGAGATAAATGGTATTGAAAGGGAGCCCCTCCAAGTGACTTTTCTAAGAATTTAATCCAAGCTTTCAGGTATATGACACCTTCACATGGTGATGAAGAATGAGGAGGCATCAGAAGGAAATGGACGCACAATGGTTTGTGTCTCTGCATCCAGTGAGTGCTTGGGTTCTACTCAGTCATTCAGCGAACACTTAGCGCAGTCTGTCCTGAGTCTAGGAACGCAGTGGCAAACTACATAAACTCCCTAATTCCATAGGCTGCTCATATCCTAGTGGAAGAGACTTCCAATAAGCAAATGAACTGATAAATTACAACACAAATTCAAGTAGTGGTAAATGCTGTGAAGAAAACAAAACAAATCGGTAGCACGAGGTCACTAAGAGAAGGGCCAGTTTCAAAGAGGCTTGGGCAAGAGAACCTTAGCTGATGTGGTGCCATATAACTGAAGTCCCAGATGATACAGGAAAGGAACCATAAGGTCCTTTTGGGGAAGAATCAATGGTTCGCAGAAGACTTGAGACAGAAAGGAAGCTGAGGTACTGGGATAGAGTAAAGAATGGCAACTGTGGTTGAAGTCACCGGGACCAGATAATACAGAGCCTGTCACCATGGTAAGATGTTTTCCTCTGATCTGGACACTAGCCCAAGGGGCATGTCTCATGAAAGTCTTCACTTATCAGGAAAGTGGGACAGAGGGGAAGACATCCCATTGGGACTTTAGGTGAGAGAAGCATGGGAGAATGAGGAAAGAGAAGGATCCAGAGGGTCCTAGAAACCTACAAGAAGAACATTATGATGGGTGGATCTGGGCCCAGGGCTCCTGCTCAAACTATGGCACCAGCCAAGGACAATACATGCAGTAAACTTCGAACCCCTACCCAGATCTACCCAATGGACAGGACATTCTCCACAGTTGAGTGTAGAGTGGGGATTGACTTTCACATAAACTCTGGTACCCCGTATTTGCCCACATCCCCTGGATGGGGAGGCCTGGTGGCACTCAGAGGAAGGATAGCAGGCTACCAAGAAGAGACCTGATACCCTATGAGCATATACATGAGGAAAAGGTCCCTCTCAGTCACAGTCATAGGGGAGGGGAGTAATGGGAAAGTGGGAGGGAGGGAGAAATGGGAGGATACAAGGGATGGGATAACTATTGAGATGTAATATGAATGAATTAAAAAAAAGAAAAAAAGACGTTTTCCTCTGAAGAGTGATATAAAAGTTACTAAGTAAAGGGAAGGTGGTGGTGTGGTCTGTGAATTCCATGGTCCATTTTACCTTGGAGGGTCACTGTGATACTCTGTGAAGGGTAAACAGGAGAGAGGCAATTGTAGAGTTGAGACAGTCCATCAAGAGGCTACTTTAATGAATGGTCCATGGAGCAGGTGCCAGTTACTCAGACTAGCATGACCAGCATGACAATATTGACCAGAGATGGATATCAGGCAGGTGATAGATAGGCAATGTGGACAGATAGAGGGGTGGTAGATGATAGTAGATACGTAAATAAAAGATTGATAGGATATAGACAAATATATAGATAGGCAGGATAGATGATTGACAGACAGTAGAAATGATAGGGGATTAATAAGCAATCTAGAGATAAGTGATAGAGATGATAGGTTATTGGTAGATTGAAAGATAATAGAGATACATAGAGCCACACACCATAAAATTCACTTGTTTTTTTTAAAAATGTGATGTTCTTTAGCAATGTGGAGCCAGGAAAGCATCACCACAACCAACTTCAGAACTTCTTTACCACCCTATAAAAATCCTAGAGCCTAACTTCTTACTCTTTGACCTCCTCAACACCTCTAGTCCTACCTGGGAGGGGACTCAATAGTCATTTTGCTATTTTCACCAATTCACCTCTTCTAGACTTTTCACACAATAGAATCCTATACAGTATGGCTAGGTGCTATTGTGAGTACTTAACACCGAGGAAACCCTTAGTGTGCACAGCATCATGAGGTCAGAGCTCACATTATCATCGGTGCAAATTCTCTGATACAATGACCATGGTAGCTCGGCGCCATGGTTTTTTTATGTTCCCTAAACAACTCACCAAACTGCTAGTTTCACTCACACTGATTCACTTATTTCCAGGTGGTGGGCCCCAGGAACCTGAAAGATCAGAGGTCACATCTCAGCTGCTAGATTTCAGAAACCACCACCACCTAAAGAGTAGGTCTGGAGACAGACGCACACACAACAGGACACTATTTTGAAAATTCTAAACTTAACCAAGTCCATGTCAAAGAGCAGGAGGAGTAGGGGGTGGCTGCACTCTTCAGAAGAGCTGCCCCCCTCGTCAGAGGGCTACTCCTTCTCAGCATAATTTGAATATTCAGATGGAGGAGGAGGAGGAAGAGAAGGAGGAAGAGAGCAAGGAGGAGGAGATTACACTGAGAGGGATCTCTGTTGCCTTCTGATTCATTTACAAGAATGTCTATCCTTAAGAGCCAGAAAGAGGGGGTGGGGAGAGAAGTAAGGGCCTGGACACAGTACGCAGACTAAGCCCTATTCTGTATGAACAAGGAGACCATTCATGTAGATGTTACCTCTCCTTGTGCCCTGGGCTGGATGAAACATTAGTCCTCCTCACCTGAGACACTGCAGAAATGTGCATTTTCCCTGCGAACTGTAAGACTCCCAATGTGCCAAAGCCCTTCCGTTTATAACTAAGCTTCCGTAGAAGCACTCCGTGCACTGGGCTGGGGATGCGCTGCAGGCAGCAGAGCACCTAGGTAGCATACACAAAGCCCTGGCTTTGATCTTCAGCACCCATTACCGAAACTGAATATGGTGGTGTATGCCTGTAATTCCAGCATTTCAGAGGTGTGGGGTGCGGTTACAAGGATGAGAAGTTCATGGTTGTCCTTGGCAACCTGAGCCATAAGACATGAACTCAAGAACCAACTATCTGGCAAACCAAAACCAAATATGCTGAAGATTCAAGGTTTTCTTTGCTCCCACTGGGATGATGACCACATTGTTATCACAAGGTTGCAACAAAAAGGAAGAGTAAGATAAAGTGCTTAGATCTCAGTCTCTGTGGAATAGGATACTTACGTCACCCTGGCCACCCAAGAAATCAAAGTAACATCTGCAAACTCAAATATATGTAAGATGACAAGTGTTGACTGAATGTTCGTGAGGTCCTTGCATGCATTACTTCTGAATTTTAATACTAACCTTTCTGCATAAAATTGTTAACTCAGTTTTCAAGATGACTGACTTATTTGTGATTATGAAAAAGGCAAGTGGTCGTCTTATTTAGGGTGTCTACTTCTGGGATAAAAAAATCCATGGCCAAAAGCAACTTGTGGAAGAAACAGTTTATTTCAGTTTACACTTCCACATCATTGTCCATTTTTGAAGGAAGTCAGAACAGAAACTCAAGGCAGGAACCTGGAGGTGAGGCCTGGAGCAGAAGCTGTGCAGGCATGCTGCTTACTGGCTCGCTCCTCATGGCTTCCTCAGCATGCCTTCTTCTAGCAGCTAGGGCCACCAGCTCAGACATGAAATCTGTGAGCTAGACCCTCCCACATCAACCACCAATGAAGAAAATGTCCCACGGGCTTGGCCACTGGCCAATCTAGTGGGAACACTTCACAGGTGAGATTCTCTCTTCCCAAATGGCTCAAACCTGTGTCAAGTCCACATTAAGCACACTGATCTAAGGTCACACAATTAGCAAGCCTAAATCCACTGGATGCTAAGCCTGAGATCGTTCCACACAAACTTACTGTCTTTCTGAATAACCAACACAGAGGGCTATGATCAGTGGGCTCCTGTTTCTTTTCTTTTGAGCTATTTGCTGAAATCCTGTGGTGCATTTATTTGTTCCATTCTGTGCACTAGGGAGCCATTTGTGTTGGATAAAGGCAGGATAGAAGAACACAGTGTTTGCAGGAATTTTAAATTCACTTTCTAAATCAAGTACAAAAGAAATAGGATTGCTTCTGTCCAAAAGTATGAGGTTGCCCAGGAGAAAAGCTGCAGCCTGCTGTCTATAACCAGAGGCAAACACCTGCTGCAAACTACTCCCAAGCTGTAAAGGCATGACTTAAGAGAAGAAAAATCACAACAAAGTCTTAAATTCTTAGGATGCTTTACATATACAAAAATGCTGTTGCTGGCTGAGGAGACGGCTCATTCAGTAAAATGTATCAGGGCCTGAGCTTGATTCCAAGAACCCACAAAACAAAGGCAGGTGCCATCCTGCAACCTTGTAAGCTCAGCACCGGGAGGAGGCATAGGCTCAGCTCCCTGGGGTACACTGGCTCAGTCTAGACTATTTGATGTGCTTCAGGCCAATGAGACATGATTTCTCAAAAAATAAAAGGTGTAAACCACCCAAAGAATGAAACCCAAGGTTGGCCATTGCCCCACACACACACATACAGCTACACACTTACTCCCACACACCCATGTACCCTCTCACACACAAACAGGCACACACACACTGAAATAATGCTCTTGTTGACCTCAGCTCACTTGATGTCTGTCACACCTGCTCCTCCAAACTGACTTGTAAGGTAGGAGGTATCTCTCTCGTTTGACTGCCAAGAAACTAGAAGTAAGGGAAGTCAAGCCGTTCACCCAGTGTGACCCAGCTAATGGGGCAGAGCCAGTATCTGAACCCAGACCTAACAGTCAGAATCCTGCTGTTACTCAGCACTTGCTCCACTCCTCCCCTCCCTGCCTCTACACCGGCTTTTCTGGTGACAGCCCACCGTGTCAAAGTAGAACGCCAGGTCTCCGGTGCTCGTTTCCTTCCTTCTTTCCTCTGAGTAGTTGTTTTCTTCTCAAAACTAGCCCTATGCTCTTGCAGCTTCTGCCAGCCAACATGATTCAGAGGAAATGCTTCTGCTATTTGCCCCCATTTCTTAGCAGGAATCACAACATGCTTGCATTTAGTAGTTATCTCTAAGGCATGGGCCTTGGACTGCAGAGGTGGGTGAGGGTGTTTGTTATGCACATAGATTGACATTTAACTATGTACTTCTCCCAGTGCGTAGGGTGAAGCCTAGAAGTTGCAGTTCAAAATTGCAGACTCAGAGACTCCCCAGTCTAATTAGACGATGAATCCACTATTTTTATTCACCAATTATTTTCTGTTCCTCCCTCCTTTAAGCAAGTGGTGCAACGCAGTCTATTAGCGTATTATTCAAGACCCCAGTGGATGCTTAAAACTATAGATAGCATCATCTGTGTGTATGTCATCACTATATTTAACACTATCAGGTAATTACATGTAATGTTTCCCCTATACATACATAATAAGAGATTAACGATAACACTAGCAGTAAAATATAACAATTTAATATGATTACTTTCTCACTTTGGGAATATTTTTAAGGAAAATAAAGATTATCTTTGAACCCAAGAACTGCAAAGTCATGGAAGTCAATCTGATTCTTGGAGATGCCTGCTTCATGACTACATACCGTGGACACAGTGTAGATACCATGAACAAAGAGATGATTCGCATCCCAGATGCTATGAAAGAAGACAGCACCAGATTTGATCATACTGCCCAGAAAAGAACACAATTAAAGCCTTATGAACTGTTTATATAGGGGATTTTTTTTTCACTGAACATGTTTGGCCCACAGTTGCCTGCAACACTCAGTCCTACTGAGGAAAACATTGGCTGTTAACTAAAGGGGCATCCAACAGCCTGCAGTTTGGAAGAGCCCAGGAAATAGGCCAGAACCTGGAAGGCCTAAGCACAGGAACCACAGGACATTCGCTCTGGGCGTGGCTAACTTCCCAGTAGCCAAGACTCTGTGGAGCAGCTGCAATCTGAGAAAGCCTTACAATGCAAAAAAGCCTTGTATATCAAAACCCCAACCAACCTCCTCTCTCTACCTAATTCACCCTCTCCACCCACCAATCACAGCACAACGATCATGGAGGCAGGGCTGATACGTGATCAGTGAGAGTCTTCCCTGGTTGAGGCTGCCAAATAATTTGGTATCATGAAAACCTGTCAACACCAGTCCTAAAGGCACCAGCTCCTTTGGATTCCTGCTAGGTGCACATCTGGTCCCACTCATGCATTTTTGCCTCATCCTTTAGGCCCAGTACCAAAGACATAATAGATACTCAGAAAACTTCGATAGAAACTTTAATCTTCTGAAACCTCCATCTATGGGAGGAAAAGATGTAAATTTCCCAGGAACTTATGCTTTGGGGTACTTTGTGTTGCTTCTGTTCCTTTGATTTTCTAGGCACGGTTGTACAGTTTGACCATCAATGGACCAGCAATACTGTGGGATGCTCCTCAGTGTGAGCTTTCCTTCTCTTCCCCTTGACTTCCGTCTTCCTGTCTCTCCAGATCCCTCCAGGGTGCTGAGCAGTGAGCACCTCCCACAGCTTAGAAGCTGCCTGTGCCACCCAGGATCATTAAACTCAGAGACTTTGGACAATACTGCCACAGAGCTACTGTCACTTGCAGACAGTACAGACCCCTGTGCTTCAGTCCCAGCACACAGGATGTGCCCCTCATTTCTGCTGTAGCCAGGAGTCTGTGCTGGTGCTGGGAACGGTGCAGGCTGTGTCTAAGAGGTGTGACTATAAACTAATGAGGCCGGCTTTGTGTAAACAAACGCAACAGAAAGTCTGCAACCCAAGCCAATGTTAGTCTTTAGCGGGGGCCCTCCTGGGAGACGCCACACTCACTCCAACTGCACTGCCGCTGCTCGAAACACTTTTGGGATTGTCCTCGGAGTCCGTGCATGAGAAAACCAGACTTGTTGATTAGTCATAGCTGATTTTTGTTCCAAAAATGGCATTGCCCAGCGTCATCAGTCTCCATGTTCCACGGACTAGGTAACTCTCAAAGGACTCAAGATCTGCTGCCATTAAGAATATGGGAAAATGATCCTGAAGTGGATCTCTTGAATGAGCTACATATTCTTATCTGCCTCATTAAAAGAAGGGTGTGAATCCACGCCCCGTATGCTCCTCAGAGCTTGCCTCCTCCAGTGCGTCAACCCTGCTGCCCCTTGGGCATGCCACGCTATCTTGCCACAGGAAGTTTGTACTAGATGTTCACTCCCCTTGAGATGCTTGAAGGCTTCGAATCGCGATTTCTATATGTTCAACATCTTAACATCCATATTTCCAGTGGAAGGCAAAGATCTTACCAAATATGGAGTGACTTGGTCCTATTTTATATTCCTAAATAATTACCATCAGGGGGGCTCCAGTCTCGGTTCCAATCACCTGTTCTTCAACAATGATGCCTTCTTTCTTTTAATTTCAAGATATTTGATTGACAAGGAAAAAGGTGATCAACTTCAAAGCTTTAGGGTTTGATATTTGTATATGCCATGGAGTAATTACCATAATCAAATTAATTAGCACACTCAACATTAGTCATATTGTACATGAGCTACCCAGGAACTTCTTAAGCTTCTAACTGAATAGCTTGCGCCCTTTGATAGGCATCGTCTCACCTCTCCCAACCTCCAGCACCTGGCAACCAACCTTCCGCCCTCTAATTCCGTAGTCTGGGCATTTTAAGGTTCCCACATGCATGTAGGCCTGTGGTCTGTCCTTTTGTGTCTGTTGCCTCGAGGCTCATCCATGTTATTGCAGATGGCAGAATTTCCTTCCCTTGGGAGTCAGCTTTTGCTTTGAATTTTTAAATATATCCCGCATAGAATAAGCTCTCCTTGTCAAAACCTAAAACAGTTAGGCAATGGCTGCAACTGCCTTTTAGCAGTGCCTGTGTGTGCACGTCTTTACTGCCTAGCTTCCTGTCACACATTCCCATCATTCCTGCTGCTATCTGTTCAGAAGGTACCCATACTTCCCCCCATTCAACACTTATCACCACACAGAGAAATAGAACCACTGAAGATGACAATTTTAAAATCAAATCCTTAGCTCAGGCTAAAATTCGAGTTTCTGGATTCAAGGAGTTCTGGTTTCAAATTCCACAGCTGATACTTTATAAGAAAAATCTTTAGCCTCTCCATGCCTCAGTTTCTTTACCCCTAAGACAGGTATAATTTTATGTTAGCTATCATCACCAGGTATTAAATTACCCACAAAACTTAGCAGTGATGACATTTATCTCAGTTTATGTCAATTAGAAATGTGGCACTGCATTTAGCTGGATGGATGCTCAGGACATCCCTAAAATGACTATCACCCTGCAATTGAATTGAACTACAGGATCCGCCTCGTCACTTACTCAGAGCCACAGCTGGCGAGAACCCTGCATCCCTGGATACATGAGCCTCTCAAGCGGCAAACCGATGACATGGCAATTGGCTTTCCTAAGTAATAAGGTTCTAAGGTGAGAAAGATCAACCATGGCAGAAACAAGTGTCCTTTGCTACCTAATCTCAGATGTAACATGTTAGCATGACCAACCCTGCCACAGGGTGCGTTTTCATGCAATGATGTGAATGCCTGAAGAAGACAGAGGTCAATGAATCTAACTGGAAGGCTGGCTGCTACATTGTGAGTCTAGGACAGTCATGCATGTAGTGGACTAGTACCTTCTCATGTCCTGGCATGTTGTAAACATCCCCTAACTACTCCTGCCCCAAATGTCACTCAATACAATTCTCACAAACAAACAAACAAAAAATCCAGGAGCTTCTGGCAAAGAATTTAAATGTTTACAATCTGCTACACAGTTTCTTGTGGCAAAATAAACATTACCAGCAGTGTGGTACCCCCAACGCCACACCTTTCCAAGTTGGTAGAAATGTGTCGCAAAGCTACATTGTGCACCATAGAACTTAGCCACATGTAACATAGTCTCTTCAAATGTGCCTGGTCCATTGGCCAATAGGACATAGGGGAAAGCTCCAAGATAAGGCCACACTTTGCAGCTACTGATTGCTATCCAAGGTGCCAAGAATAATATATATATCCATCCACAAGGGGAAAAGGTGTGGTCTCTCTCGCAGATGTTGTTGGATACCCACAAGCATGAGAATGAAATCAGACACCCCCACACACACCATATAGAGAATAGCTCAAAATGTACGAAAGCCCAACATGATACTGAAGCATTAACACGCTGATAAAGACAAAGGGGGAGAACTCCAAGACCTTGGTCTGGACAATGATGTCTTGGACTTGACCCCAAAAGCATGAATAACAAACTACAACAATAAGTAAGTGGAGGATAGCATCAAACTACTAAAAAGCCACTGGACAGTAATGACAGCTCAGAGAAGAATTAAGCAAGAATAGGAGATATCTGTAAGTATATGTTTAAGAGAGGGGGAGTCAATGTCCAAAATATGGAAGGGATCCAAATTTTAAAAATCAGTTAAATGGGCAAGACTCTTGAGAAGACAGACTGAAAAAAAAAAGATGTACACTGACGAACAGGAATGCAGAGAAGCACTCAACAACACTAAGGAAAAAACCACAAGATATAATTTTACACTTGTCAGAACTGCTTTTCTAAAAAGACAAAAAAAAAAGTGTTGGTGAAGATGTATAAAGGGAAGCTTTTATGATGTTGGTGGGGAATGGAAGTTTGTATAAACAATTTGGAAAATATATGGCATTTCCTCTAACAACTAAAAATAGGTCTAAGGATGTGGCCCACTGGTAGGGCACATGCTTAACATATGTGATGTCTTGGGTTTGTAACTTGGCATTTAAAAAGAAAAAAAGCACTAAGAATAGTATTATCATGTGATCCAACAATCCACTTCTGGGTATTTACCCAAAAGATTTGCCATGTTAGTCAAACAGACGTCTGCACACCCATATCCTTGGCAGTGCTGTCCAGAGCAGCTGCATTACAGAAATCCACCAATAGCCTGACTGATGGGGGCATGTGGTATGGACACACAATGGATACCTCTTCACCTTGATAAGAGAGGAAAGTCTGTTGGTGGTGACCACATAGACGCAACTGGAGAGCCTTAAGCTAAGCGAAATACGTCAGGCATGGGAAGACAAATACCACATGACCTGATGTGTACAGGGAGCCTGAAACAATCAGATTCACAGCAACAGGGAAGAAAATAGGGGAGACCAAGGCTAGAGGGCAGGATGTGGGGAAGTGACTGTCGGAGGATGCAAAATCTCCGTTAAACAGAGGACTGTGTTTCAATGTTTTCTGTATAGTCAATCATCTTGTGCACTCAAATTTTTCTAAAAATATAGCTTTAATGTCATTATCACCAAAAGCAAAGCTCTCCTGTGATGCATATGCTTTAATTAGCTTAATTTCACTACTTCACATCATAGTAATAAATCATAGAATTACTTCATACCCTACCATTGCCTACATTTATAAATTGTCAATTTCCAATTTAAAAAAATTTATTTTTTAAAAACGTATGTAGCCCAAACTGAAAAGCATTGGAAATATGAAATTTATACTGGCTTTAAAATGCTTAATATAAAACAAAGGACTAGAAAGTGTCTAGGTTTATACTGGTTACATGTTGAAATATTATCATTTTGGACATGTTGAGTTGGCTGCAATACATTTTTAACCTAGTTTCACCTGTTTTTAATGTTAGTATGAGGAAACTGTATGAATGTGGCTTAGACTGTATGCTGTGGAAAGTGTGGAGAGGATCTCAGTAGACAGGGTCATTGTACTCAAACCTAATCCAGACTCCCTAAGTAGCCTGCAAAAACCTATGAAGTGTTTCTTTTCCCCCTTTGAATTTAGTGAGCTCTGAGTGGAAGAGGCCATTAATGCTGCCTTCTTAAAGATTCACCAGTCACCTTGTATAACAAAAACTTTGCAGAGCCAGGGTCTGCAGCTGCGGTTGCTTGCCCAGGTGTAAGAGGCCCTAGGAGATAAAAGTCCTGTAGCAGTTAAAATGAACCAATCACTGGGTCTCTACAACCTTTGTGACTGGGCTCATAAAGACTTCACATCTGGGGATCTAAGAGAAGCCAAAATGGGCTTTGAGTTCTGGATCTCAATAAGACCAACAAATTGGACCTAAGTATGGAGTCTCTCTCCTGTAAGGGCGTCTTGAATTTCATACATCTAGTCACTGAAATGCCTGCATCTTCTTTCTTTCTGCATTACTACCTTAAGCCAAGTTAGTTGCAGAATTGTTAGAAGATTGTCATTTGTGATCAGCAAAGATAAATCTTATTAATTGCCCTTCTTGGTTGCCCAGAGGATACTGGCTCTCAATGCAAGGTTTATACCGAAGTGACCTCATTTTCTCCTTTGCAATAATAGATAGCATTCACTTTGACATCATTTATGAGTGTGTTGTGTTTCTGAAAAGTATCTGGAATAGACATTTTTTAAAGGTCCAAAACAAGAGATTATTTTTGATGGAAAAACACCAAGCTATTTCATAAGAACAAGTACTTTGGTTTATTTGTGTGTGTGTATGTGTGTGTGTGTGTGTGTGTGTGTGTCTAAAAATCAATAAGGGTAATATTAATAAAATTCTGTGTAGAGATTATCATTGACTTAGCACGGTTTGTGAGGTGGGCACTGTTGCTAAGCTAGTTTTACAGGTAAGAGCCTTGTGTTCAGCATGGCAGGGTGACTGGCTAGAACCTTCTACTTTTTTTAGTCTAAACATACTTTCAACTATGTAAATAGGTCCAGACATAAACACAATGAGAAAAAACACAAGACTGTTTCAGAAAGATGATTTGTTTTATGTGATTGCATCCAGCACAGTAACAAACCAATCGGTGAATTCAGAAGCCAAGACATGTTGACCAAACGGTCAAGTGCACCTTCTACCAAGGGTACAGCTGCCTCACATCTAGGCCTTGATCACCACCCACGGCAAAGTGAGCAAACAGTAGGATCTCAGGTACAAGGGACCAAGTTTATTCACACTGTTCATAAATTTATTGCCATCATGTAGGCAAAAAAAAAAAGGTGATCTGTGGATAACTGTCGTGGTTGAAATCTAGAAATGAAATCTGAACATGTGGGACCATGTCAGCTGCAAAAATGGCAGTCAAATCTGGAATCGGGAGCAGTTACTGATGCCAGGGCTCTTAAGGGCCAGGGCTCTTTATGGGCCAGGGCTCTTACGAATATTCATCATGTTGGTTTAAAAATGCACAGGGTATCTAGATGTTCATCAGCCAAAGAATGGGCGAAGAAAATGGAGTACATTTACACAGTGAATTACTCGGCTGTTACAAATATGACGTGGTGAAATATGCAGGCAAATGGGTGGAACTAGAAAAAAAACATCCTGGGTGAGGTACTTACTTACTTATAAGTGGATATTAGCTGTGGAGTCAATGGCGGCCATGCTACAGTCCACAGACCCAGAAAGGATACGCAGCAAGGAGGGATGCAGGGGTCTTTCTGGGACCACACATCTTTCAAGGATACTACATGATCTCTGGGACCACTATCCTCTTTCATGGATAATTCTTGGAAATAGCTCCTTTAAAAGCCTGTTATTAGTTGGAATTGGAGCATTAAAACTAATAAAAGGAAAACAAAGGAAAAGAACATTTGCTGGACAAAAAAAAAAAAAAAAGTAAGGACAGACAGGTGAAACTAAAAAAACAAATGGCTTAAAGTTCTTAGAGAAATATATTTAGTGTATTAATAGAGCAATAAAACAAAAAAGTATCTATTTGTTCTCCATTCACACCTAGAAGTTGTACAGAGAAGCAGACTTTGAATTTTGGTAAGGCATAGATGTGTTGAGGAGACAAGCTGACCTCCAGCGTGTCAATAAACCTGTGCTTAGTATTTGTTTTAAATGGCCCATTTCTGACAAAGACAAGCTCGCTCCTTTAGATTCAGAGCTTCTTGGGGATGAACGAGGCAACCTTACCAGGAAGAGTACACTTGCAAGGCTGAAAGAAGAGACATCCAAGCTGAGCATAAGGAACCTACTGTCGCCGAAATGAAGAAATTGTCTTAGAGTCGTGTTTATCTCATCAATAAGAAAGAGAAGAATGCCGGCTGGTGGTGGCGGCACATGACTTTAACCCCTGTACTTGGGAGGCTGAGGCAGGAGGACAGCCTGGTCTACAGAGCAGAACGAGAACAGGGAAATGCCTAGCAATAAAAAGGTATGTCCACTTGCAAAATGGCATTAAAAGCAAATATATTTATTTTTCCCAAATAAATCAAATAAATTATTCCCTCTACTCCTCTATTAAAAATTCAAATTAGGGGCTGGAGAACCTGCTCAGCTGTTAAGAGTGGGTATTTATCCTGCAGAAGACCCATGTTCAGGTCCCAGCACCCACATCAGGGGTCTCGCAGCTGCCTGTAACTCCAGCTCCAAGGCACCCTGCCCCTACAGACACCCACATGGAGACACAGAATAAACCAAAACTTTAAATGTCTCAAATTAGCTTGCATGTTGCCCTCATTCACAGTTTCAATTTTTATGTACGTGTCAGCAGGCCTCAGATCAGCAGTTGTTGGGGAAGGGTAGACGGTGGAGGCTCTGCAGTCCCTAAGCGAGATCCCAGGACTTGACAAAGCCCATTTGAGCCCCTTCCCCACCACTGTTTATCTCAGGATTTAAACAGTAACCCTAATTGTATTATTTGAACACCAAGTTCCTGCCTCGCCTCCCACCCCCCATCCCATAGTTAATTAGCTGGGCAGGCCTTATAACGAATTCCCACTCTGAAGCACTGGGTGGTAGAAATACTGTTGATAATTAAACACCACAATAGCGGGGAGCCTGTTTCAGGAGCCCTGAAGTGGTCTTGCCCCAGCCGGACAGGCTTGCCACACACCCACAGACCCTCTATTGTGCTGGCTACGGCTGCTCAGAGGGACAGTCGCTGGGTTGGAGAAGGGACCAACTGCAAGGAGAGAGAAAAAGGCTAAAGCTTGCAGAGATCAGTTACATCCCGGACTCAAGAAGAAAATAGCCCGTGGTTAGACAGTCAAAGTGGAATAGAGAAATCCATGATAGGGAGGAGTGGATGGGCAGGAAGAATCAACTAGAAAAAAAACCACCCCATTTCTAACCAACCAGCCAAAATCTGTGCCAGTTACAAGCTGAAAAATGTCTGGAAAACTGCAATATATAAATAATAAGCTGGTGCATGTTCCATCTGACTTAGAGGGAGCTCTCTGAGCTCCTGCCGGCATTTAAGAAGACTGTGACCATCTCTCTCATCCTGCTTCCCTGGATCTCAGCTTCTTCATCTCCAAAGGATGAAGAGAGAAGGGGTTCACATTCTGAAGTCAAAAAGGTTCCCAGAACAATTTCCAGGGTGTCAAAACCTACCCTATCACACTTCCGCTCATGATAAAAATTACCCACCCCGATATAATTAAATATCATATTCACTTGCTTTTGCCTAAAGTAAATTAACCCAGTTAGGCTGATTATCTCATCTGAACAGATGCTGCTATTGGCAGTTAAATGGGTCATTAATAATGGGCAGAAACATGACTGCTTTATAAGTCAGCTGGTTTGGTAGCAAAAAAAATAAAACTTCCAAAAGAGTGTTTTATTAAGCTATTAAAAAATCCTTAGGAAAAAAAAACATAAAGATTTGCCTGGTGAGATGGTTACAGAACACAGGTTCAACCTATGCCTTTGAGATTTTTCTATACAATTATTTGTAACAAAAGAAGCCAGTGGGTGCAGTCTTGGGAACACTGGGAGGCACTGAACCTGGAAAAAAAAGAATTCAAAATGCTTTCTCCTTTTCAAATAAAACAAATCTGCAGTTTTTAGAGTTTCCCCCCATGCTTCTCCACAACAAACCCAACTCTCATTTCTAGACAATATGCTTTCACTCAGTTCTGTGTGTAGAATCCAATGTTCTAGAAAGACACAGAGACTGAAGCATCGTGGTTTCGGAGAGGGCCACCAAGCCCTACCCAACCTTGCCCATCATCGCTGCTGCATCACGCAGCAGGAGAGAGCACTGGGCTGTAGCCCCTCCTGGACTGTGCGCCTGGCTGTGAAAGCTGAAGATGCTCTCCTGGTAGACTTTGAAAGGGCAAAATTGCTTTATGTGAAGAAGAGGACCAAAGCCTAGAAGGAGCAGAGGATGCACAGCTAAAAATGTGTTATGCCAGGGAAAACAGGAAAAAAATGCCAGGGGAGGGGGGAGGGGGAGGCACGCACAGGCCTCAAGAGAAGCTGTCCATCTGAAATGCCACCTGGAATTCCTACCCATAATAACAGTTGTGGATATAAAAATTAATAGGGGGGATTTCATAGTATTAGAAAAATTTATTTTTATAAATCATGTGTCTATCACCCAAGTGTTGACGTATGCATGCAATTCAAACATCAGGCTTACAATAAAAGGCCCACTGAATAACTTAACAAGGACAATCCCCCCATTTTCTCTATAATTTGGAATGGAAGAAGGAGGGGGCAGTGGGGAGAGGGTGTAGTTACTGGGTCAATTAATCAACCTGAAAACTGTGACACAAACTCTGACGCCTAACCTATGTCTAAAAATACACAAATGTATACGAATTTGTTTTAAACTGTCAATGCCTATATTTAGGGCCTTCCCAGCAAGCCTATAATGAGACTGTGTTTGAGGGCTTCAGTCAGAGCAGGCTCTACCATTAATCTGAAGTTAGTTAAATTAACAGCATTTAGTACTGACTTGTCAGTCTTAACTGCTCCAGGAAATTGCACCTTGAGGCTACTAATATTGCCAATTTTTCCACTGGAGTGTGTGCTCATGTATGTGTGTGTGCGTGCATTTTTCCTCCAGTACCTCCCTGTTCATACACCGTTGTAGCCTCACCAAGTCCCTAGCACTTATATTATCATTTATTCTGGCCTCTTTAACCTTCCCGGGGGGATTCTGCACAGCGTAGCTGCTCAGTCAAAGAGTTTTTTAGCTTTATATTTATTTGTTTATTTTTCTGTCATGGCTCATGACTGAGGCTTTAAAAAAAGAAGTGTGACAGTATTTTGACTACATGATTGACTGCTGTGACAACATTCATTAACCATGCCAAGCCTGCAGCCGAACACAGTCGCGGGTGTTCTGAACAGCAACTCTAAGAAGAAAGAAGAAAAGAAAAAAAAAAAGGGGGCCCAGCTAATTTTTTCATTGACCTCATCTGTAAATAAATTTAGACTGATGGTGCTCAGGGGCTGTAATAAATTAGTATTCATTTCCTGTAATTAACGCAGACATGCTTATGAACACAGAGTATCTGGGTATACAACCACCTAATTTCCATTTCAAAATACGCCTAACACATTTTCACTTGAGTTATCTTCATAATATTTCCCCATTAATTATAAAGGATGAAATGGGTGGGGTTTGCTTGCCACTCATCAGAAAGAAATATTGTTTGGGTCACAGGGAGTGTCAAACATGTCCCGGCAACACATCTCTGCAGACCTCGCCTCTGACTTATGTCCCTGTTCCTGTGGTCCTCAAGCACCTTTCCAGAATGAGGCTGTCTCTTGTTTTGCCGCTGGTTGGGAGGGGCTCCTCAGAAGTGACAGGTGACCACCTAAGCAGACACTCCCACGCAGACCACAAGCCTCAAAGGCGAGGACAAGAATGGTCAACTTCTACCGATGGTATACATCTGACCACACAGGGCAGATTCAGTAAACAATATGATCTAAGCCAAGTGAAGCTTGGGATGCATCTGTAAAACCCAAATGCAAACCTCTAGTGAGCCTTGCCCTCTGGGGCATAAGTATTTCTGGAGAAAGTGCATTCCTGTAACCAGACCACAATCAAAGATCAAAGTAGGGTTCAGTCATCAGAGCCTGCTAGCTCAAATGCACCACCAGTTTGGGGCACTTAATTAGCAATTCACAAATTGGTTAATACCAATAGACTCCTAAGACATACATGCAAAGTTTTCTATACGCTGAGAAGAATATAATAAGGGCAGAAAAATCTGAGCTGGATTCCACCAAAATTTTCTTTAGAAAATCAATTTTGATAAAATGTAATCTGACCCAAGAATTTGTCCCAAAGCCTTCTTGGCCCAGCAGGGCCTTTGCTTCCAGGTGTTTGTCCCTCCAAATGTCATCAACACAATCATGACTAATGATACCAAAGGCACTCACTGGGAAGTATGTGACAAGATGACCAAAGAGCAACAGGAACGTCTTAATTTGATGACTTTACCACTGAATAGTGACTGTCATGGTGGCCTTTATCATAGTAAGACAGTGGCTAAGAAACACAGATCCCACGGTCTCGAGAGCTTTTCACACCAGGAGAGACACAGGCTAAGCCTCTGCACTTCCCAAGGAGAGGAGTCATGGCTGTCTCTTTTCTCCCAGTTGTCAGCCTGGAGAGCCGAGCAATGCATCTCAACACACTGGTCCAGGAGGCCCAGGACAGGGTGAGTGAGCTGTCTGCCCAGGTGGAGAATGAAGGCTTCACTCTGGACAACACAGAGAAGGAGAAGCAGCTGAAGGCATGGGAGTGGAGGTACCGGCTCTACAGACGCATGAAAACTGGCTTCGAGCATGCGCGTGAGTATGTGCAAGAGGATGGAGGTGCATAAGGAGGCTGAGCTCTGGTTTGAGACAGCTAGGTCTTTTCTTTCTTTTTTTTTCAACTCTCCAGCAGTAGATGACTGTTGTCAGCCTGTTTGGGGTAAGAGCTCTGGGAGGCTGTAAAAGGGTCTTTTGTTTGGCTTGATTTTCTGGCTCCCAATTGGTCCTCTGGCCGCAGCCTTGAGCCCTGGGTGCTTCTGGCTTCCCTCCACCACATCCCCACTCACCTTGCACTTCCCACCAGCTACGCCCTAATGCCTAATGACCCGACGGTCTGATGGCCTAAGTGGCTATATTTTGGGATGTGGAGTTGGAAAAGTACTTGTTTGCCTATTTGTCTAGCTTCTCCTTCAAGCTCAAGTTTAAAGTCTTTTCAACTCTCTACTATATTTTTATAGAGCTATAAACTGAACTTAATACAGCAGGGAAAGATAGTCAAGTGGTCCATGAATTATGCTTTTATCTACATTTCCATCCTTCCTACCAGTTCCTTTTGCTTGGTTAAGACAGTCCGGGGATAATACTCACTGGCAGCGCAGAATGTTGCTGAGTGAAGCCTTCATGTAAGAACATACACAACCCAGATGTTTGTGAAACATTAAACTTACATTCTATGATATTTTATTTTACCTTAGATTTCATTAAAACTAAAACGTACAACTCAAATACATGCAAAGCACTTAACTCCCATTCTAAAAGATTGTGTTCGAACAACTAAAAGACTTGGGGTCTAAATGCCAAATATAAAGAGTTTCATCTTGTAAAAGCCTCTGCCTCAGAGAATGTCCAAGCAAAGGAGCTAACTCTGGAAGAGACTTGAGTGCCAAGTGCAGGAGCTGTGGAGAAGGCTCCATTGGTAGCCACACTCACTGGGCAAGCATAAAGGCCTGAATTTAATCCCCAGCAGTCATGTAAAAATAAAGGCATGGCCACACCTCCTAAAACTCCAACACGGTGGCAGAGTGGCGGACAGGAGGACTGCTGAGCTTGAAGATTGCCAGTCTAGCGCCAGGTTCTATGAGAGACCCTGTCTCAAGGGAATAAAGTGGAGAGTGACAGAGCTTCCAGGATCCTTTCTAAGAGGCAGAAACATATTTAGAAGGGATTTGAGAAGGAAAGACAATGATGGTGTCCCTTCTGTGCTAGGAGCCCCAGAGGTGCCAGCCAATGCCTGCCTTATGGTAACCAGCAGCACGTCACTCACTGTCACCTTCCAGGAGCCCCTCAGTGTCAACGCAGCTGTAGTGACCAGGTACAAAGGTACTGCACTCTCCTTCTCTCCCTGCTCCTTCCTGGAAAGGGTATCTGGGGTGTGGGATCGATTGATGTGTTGTGTGTTTGGTTTTGCACAGGTAGGATTCCTTTTTCTCCCTGTATATTTGAAGTAAAAAATACAGCCATGCATATCACTTTGAGAGTTCAGGAAAGTGACTGAGAATAAGTCACAACAATACTGAACAGGACCAGGCCGCCATTCACTCAATAAGTATATTGCTCGTGCCTAAAGCAGATCTATTCTACAAAGCATAAGGCAGTGATAAGGGGGCGGTACTGAAAAACAGAACCGGAAGACTGGAATGTTGGGTAGCAGTAGGGATGAGCAGGAAGCATGGAAACTGACTGCCATGTCCCCGCTGGTGTTCAGTGGGTCCCGAAAAGGCAGTGATGGTGAGATGACGGCATGGTCAGTAAAGACTTCAAGATGGAGGTGGCCTTCAGGCCTGCCTTTGGAGGGACAGAGGAGAGCTGGAGGGCGATATTGGGGCCAATGTAAATTCTACGTGGAGAGAACAATGAGTGAAGCAACCAATGCAAAAGAGTACTGGAACAATTCGAGGAGGGAAAGCACAGTGGGTATAGGAAATAATAGCTTGGTTCCCCTGGAGCAGTGGAGAGTGAAAGGGATTGAAGTAGGGAGGGACCAAGGACTTAAGACTTCAAGTGATAAGCTGTGGAGAGCTGTTGGCTAAGATGGGGGCAAGATTACAAGTAGATGTCTGGAGTGCTGCTGGCGTGTATGAAGGACTAGGGGAGACAGACGAGGATTTAGAATAAAAACAAATCAATGAGAGAACGGTTCAGAAGCAAGGGCGTCGCAGGCTGAGCCAGCTACAGCAGAAGTAGCAGCACCAGTGAAGAACAGAAAGGTCTCAGGGGAGGAAGACATGGCAGGATGTCATGAAGGCAGCCAGCGCCATGCACGGCACCTGCTGTGTGTTAAACGCTGCTTGAACCTGTATGCCACTGTGTGGTCTTCACAGCCATGTCATGAAGCAGCATTGTTTATCCTCACTTTACGTACACCAGGGATAACAGATTTTAGAGTTTGCCTAGGGGCACAAAAGAGAGCCCGAGTCCTTGCATTCTGTTCACTCTTGAATGTGGAAAAGGAAAGGTATTCACTCGATTTTCGGATCCACATGGCCATGCTGAAAGGCCCTGATAAAGCTCTCTACGCCTGCGCCAGGATGCTGGTGTGCAGAAAACTGTGCTTGAGTCCCCGCCACTCTCTCTGCCTATGAAACTGCCCACTTAAGGCACACACCTTCCTTCTTCACTGGGTCACTTCTCAGGGGTACACTGTGTGTCTCTGTGACATGATAATTTTCTGGGAGCTTGGAGCTGTCCGGGTTGAGTTTACTCTAATTGTGATAGTTGAGGGAAGAGCTTACAAATGCATTGACTTGCTTATCACTGGGTTTTCTGTGTTAAAGAGAAGGTAAGAGATTACCAAAAGTGTGCAGAGACAAAGCCCCTCTCGATGGCTTCCCAAGGCTAATGCTTTCAATTAGTCCAGTGCTTCCTCCTCATCTGCCAAGACCAACATCCAGAGCAGGGATTGGTGGACAGTGTTAGGCATGGACAGCTTCCTCCTTAGAATCTCTACCTCACTCTAGCTCAGGATTGTGATGAAATGTTTCATCCATACTGCCCAACTTGACATCTCCTTCTTATGCGTGATTTGTGAGCTATCAGAAGCTAATTTAGCCAGCTCTTTGCTACTTGACAAAAACCCCAGCAAATTCTATCAGCATTCTCACTCTTTAGTCCTCCCTTGGGAAACATTTGGGTGAGGTGGGAATGGAAGGTAACAAGTGATCTCATCAAGTAACTGGAGAGGGTTAATTAAGCATTATAAATAGAATTGTCTGCTACATTGTGAAGCTGGCTTCCTTGTGCTAATTTCCAACGACATAAATGTGCCCTTAACCCAACTGCTCTGAAGGGTTATTTAAAGCAGCTGCCAGCCTGTTGTGTCCACAGAGACAGATGCACAGTTTTTAATTCAGAGGTTGAAGTAATTGTTTAATTGTGGAAATATTAGGAAGATTACCCTGAGACAAAGATAATTATTTTGTTTGATTGAAGAAGAAGAGGAGAAGAAGAAGAAGAAGAAGAAGAAGAAGAAGAAGAAGAAGAAGAAG
>OU015746.1:30800381-30831848 GCA_907169655.1 Acomys percivali
CTCTCTCTCTCTCTCTCTCTCTCTCTCTCTCTCTCTCTCTCTCTCCCTCCCTCAAGTAGTGACACCTGTGGACTCCTTATTACAGGATGCTGTGATAGGCACTACCTTATTTCTAAATAGTTCTTTCCCATGTCTCTTTTCCCACCTCATTCCCTGACAAAGTAGAAACCACAACCCTAGGCTCTCAAATGCCTGTAATCCCAGAACTCAGGAGATAAAGGCAGGAACATCCATATAAGCCTGGCCTATGCAGTGAGTTCATGGCCAGCCTGAGATACACTGGGAGACTTTGTCTCAAAAACTGAGGAGTGTGGATACCGCTCAGCGGGAGGGTGCTTGCCTCGGATTCCTGTGCCTCTGAGTCAATCTTTAGCACAGGAAAAGAAATCCTAATGTCTTTTTCTTATCAATGAACTTCTTGGCTGGTCTTCACTTGGTGACATTGCTTTGCCAAAGCAAGCATTTCTTCTCATAAAAACTGTGGGCATGCTCTAGGAGTCTGTAGCAGTCTATCTTTCTGCCCTGCCACCTGTAGGGTATTTCTCAGGAGGAAAAGAAATCAACACATGTCTTGGGGGCAGTTCAGCTTCTGTGAGGGAGAGGTCCACCATATGCTCATGAAATCCCTCCACTGACAGTGTCAACATCATGAGAACATCATGATCAGGTCATCTTTCTCCAAGCCTAGAGAAGAACCTGACTTCATATACCATAAATGCCCATTGTTTGATATTTCTATTCTTTTTATTTCTGTTATTTTTCCCCTTTTGTGTTGTGTAGCTTCAGGGCATTTATCTAATAAGAAATAAGAACATTGTATCAAAGAATATAAGTTTCCATGTTTAATTGAAGAACTAATATGACTATAAGCGTGAAGCTGCTATCTTGGGTCCTAGACCAAGGTGCTGCTAGAACGTCAGAAAAAAAAAATCCTGCCTCAGTTTGGAACACTTAGATTCAGAGATGGGGAGATGACAAGTGATGGTGATAAAGAAGGGCAGAAAATGTTATGCCAGGAAGAGTCACAACTCAAGGAATCAGCTCACTCTCTTCCTTTCCTTTTATTTAAGAACACAGATTAAAAAGTGATTGAGTGGCTAAATAAACGTACGCCAGGGGAACACAGACATTCCAGCAACTCCAGAGCATGGAGGATACTGGAAAGGCTCTCTGTGCAAGAGCCTCATGTCTTGGCCCTTAGTTGTCCTGCTTCCTTCATCTGTTGCAGAGGTGTCAGGATCCAGCCAATTTACTCACTAACAATTTAAAAAACTTTCTTGAAGTCTTTTCCCAAAACTCTACATTGTAAAGTGTTGCTTTTCTTTTTGGTACTTTGATCCTTTTTTTAAAATTAGCCTTCAAATAATACAGTACGATACAAAAGAGTCCTTCACCCTCCCTGGAACCCAACATTCCAGCCACAAAATTCAAATCTATGACTTTGATGTAGATCCCTACAGATTCTTTCTTGATGCACATAAACATGGATGATGCTTCAGTCAACAGCAGACTGCCTGGACCACGGAGTCCTATATGGCTATATCATCTAGAGACAATGATGCTCATACGAAGGTGAATTTCCTTAGTAACACTTTCTCAGAATGTATCCCTATGGTTAGGTGACAAATGACTACATATCTGATGGTATATAGCTTCGTGTGATCTAATGTAAATATTGCTACACTATATGTGTCACCTTTCTGTCACCATGACAAAATACCCAAGGGAATCAACTTAAAAGGAGGAAATACTTATCTGGGCTTTTATCAGTTTCAGATATTTCAGTCCTTAGCCACTCAGCTTTGCTATCTGCTCACTTAATAGAGACAAGGAAGCAAAAGAAAACAAAAAGGGAAAGATGAGGTTCCCAACATTCCTCTCCAGGCCATAGCCCAGCTCAGTGACCGCAGTGCTTCCTTATAGGTCTCGCCTCCTAAGGATTCTCTCACCCCTAAAGGTTCCATCAGCTCATAAATTCCCTTCACCCACCAAAGGTTCTCTCCTCTCCTAAAGGATCCACTCCTTCCCACTAACACCACAGGCTGGTGATCAATTATATAGAGAGCATGGACCGTGGGGGATAGTTAAGATCTAAACCATAACGCTCCACTTGCCAGATCCTACAGCTAGATTATTTTTTAATGTAGTAATAATTTCTTTTCAGTGCACAATATATCATATCTCTTTCTATATCAATGCATTTGGGTCTTCTTCGTCCTGTTTAACAGTTACATAGGATTTTCAGGCCATAGACAGGAGTGTGGCTTTTCTCCTTGTTGATTTTTTTAAACAACTATTTTTGTGTGTGTGCGCACACACACACACATGCATGCTCATGTCACCACATGTATGCATGCAGAGGCCAGGCAATAACTTTCAGGGGTTCAGTTCTCTCCTTACAGCATGTAGGTCCCAGGGTTCAAACTCAGGTCATGCAACTTAGTGGCAAGAGCCTTTACCTGCTGATCCAGTCCCATTGGTTGTTTTTAAACTTTTTTTCTAGTATATCAAGTTACAATTTTAGTATTCATATATGCCTGTCTTGTCTATCTCAGTTTTTTTTTCAAGAATGGTAAACTCGAAGGAGACTGTACACTCATAAACATGATCATTGATTTATCTATATCTAGTACCATGGAGTAACTTTATAGCATATTTTAATATATTAGAGAAAGTCCTTTCATAGGGTAATCTATGTCAAAACTCTTCCTGGCCTTACATTGTATTCCTAATATGGAAAGACTTCTTATCTATGAGCATGTTTTTCTTTTTCTTTTTTCTTTCTTTCTTTCTTTCTTTTTTTTTTTTTTTTTGTGTGTGTGTG
The DNA here is from genome assembly GCA_907169655.1 of Acomys percivali. Classification (NCBI taxonomy): domain Eukaryota; kingdom Metazoa; phylum Chordata; class Mammalia; order Rodentia; family Muridae; genus Acomys; species Acomys percivali. The sequence continues at coordinate 30,803,206 of OU015746.1, forward strand.
TGTGTGTGTGTGTGTGTATGTGTGTGTTTCTGAGCCTGGGTTTCTCTGTGTAGCCTTGGCTGTCCTGGACAGGCACTGTAGATCAGGCTGGCCTTGAACTCACAGAGATCGCCTGCCTCTGCCTCCCCAAGTGCTGGGATTACAGGCGTGTGTGCCACCATGACCAGTGAGCATGTTTTTCTAGTCAGATTGGGTTTGGTTGTGTTTAGGGCAGTGTAATCACTTTCTTTTTTGTGGATCTCTTATACACCCTGTTGGATTTTGTGCCAAGTATATTTCACAATATTTGCAACTTTTAAAAAAAATCTCCCATCACTGAGGAGCATCGACTCTAGTTCCCCACACACTAGATAGAAAACGCTGGAATTATTTTTTCTCTTGTCTCTGCTTTTGGCAAATTTTATCTAATAGTTTGCCATTCGATATACTGTCAACTGAGAAGTTTCTGGTAGGTTCTCTTGATCAAAGTAATGAAATTTTATTTTATTTCTAGCTTGTTACTTTGCTTTGATTTACCTAAGAAAGTGAAATCAGTTTTTCTGTTTGTTCCAAAATCTCTGACTTCATCTGGAGTAAGACCAGTGGCACAGAGTTATACAAAAACAATCATCTCATTTTTAAGATCCTGTATCTTTGGAGCCTCTAGTTTTCAAAAAGTGTGTGTTTCTGGTGCCAGCGAGATGTCCCAGTGGTTAAGAGCACTGGCTGCTCTTCAAGAGGACCCAGGTTCATTCCTAACATTACACAATGGCTCACAACCATCTGTAACTCCACACCCAGTTCATCTGACACCCTCTTCTGGCCTCAGGGGCACTGCACTCAAGTGGTGCACAGATATGTGCAGACAAAACATCCACCCATATACATAAAATAAATTATTTTTAAAATAAATGCATTTCTACATTTTCTCTTAGAATAACTGAATTTGGCTGTTTTAATTGTTGTTTGTATGTTTGCTTGTTTAAGTCATAGCATCTATGTTTTGCTTATTTTCAATTTTAGTAGCATATTTTAATTTATAACTTTGATTGTGAAGATCAGGGATTACATCATTTTGTCTCTGAAACTGACCAATGCTTGCTTTGGGCTAAAATATGATGATGCTAATTTTCTTTTTTTTTAAGATTTATTTATTGTATATGAGTGCTTTATCTGCAGAAGAGGGCACCAGATCTTATTATAGATGGTTGTGAGCCACTGTGTGGTTGCTGGGAACTGAACTCAGGGCCTTCGGAAGAGCAGGCGGTGTTCTTAACCACTGAGCCATTTCTCCAGCCCCATGCTAATTTTCTTAATGCTTGCCCAACTGAAAGACAATAGATAGTCATGCCTGTTTATTGAAAGCTTGTGATATGTCTCTTCATAATAAATCATGGCCCACACATTTCTGTGTCACTGAGTTTGAATGCTTTTTCGGCAGGGAGAGACATAAGGGATGAAGGCCACACTCCTGAGCTAGATGCCCTTGACTTTGAAATTTAAGTGCTACTTACTAGACAAATTTGATCTTTGGCCCATTTTTCATTTAGAAATGAGAAAACACATTTCTCATTTCTAACTTTGTATTTATTGTTATATGCATATGTATATGTGCTTGTTCATATGTGTGCACAGCACATATGTTGGGTGCCCTCAGAGGCTAGAAAAGGCTATTGGATCCCCTAGAACTGGAGTTACCCCATGCAGTTATGAGCTACTGGATTTGGGTGCTGGGAACTAAACCTGGGTCCTCTGTATGAGCAAGGAAGTATTCTTCACAGCTGAGCCATTTCTCCTGCCCATTTTCTTATTCCATAGATAAGAAAATTTAGTTTAGAGCCTTTTCTTCCATTTCTATATGTGTGTATGATATGTATCTATATATGTATGTGGGGATATGTGTATAGGGAAATGCATAGGAGGCCAGAGGTTAATATCAAGTGTCTTTCTTGACAGCTCTCCATTTTATATTGCTGAGGTGGCATCTCTTGATGGACCTGGATCTCTCTAATCAGTCAGTCCAGCTAGCCAGCTTGCCTTTTGGTCTCCTTATCCCAACCTCCTAAGAGCTGGGATTGCAGCAGGATCACCACATCTCTGGCTTTTATGTAGGCACTGGGGCTCTCAAATCTGGACCTCATGGTTGTGTAGCAAACACTTTATCCACTGAGCTGCCTCTGCAGCCCTGGTTTTCTTTTTTTTCTTTTTTTTTTTCTTGCTTTTATTATTAGATTAGTCTTTCCTTAATCTGGAAACTTAATTTATTTTCTTTCATTTTATTAAGATTTTTTTAATGCCTGCACTATTGGGATCTTATTCAGAAGGTCTTTTTCTGTGTCAATGAATTCAAGCCTATTCCCCACTTTCTCTTCTATCAGATTCAACCTATCAGGGCTTGGATCCATTCAAAGCTGAGTTTTATGCAGGGTGATAAATTGTCTATCTATTTTCATTCTTCTACAATGCAGCTATCCAATTTTATCAGCACCATTTGTTAAAGAAGCTGTCTTGTCTCTAGTGTGTACTTCTGGTTCCTTTGTCAAAACTCCTGTGTCTGCATGTGTGTAGAATTATGTATTTATCTTCAATTCTATTCCATTGATCAATGTATGTTTTATGTCAACACTGTGTTGACTTTATTACTGTAGCTCTACAGTACAACTTAAAATTCTGGGGTTACGCTGCCTCCAGAAATTCTCCTATTATTCTGCATTGTCTTAAGTATTGTGAGCTCTTTGTGTTTTCATATGAGGCTTAAAATTAGTTCTTACAATTTATTTGGGGAATTGTGTTGGAATTCTAGTGGGGATTTCATTGAATCTATGGATTGCTTTTCCTAAGACAGCCATTTTCACAGTATCAAGCCTACTGACCCATGAGCATGGGAAATGATTCCATCCTCTGATATCTCTTCATTTTCTCTCTCAATCTCATAAAGTTTTTATTCTACAAGCCTTTCACTTGCTTTATTAGAGTATTCCAAGATACTTTTATTTTAAGGCTATTTTGACAAGCGTTATTTTCCTAATTTCTTTCTTAGTATGTTTGTCATTTGTACATAGGAAGGCTACTAATTTTTTTGTGTTATTTTTATCTTAATACTTTCTGGAAGTATTTATCAGCTGTAGAAGTTTTCTGATAGAGCCTTTGGGGTCCTTTGTGTATAAAATCCTGTCGCCAACAAATAAGGGTACTCTCAATGCTGAAAAGCCCTGTACAGCAGAGGATACTGTCACCAGAGCAGAGGCAGCCTACAGAACAGGGAAAATTGCTACCAATAAACATCAAACAGAGGGTTTATGTATAGAATATATAAAGAACTCAAAAAATGAACATAAAAAGAAAACTGAAATATCCCAATTTAAAATAGAGTACAGAACTAAACTCAAAAGATGGCTGAGAAACACTTTAAAATGTTCAACATCCTTAGCCATCAGGGAAATGCAAATTAAAACACTTTGAAGATTTCACCCTGCCCCAGTCAGAATGGCCAAAATTAGTGAAACAAATGACAGCAGATGCTAGGAAAGGTGAGGGGGAAAGGGAACACTTACTCCTTACTGGTGGGAATGCAAACTGGTATAGCCACTGTGAAAATCAGGGTGAAGGTACCTCAAAAAGCTGAAAATAGATCTACCCTAAGACCCAGCTGTGCCATTCTTGGGCATACACCAAAGGACTCTACATCCTATTGCAGAGATATTTTACCATTCATATCCACTGCTACTCTATTCATAATAGTCAGGAATGGGAAAGAGCCTAGAATCCCACCAACTGAGAAATGGATAATGAAAACCTAGTGTATTTACACATAATGGAATGTTATTCATCTATTAATAAAATGTGGATTATGAAATCTGTAGGTAAATGGATGGATCTAGAAACAATCATCCTGAGCAAAGTAAGCCAAACCAAAAGACAAACATTACAGTTGCTTTTACATTACATAGCTAGTAAAGGATCAGTGGGATGTGGGAAGGTGGGAGGATCTTCTAAGGAAGGAGAAATAGAATATAGTGTTATAAAGAGATCATCTCCAGTGCCAGGAATGGGCTGCACCTTGTTAGTCACTGGTGAGATGCGTCCCATAGACAACCTCCTAAACACTGCAGGCTACTGTCAATGCTATTGGTTACCCTCCATAACCTGACACTGAGATTCTATTGCTAAAGATACCACATACTTATGTCATAAGACATGGAGAAACTGAGCAGCACAGTGTCACCACACACACCTATTACAGTGTTCAAAAACTCTATAGCAATGATGCCAGATCCTGGTGAGAATTTGGAGAAGTGCCCTCAAACACTTCCAAGGGAGGGGGTGCAAATGAGTAGGGCCACTCTGGAAAGCTGAGAGACAAGCTCTTTACAAGTTAACCGTGTAGTTCCCATCTAGCCTGATGCTTGTGCCACTGAGGGCTTATCCCAGTAAAACTTGAGCTTCTAACCCTATTTAAAAAAAGCCCTTCCTGGTGGGTTACAGCAGTTTTATAAATGATAGCCACAACCTGGAAACAAACCAGCTGTACTTCAACCTCGATGGTTGGACAAACTGTGGCCCATCCTTACCATAAGCATGAGCTTGGGAAACTGGTGGCATACTGAGTGAGCCTTCAGAGTGTCATACTGCATGGAGAAGGTGGCCCTAAGGGACCTGTATATGACATAATTCCATCTCTAGAACTTGAGGTGACACAACTGTTGAGATAGAAAACATACTATAGGCACGGGTGTGAACATGGCATGTTGACCCAATCTCCCAGTTACTTGTATGTAACCCAGACGCAATGCTCAGAAATCAGGACCTCACATTAAACAGGCCCAGCCAACACTGGAGAAAGCACACCTGCTATTTAAAAACCCAGTCACCTATAGACACACATGAAACTGAGTTTTTTGTATTAGCTGGTGAAGGATTATTCCTGACACTAACTTCTTCTTCTTCTTCTTAATATATTTGGAAAATCACTGACTTATAATGGGAAAATTCTGTAGCGCGTGAGCTTTTCCTTAAGGTATGAGTTCCCTGAAAGCAGAAAGTTTGTCTTTTGTTTTTTGTTTTTTGTTTTCATCCTTACCTGCTGCTCTTTCTGTTCTTCAGTCAGCTCCTCCTTCCACAGGACCTTTGCACAAGATTCTTCCTGTACCTGAAGCATCCTCCCATCCCATTCACTCACCTGCCACCTGATCAGTCACGTTGCTATCAAAACACATTTCATCAGATGCACACTTTCTACATAACAACTTTTAATCAGGGGTTCTAATAGTGATGCTCAAAAAAAATTCATAGATTATAATAAGGTCACAGATTCAAAGAGAATTAATTCTATCATTCACGCCTTTTACTTCTCCTTGAAAGTAATGTTTACAACTTGTAAACACCAATTTACTTTTGTTCACTATTTTTATGTTAAACATATTCCATTATCATAGACTTTCTTATCTACTGTATCTAATAAAAAGAATTGTCCAAATTTAATTTGGGCATTGCTGAATGTATAATGGGAAAAACGTTTAATGGAACTGAGAGAATATTTAGGGCAGGAATTCACAAAAATAAGGGGTACATTAGAACACCCCTCTTAGATTCATGACATGCCAGAGTGTCTTCCAAAGCCATCAAGTCAGCATCTTTGAGAGTATCTTTTCTGAGAGGCATTAGATGGTTTTGATAGGCATGGAGCATGAGATTGTACGGTCATGTGTTCACTGTCACCCCACCCACTTGACTGGACACTTCATATGAACACGCTTTGTGCTCATTACATTCATCATGGGGCCCAAAGTATGCACAGACATTCTTAACTAATTTATTACACACACACACACACACACACACACACACACACACACACACACACACGTAGTGCTATCTGCTTTGTGTCAGGCTGAACTCTAAGTGGTACACATAGGCATGAATAAATTTTCTTAAATATTCTGAATCTAAAATGCTTACATTCCATGAAGAAATAGTAACATAGACCAAGGACCTAGAGAGGACATTCTATGCATTGACTTTCTTACTCTGAGAACAAACCTATAGGTGACATTATCTCTCAAGTATGGTGGAGAAAATTGAAGCGCAGGTTAAGAAACTGTTCGTGGTCACGTGCTACAATGGTGCCTGGTCTCAAAGGGCATGGTCTCTGTTGTCATGTTTGTGAGATTTAGAATCACCTAGAAAACTAGCACCTGGGTGTTTTAGGGAGCTTCCAGAGGGGTTCCCTGAGGTGGAAAGACTCACTCTGAATGAGTGGCATCCTCTCAGGGACAGGGGTCCTGGACGGCATACAAAGAAGAAAGTGGACCACCTGTATCTGGCTCCTTCTGCTTCCTGACTATGGATACAGTACAGCCAGCTGCTCCTGCTCCTGATGCTATGCCTTGCCACCAGCCAAAGTAAATCTTTCCTTCCTTCCTTAAGTGGCTTTTTTTTTTCAGGGACTTTGTCACAGTGAGGAGAAAGGCAACTAACTCTGGCAGATGGAGAGCTGGTCCCAGTACAATACTCTCACCACTGTAAAATCCTGGGTTAGGAAATGGTACTGGGTAAAGGGACAGGCCAGTCCTTAAGTTCCCCCCAGAAGCCTTCGCAGTGCCTGGTTCATAGAGAGTACCCATGGCAGGCCTGTATCTTCTACCCTGCCTCCTTGTGTGCCTTTAAGTGTCTGTCTGCTTGCCCACCATAATTGGGAAGGCTCCGTACACAGGGGCATGCATCTCCGGAGGTCAGCCTTCCTCGTCATAGAAGGCGGCTTCTTCCCTTTCCAGCTCATGGGGTACATTTTAGAGTCAGGCTGTCTGAGTCAAGGGTAAAATGCAAGCGTTGTGGACACAGAGAACACATCGTAAGATCCCTAGTCACCCCCCAAGCGTTCAATGCAGGATGGAAAAACTTAATAACCAAGCAAAGTAAATAAACAACTGTTAAGACGGTTCACAGTCTGACCAAGAAGCTGCCTCGGGGTCTGTCCTGCTTTCTTCATCTCAGGGTACCCTCCCGACTCTTCTGGGGCAGGGTATGGCTCAACTCTTTGTGTCAGACCTCAAAGGAGGCATGCTTCATCTTTTCTGATCATCTGGTACACATCCAGAAAGGTGCCAGGTCCTTTTCTATGGAAAAAATACCTTGTAACTTGTTTTCCTCCCAGGCTTCTGGAATATCTCTTCAAATAGCTCTTCAAATATCTGAGGACTGCTGTGCCAGCTCCCCACCACCACCTCCCTTTGCTCATGCCGAGAGAGCTTTCACATGCCTCTGTATCTTTCATGTGTCTGGAATCACTGTTAATCATGAACTGCCATCACACGGACCCTTTCTAGGGTGGGACTGTCTCCTAGGTGTGGGACCCTCAGCTGGATAACACCTTCACTCTGGCCAGAGTTGAGGAAATCAATAGGACAGCATCTTCGATGCGTCCTCGCAGCGGCCTCGGAGGAGCTCAGTGATGCGTTCTTCCTGACACTGCCGCAGGAAGGGGTACCAGGGAAAGCTCAGCTCTAACCCAGACTGGCTCACACTGAGCCCTTCACTGGCCCAAACATCCTTCAAAATTTTTCACAAGGACCCACCACATCAGAAAGCCTTCACTCTGTGTCTGTTTCCACTGATCACACTAGGCAGCACCGCCTCCGTCCGCATGCCTGACTGTGTGGGAAGCCAAAGGAGATGGTGTTTTGAGCTTGCTGTAAGAGGGTACGGGACTTGAGTTCAGAGCCCCAGAACCCTCAGCGTCAGGCCAGGTAGCATATATGTATATTCCCTGCACTCCTACAGCAAGATGGGAGACAGAAAAAACCCTTGGAAGTTTGCAAGCCAGCCAGCCTGCAGTACACAGAAGCAAGCAACGTGATACACCATTTCAAACAAGGTGGAAGGTCAGGACCAACACTTGAGGTTTTCCTCTGGTCTCCATGTGCACTCAGTAGTAAGCGTGCACTTATACTCACACATGAATAAACACACACACACACATGTATACACATACAAACATACACACACACACACACACACACACACACACACACACACACACGGTACCTTACAAAGCATCGTGTCTTCATTGCCTGCAGCCTGACTATTGAGCTGATCTAAACTGTAGACGAGGAACTGGGAAATCAGACGTTCTGTAAAAGCAAGAGGAAAATACAAAACTGTTACTATGTTATCATCTATCGGATAGTCTTCAGCTTAGGCACTGTGGACACATTAAAGACCCTTCTCTCTGGTTTCCTCCATAAGGAAGCCTATGGCCATTCCTTGTGGGTAAGTTACTTAGCATCTATTCCTAAATTCCCCGTTATGTGCCAGGCACTTTTCCTGGTCACCATGGACACAGGTATAAACAAGACCAGTGTAGTTTCCTCCCTAGGTGGGCTTCTGTCTATCCGTCCAGTGACTACATTTACAGTCCCTTCCTTCAGCAGGAGATAATAAGCACACTTGTCCTTTCAGATGCTCTGCAAGGTGTGGGGTGTGCAGCGGTGATGAACACATTCTGCTTGTGTATGAAGCTCTGAGGTTATGAGAAAACAGCTTACCAATAGAAGAACTCATTTCGCAACATAGCAAAACCCTGAAGTTTACAAGTTTACAAGTGTGGAACTGCAGTTTCAAACCGGCCTTGTCAAAACTGGCTTAGAGTGGGCCTCCTGTCGCCTCGCCTTTTCCTATAAGTCCCCAGCACCCTTCTCAGACCCTCAGCCCATGTCTGTAGCTTCTTCCTACACACTTTCAGATCCTCCAAGACCCCCGTTTCCGTGAAATCCCTGCAAAAAATGGTTACCCCGCCAACGGGCAAAGCAGCATAGACTCCCTCCCTCCTCTCCTCCCACATCACTCTGGGAATGCAGAGCTAAGAAACTTCTTGGCACAGAAGGAGGCTGTCCAGACAGCTCTTCATAGCCATGCAACTGTGAGAGGCATCCCCCCCAACTTCCTTGTGGGGCAAAGTCCTTCTGCCAGTGGGGATTTAACAGGGCAGAGTGATGTGCCAAGCCTCCCTATGGCCAATCAGACCATCACCATCTCTTACAGCCATCCTCAGCCCTAGACTGAGTAGACTCAGCCCTTACCCCCCAGGAGGCTGGCAGTTGCTGAGCCCAGACGCCTCGGGGAGCTGGTGACTTTCCAGTGACCACTGCCACAGGTCTCAGACACTGGCTGAGACCTGGCTCTCTCCGTGACTGCCCACCTGGACACCTAGTTGGCACTACAAACCCAGGGCCACTGTCTAGGCCTCCTTCTCCTGACAGACTCTTTCTCTTGAGTCCTTTTCTGGCCAGATCCCTTTGCAGCATTATAGTTTGTCAATAGCCCGCGACTGCTCTCTAGACTTTCTCTCCAGGAGAAAGTGTGTTTTTCTAAGAAATAGGTGTTCTAGCCTGAAGCCTAATTTCATATGAGGGCTCAAAATTGAAACAAAAATAATCACCCTCAAGTCTGGGAGCCGAGGGGCCTCTCCACACCCTAAAGAGTGCTTCCTCTTGGGAGGTGGGAGGCAGGGGTGGTCCTTTGTGTTATTTTAATGAAAATTTTCCAATTATAAAAATAATGTAGGCTCTTTAGATCAGCCAGAGTCCAGGGAGAAAACAGAAACTGCACTCAGCTTGAATTCTGAATAAATTTTAAGAAAAGGGAAACTCAGAGGGAGTTGAGCATGGTTTGTGAGAGGACAAAGGACATGGTGACATGTGACATGTGGGACTGGCTGCACAGGGGAGCCGTTACTTGAAGAGGAAAGAGAGAAACCCATGAGCTGTGAGGTGACAAGGGGGCCCTAGCTGAGTCAACTGGATGCACAGGATGTCTGAAGGATGCAGTTCCTAGAAGGCAGGGGTTATGTGACATCTGATCCAGTTTTCACAGTAGAAATGGGATCTTCTGATTGGGTTCTCTTGGGTACCCTGTAAATTTCTCTCACTGTCCCTTTCACACTGGAATCTCACTTTTATTCACACATGGACTGCTTACCCCTGCCTTTTGCTCAAATCTAGTCTAAGTGAATACAAGGGCTGTGCATATGTAGCTCATCACTACAAACTTAAAGAGAAGGGACTAGAGAGATGATGGCTCAGCACTTAAAAGTGTTTGCTGCTCTTGAGGAGGACCAGCATTTGGCTCCTGGCCCCCTTGTGGAACACTTCACAAACACCTATAACTCCAATTCCAGGAGACCCAATGACTTCTCTATCCTCCGATGGCACCCACACTTGTGTGAACACACCTACACATACACACCTAAGTTAAAATAAAATACATCTTTGAAAACAGAAAATCCAATATGTGGCATAGTGCCTGCCACGTGATTATTTGTTGAATGAAGGAATGAACTTATCTTTTTTTTTTTTTTTTTTTCTGTCTCTGGAGGTGTTTTTTCACATGGAAATGACTCAGTTCCATAAAATACACCCAATATTTTCCTCCTTCTCTTCTTTACCAAACCAAATGGTGAGACCTGTCTCGGGGTTTGGACTTGGCCCTGACATCTTAGTAGCTATATGACACTGGTGACCAAGTCACAAGTTTTCTTAATTTTGGTCCCCTTGTCTGGAAGGCAAAAAGGTTAGTCTGTGGTCTTATGGGTCTCCTGCCTCTCGTTCTATGAGTCTGTGGTTCAGTGCCTTTCTCAAAGGCCTTCTCATACTAAAGCCAACCATCTTGCATGGACTTGGAACTTAGGTATAGAGTTAATCTCTGTGCTATAGCAATGAGCTCCCTGATGAGAGAGAAAACATCCAGAGAAAACAAGACAGTCTGAGAAATACAATCAGAAACTGTCAAAGACCAGAACACAGGCAAGCCACCACTCTGCCATCCTCCAGCGTGGTAGACTTGCTACCAGTACTTTTCAAGTAGTTTGCCCTGTCTAAGCCTCAAATTCTTCATCTATAAAGAAAGACAATAGTACCTGTTTCAGCTGCCCTTTATTACAGAGGTCAAAACATATATGGGATAATGTGTGCAGAATGCTTTGTAAAGTACAGCGTATTATGTAAGTTTAAGATGACATCATTATTGCTGTTAGTCTAACATAAGCTGACCCATTATAAAGTCAAAACAATTAAGCAACGCATGGCTGGCATATAACAGCCTAATGCATTACAAGGTGGGGGAGAGAGATCAGTAGGCAGCTCCAGACACAGGTTGTTAGAATAAGATAAAAGTGATATCAGTTATTAGTGGAGAAAATGTGCAGCTCAATAAAAAGACTAGTAGAGCAGCATAAAAAAAAAAGCAAAATGAAATTGGAACCATGCCTCCAAGCTTGTTGCATGGTAAATTAAAAGGGGGGGCAGATATTTCAATGTCAAAAACTAAAATAAAATCATACAAGTTCCAGAAGAAAATATTAGAGAAAACTTTTTATAGCTATGGTGAGTGTTTTCCACTTCTGAACTGTTGTGAAAAGAGAAGTGTGGCAGAGCGAGTGTCTGTGGGGTAGGGATGCTGTCCTTTGGGCATCTGCCAGGCAGTGGTATGTGAGTGGTATAGGACACTTCTCCACACCGATTCCTAAAGTGTCTGGACCAGTTTGAAATCTCACCAACAGTGAAAGGGGTTCTCCTTTCCCCACATCCTCCTGAGACCTTGCTGTCAGTTGTTCTGTTAATCTTAGGTGTTCTGACTGGGATGAAAATCTGTTTTCATTCTCCTTTCCCTGATTGCTGAGGATGATGATCATTTGTTGAGCTATGACTTGAGCCCTTTCATTTCTTCTTTTAAATTTTTTCTCTTCAGATCCATAGACTATATTTTAAATGGGTCATTTGTTCCTTTATTTGACATTTTTTAAGTTCTTTATGTATTCTGGATAGTAATCCTCTATCAGATGCTAGGGGAAAAGGCAGATGGCAAAAATCTTTTTAAACAATAACTTAAAATATAAAATAAGCTCAGCTTGGAAAAAAACTTCAGCAAAAACAGCTGTAAGAAAAAATTTAATTTACGCAATAGATTCAAGACCCATTTTTTCAGATATGTGTATATATCCTAAAAGTTTATACTTTAAAAATAAGGAGACGATAGATCCCTCACAGAGAAGAAGGGGCATAAAAAGCTGTGAAGGCTAAGCATCGTTGAGGCATGAATGGCACCAGATACATAGAAGGCTGAGACAGAAGTGTCACTTGAGCCCAATAGTTCAGGGCCAGTTTGGGGGAAACTGTTTTTATCTCAAAGATAAAAACAAAACAAAAGATTCAAGAATAATCTACTGGCATACACACACACACACACACACACACACACACACACACACACACTTCTATGATGCCACTCCTCACCACTCAAGATACCAAAAACCTTAAATATTTGAGCTGGGGACAGAATCCAGTCAGTAAGTTACTTGCCATGAAGACCTGAGTTCAACACTCAGAACATACCTAAAACAATCCAGGTGTGGTATTGAGAGTTTGTGAAGCCTCAAACTGGGGAGGAGACAAGAGGATTCCTGGGGCTTGCCTGCCAGCCAGCCAACCCAACTTAGCAAGTCCCAGGTCAGTGAAAGACCTTGTCTCAAAAACCAAGATGGTTACTGTGGTTTGTCTATTTATTTGTTTGTATTTTGAGTTAATCTTGTATCCAGTGACTTTGATGAAAGTTTTTCTCAGCTGTAGGAGTTCCCTGGTAGAATTTTTAGGGTGACATGTATACTATCATATCATCTGCAAATAATGATACTTGGATTCTTTCTTTATTTCTGTTGTTGTTGGTTGTTGTTGTTGTTGTTGTTTGGTTTTTCAATAAAGGGTTTCTCTGTGTAGCCTTGGCTGTCTTGGACTCGTTTTGTAGACCAGGCTGGCCTCGAACTCACAGGGATACACTCGCCTCTGCCTCCCGAGTGCTGGAATTAAAGGTGTGCGCCACCACGCCCAGATGGATTCTTCCTTTCTAATTTGTATCTTTTTTATCTCCTTCAATTATCTCATTGTTATAACTAAACTTTAAGTACTATATTGTATGAGAGAAGAATCTATTAGATAGATAGATAGATAGATAGATAGATAGATAGATAGATAGATAGCTCATAGATTGATAGAAGATAGATAGCACCTTGAGGAGTGATACTTAAAGTTGGTCTTAGACATCCATACGTACACATACATACTTCAAATGTTTAATACATTCTCCATAAATTATCTCTAGAAAGCAGTCAATATATAATTCTGGCAGAAATGTGTATTTTTATGACCTTATGGGTGGTACTTTGACATTATGTATAAATTATAAACACAAAGTAAGTTTGACATAATAATTCTAATTTGGGAGCTTATTTATAAACATACTTAGCAGTGTATAAAATGAAAGATTCATGAGATTTGTTTATAGAAGTGAAAATTATTATCAGTAGTATATGAATAAAATGTAGAGCATATTTCCACTTAGATATATATATATCCAGACAAAGCATCTATTAAAAAGAGAATGCAGAATTGCATTGTGTATGAAGTATGGAGGAATCATCTTATTGTTCAGATCTCGACTGACCCCAAAGGCTCAGAGGGTCTCTGTCTATGGTGCTACAGAGATCATTAGGAGGCAGGCCTACTAAAAGGACATAAGGTTTAGGAGAGGCATCCTTAGGGAAATATTGGGGCCCTGGCCCCTTCTCTCTCCTTTCCTTTCCCAGCCACCATAAGATGACCAGCTCAGTCTGCCATGATACACTGGGCTATCATGGTCTCATCACAACAAGGTCAAAATGCCATGGATAGACAATTCTGAAATCATGAGTCCAGACCAACTATTTCTCCTTGTAAGTTGTTCACTTCAGGTATTTTTGTCACTATCGTGCCAAGCCAACTGACAGATCTCCAAGAAGCATTATTTAAAACAAAACAGAACATTTTCATGGGTCTGCACATGGTAGTTGTACCTGTAATCTCAGCACTTGGGAAGAGAAAGCAAGAAGATCAAGAGTGCGAGTCTATCTTTGGATAGGTATTGAATCTCAGGCCAGTATGAGCTATGCAACACCACATCTAAAAAAAAAAAAGGGTGTGTGTGTGTGTGTGTGTGTGTGTGTGTGTGTGTGTGTGTGTGTGTTCATTTGTATGAAATTGGGGAGGAGGGGATCTATATTACTGTGTGACTCTGCCTACTTTGTTTAAATCATCTATCAAGTGTTGACAGTAGTGAATGCTTGGTCCAGTGTGAGAGCTGGGACAATGACAGGCAGACAGGAAGTTGAGAAGGACTGTCTAGTTTTCACTATTGGCTGCTATAGCACATCCAAAACACTCCATTTAGTTAAAAGGATCTAAATCCAGATAAAGTTCTTCGGAGCCAGGAGAAATCCAGTGAATCTAGAAAGGAAAGAGCAGTGGGGGGAAAGCCGCAACAGGAAGGAGTTGCCTGTGAAGGACAAAGTGACAAAGAGCAGGCCAGGAGATGAGGCTCCTCAGCCAGTGCCTGGAAGGAGAGAGAAAAGACCACCACTCCTGCAATTTTGTAGTGTCTCTCCTGCTTTGACAAACAGCGGAGAACAATACAGTAGGCCATCAGTGGCAAGCTAGTTCACATCTGTGGGGAGAAAGGAAAAAAGAAATGTGTTTCTATCGTTTCTTTGAGCATAGGGGGTGAATTTCACGGGGCAGGCTCCCAAACTAAGTGAAATAATAAATTTCTCCAAAGGAGTCTTTTGTAGTGCTTATTTAAGCTATCAGCGAATGGCGCGTCTTAAGTGACAAGAGTGTTTACGCATTTAATTTTTGTGAAACATTAGAACCGTAAAGCCTCTCCCTTTAAGATGGGGAATATATGTCACATGCAGTTAATTTCCACATTAAATTATTGAATGAAAAATACACACATTATCCATTGCGACTCTGGGATTAGGTCAGGTCAAATTTTATTGCTTTTGGCCAAGGGCTTTTGTGAGACTCACAAGCCTAAGAGCAGGTCCAGTGTGATCTTTGGTGTAAGTTAGACTTAGTGTGAGGTTCAGAGTGGGAAAATACTTAGCATTTCAGAGGCGAGTTGGTGAAAGTCGTCATGAACCCGGCACGCCGCGGTGTTGATCTAACGGGAGCTTTATAAGATCGCTTTAGCTCTGGTCTCTGCAACTGCCAAGGTTGCCGTGGCCACCTGAAAATACGTAATGAAGCTCTTGCTGCATTGATCTAAAATGAATGCTAATTTGAATTCTCCCCAAGAAGTTAACTGGCATGGAACCAGAGTATAATGACTAATGAAAGTAGGGAGGAAAATGCTGGTGAGTCTCTAGCTTGGGGGTTCCCCAAATAAACATGCCATCAGCTAAGGTGTCTTAGAGTGTCTGTCTTCAAACCTGGACATAAACATGAAACCTAAAAAGGGTTTAATTTTTCTAACAAAACAAATAAGATCAATGTGTCTGGTATAAAGCAGCCTACAAACAGGACATTTTGAACAAAGTGCTATTTCTTAGATTGTTTTATGCCAGAAATGAAGAAACACTGAGGGTGATCAGAGAATTATTCTGCTGGGCCCTTGCTACCCAAGAGAAATGTCTTAAATGTTTTGGCCAGGTGGCCTCCTCGGCAAGCTTCTGTCTTGGTCTGTCTGGTCTAGTCTCGACTTCATTTTTTTTTTTTTTTCAGATGAGGAGATTGAGGCTTGGTGAAATGGAGAAATTTCCCAAGTCCAACAGCTAGTACATGATGAATATAAGTTTCAAAGAGCAGACTTGTGACATCATGTCAAACACTCATCCATGAGAAACACCTTCAGGTTCCTCTGTACTGAATAGAGTATACTAGAAATGACTCTTCTGTTTGCTTGTGCATTCTTAAGCCTATACCTGGCACTGGGGAGATAGCTCAACTCTCAAAGCACTTGCTGCCCAAGCCTCGACAAGGATTGGAATCTGGGTTCTTAGAGCCTTCATAAATATTCAGTGGGTGTGGCGGCCCACACATAATCCAACCTCTGGAAGCTGAGACAAGGGACCCCCCCCCCCACCAAAGCAAGCTGGCTAGAGAGACTAGCTGTGTTTGATTGACAGACACTTCCTCAAAGAATATGATGGAAGAGCAATGGAAAAAGATTGCAACCATTAGCCTTGGGCCTCCAAACACACATGCACATATGTGCACACATACCCACATAGACGCATGTACTTACATACATGTGAACTTGAACACTGTTCACTTGTACACATGAAAAGAGGGAAAAGGAAAAACAATACAAAAACTGAAACCTAAATAAATCCCGGAGCATCCAACCACTCCCAGCTCAGAACAGCAGAGTATCAGAATACTAAAAGTAAAAGGGAAAATCATTTCTATGTTCTTAGTGCCAAGAATTTCCAGCTATATTAACTCTAGATCAGTCCATCTGGTCATGTCTATATCAGAAACACTAAGCTGGACTAATATTAGAAACAGATTTCAACTATCTAGAGCAGTGGTTCTCAACCTGTGGGTCACAACCTCTTTCGTGAGGGTCACCTAAGACAATTGGAAAACATGGATCTTTACATTACAATTCATAACTAGCAAAAGTACAGTTATGAAATAACTTTATGGTTGGGGGTCACCACATGAGGAACTGTACTGAAAGGCCACAGCATGAAGAAGGCTGAGAACCATTGCTCTAGAAGGTTTTGTCACAGACTAAAATCACCGCAGTTTTTCTCAATATAAATTTTCTAGAGGAGGATTTTGTGACGCACAAACAGCTATTTCATTGGTCCACCAGTTGGCCCATCACTTCCTGGGCACGCTCTCACATTATTCAAGGAGATGCTGTGTCTCCCCTCTATTGGGGCACAATACCCACCCTTTTTCTTTTAGACTCCTTCATTAAATAAACCCAGGCTTCCGTTATAAATTAACAGTTCTAAATTGCCGATGGATTAGGATAAGGAGACCTGTGAAAAGAGAAGCATCCTTTATGTGGATGCAACAGAGATGTTGGCCTCACGATCTTAGCAATGGAAGAAGGGGGCAGCCAGACTCTATTTTCATAAACTATGTGCTAGACAATTCGAAAAGAGAGAGAAGTCAGAGTTCCTACAGCTAGGCCATCCAATGCAAGGCTTCCCTCAGTTACCTACTTCAGAACCATCATAGTCATGTAAGATATAAAACAGAGAGTTGTGCCATGCTCTGGGAAGCTGACATCCTTCCTGGTTACTAGGTAACCAGCTCCTGAAAGAGCCAACCAGCCAATTCCTCGCAGATGGGGAAATCAATACAAAAACACAAGTTTCTTCTTGCCAGTTAGACTAGGTTTGACTACAGAAATTACAAATGACTAATAGCTAGCTGCGAGTTAGGCAGGAGTCATGAGATCATGTTACTTAGAAACAAAATGCTTTTAAGATTTTTTTTTTAAATCCTAAATCTTAGACTTTATTTCTCCATCTCATGAGATTCCAAAGAAGCAGCTGGATTGTAATAATTTTAAGATCTCATCCAAGGACAATGTGCACTTTCAGGAATATGAGGTAGAAGTGCTTTTCCCTGCCCCCTAATCCTGCTAAATACAAATGAGAACACAGGATGTTTTATGTTTGTGGGGAAAAAATATAACATTAAAAGATTCTGAAAGGGGAAAGGGGGCAACTGAGTAGCAAGGGACCTTAGGCCCTAAGATCAACAGAGAGATGAGACTTCTCAGACTAGAAGCAGAAGAGCATTTAATACTTTGATTTACTGAGAAAAAAATCCCGTTCTCGTGCAACTAAATAAATGCTGTGTGCTAGCCCATGAGGAGGGCGGTCTTACGAACATCAATCAGCACGGCTTGAGGTAATATTCTGGTGACCCTTGCTCCTGGCTGAGCTAAGTTATTTTCCGACAGCTAAGATCATAATCAGAATGATCTCATTAGGCCTAATTTTGTTTCTAAAGCATGAGGTGAGGGAAGGAAGGATAGGGGCTGTCTCTTTAAGTGCAGGCAGTCACAACTCTTCCCCTCACTTGTGGGATTCACTCCTCCTCTTCTGTACCCAGTAGCTGCTGCAAGACTCTGAGCAGCCCACTCACTCTGTGTGGCCTCAGTTTCTTTCTACAAGTAAGACTGACAGTGGTTTTTGATGTCTTCAAATTCATTTAAAAAATTGACTCATATTAATTTAGCTACTATAGAACTTTTAAGAAAGATCTGGAAGCACAATAGCCACCACACAGGATAAAAACCAGAATGATTCAAAGAGCTGAAACCCCAAACCACAGGGCTTCCATTTTCTTTGCTGTCTCAAACTGAGAGCTTCCTGGAATTCACCAAAGTCCATGTTCTTTTTTAGTCTTCAAAAAATTAGGTCTTAAGACAGATAGAGTTAAGTGCGCACAAGAGACAGAGCACTTCCTGCCGGCTTCATCTTCCTGCCTTCCTTCAGTAAGAATCTATCTACTCTGCTTTGATAGGCAAGGGCTCTGATTTCTTGCAACTATGTGAGTGGTTTTTACATTGGGTAAGTTCTGATCACTCAGTATAAATTGTCTGTTCATTCTTCTTCCTGGACTGCCAGTGCACTTGTTTGTTCTCAATTATTCAATGGTTTCTAACAATTCCCTTTGACGTGATATTCCATCCTTCTGTTTTCTAATGCCTTTCTCCCACTCTTAAACAGCCCAGCATACTTGACGGTGTGGTGGCGAATTCCTTGCTGTTTGCTGAGGAATTAGCGCAGCAAAGGAATGTGTTTGTGTTGGTTCAGGGTTCCTCTCAGATCAGAGGACAGGGGTTTGGCCTAGTGATCTTCTGCTCCGTTTGTCTGATCTAATTCCGGAAAGTCCAAACCCAGTAAAAATTAACAAAAGAATCAGAATTCTTAAAGTGATCTTAAGAGATGATCCTTTGTGCTTCAGCAGTAAGAGTCATCGGAATGACAAAAGGACTAAAACTTTTCTAGAAAGTCTTTTATTTGAGATGTAATGAAATCTTCAAGAGCATACATAAGATCACAAAACACTGAGAGTCCTCTGTGTGTGTGTGTGTGTTTGGGGAGGTACACCCTGGGATCCTGGAACAGGATAAAGCCAACTATCACCCAGTCCTATCTATTTCTTAGAAACTAAGGTCAAAGCCACAACATTATTTGACAGAGCTAAGACAAAAATCTTGAGGCTTCCAACCCCTAATTCACTGTTATTTTCCAAAGAAAACTCCACAGAAACCACAGTGAGTCAGGAGCCGAAACCAAGAAATTGAGGGGTTAATGTACCTTGCCCATCCTCTGAGAAAACTGCAGAGTGGGGGAGGGGGGGTGAGATTACTTCCATTTGCAGAAGTTGAGAATTTTCAACAAGACAAACTGGGTTCTACTCTGGTCTCTAGGGGATTAGAGCAGCAAGGCCATGGGAGGGGTGTCCTAAGCCCTTGCTACTCCTGCTGGCTTCAGAGGTTCACAGCGCAGCCTTCAAATCCCTGCATTGTTAACTGAGTAGACCCTGGGAACCAAGCCACCAGATCAAACTCTCCAGGCTCTAGCCAGCCCCCAGTGAGTGGACAGGAGTCACCCGCTGGCCCTCCGTTACAGCCACAGCCCTGGTCAGAATACTAAGTAAAAATGTTAAGCACTGAACTTTGCTCTTTGTGGAGGTCTCAACTCCCTCTGTGTGTCAGTCACTGGTTGGCCTATACTCCTCAGTACATAGACAATCCTTTAACAATCTGCAACACACCCTTAGGGTTTCATCTGCCACCACTAACCATCCTATATTTTGTGCCTAAAACCCCAGAGCCATTGGCCTAACCTCGTGACGTCACCGTATAATCTCACACTTTTGCGCTTCTGCCATTCTATATGCTATTTCCTCTGCATGGAAAATCTTTTCACCTCTCCCCTTCCCACCCCTGACATTCAGATTGAATAAATAAATGGCTGCATGGATGGATGGATGGATGGATGAAAGAAAAATGAATGAGGCAAGGAATAGATATACTTTGAGGAGCACTAGAAAAACCTGCTATCTTCAAGTAGCCTCAAGTCCCTTTCAAAAAGTAAAATGAAAACATAGCTATTCAGTCTCAATGTCCTTGGGGCCCACATTAGTCCTGTGATTACCAGCTGTGAGGTGCGTAGCAAATAGCTGAAATGATCATTATGACTTTGACCACAGAGAAATGAAGCGAGTATTTCCTTTGTGTTGAAATTATTGGGAAGCCAATGTTATTCATAGATCATTACTCTCACTTACTTGCCCTTCTTTGGGTGCAAAAGAGGTGAAATTATACCTAAGGTGCAGGTAATTGTGCATAGCTCTGAAGGCATTGATAGAGTTCAGTGTATATAAGAAACCAATGATCCACCATGCAAGTGAGAACAGACTTAGCCTGGGAGATGTTAACGATATCATGTTGCTGCGTCTGACTCCTTTATGATACAATTAACTAAATTCCACCATCCCGTGGCAGCAAGACACGCCGTCATCATCGCTCATGTTTTGATGTAACCTGCGAATGAAGTCTGTAACTTTTAGTTAGAAGGTTAACCTTCCTTGCCATAGCTAGGCTCAACGTTTTGGTAACGGGAGGAGTCGGAAATGGTTGGGAAAGTGGACTGTTGTGCTGCAGGAGTCTAGGCTCAGAGGAGCAGGATGCCTCAGTACGAAATGTGTTGGTGCTGTGTGGAAGGCTCTGTGGGCTCTCGGTGATGCCAGATTGATTGAGTGGGGGAAGGGGGAGAAGGAAAAGAAGGTGAAGAGAGAGCTAGTAACTGCGTCACAGCATTCTTCCTATCATTCGCCCGATACTCAATCAATGAACGGCCGCTGTCCCCAAGAAAACAGTGCTAAGCTTTCTTGGCCGATTTGAAACCATTTTGCCATCAGTTGCCCTTTGAGGTGGTCACGGGCACAGACATTCTGCTTGCCAGGAAGAATGCAAAACAATAACAAACGCAGCTGTAGATTCTAATTTTCAGGCCTGTAAGCCATAGGTTAGAGGCTCTATGGTGTTAACGCAGGCACAGCCTTCCTTTTTTTTATCATTCTGTCACTTAATATTCAATTATTTTTACTTCTGAAACAGCGTACCATCACCTAAATTCATCAGAAAACACTCTCTATTCTTATGTATGTGGGGAAAGAGTCTAAAGAAAGTCAAGAACTGGCAGAATGTCTCTAGAAACAGCAGGTAAGGGGGTGATAACCTCTAATAGTGGCACCAATTGTTCTACTCATGGTGTCATTTTTTTTCTTTACAGAAAGATACCTGATTCACTAGTTTCCTACCTGTACTTTTTCTGCTCCCTCCCCACACCTTGACAGGTGAAATGAGAAAATAAACTCTTCCAAACGTCTCCCAACTAAATATTCTTCTTCTATATGACCTCATATATAATTCTAAAACCACTTCTCCTCTAATATTGGATAATTAATGGGACGACTGCTCACTTCAGGAGTAAACGTCTTCTACTTCTTTGTGCCAATGACCACAGTGAACCTTATTCATGCACAGTACTTGTATCTGGAATGTTCTATTGAACGTATTGAAGACTGCTCTTTGGTAGGCTTCCTAGGCTGTTCAGTTTTATCTTAGATTTGTTTGATACAGTAGATATTAAAATAAACTTTCTCTTCTTTACTTTACAGTCCCAGGCAGCTACACACCCCCACCTTCCATGTTAAACTATGTCTTCTTTTTGTGTGCTATTACAGTTTTTAGACAACTAAAGAATTGGTATCTAGTGTCTGAAAATTAATTCGGAAAAACAAGACCAGCAGCCAGATTACACACACACACACATGCACGCACACACACACACACATATGTATATATATATATATATATATACATATACATATATACATATATACATATACATATATATATGTATATATATATTTCAAGGCTCAAAGAAATAAAAAATGGCAAGAACATTTTTAAACAGATAAGGACAGTGAACATCTTTGTTGTTTGACTCATTCTTGTTTGAGTTCCATGGATAGCCTGGAACTCATGCTCTTCCTGCCTGTACATCACAAGTGCCAGGGACTTAAAGATGTGTGCTAAGGATGAAGGCCTTCTTGATATGAAAATTTACCATTCAAACTTCTTAGAAACCATCTATTAATATAAGACACCTGAAACTCTCAATTCCTGCCTTTACGCAACATCAAGGGGCTTTTACATTTCTGCTTCAAATGGGGTACCCTGCCTCTTAAAGCAAACGACCAGAACAACACAGTCCCCTGCAGCCCCTGCCTGGACTCTAGCTCATATCTCATTTCCCGCTGGAACTGGATAACAGGTGTGCCAAGGCTGAGCCTCGCATGCTGTCCTCCACCGGTTTTCCAAAACAGAGGACACCATATGTTAGTTCTGGAACTGTAGTTTGTCCATGCAGAAGAGGTCTGGGGGATACTATCTACACAGCCACAGGAAGATGAAGAGGTTCAGTTCTTGAGGCACCTGGTAGATTCATCTTGGTGAGGTAACAAGAATTCAAATAAGTGCAATAAGGAATTGCAGGTTTGCACAGGATTTCTGCATTAGCTGGGCACGGTGTTGATAGGGAATGAATGTGCAGGCCATGCAATGATCCTACATCACAGTTTCTGAAGAAGACAGAAGCCTGGGACCATTGTCACACATACTTCAAGTGAGGTCAGAGGCCCGTCTCTAGCAGCTCTCTAGGAAGTCCCTGGAACAGTTTGAAAATCCTGATCGATAGGAGTAAGAAAGCCAAAGTTTAGTGATACCATAAATGTAGTCATCAATGCTCCCTGTATTCAAACCAGTAGTTAGGGTCACTACTGCTGTGATGAAATACCAAGACAAAAAGCAACTTGGGGGCAAAAGGTTTACGTGGCTTTACACTTCCATACCACACCACCCACCTGCTGGGCCCTCCCACATCAATCACCAATTGAGAAAATGTGCTGCAGACTTAAGAACGAGCCAATCTTATGGAGGCATTTTCTCAACTGAGAGTCCCTCTTCCCAAATGACTCTCTAGCCTGTGTCAAGTCAAAAGTTAAGATGTCACAGAAACCATTAGACTAAAACATGAGTTGGCCATGCCATTTTTTCTGTTCACAAATTTTCTAGGGCTCCCCATGAGATGAGCAGCAGCCCTTGGTACAGCAAGCAGTCATCCAACCATCCCCGCCATCTTGCTTTACTCTTCACACACGCCCATCTAGTACCTGATTATGTTCAGCTCCTTTAACTATAAGTGGCCCTGCCTAGAATGCCTGTATGTCTGCCCCCCCTCAGTGGATGAGATGAGAAAATAAACTCTTCCTAATGACTTCCAACAAAAAAGGAAAATAAAAACCCTCTTCTTTTATACAAACTCATATATAATTCTCAAACCACTTTTCCTCTAATATTAGATAATTAATGGACAGACTGTTCACTCCAGGAGTAATATTCTTTGCACCAATGACCACAGTGACCCTTGTTAGCACATGGCACTTATATCTGGAATGTTCTACAGAACTTGTTGAAGATTGCTCTTCAGTAGGCTTCCTAGGCTGTGCAGTTTGATCTCAGGTGTTTTTGATACAGTAGATATAAAAATAAACCTCCTCTTCTTCGTTTTACAGTCCCAGGCAGCAGCCAGCTACACACTGCACCCACATGACTAATACAGGTTGTATCTCATTCTCTTGCAGTTGTGTCTCTATTTGCTCTCGGGGGCTGTGAGTGCGTCAGAGGCTTTGTGTTCGCATCACTTGTCAAAGAGCCTTCGGTCTTCAGATGCTTAGAGAGGTGCAGCTTCACATATAGAGACATGAGTGTTTTCAAACTAGACAGTGGCACTGAAATGTGGTCCACCCTCTCAGTGTCCACAGGAATGTGGTTTCCCCCAATCTGAATACTTAAGTTCATTCCATAAAATAGACCAGTACTTGCATGTAACCTAAGCCCACCCTTTGGTAAACTTTAAATCATTTCTAGATTTCTTACAACACTCTCTTAGTGATGGTTTCTATTGCTGTGAAGAGACACCATGACCACAGCAAATCTTATAAAGGAAAACATTCAATTGAGGCTGGCTTACAGGTTCAGAGGCTCGGTCCATTCTCATCATGGCAGGCAGGCACAGTTCTAGAGAAGCAGCTAAGAGTTCTACATCTGGATCGGCAAATAGCAGGAAGGGAAAAAGAGACACTAGGCCTGGCTTGGGCATTTGAAATGCCAAAGCCCACTCACTCCCAGTAACACACTTCCTACAACAAGGCCACACCTCCTAGTGCCACTCCCTAATGACCAAGCACTCAACTATATGAGCCTGCGGGGACCCTTCCTATTCAAACCACCACAAATACTTAATAAAACATAAAATTCTATGTACATTGTTGCTTTGCTACAGTGTCTATAAAAAATATTGACAAAAAGTTTGTCCATATGCAGTTCAACTCATTCATTTTTAAAATGTATTTTTCTTATGTTTAAGAATGTGTATATGTGTGTGTGCCCATGTGCATGTGAGTGCAGACACTCGCAGAGGCCAGAGGTGTAGTCTGGAGCTGGAGTTATGAACTTCCCAGTGTGGTGCTGGAAACCAAACACTTACCCTCTACAAGAGGCTTAACTGCTAAGCCATCTCTCCAGACCTCCCCTCTCCTTTTATTTAATATCTTTGATCTCTGGTAGAATCCACTGGTGTGGACTCCAAGGATGCAGATAGCTAATGCTAATTGCCATTAGTCAAAGTGGAAGGTCTGGGCTAGGAAGATAGTGCAGTCTGTAAAGCATTCATCTCATGAGCACCAGGACCTGACCTTGATCCCCAGAATCTATATGAAAGCCAAGTGCAATGGTGTCCATATAACATCTCAGTGATGGAGGAGTCAGAGATTGGAGGATGCCTGGTGCTCTCCAGCTCGCCACCCTACCCTACTTGTGCCAAATAAATAAATAAATAAACAAGCTAGATGGCTTCTGATTGATGAGACCCAAGATTGTCCTCTGGCCTTCATATACATGTATGCCTAAACATACCACACACACACACACACACACACACACACACACACACACACACAGAGAGAGAGAGAGAGAGAGAGAGAGAGAGAGAGAGAGAGAGAGAGAGAGAGAGAGAGAGAGAGCTGAATATTAAGAATGCCAGAGTTGATACAATCAGTATCACATCCCTACTACATCTAGGAGATGTAGTTTTTTCCAGGGTCCTTCAAAGCAGTGTCTAGGTATACCAAGGGGTGAGCCCGTAGGGGATACCAGGCACAAACCCTACTCCCTTCATTGTGAGACTGCTCCATAGGACTGTCCCCTCAGATTTCCTCAACATCCGAACTTTCAAACCTCTTGGCAACTGCTTTCCTTCCAATCAGAGTAGATGCTGAAGTGGCGTTATTCCCAGAGTGGAGGAGCCACTTCATTGTAATCCCAGGCCCTCCCGTTCCTTCCCACAGAGGCTGTGGATAGTGTGCTCTGGCTAATGAAGCCAAGAACTTCACCTCTAACGTAAGCAATAATACGCAAAGGCTGGTTGTGAGGTTTCAAGAGAACAAGATGGAAGAAGGTTCTTGCAAACCCGATGTATCATCCCCCTGCGGGATGCACCTTCCCTGGTCACATCATCCCCTGTTTTCTCTCTTGGATTCCCTGCAGGGGAGCTGTGGTCTAAACATTCATCTGCCTGGACTTGGGTGTTCTTTTGCCTATGGGCAAGTTTGCTCTGATCCCTAGTAAGGGTGATCCAGTTTCTTCTTCTCTGCAGAGAAGTTCTGGGGGTGGCAGGGCCAGCTACAGTGGGCCCCCATGGTAATGAAGTGTTTCTTTGATCTCCTGCCACTATGTGAGTGTTGTTTTGAAACTTGTTTATGGATGAAAGCATCCCGGAGAAAACCTGCTGTCAGAAGGGATTTCGGCTCACCTCAGATCCAACCAACTCTGAGGTTTTGAACGTGTAAAGCTGAGATGCCGACAGCTATATAAATATTAAATGGGCAAGGAGATGCCAATATTTTTATTGCTGTTTGCCACTGGACTCTGAATAGAGCCGAGACTGCTTACATACACCTGGAGAGAGCTCATAGGTTTTGATATGACCGTATTTTATTTGGAAGGTTTTGAGTACACAGTGTTGCTAATAGTTCTTGGTTTTAAGGAGGCGTTCAGCATTCGCCATGCCTGTGAGAGACTGTGATGCCAAACATTTGGATTTACATAAAAAAATTCCACTCACAGATGCTCGAAAAAGAGAGAAACAGCTGATGTGGGTGTAAGAGGAAGTGGGGCAGCTTGTCCCTCTCCCCCTTCCTGCCCCCCCCCCCGGCCAAGGTGGAGCTCAGACACCTCTTACATCATAGCAGAGAAAGCTGTGCTATGCCTCCCAATCTGTACAGATTGAGCCCTCTTCAGTTTTCCTCCACAAGCTACACCTGTTGGCTTCCTAAAACATTCTACACAGCAGCACAGTTTTTCAACCACTCACAAATGCCTTCAAATAACATTGACCCATCTTAGCTTACTACAGAACTTGCTCCCAGTCCTATCTCATTTCTGATTGACGCTGCTCTCCCTTCTCATGTGACTTATATTTCCTGCAGTTGCCTGGCAGTCTTTTGGCTAGACCATGATTCTGTGCCTTTGCACACACAGCAGCCTCTTCCTGGACCACCCTACCCCAATCTCCTCCTTCAGTAGATCTACACAGACTCCAGGGTTCTGCCAGATACCAGCCCCACCCTTCTGGATCTATACCCAACTTTGTCCCAAGCTTTTAAGATTGGCTCTTCCCTGAACCCACCTCTTTCATAGTAAGCTGTTTGGATTTTAATATTACATTCACTTTTCAGCCTCCCCCAATGAATTTTAATTGTCTTGAGGGCGAGAGTCAGGATTTATTCAGATTTTCATCCCAACATTTTCCAATGTCTGGTCCCTAGTGGGGTCTCAGTTAAAGACTTAAAAATGAATCAGTCGCTCATTACTAGATTTAATGTTGGATTTGATTTTATCTCAAATGTGCCAACAATTAGCTTGGTGTTGTATACAAAATCCCATGAATTCAATTATCTTTATTTATGTACTCCTATGATGAATATTACTTCCAGGAAGTCCACAGGAGTCTCTTTCCACCATGCAAAGGTTGAGCACCTTCCTCCCAAGATGTAATTATTGCCAATGACTTTCCTGTCCCACCTTAACTGTCTTAGGACAACAAAAGGTAAAAGACATTGTAAAAAACTGGAGGGCTTTTCTCCATCATTTTAACAATGGTGACCTCTCTTGAATATTTGCAAAATAGTAACTTTGTTCTTCTTTGTCAACTGTGAATCAGACAGACCACTTTATTAAATGCGTTCTCTCCTTTCAGATATCTTTCCTGCAGTCGTGGTCCAAGAAAAAGGGTGTGTATGGACCAATCTACATATAAAACCAATATGCCTTAAAAATGCTCAACACTGTATGGTTTAGATCCAAACCACCAGTTCCAATGAACTTTGTGAATGCTGAAACTTTAAAGGCACCACATATAAGTAGAAATGCGAAAAAGCCAAAGGCTCTTATATTTATTAATATAAAAGAGATAATGCCAGGAAAGTAATCTAGCCCTTTCCAATACCCACGTGAAGGAATATGGTATACACGTTGATGCTTCACCCTTCAGGAGATCTGGAGGAAACATACATGCATTGCTTTCAATATGAAATTTTCTTTCCTATCCTAAGACCTATATGAGACTCCTCAAGAAAACAGCCCCTGTAGAGACAGGCTGTTGTGGGCCTCAACATCATACAGGCTGAAGCTCCCCACAAAAGTGCAGGCTGAGCCTGAGAATAGAAAATAAGGCTCTTTGTCTCCCCAGGGATGCATTTTCTTGCCTTGATGGGAAAATCTAAAGACTGAATTTTTTTTCAGGCTCAATAAGGTACCTTGTTGAGTAATTTACAGTAGAATGTGAAAACAAACACAGAAAGAAAAGGCACCAAATAACACATTCCCCTTGGTAATACAGAGGGGAGACCTCCACCGGCTACTCCTGTGGTGGTCCATTTCTCCTTATTTACTTATTGAGTTTTGTTCCCTTTCAAATTCCTTTAGATCCTGACTCACTGCTTTGGAATTCGTTTGTTCCCATGTCTGTCCTCCTATCACACACTAATGCGCTTGTATGTCTCCAGCCAGGGAAGAGAGAACAGGTGGGGGGGAAGAGAAGCCTTGTTGGAAAATGGGCATGCTCAAGGAGGCTACAAGAGGGTGGTGGGGAGGAGGGTGGGAGAGAGAAGGGTGGTGGGGAGGAGGGTGGGAGAGAGGAGGGGGGAGGGGGAGGAGGGGGGAGAGGAGGGGGAAGGAGGAGGGTGGTGGGGAGGAAGGTTTGGCATCAGTACAGATGCATAGTGTGAAGCAGGCTCATATTATGGACCAGCTGTTTCCCCAAATCTTCGGTGATTGTTAGATGGCTGCTTCCCTTCCCTTCCCTTCCCTTCCTTTCCCTTCCCTCCCTTCCCTTCCCTTCCCTTCCCTTCCCTTCCCCTTCCCTTCCCTTCCCTTCCCTTTCCTTTCCTTTACTTCCTCCTTTCCTTCCTTCCTTCCTTCCTTCCTTCCTTCCTTTCATCAGTACTTATCTTGGCTCCCATTCCCGCAGGTAGATGTCATGAGAACATAAAATATATATTCACAAGACTCACAGTCCCCTAGTTAGTTTGGTGGCTCCTATCTCTCCCAACTGTCTGTCTGTCTGTCTATCTATCTGTCTATCTGTCTCTCTCTCTCTCTCTCTCTCTCTCTCTCTCTCTCTCTCTCTCTCT
>OU015746.1:30831858-30867164 GCA_907169655.1 Acomys percivali
CTCTCTCTCTCTCTCTCTCTCTCTCTCTCTCTCTCTCTCTCTCTCTCATAACAAGGAAACCACAGTATTGAAGACAGCCCTTTGGGCCATAGGAAAGGGGACAGAGGTGCCACCCAGTAGTCTCTGCCTTGGTCTGCCGGAGCAGAAGTCCAGTACTGCAAGGTGTCTGATGGGGCTTCCTTCAGCACAAAAGACCACAAAATGGCTGTGAGTCCTGGCAGTTTCTCCCTGTGTGGACTCAGGAGGTTAGGGCCGAGCACTTTAAATCAGAACCATGCTTTGGAGGGCTGCATGGATGCAAGCTGATGTTTTGAAAGTTTTGAGTCTCAGACAGCACCTCTGTAAAATGAAGGAAGTAGTGTTTACAACAAAGGAATCTCACAAAGATCCAGTGAAGTACTTATCAAGAAAACCACAATGCTCCAATAAACATCAGCACGTATTTTCCCAGCATCCTCCAAACCATTATACACTTTTAGGGGGTTGTTTTCAAGACAGAGTTTTTCTGTGTAGCCTTGGCTGTCCTGACTTACTTTGTAGACCAGGCTGGCCTCGAACTCATGAGGTCCACCTGCCTCTGCTTCCCTAAGTGCTGGATTACAGGTGGGTCCACCCCGCCCAGCTCCATTATACATTTTTAATTCAAGATTTTCTTCTCACCTTTCATTTTTGTGGCCTTATTTGCATGCTAAATTTAAAGTTAACCATTATTGCTTCTTTGAAAATAACTGGATCAATTTTCTTGAAACCATCAACCCAGCCTCTGATGCTGGTTCACAGGCATCATCAAAAGACAGATGAGGAAGAGGGCAACTCTGAACTGAGCATAGAGATGCCCTTCATCCAGACATTTGACATCCCAGTAGCCACAGTCCTCCAGGGACTCTGCTAGTGTCTCATTAAAACAAGCAAGCAGTGGAGGCAGAGATCAAATGAACAGCATGAGGACTATAGTAAATATGATGCCACATATTGAATATTAGCTAAGAGAGTGGATTTTAGGTGCCATTTTCATAAGAATAAGAGTAACTATGTAAGATGGTTGGATATTTTGCTAACTGTAGTAATTATCTCACTGCGAGATTGTTCACTAAATGACTACATCATACATCTTAAATATATATAACTTTAAAATAAAGTAAAATAAAAATAAAGCCCAGTAGCATCTAATAAAAAAGATCAAACATTAATATCATAAATATGTATTTGCATTTGCTAGCAAATGCACAGGGGCCACAGAAGTGTGGCAGATGATCAGAGTCCCTGCCGTGGAATTGGAGGTGACTGCTCAGGTCCTCTCTCTCGTCTCTCTCTCTCTCTCCTCTCTCTCTCTCTCTCTCTCTCTCTCTCTCTCTCTCTCTCTCTCTCTCTCTAACTCTGCTGCAAAAACCCAGTACCAGGTACTCTGAGAGACAGACCTAAAGTTTTCTTTGGAGTTGGAAAAGACTTCGGTGCAAAAGGGACATTTTAGTAATTACTGGGAAAAGAAAAAAGTGAAGGTCAAGAGGAAGGGGAAGGAAGAGTAAAGAGGAGGAGGAGAAAGAGGAGGAAGAGAAAGGAGGAGACAGTTTCACCAAAATAGTGTGTGAGTTTACTAAGGGGAAGGAGGCTGGCATGTTTGGGGATCTAGAAACTGGACCATGAGAAAAATACAGCAAAGTATGATAAAGCCAGAGGAAGGAGATGAAACCTTCTAGAGTGTAGGGAGGGATCCGAGATTTTCTCCAGGGTCAGGAAGACATGGCAGTTGAAGCGGCCCAGGAACACCTGACTTTACTTCAGAGTCCTGCCACTTTGATTACATTGGTCAAATTCTTTAGAATGGTTTAATCTGTCAGGGAGCGGGGGGTGGGGGGGGGGTGGGATCTAAGAATAAGTGATGAAATTGTCTGTAAAAGAGTAGCAGAGTTTTGTGAAGCTTTGGGTTTCCTTCCCTGGAGACAGGAGAAACGCAGGGAGTCATGAGGCGTACCCAGTTTTTTTAAAAAATGGTCTTTATTATGTAGCTTATAAGGAGCAAAACAAAATCAGAAAGAAACGCAGATGACCTTAGCCCTGATTCCATAACTTCTAGTAAAAGAAGTAGAGTGGATGTCAAAATCAGTGTGGCACAGATCCTGCCCTCAATAAATTTGAATCTTTTAAGTAAATGCAGTAAGGGAATGAAAACAACAACAATGGAAACAAACAAGCAAAACAAGCAAACTGCCTGCCTCTGAAGAAAAGCCTCATCACCTGGCAAGGAAACTGACACATTCTAATGCTGGCTTTATGGCTGGTGCTTTTAATTTCATCCAAAAAGCTGTGAATTGGCCATATGTCTTGGATGTTGTATGATATCTCAATAATTTTTGCCCTGAAGCCTACTAGAACCCATCTCCCTCTCATCCCCACTTCTTATAAGGTCCCAATGACAAAACAAAGATCGATTGTAAGTTCACTCTGGAGAAACAGGGTAACTTACAGAGCATGAGTGGAGTCACGGGCAGGAGTACAAGGGACCCTAAAGCAGAGGCTCTCAACCTGTGGGTCATGACCCTTTTGGAGGTCAAATGACTCTTTCACAGAGGTCACCGGAGACCATCTGCATATCACGTTTACAATATGACTCACAACACCAGCAAAATTATAGTTATGAAGTAGCAACAAAAATAATTTTATAGTTGGGAGCCACCACAACATGAGGAACTGTATTAAAGGGTCATAGCATTACAAAGACTGAGTGCCACTGACCCAAAGCAATCTTACTGGAAAATATGCCCACATGAAGGATGATAACTTCCCTAAAGCTGCATAGATGTCCCACCATCAGCATCACCTGTTCCTTCTGTCCTCCCTAGTCAATAAACTTGCAGATTCTCTGTGAGACCGTGAAGCTCTGTGCAATTAAGGCAGAACTGCATATGCCTGGTTGGGGACATGGCTAAACACACAGGTGAGAATCCAATGATCCTTCCTGTGCCCTCCTTTTATGAGGGAATGTCAACCAACAGTCACCATGTCCAGCTGGGACGGCCCTGTGCAGGTAGCCATAGCTGAATTCATTAAATGAGGGCTGTCTGGCTTGGAGAATAGTCCTGTCCACCACACATATTCACGCGGTAGGTGCTCATTTGCTCTCTTTATTTGGTATCCCTCAGGAATCTAGAACACCTTACCAGGGAGTTCTTCCCGCAGCCACAAGGGCTCCCCACAGCAGAACAAAATTCAAAACAGAACAAAACTCTCAGATGCAGGAGGCTGATCTCTCACCCAAGGCAAAGAGGTGCTCCTCATCTTCAGATCTCTGCCTGCCACTCGGTTCTGAGCCTCTGCGAATGCGCATTACAGTCTTTAAAAAGCAAATGCTTCTTTAATGAACCAAAACTATCCCAGCAGTTTCTCCTTTTGAAAAAAAAAGGTTAAACAAGTGACAATCTAGTTGGACATCTTACAGCTCAACACTATGGCAGTGTTCCAGAGAAAAAGAAACAGTGGGGGAGTTTATCTGGATTAGTCAACTATGAATCTATTTTGAGTTCATCGTGCTCTAAAACTGCCTATTCGTGAAGCCCAGATAACCATGGAATAAAATATAATAGAAATGCATGATAGTAAAATATCCTTATAACTAATAACAAAACCTAATACTGATGATGAAGGCCTGATAGCCAACTTAGGCACGGGCCACTCATGCCATTGGGAGGAACGGATTGTGACCTCTTACCATGAAAATAGGCAACATTCAGGTTTGTTTGTCAGCCTTGACTCTGTCATGCAATTGCTCAATCAAGTTCTAAGCTGCCTGCCTTGCATAGTATGTCCTCTATCAGTTTCTGGGCCAGCCCTGAATGAAGCAGGATGAATAGATGCAGTAAGGATGGCCACTCGCTGGCCATTGCTCAAGCCTGCTAGGCAACAAGTACTTGGTAACTGACCTTCTGACCCTCACTGTGCCACTCTGACCTACCTAAGATTGATAAGCATTTTTTTTTGACCACTGCTATCATAATGTTACTTAATTTATTCCAGAAAACTCTATCAGATACTACACCCCCCTGGCCAGTGAGCCTACCGGAGCAATCTCATAGCGTTAGTCCATTGATACAACAATGATTAATTTGTAAATGCCTAACTTGTTCCTTGAGGAGGATGGGGGATGTGTGTTGATGCACAAATGCATACATATGCACAAATGGATCTAGTATGATTTTACTGCATGTACAGGACAGCATGTGATTGATAAATACCAATAAAATACGCAATATTCTCCATTGTAAAGTCCTTATAGCCCAATAACTTTCTCCAGATGCATTTGCTTATTTATTTGAAGCCCTAACTTGCAGCCAACAGTCATAATTAATATATAGGTAAAATTTTGATGATAATACTATCTGCTATTTTCATTCACTTAACTGCAGCAAGACAAAGATGAAACAACGAGATCCTCTTAGGAGACTGACATGCTTACCAATGATGTAAGCAACTGCCTTGTTAAATCAAATCATACTTTTAAAATATTAGAAGACTGTTTTCTTAGTTCTTTATGTGATATGCTATGCAACTGCTACAGATGTTTTTCACTTACAATTTTTATTATTTATTTATATGTATATATGCACACACGCACACATACATACATGTGTATGTCATGACATGGTTGGAGATCTCAGAGAGCAACCTGCAGGGGTCAGCTTTCTCCTCCCATCAAGTGGGTTCCAGGAGTCAAACTCCTGGGAGTCAAACTCAGGTCATCAGGTTTGGTAGCAAGTGCCTTTACCTGCTGAACCATCACACTGGCCCTCATATTTTTCACTTTAATCTGCATTATTAATATTGCCTACATTATTTTCTTAAATCTAGACCATAGATCAGTAAACTTCCTCTCCAAAAGAGCAGAGGGTGAATAAATTAGTCTTTGCAAGCCACAGATGGTCTCTGTCATATATTCCTCATGTATATATTTTGTTTTTATAATCCTTTAAAAATGCACAAAAACTAAAGTCACTCTTTGCTTGCAAACTACACAAAACCAGCCTTGAGTCAGGGCTGGAATGACAGTTTGCTGGTACTTGGCTGACAGCTCGTGAAACAATAAAACAAGATGTGATTTATATCATCTGTTGATTCTATGGTGTAAATACCCCCTCTATGGACAGTGCCAAGATCGCTTGACTTGACTGGACAGGTGCTGTGAAGGGGCAGCAGGGCAAATTGCCCAGTGTTCAGACATAGTCACAGGCACACATAACCTCAAGAGTGTGGGAGTAAAATGGGGAGCGAAGGGCCTGAGCATTTGTTGACTTTTGATTTATTCAGCTTTTCACTGATATAATTTTTTTAGCTATCGTTGTGTTGACCCAATTTCTAACATTTTAGCTATTTCTAAGAGTTAACTTCAGCCGAGCACATCACACACCCGGTGGGGCTCCTGGGATCAGCTCTGCTTTCCACCATCTTCCTATGGGTGCCACCTCAAAAAGCCACACCGCCATACTGCATGGTCCCAAATATGATGCGATTAGTAGATTTTGAACTCTATACTTTGCCATTTGTCTGAGAGGGGAAGCTTCCATGTCTTTTACTGGACACATGTGGGTGGCAGCAGCTGGGCTTCTGAAGGACGGAGCTACTCAAAACTCATTTCATGCTAAGCATGGCAAGAGAGGGATCCCAGAGGATCAAGAAAAAGAACAAATTCACATGAAGCCACAATGATAACTCTTAGGGAACTGAAAAGCAAACAATAAAGACTATGTAGCAAACCTTTCAGGGTACCCTGTAGTGCTTGCTCATTACTTTAAAAAAAACTAGAAGTTTACACATCCCTGATCCCTGACTGTATCTTTGTGTAGTACTGGGAAAGGACAGACAAAACCTAAGAATGCAGAGACTACATGCAGTAAATAAGCTCAAGCTACCTTTTGTGGATTGCAGGATCTAACAATAAATAAATACATATATACATACATAAATCTGATCCCGATGTTGCTTTTAATCTTCTAGAAGGAGTGGGTGTTCCTGATATTGGGGTGTGGGGGGAGACTTTTGCCCTTAATTTAAATCATTGTTTTTCTAGGGAAATTTAATTTGGGGGAAAATGTTTTTCTAATTAACTGGATGACCGTGTTCTGTGCAAACAATAAAGATTCTTGTTTGAAAGTAATGCATGCCCTTGCTCCTAGGACTACCAAGGGAATTTAGGATGAAAAAAAAAAAATGCAAGCAGCTCCGAGACCTTACATATTATCAATGCTAAAAAGACTTCCCAGCTCCACAGTTTTCATGTCAGTTCCCAATTTAAAAGCCACAAGAGTTGAGCGGGTTCATGTTGTGCCATGGCACCTTTTTCTCATCCCTAGAAATGGCTGCGATTGATTGCAATCTGGGTCTCTCAGTGGGTGAGTCCTTCTCTCTCTCTCTCTCTCTCTCTCTCTCTCTCTCTCTCTCTCTCTCTCTCTCTGTTCCTCATGGGCTGGGCTTGGCCGGCAAGGTTAGAAACTGCACATTTAGATGGCTCAGAGGAAGATTTCATAATGCTGGTGCTGGGCTGGGCAGTCTAGCCAAATTCCATTCATTAGCTCAGGCGCCAGCCAGAGTATGACTAGCAAGAATGCTGTTTTGGTTCCATTGAAAAGCTGATAGGAAATCAGAAATACTGCCCTCTACACCCCCCCCCCTTTTTTTCCCTGTCTGTCTCTGTTTTGGTTCCTAAGAGGCAATACATGGACAGTGAAGAGTCTGGGACTCTGCACTATGGAAGACAGGAGCTAATCGCTAACCCAACCCCTAGTGGAGCCATTCAAGCAACCACCATTCTCTTTTTTGATCTATTCTGACACTACTTTTTTAGAAAATATCTGTGTATAGACATCAGATTTGTGCATACCTTAGACTTTAAGCATCCCAATATCAGAAATCAAATATCCAACCCACATGATGGTTTCCAGAGCCAGTGACACTGCATGGGTCAGGACCAAGATGGGTGCTTTGGACAACAGTGTTAACCGCACATGGTTCCTGCCACAAAGGAGCTTTCAATCTATAGAGGAGGCATCTAGGACCATTGAGGCGATTCAGATTCTAAACTGCAAGCTGCTCTAACCTCTTAAATGCAAAACGCAAAATGAAGGAAGAAGCAGGAGCTTCCTGGAGAAGTTTGAAAGTAGTTGGGGGAGGGTTGGCAGGGATGCTTTTCCCGTACCCCTAATCCCCCTGGAGCTTAGGAAATGTTACAGCACCAGATCCTCTGAAGCCAAGGACAGAAGCTTTGGGGGAAGAGAATATACTAAGAGACAAAGCAGCGCAGCGTAAGCAGTGAGGGTGAGGTAGTTGAGGGGCATAATCTTCCTGAGTATACCCTGGAAAGATGGGTTGGAGGGGGGGCGTGACGAGGATCTGCAGGGTAGCAGGTCTTATTTGTGTGTTAGCAGAGTTACTCTCTGTTTAGGATTTTGTTGTTGTTGTTGTTGTTGTTGTTGTTGTTGTTGTTGTTGTTATTGTTGTTAACTCAAGATAAACCAGCACTACATTCAATGCTGATGCAGTGTTGTTGGTTGATGCTTTTGCTTCTGCTTTGTCCTTACCCTTTAAAACAGAGCGGGCTAAGACTTAGGAACGTGTGCAGAGAGCAGCACTTGGCAGCTTGCGATGTACCTGCTCTAGCTGATGGTCTCCACTTGTGCTCCCAGATACTTCAGAGGCATGAGTCCTGACACTGAGTCGTGACACTTTCCATCACACCAAAGGCTTCATGTGACAGGGCCAAACCATCCAGAGCTCTTTTTCTTCCTAAACTTCTGAGCTGTATTTTATATGGCTGCCATCAGGTCACTGTGGTGTGAAAGCAACGATGCTCCAGGCCTGTCTTAGCTCGTTTTCTGGCTCTAGAATAGATTATCTGAGACTGGGTCATTTATAATAGAAAAAGGCTTTTGTTTGGGAAGTCCAGGTGCACGATACCAACAAAGACACCATGCTTCTCAACTCATGGCTGAAAGCAGAAATGGACAGAGGAAACAGAACAGGGAGGAGTGCCTTGTTTTGAGATGACTGGCTCTTCCGGTAGCTAATCAGGTCCCGTAAGAACAGACCACTCCTGTGAGAGTGGCATTGCTTCCTCCTAACAACCAAACCATCTCCTCAGCGCATTACTGCCTTTTGGCACTGGCACACTGGAGGCCATGTTCAGCATGGCCAGGACCAATTGTACTCAAACCACTGCACTGCCCAAAACAACTCAATGCTTTTGAACCCTAGGTAAAAACTAAATATTTGTTAAGACGCCAAAGCTTGCCATTTGAATAGCCAAGGTTATCTGATGTAAGTCATAGTTCTTAGCCACAGGTTGACTTGAGGGGCACTGACACCTTTCTGTCATGAACTTACTGCATGCTTTAACCCCGCTTCTGTTCCCCAAACTAAACAGAAACAAGTCTCTATGATCTTTGTCTTCAAATTATGTATCTTCTCTGGTTTTAAAACTTATAAATAGCTCTCATTCTCCAGGGATTTAGAGAATGCTTACATGTGGTTTTCTCGGGCCTATACTATGGAGGCTTCACACTACCTACAGAGAACTTTCTAGAAGAAGCATGCTAGATCAGTTGCCTTCCTAAAACTCTCCTGTTGCTCTCAAGGTGACTCCCATTCTCTACTCTCTTCCTTTCCTTTAGCTGATCAGAAGCAACTTCTATTTTCATGTACCTTCAGGTCAAAAAGAGTCACCCCAAACCCCCATCCCTTCTACCCCCAACACAAAGAAGTGCATGAAGAAGAAACACTGTTGACAACCCAGAACAGACTGGCCATCCCAACAAGGAGAAAAATTTCCCTCCAATATGAATTCTTTTTCTCAAACTCGTTCACCTTTGAGTCCCATCAGATGAGTCACAGGATTTAATCAGACTACCTTGTAAGACTGGCTGGCTACCCCCGAGTAGCCTGCTTCCTTACAAACCTGCTTCTGGTTTTGTTTTGTCTGTCAAGGAGCCAGGTCCTCATGTTCTACTGAAACATGTTTTTGTAAAGCACATTTCAATAGAGTATAAATTTACTCAGACAAAAATAGTGGTTTCTTCAGAAATGTTAAGCATTGTATCTTTGAGCAAAGTTTCATTGATCACTTGCCAAACACTCTGTTATAACTCCTACTAACCCTTCCTCTGATTTGAGGCTGTCAACTGAATTGTTAGACCTGAGCCCCAGCCCTTCCCTGGAAAACTTCAGCCTGGGGCTCTGTGCTGGGATCTTCTTCCTGTGGTTCAGGATTTAGATAAGAGTGTCCCCCCAGTACTTAGAATCTTGGGTGACAGGAGTTGATCCTGAAGTTTCTACACATTCCTGGTGCTGTTGGCTGGGTAGACAAGATGGCTCTTCAGCTGACTATGCCTGCTGTTAGCACAGGTCTGTCTCAGAGCATATCCCTTTGAGAGGCTCCCATTTTGCAGTCAGATTCAGGAGCCCCTTGCCCCACCGTTGTATAATATATGTCAGTGTGATCCAGACCCTCAGATTGCTGTTTCTCATGCTCTGAATCAGCAAATAGAAAGGAGCCTGGCTATGTGAGAAAGCCTGTCCTGGCATTGGCTGTTCTGGCTGGTGAGTCATACAGGTCATAGGGGCACCAGGCCTGTCTCCCCTGAACAGCTTCTGTGGGCTACATGATTATGCTGCGTGGTGTTTGGATCCCAGGGACTCCAAACGAATGCAAAGAACAAAGAACAAAAGGACAAGTGGCGATGTCTCATCACTGCAGCAGGAATCAGAGCAGGGGTCCTCAACCTGGGGGCCATGATCCTTTGGGGGGGGGGGGGGTGGGGGCATTGAACAACCTCTTCACAGGGGTTACCTATGACCATCAGAAAACACTGCTATTTATAATTCATAACAGTAGCAAAATTACAGTTTTAAAGTAATAACAAGATTAATTTTATAGTTGGGGGTCGCAACAACATGAGGAACTGTATAAGGATCACAGCATTAGGAAGACTGAGAGCCACTGCATTATAGGAAGACAACTGATTGGGGAGGTGACTAGACTGACTTGCTGCTGCCTGCTCCCTACTGGGCAGATGTGGTCTGCTGTCTCCTACACTGAGGATATGGAGTTCTTTGTTTCTCAAACCTGCTTGAGTTCTTGATTCCCAGATGCTATTTTCTTAGCCAGTTCTTTTCTGAGGGCAAGATCCAGGCATCCTCTCTCAGAGGCTTTCCTTCAAAGTCTGGTTGAGTTCTTGTAAAGAATACCTGGTACGGAGCAGTGAAGGGTGTTTTTGTTTCTAGAATGCTCCCCATGTGCTCCCCTATGTGCTGTTCTTTCTAGGTGTATTTGTGTATTTGCTGACTTTTAAAGATTTTTTTAAATTTTTATTTCATGTGTATGTGTCAGTGCCTGTGTGTAAGTATGTATGTATATATGTGTATATGTATGTGTGTATGTAGTATGTATGTATGTATGTGTACCACATCCATGTCTGGTAGCCATCAGATCTCCTGAAACAGGAGTTACAGGCAGTTATTAGCTGCCATGTGGGTGGTAGGAACCAAACCCAGGACTTCTGTAAAAGCAGGCAATGCTCTGAACTGCTGAGCTGTCTCTCTAGCCTTTGCTACTCACTTCTTTTGTTTTGAATGCCAACTCTCTCATGGCTTTGTTGTTCCTGCTGCTGTTTACCTTCAGTTCAGTGTGACATTCTACTCTGAATACAAAGTTCTTTCACTTTTACTTTAAGAGACTCTGCCTCTTCAAGAGCTAGTAGCTTATAAGAATAATAAAATATTTTGAAAATTATATATATTATATACATAACAAAGATATATATCTTCCTTAAAGATCTTTATATATTATATTTAAAGATATATTATACAGTATTTATTATATGTTATATTTATTATGTTATATATAAAGATGTTTGTATATATAATTCATATAGTATATAAATATATAAAGTAATATGATATATAAAATACATGTGTGTATGTATGTGTATACATTTATTTATGTATTTATTTATCTTCTTTAAAGTACATATGTGAGCCAGACATAGCCACTCATACCTATAATTAGAAGGTTGAGGTAGGAGGATCATGATGAGTTCAAGGCCAATCTAGGTTATATAGGAAGTTCAATGCCAGCTTGGGTAATAAAGTGAGACTCTGCTTCAGACAAATAAAATACGTATTTATGGGTTTCATGGTATGCAAGATAAGGCAATGCAGGCATGACTTGGAAGTTGATATGTAATCCTATTCATTTGATTCTAATTACATTTTATAATATGTCTGACAGCTTCAAAGGCAGGAGACAGGAAAAGCCTGACATTAAAGAAAAAAAATCACTATTTTGTAAAAAGTATATTTCTGGGGATGTGTGTATTTGTGTGTATACATACGCAATCAGCAAACTATGTACATAGTACCAGGGAGGGAGATGATGAGAAACACTTCTCAGGTTTCTCACAATCAACTAGAGAAAAGGCCACACACTATAAAACATAATACAGTGCTGATGTGAACAGAATATGCTGGAAACACAAAGCACGAGGATTAATTATGCCTCAGGGGTCTACAGTTGACTTTTTTGGGTCTCACCAAGCAAAGGCTGGAAGACAGGGAGTCACAAACAGCAAAGTACACAAAGTGAGAAGTCAAACAGGGGCTTACAGCAGAAAGCAATTCTTCCTGCTCACAGCGAGATCAAGGACAGGAGTCCTGGCTGGGGCCAGACACGAAGATCCTTGAGAGCCTTGTTAAGATTTCACTGTGTCGCCAAAGCAACTAGATGTGATGAAGAGATCTTAGGGGCAAGGGTAAATAATAACTTTAATCTGTGACTCAAACTATTGCATGAGGATCTTCTATGTGGATGATGTGTGAAGCAGAAAACCCAGTAAGGAATCTCCTGGGTGTTGATGACTGTAGTTATCAAGGTCTGTTCCAGGGTTACTCTAAGGGAAGGAGCCATGGGGAGCAGAAAGGAGACATTTTGGAAGTGGACATTATGTGTTTAGCCATCAGTTGTTGGTAAGGAGGTAGGAGAAAGATGAGGCAAGGGTGCTCTGAGACTTCACTTTGGTGGTTGGATAGACGGAGATTCAATTCGCTAACGATGGGGAAAGACTCCTGGCAAAGAGACATGCTTAGGGGAATTCAGACAGAGCAGAGGCAGTGGTAGAGACATTTACAGGAAGAAGTTAAAGCACAGGAGAGAGGCCGTACCTAGAGTCACACTTTTAAGACCCACAGAGACACAAAGATAAGGCTAGCATTAGGGGCAAGCACACAGAGTAAAAGAAAAAAAAAGGTCACAATGCCCCTGCCTACCACCCCACCCCAGGAACACAGCCTCAACTGGAAATGAGAAGAGGAGAGTCCAGGAAGAGCCTAGGCAGAGACAAGTCAGAGGTAGGAAAAACCAAAAGAGGCATAGCCCAGAAAAAGGAAAGCTGCAACAAACTAGGGGAAGGCGAGAGGCACGTCCCGCACCGGGGCTGCTGCCAGCTACAGGGGCTTTAGGAAGTTTAGGAAGAGTGACGCCTGGAGAGTGAAGAATGCAAGCTGGACTTTCAGGAGCCAAAGAGGTGGGGCAGGGGACAGAGGCAGCTGCTCCAAAATGAGAGATGGATGGCCCACGGGGCAGCAGACTGAAAGCCACTTTGACTTAACTGCCAAGTATTAAGGTGTCATAGAGAATATACCATAAATCTTCCTGTCTCTTATTTGTCATGTTCCCATGTGACTTGAGCTCCTATGGCTCCTGCTTTGTTGCTGTTTGCCTTTAGTCCCTTCTGTATGCAAACAGTTATATAAGACAGTAGCTACCACTTGTGATGTCTGACTCATCTTGGCCTGTGGGAACAGTGGAAGATGCTATGAAAGGATACAGTCACGTAGTACAATGGGATGTTGAGATCTGAGCGGTCTGAGTGTGGATGAACACCTCCTTTGAGGATGTCAGAGAAGAGCACTGGATGGGTCAGCCATAAGCCCCAGCTTCAGGAAAAGCTGTGGAAGGGCTGTGAGAAGGCTGAGGGAGGGAAACCCGGGAGGGAAGCAGGAGAGCTTAGTGTATGAGACACTGGAGGAAGAGAGTGTTTTCAGGAGAAGACGTTGGATGAGGAAGTACACAGAAGTGTTTTCACCTGAGATGAGAATGTAACCAGGACTCTGAAAAAGCATTTTCAGTAAAAAGAGGCAAAGTCAGACTTAGGAACTAAGAAGTATCCTACTGGACCCTTTGCTGCTCCCATTCAGCACCTCACATATGGGATTGCTATATTCAATTACCTATTATTTATGATGTACCTGAGTGTGTTTGTGTACACAGAAACAGTGTCTTTATATAGCAATGGTCTCATGGGCAAAAAAATAGGGTCCTTCACATCATAGACACTTCAATAAAGGGTGCGCTAAATGCCTATGGCCTAGTGTATCATGCTCACGGTAGGTTTGTGTGCACACAGTCTACAAGGTTCATACGAGAAAATTACCTAATAATGAATTCTGCAGAACACATTTGGTCATTAATCAATGCATACTTAAAACGCATTATAGCTCACATTAAGAACAACACAAAAACACATGCAGACTATCATATAGCTATCAAGATTCTAAAACTCACAAGGTATATAAATGAGGATTGATTTATTTTTCTGGGAGGGGGCTCATTTAAAACACAAGGTGAACTTGGACAGTGGCAACATCCAAGAGGATCCTGAACTATGTGAGGATGTGGGGGCTGGGGGGGTGCGTTAAAAGTATTTCTTACAGCACTGCTCATCATGTAACTGAGTCTGGTCTTATTCTTCTCCCCTCCCCCTCCCCTCTCTGTCCCCCTCCCCTCCCCCTTTCCCTCTCTCCTTCTCCCCTTCCCCCTCCACTCCCTCCTCCTCCTTCCTTCTTCTTGCTCCCCCTCCCCTTCCCCTGTAGTGGAATGGAGCATGTCTAAAGACTTCTCCCCTTTGGCTGGGGAGATCATCATGGACAGCCTGCAGACCCTGAGGTGCACAATCACAGGACTCACCACAGTAAGTGTCCTCCCGATGCATTCACCATCCTCTGCTTTTTGCACAGGGATGCTGACAGCAAATGCCTACTCTTGAAGCAACAGCCAACACCCGGTCCTCTGACAACAACTGCCACTCGTTAAGCGTGATATGTCTGGTCCCCATAATCTGAGTCTCACAAAGGGTGAGCAGACAGCATGAACCACTTTGTAAGCTGCCATGTTCTAAGGAGATCAGAAGGAGACTGGCCTCATGCGAGCCTTGAAAGCTGCTGCTCTTGGGATCACAGTCTAATCTGCAGGGGGATCAAAGGCTCTGAGAGATCCAATTTTGACTCCCTGTCTGATGGTAAAAATAACAGCTTCATCTAGCCCTCCCCTCCCCCACCGCCTCACTGAGATCAGTCATCAGTTGGAGTCACACACTTTCCTGAGAGAACTCCTTTTCCTATGATTAAAAAGAAAAAGAAAAGAAAGGACTAAGTCTGCTACTAAAGAAAAGAAACTCATACACGGCAAAGGTACAATCGCTCTGTAACATAAACTAACTGGGAATGAAAAGCTGGAACTAGCCTTGTTTATTGGTTTAACCAATCTAATTTAAATATTGACTACTTATGAACCGCAAATGAGCATCCAAAATGCAAAAAAAATAAAAAAATAAAAACACCAAGCAAATCTGAGAAACACCAAGACTGAGAAAACTGTGAGTTTCTTCAAGTAATTCCAATTCAAAAGATGTGGGGGAGGGAGATTAATTTTAAATCGTAATCCTTTAAATGTAACTATAAACGTTTAAAATCCAATTCAAATGATTAATATTTAAGACCTTCATATGGGAGGAGCAGAGAGATATTTCTGTTGTTTTCTTAGAGGTTAGCCAATTAAAATAGTTATCTGTACTCTATAATCCCAAACCCCAGCATTACAAAGCTGCCGTCCAGCTTCTTCTAAGGGAATTCTTGGTGGTTTGGTCACCACCAAGAATCCTGACTTTTAGTCCTAATCGCATGTCTGCACCCGAGAGCAGAACTGTGGATCACCAGAGCAAACAAAGCCCCCCGAGTGGGTGGCCCTAGAGATGCTATCAGTACAACAC
Source organism: Acomys percivali (assembly GCA_907169655.1). Lineage (NCBI taxonomy): Eukaryota > Metazoa > Chordata > Mammalia > Rodentia > Muridae > Acomys > Acomys percivali. Next base: position 30,846,942 of record OU015746.1, read on the forward strand.
TGGCTCCAGTGCCGTGGCTCGCACCATGGAAGGAGGCCAGGAAGAACCCCAGGGAATTTCCATTGCTTAAAAGAAAAAGTGATATCGTGTTAAAAATGGAAAACTCTCCCCAGAGAGGGTCTCTGACATCAAAAGTAGCTTCCCAAGGGATGAGGTTTTTCCACTCCGCCATCCAATGAGAGCAATGCAGATATTATCCTGAGCATATAAATGCCTGACACGAATTTATAGTTCTAGACCATCCCTATAACCCCGAGGTGGGTAAAATCCAACTTTCAATGGTATAGAAAAAGGTGTTGACTTCGTTATATGGTAAGGCAATATCATTAAAATCCTATCAAACTCTCCACAGTTTTTTTTTTTTTAAACGCAAACACCATTTTACATTTATAGCGAGCAATTGTTCACCCAATATTGGCTTCTCTAACACTGCTTTGGTCTCACAGAAAAAATAAAATAAGAAGAAAAAAAGCCTCAAAGCAAATATTAAAACCATACAAAACAATTTAAAGGATTATCAGTAAGCAAAGAACAACTCCTTAACTCTTTATGCCATAAAAAGAAGTTAAAGAAAATGGGCCATCCTTTTAATAATGGCTTTAAAATTGAAGTCACATCAGAAAGTTGATTAATTTTTACGTGCTTGAACAGCCGAGTAAAGGAAGCATTATTACTGAGTAAACGGAAGCATTATTTGTTGCGGCACAAAATGAAAAGAAGCCCAGAATGCACCAGTGAAGAAGGGCTGGTTGGATAAATGAAAGAGAATCTGCTCACACTGAGGCACTATGCAGCCACTAAAAGAAAGAGGCCGGCTTCGTGCGCTGGTCTGCGGAGATATTTGTTGCAGCTTGCTAACTTTCTAGAGTAACTGCGTCAGCTGCTGTTGCCTCTGAGGAGGGAAGAATTAAGTAGAAAAAGGGTGAGGGGTGGGAGATTGCTGTTGTTAGTAAACCTGTGAAGCTGTGTGGGTTGGAAGAACCTGGTGTGTGCGTGTGTGTGTGTGTGTGTGTGTGTGTGTGTGTGTGTGTGTGTGTCCGTGTGTCTGTGTGTGTGTGTGTGTGTCTGTGTGTCTGTGTGTGTGTGTGTGTGTGTGTGTGTGTGTGTGTGTGTGTGTGTGTGTGTTGGACTTTTGTTGTTCCATTTTTATTTATTTGTGGGTTGTTTTTTTTTTTTTTTTTGGTTGGGGTTTTTTTTCAACTTGTCTTTTAGTTTTTTAAAGAAAGAATGGGCAAGCTTAGTGGATGGTAAGCCCAGGAGGATCTAGGAAGAGCTGGGGGAGGGGAAACTGTGATCAGAATATATTATAAGAAAAACTGATCTTATACATCAAATACATATTTTTATACACACAATACAGAGAGAGTGTTGGCATGTAGTTTAGGGGCAGGGAAGTCAGGAAAAATAACTATGATGTTCCAATTCTGAAATCTAGAAAGTGCACAGAAACTAGAAGAGCCCTTCAAATGCGATGAATTATAACGCCTAATGCAGCGTCCTATTTCAATTCTTTGCAGGGCCAACAGTATTTTGTTCAAGTCTCAGCTTACAACATGAAAGGATGGGGACCAGCTCAGACCACGACACCGGCGTGTGCCTCTCCCTCTAGTAGGTGGTAGCTATTTCCAGGGTGGCAACATGCTCAACTGCTCTATCCCTTGGTTGCCTCTGCCAGCTCCCTTCCTGGCCCCACCTCACCCCCTGCAGCTTCTCGGAGCAGCAGCAGGGCCACAGAAGAACATCCCTCTGCAGAAATGCGCACAGGATGGCAGCTCAGGAGAGAGAAGTGGGGCATTTGAAATCACAGCAGTTTGCCAACAATGGTGTCTTTAATTAGTTGTAGCTGTCAAAGGTTACTGAAAATCTCAGCCTCAATTCAACATCTGTAGAATGGGTCTAAATGGCATCCTTTCACAGGGCTTTGCCGGGAGGGGGAGGATACCATGGTAGTGGCCAGCCCATAGTATGCAGTCCATTTTAGTTCTGTGTTCCTTCCCTTGCCTGCAGCAAACACATCACATTGATCTCATATGAGGACGAAACCAAACACCTTTGACTTAACGCTAGTCTACCAAAAGAATAGCTTTTTTTTTTTTTTTTTTATTAACAGTCACCCTGCAACAGATACAATATCTAACATTTGTATCTAACATTTTTAGTGGTGGCTGAGGAACCCAGCAGAGACTTCTAGTCATTTAAAGATTAATAATTTATGCCTCATATGTTTGGTATAACTCCCTGTTTGGTAAAACCAGACAAAAGAGTAGACTGAACTCCAGGTTTTATTTTCCCCTGTTCACAGAGCTATTAATGCCATAATTAAGAGCCCTGCCACGCACTTCTTGCAAGAGTGAGAACTGCTTAATAATTTATGGAACACGGCTTTTATCTTACTCAAATGCCTTATGCCTATCTATTTCTGTTTACTGCACTTTACATACCTTGGAGCTAGTTTAAAGAAACAGAGATGCAGATAAGTGTGCACAAAATGTGCATTGCAGCAGTATATTAATAATAGCAAATTTTTGTTGCAAAAAACCCAAATACCCAATATCAGTGTACTAGTGAAATATGGTACATTCATGTCCATATTAAAGAGCCAAACATGATCAATCACTTTAAAATGTGTTTAAAAACCCATTGTGTACAAAGAAGTCCTACACTAGGGCCTGTATATAACATAATAATAATGCTAAAATAATAATAATAATTAATAATAATAATATAATAATAATAATAATAATAATAATACAAACGGTAGGAACTCCATTTAGCCATTAGTTTATCTATAATTAGGTAGGATATGTCTAGATCACTAACAAAATTTAAAGTGGGCTGGGGAGATGGCTGACGTGGTAAAGTGCTTGCCACACAAGCAAAAGGACCAGAGTTTGATCCCCAAAGCCCACATAAAAAAAATCCAGGTGTGTTTTTGTAGTCCCAGTGCCAGGGTGGGGACAGAAACAGAAGGAGCCTCAGGCAGTTGAGCAAACTCCAAGCGCAGTGGGAGACCCTGTCTCTAAAACCAAGATGCATGGCAACCCAGGTTTCATCTCTGGTTTCCACATGTACACACATATATGTGCACATACACACACACACACACACACACACACACACACATATACATACATACATACATATATTTAACAGTAGATACCTAGATTATGAATTTATGTGTTTTCTGGTTTATGTGTTTATATTTTTCCAGTGTTATAACAACCTTTTATCCAAGACAAACTATGAATCAGGTGACAAATTGTGGGCTTTGGGTGCAGTGTCTCTTCTCACCCTCACAGAACTCCTTCATCGTCCCTACCGCCTTGTGGATGTGCATCGCTGTCATTAGTGCCTGTAGCATTTTCATTATCAACAATAACTGCTATAAGACTCATTCCATTCAGGGCATTCATCAACCTAAGAACTTTCACAGTAGGCCTTATCTCTTTGATGATGAGGGAGCTATTAACATGGAGACATATGTACAGAGTCCAGCCTTTGAACAGTAACTCAAGTGGAGGCCACATCACTGGTACACAGCCGAACTGTGATTCAATACCTGAATTTGTTAAGACCCTTCCATGTCTCCTACAGTAACTAGAGCCCTATTATCAGTCAAAGAAGTAGGCTGAAGGCCAGCCAGCCATGCCTACCACCTCCAGGTGAATTGAATGCTTACGCAGGGTTACACATGGCCTTGGACCACCAATGCCAGTGCTTTCCAAGGTCCCTGATTCCCTCTTCATTTGATGATTTCATCATTAGTCTTGTTTGGACATTTCCATTGCTAGAGATTTATCAGAAGCACACACTGGGAATTGCAAGATTAAGACGCTAAGGAGGCAATCCCATTGGCAAGGGTAGGGGTGTGTGTCTTATTAGAGGTGGGGCAATAGAAAGAACAAAAAGACTAGTCTCAGTTAACCTGGGAGCATAGGAGGGAGGCTGACTCCAAAGGCACGCCCCACGTGAATTCTGCTCTGCAGATGAGGCTTAACTTCCAACGCTCAGGTGTCTGAGTTCCATAAGCCTCACTTTCTGTTCAGACTCCTCTCTCACAGGCTCGCATTTAGACCTCTCTCCAGAATGACAAGAGCAGTTGTTCAGAGCTTAGACAAGTCACTTATTTATTGGTAATTAACAGAGTGAAAAGCAATGCTTTCTAAAACGGCGTGCCTGATTAGCAAGGGTGGCTGGCAAAGAGCTGAAAGCCTAACATATGCTTAGAGTTGCTGCAGACATGCCATATCACTTGGAAAGAACAATATAAAAACACTCTCGTTCTATTTATAAACAGAGTATGACATTGTGATGTAACATGTATCCGTATTCAGATACTTACTAGAGGACAATGTACTCTAACATGACAGAGTAATTGGAAATTTGGTAATATGTTCCAGTAAGCTATAAAACTCTTTTTTTTTTTTACATTTTTACAAAAGGCCTTAATGTGTTTTTATAGACTTATGTTATATGGTATGGTACATAATAAGAGAAAAGCGCCCAGACAGGCTTGTCTGAGTTACGATCAGGAAAACCCTGATATGGCCGGTGAGTGTAAGCTCTGCACTGTGTTGCCACTGAAGTGTCTCATTACCAGAACCCTGAGCTGTAGTATGTGGAACAATCTGCCCTTTTCCTTCCATGCAAAGTTTATTCCTGTCAGGTTCCTGATTTCTTAATATATTTTCAATTTTCTCCCTCATCCCTAAAGTCTCCCATTTTATGTAGTCATCAGAATGTTCCAAACATCTATAAGAAGAAAAAAAAATCCTCATTCTTTCCAAAATATTGGCATTGTTCAGCACTTGCTTGGGCTGCAACTGGGCTGGCCATTAGCAATTTTCTTATGTATCATAAAGTCATCAGAGCCAGCTCACCTCCAGTGTAATAGCACTAAGCTGAAAAGCCGGGGTCCATTCCACCACCACCACCGCCCTTGTACCGACAACAGCATGAAGACTTACTAGAACATATTACCATATTCAGGTCGACTGAACTGACTCAGCTGCCCAGGAGTGTTACTCAGGCACAGACGCCTGCTCATCCCCACTGCATCATGGGTACTTGAGAGGCATGACTCCAACTAAAGGAACAGTGACCCATGTGCTTCCAGGAGGGCAATGTTTATTCTGTGTCCAGATGTAAGCTGCACTATAAATAGTCTAAGGGCCTCTGGCAGTTGTTGCCCTAAACATCAAATGTGCCAGCCTTCCTGAACACTATCATGCTTGTACTCCCAGTGCCTCGCCAACGGTGTGCTGAGCATTTCCTGTATGCTGAGGATGCTACTTGACTCCTACTCTTTCTTTTCAATCTCATCCTCCAAGAGAGTTTAAAAACTGGCATTGCAGAGGAGAAAAATGAGGGAAAGAGAAGCTCAGTCGTGGCTCTTGCCCACAAGGAACAGAGTCTACAAAAGGCACCTGTGCCAATTTTCTGTCTCCAGAGTTGACCACAACGAAGCCCCAACAGACAAACTCCAGCTAAGATCTAACTCTCCTGCCCGAAAGAAATTATAAACGTGTCCCAGTATAATGAAATGAGCACAAATGCTACACTTAAGGCCACTAAACCATGTCACAGTGCTGACTGGGCCACTGAGCTGAGGGAGATAGGTCTGGACTGGGGAAGGACTGTTTCGGCATCATCTTCCTCAAGGGAAAATGAGGAAGTGTATGTAGGAGAGGAAGGATGCAAAGAGGGCCTTGAAAGTCTATGAGGCCCCTTTCTTCTTAGATAATCATCAGACGGAGTAAAAAGTAGTGTTTCCATACTGAATTGCCTTCAAGTCTTATTTACAGAATGCCTATCATGAGACAGGCATTGCGCCAGATCCCTAACAATGAGATGAGATGAAATCTCATTTCATCCTCATAAACCTCTCATAAGACAGACACCATCCTTGTTTCTCAAATTAGGGAGTGGAGGCCCTGTTGATAGAAAGGACTTGCCTAAAGTGGGCTGGGAACAAGAAGAGTCAGTGCTCACGCTGACGTTTAGTGGACCCCACAACCTAAACTTACCTCTCCCTACCTGACCTAACGTGAAAACCCCATCTGGGCTTCCCTGACACCCATGATGTCCCTCCTAAATATATACATTCCTGGGCTCGGCATGGACCGTTGTGAGATGATTGAACCTATCTGCTGTAAAGGACTCGAGTGTTTGAACGAAAAAGACTCTGTACATTAAAACAATTCTGTCAGAGAGGGATTTGAGTCTGGCTGGCCTCTCTGAGGTAGAGAGGCTAGCCTTCATAGAGATGTACTTGAAAGCGTTGCTTTTGACTCATTCAGAAGGGAAAAGTAGAAGAAAAATAGAAGCAGGGATGGACGATGAAGTGACTGACCTGCTGGGGGGAAAGCGAGAGCTGGAGACAGCAGAACGGCGATCCTGACATTAGTCCCGTATGAGTTATTACTCTTGATATCATTATAGCCAAATGGAATGAAAATAGAAGGGGGAGGAAAATCTCAGTGGGGACCGCAATTTAAATTTGCCATGTAAGCTAATACTGTATATTTAGAGACTGAGCAGACAGGGTGGTTGGTGGCTCAGAGTATGTGCAGGGGCTGCTGTGCCAGCTAACCAAAGCAGACATTCATTAGAGCAAAATGTAGATTTCTATTTCTTGGCATCTGACATGGGCTCCTTCCTTGGAAAGAAATGTCAATTTGGCCAAAAGTGTGAAACCTACAATAAAAGCACTGGGACTGTGGATTTCATCTAGTCTGCACATTCCCACCCATCTCTCCTACTGTGAAAATCCAGTTGAAACTTGGGGTGCCGAATGCAGAGGTAACAGGGGTTACTGGTCAGGACAGGGGATGCTGAGAAAGGGGGGGGTAGGGCTAAGGAGAAGAGATATTGGACTTCCAAATTTCCTATTTCTTTTGGCTCTCAAGCACCATTTTCTCTTGCCCCAAAACTGCCCAACACAAGAAGCCAACCACAATTACTATTTTGCATAGGGCTCTGAACAATGGCAGCTCCCAAACCGTCGGTCGGCACCGCCTGCCAGTTCTGCGTGTGCTGGGTGCTCATCTATGGAGCCTGTGGGCAGTGAACACAAAACCCCAGCGCCTCGGCTTTAAAATGTCCCTCTGTTTGTTTCTTTTGTTCAATAGACTGGAAAGACTATGACGACAGAGAGCCCAGACACAAGGGACAGAGCGAAGTTCTGGAGAGCCTGCTGCAGCAGGTCCGAGCCCTTCATCAGCATTACAGCTGCCGGGGTAAGGATAAAATCTGTGCTGGGCCATCGACTGAGGTCTCGGTGGCGCCGGTAATTTTAGCAGTTTCCTAGCTGGGTCATACCTTCTCATTCATCAGGGAAAAAGAGATATTAATATTTGTACATCTGGAATCACTTTACAGCACTATCTTGCTTTAACCCTTCCATGGGGCCTTCCCTCTCTTTTCCTCTCCTTCCTCTCTTTCTTTCCACACAAAAAAGTTTGAAAATAAGCGCAAGGGAAAAAAAACAGCCTCTGCTACTGTTCTCCTCTCATTGAACTGGCCCTATGAGAAAACCTCCCTCAACATTTTACCCCTGAGCCTTGGAGAGGGAGTTCCAGTGATAGCAACCACAACACACCTTCGTGTTGATAGATAAAGTAGCTTATAGTACATTTTCGCATCCACTGTGCCAAGATTTCATCCTCGCTCTGGCCATTGTGAGGGGAGCTAAGTTGACTTGCCCAGCGTCATAATTAATGCCAAACTGTGGTCTGGGATTTGGGGTACTGTGCCCAGCCATCCTGCTGTGCCTCGTTTTTGCCCCCCCTGAACCTTAATCCCACCTTGAACTTTAGTCTTCCTCCATTCCACTTTTTGGGCAGGAGTGGAGCTCGCCTCATCTCCATTTTAGCCCCCACTTCACCCAGAGACTCTGTGAGATGCTTTTTAAAAGCTTCTCTGTTGCTTGGGCGGCTCAGATGGGACAGGGTCAGGTTTCTGATCTGTGTAATGATTCGTGGAAGAGGCACTTAGTTTTATTTGGAGAATTAAAGCCTCCATAAAGTTTTCATTTTCCATGCTCCCATCAGATCTCCAACTGCTCTGTGCTCTCTAGATTCAGGGGGCTGCTGAGCCAGCTGGGTAAAACACCCATGGCTCAAGCTAAGATGCTATGCTTGCTGTTTAGACGCCGCATAAATCATACTTAGCATTAGCAGAAAGTTTCCCAATTACTGTATAGCTCTGACAACAGGGTCCTTCAGAAACATTGGCTCTAGCTGGAGATGAGGACAAGTGTTTGCAAGAAAATGGTGTTTCCCTAGTGAGTGGCTCATTAGGAGATGTAAATATGTACAAGGGCAGCTGGAGAAGGAAACCCAAGTGGGATTTTCATTCCTGAATATCTAGGAAGCCTTGACACCTCCCCCCTCCCCACCTCACCCCCAACCAAAAAAAAAAAAAAAAAAAAAGACCCACAACATTCTACACTGACCCAAGTCCATTCAGTTCTGGGTCTCTGGGCTCATTGGGTGTTTGCTGGGGTCCTCTCTTTTCTGCCTCTCCCTTGCTCCCCTGCCTACTGGCTCCTGTATGAAAGCAAAGGTGATCTAGCAATTGGGCAAGTGCTCTTTGCAATCCACATCCACTTTGTGTTTGGTCCTCTGAGGAAGGGAGCTGAAACTGCCCATGACCAAAAGGGTTGGGTTTTGATGTGTGCGTTACTAAGGATTCAGATGTGCTCCTTGTTACTATACAATTAGTATCCAGTATCCATGAAACGACCTCCTGGATAGCTCAATCATCTCTATACTTTCTATTCAACTCTTATCATGCATGCACATATCCCTTCCCCAAGCAGAACTATACACATAATATGAGGGATGAGGTACCCAGGGAATAAAGTAGACCTTCCCCCAAAGGGACATTTCTAAAATTTGTTAGAGTCTGTCTATCCTGGCCACTGAAATAATACAAACAATGTGAGAAGTGCTGCAGTCCCATGAGACAGATGGCTCAAGAGCTCCAGTCATGTAAGGTTAGGAGACACTGAATTCTTCATCCCCTTTGTGGAAATGTAAACTAGACATCATAATATTAAAAGACTGCAGTCAAGACCCAAGCGAACTTGATTAAACAAGCATGTTCCAGATCCGTTGGCCATATAAACCCTTTGCCATAAAATTAGTATTCTATGGTATAAACTTTGGGAAAGGCTGACCTATGACCTGTCAAAATAAATTGCCTCACACACTCACACACACAAAAATTCTAAGATGCTTCAATGTAACTGGGGGGTTCAAAGGATAAGCAAAGGCTGTGTAAAGACAGCTAAGAGAGAGCCACAAAGCTGTTGTTTTGAATACTCAACTACATTGAGATAGTGTGGTTTATTTGGGACATAAACTTTTGTAAACCTTGTAAATAGGAAAAAATTACTCCGAGTCCTAGTTCTTGCATTTAGAGTTTTCAGAAGAGCATTTAACTTAGGCCCGTCACAGCGTCTTCATCAGAAAATTGGGCTGTCTAATTTGTAGTGTCGTTATGAGCAGGAAATGAGGCCACAGACTCACACACCCAGCACAGTGGAAACCCCTCACAAACTCTAGCTCATCTTCAGTTGAGTGAAGAATGGCGCCACTCTCCATCCACAGCGATTGCCTGGCACATCTTAGCATTAAAGCATGGGCGGTGACTTCACTGTACTTAGCTGGGTAGGGTACTCACCACTACCTAGCAGACTGCAGTGCAGAAGCAATATGAAAGCGCCTCCACTGCCCCCCACCCCAAAGCCTGTCCAATCAGTACCAAAACTTTTCAAGTCCTTTCAGTATGGAAGCTTATGCCCTTCAGTTTCGGAACTTCATTTTCTTACGTTATTAATTTCTTCCACTACCAGAACACTCCTTTCTTCACTTCTTTCCTACTAGAATTCTTGTAAGTTAGAAGTTGAAATCTCCTAAGCTAGTCCTTTTGTTTTCTTCCTCCACCCTTGTTTTTGTTTGTTTGTTTGTTTGTTTGTTTGCTTTTAAGATAAGGTCAGCATATATCCCTAGTTGATTCACTATGCTGACCAGGCCGGCCTTAAACTTGCAGTGATCCTCCTGCCTCTACCTCTTCAGTGCTGGGATCTCAGCTGCGTCCCACTATGCCTTGCCCAATTCCTTCAGTTTTCTTTAATGCTTCCCTCTACTTTCTACCCTGATATCTTTTTGCTCCACTTGCTCAAAAACTTACCATTTTCATTTTCTAAGACTTCTATTGGATTTTTATGTTTCTGATAGCATTTTTCATTCTCAATGTTCCTTTGTTCTACTATTGAAAAATAAATACTCCCCACCCACCATCCTACGAGTTCAGCATCTTGTCTCTCGGAATGTTAATGACAAGCTAGCTCTATTTTGTTCCATTTTGTATTTCCTCCCTTCAGACTTGCTCTTTTCCCCTACTTTTGGCCTTTGTGTTTCCTGGTGAGTATATTTCTTAAATGCCTAATGAGCGAGGCTTCAGTGTTTGCTCAGATTTAAAAGGACAGAGATCAATACCCACTGGGGACAGAACAAAGAGCTTTATTCACAGGCGTCACTGTCAGGTGAACTGCTGTCAATGTCGTAATCTGTGAGTGTATTCTCTGGTGAAATTAACCAAAGGAATTCCTTCTAGGATCCTGCCTAGAAAGTATAACTTCCGGTATGTGTGTTCTGAGAACATAATGGGTAAATATTATACATGAAGCCTTTCACTTAATCTACCCGTCTTAATAACTAGCAGCATCACCACCATCATCCTATTTCCAGTTGTCCCCCGGGGTCTTCCTGTCTCCTAACCCAGAGGCTTTGTTTTCGTGGGTCACTGGTTTTTGCCTGTTTGTTTTACTTCCTGGAGAATAAGCCACTACCATTCACCTAGGGTAGGAAAAGGGTCTTTTGTCTGGCTGTGCAGTAGGGGAAATAGAAGTCTGATTTTTTAAAGATTTTAGAAACTCCTGATGTTAGCTGCATTTGTGCCCCTTCCCTCTGCTAGCAGCCGTGGAGCCTGTGGGGTGAACTAGGTTACTTCTCAGTGGCTCACTGGGAGTTTAGGCGCCATCTTTCTCAGGTCTGTTAAGTCCGCCTGTCCACCTGCTTTCTGCTACCAAACCTCACTTTCTGTGTCTCCTGCCCCATCAATTTGCCTTTATAGAATCCATCTCCTTCATGCCTGTTCCGATTTTAGTAAGGATTAGACAGAGTAGCAAGCAATGACTAGGTTGGCTCCCCATCTTGAACAGCAGCATCATTCGCCAACAGCCAAACTCATGCTCAAATCACAAACAGAAATTATTTTACCTTTGTCTCCCAGGAGCAACCACCACTAACATGACTCTGAAGCTGATGAAAAGGCACGTGTCAGCTAATGACTCCTGTAGGATTACAATGCAGATCCCTGCTGGGTGAACCTCAACTGTGGGTCATCATCGCTCTCTAACAGCAGTGATAGGGCCTCTGTTCTCATCCCCAGGAACATGCCTACCAAACTTCAGTGATGACACCAGCAACCTTAGCGTCCCTTCATTACATAGAGTAGGGTAGGCAACGGCAGTGATCCATCATCTTGCCCGACTCCATGGAGCAACACTTGCAGAGACTGTTTACAGATGTCTGGGGATTTTACTGCAGCTCTTGGGGAAAGCTCTAGGTTATAAACAGGAGAGGAAATGTGGATGATAGTCACACAACTGCACCTACAGGGAATCACATACAGCAGCTGCCCCAAAATGACTTATGCAGTCTCTTTGGGTCCTGGCTTTGCTATTTGGGGCAATCCATTTTGTATCTTGGTCCCAGGCCCTTCATCTAAATAATGAAGGTAACATTTAGATGAATCCCTACAAATATATATTTTTTTATTTTTGTTTTTTCCTGTCTTTTAAAATGTTTTGAAATGAAATAGCATTACATCACTCCCTCCTCCTGTTAGCTCCTCTCTGCTAGCCTTTCTTGATATCTTCCCATGTCCCCTCCTCAAGTTAACACTGCTTTTAGTTACATAAATACGTGTGTGTGTGTGTGTGTGTATGCACAAGTATATATAAATACAACCTGCTGAATCCAATTTGTTGGTGATGTGTATATACTGTTAAGGCTGATTACTCTACCTTGGACAATCAATAAGGGGACTCTTTCCTGGGAGAGGCTAATTATTCTTTTCCCAGCAGTCAATAGTTTCTTGTAGATCTTTTTCTAGGGGTGGGACCCTTTCCCATGTTAACATGTTCATTGATGTTGTCACTGTTCCCTTTTTTGTCTATGTAGCCATTTCTAAGAAAGACTGGTCCACAACAGACTTCCTAGTATTCTGGCTCTTAGAATCTTTCTGCCTCATCTTCTGTGATGTTCCCTGAGCAGGAGCTGTGCTGTCGAAGTATCATTGAGGTTGGACTCTCCAGGCCTACAGATAGTCTCATAGGTGAACATACCTACTAGGAGAAGCTACCCTAGAAGGCTAATTGTGGTTATATGAAGTGGTGGGATGAGTTGAGAGAATTTGTTCCTTCGGTTTTTTTTTTTTTTTCTTTTTTTCTACTCTCCAGCTCTTCTGTAAGCTGTTCATATTAATCCTATAAGGAAACAATTTAATTGGATATGTAAACTAATATGGGAACTTTGGAAGCATTGAGAAGTGGTGGCTATTAAAAAGCTGGCTGGTGAAGTGGGGAGGGGAAGGAATTGGCTCCATTTCTTTTCATCTTATTGGATAATAAAGCACTTACCCTGAGAGGATAAACAAAAGACCTGGAGTAGTTTCCCTCAGTCATAAATAAATGTTGCTCACCCCCAACATTGTGAAGAACTGTTCACTGAATGAGTCAACTACCGGGTTATTAGTTACTTTTTCACAATGTTGACAAAACACTAGGCAGAAAATGACTTAAAGGAGGAAGGGTTTGTTGAATCTTATCGTTTCACACCACCGGTGGGGAGGGCACGGTGAAGTGCTCCTACCATGGAAGCATGGTGCACAGCTAAGAGAACAGAATGGACAATGCACCAGTGGGCACCTCCCTCCCCCGACTCAAGGGCCAAACCCCAGCAACCTACCTTCACCAGCCAGGCCTTACCTCCCAAAGTCTCCAGACCTCCAACACTATCACCAACTCCATTAACTAGAAACCAAACATTCAAAGCATGAGCCTATGAGGGGCATTTCCGAGTCAGGCCATAGCAACTGGCACCTCAATAGACACAAGTTTCTAAAGAAATTGTACGTTGGACCCCTGTATGAAACTGGTAAGTAACACCACAAGGATAAAGGAAGGCCAAGAGGTAGGAAGAAAAAGCGAGAATGTTGATCCGTCAGATAGAATTTGCACGGCATCTTCTTTCTACATTGCAGAAAGTTCAAAGTTGCAAACCACGGGCCGAAAGCAGTCGGTGTCAAGGAGCCTAAAGCACCTATTTCATTCCTCAAACAAGTTTGTGAAGACCTTGAAACGGTGGGTCCTAAACACTTTGTCTAGGAAGTCTGAACGTCTCAGGAATGAACTAACTAGAGTTCTAAGTGGAAACCTAGTGGATGTTATGTATTTTTATTAGAGGAATGAATTCTCCTGAGAATTTGGGCAAGATACCAATCTCTAAGTTCTAACCAGTAAATTTGTGATACATGGCAAAAATGTTTCTAGATGTAGTTTCAATTCAGCTTACAAAATGTCTAAAACTACCTTTATGTGTATATATAATTATATACATATATTTAATTGTATATGTGTATATAAAACAATATATTTAATTAAATGCATATATGTGGCATATATATATATATATAATTTCCTAAGACTCAAGTTTGGTAAAGTAAATAGTTGAAGACTCTTTTCTTTCTCTTTTTCTTTGCAGAGGACTCTACATAGCCGTCATATTTTATTATAAAGACAATATGTTAGTCACCAACGAAGATCAAATACCAATTGTTGAAATAGACGACTCTCACACCAGCTCTATTACACAAGATTTTCTGTGGTTCACGAAGGTACACTGAGTTCTCATTTCATTGTTTCCCTACTTTGCACCCGGGTTAACACACATAAATCTCTGAAACTTTAGTTGAGGGGGTCTCTCACGATCAAAGTTTGGGGATGGGAGTAAATTATCTCAAAGATCCCTTCCAGCCCCAGTATGGCCCATGTTTTTTTTTAAAGGCCAAAGTAGTGTCTCCACTACATTTTCAAAGCAAAGAAGCGTGCATCTTGTCAGATTGTGTCTCCACTGTTCAGAGTTATGGGATCATTTGGCAAAGACTAAAATGTAGATCTGACTGTTTCATTAGCATTCAGATCTTTTTCCAATTGGACAGAGATCAAAAAGTTGTTTCGTGTGTATCTGAAAATGGACTGGAGAACAAATATTGGGGTGGGGGGCGGGGGGGTCAGGTTTCCTTCTCCATGCTTTGCTTTGATGCCACAACCTAAATCACTCACTGGCTCGGAGGATGATGTGACCTCGTGACTTCTTTTGCAGCTGTCTTGTATGTGGGAAGACATCAGGTGGCTAAGGCAAAGCGTGCCTATCTCCATGTCCTCATCCACAGTGTTGCAAACTCGCCAGAAGATGCTCGCTGCCACAGCCCAGCTACAGGTGAGGGACCAGGCTTGGGCTCTGGAAAGTGTCTTCCAACTTGAAGTGCTCATATACCAATCCTACCCGAAAAGGAGAAGGGGGCTGGCTCCCTTCTCTTCCAGATCTCTGGCCACAGGAAGGTTTCTTGGACAAGTTGAGCTCTGTGCCTACTCATGGTGGACTTTGGTATGGAATCCTAAACCAAGAGTTCTCCATCTGCTAGTAGTCAGTCAACGCACGGTTTCTTCAAGGGCTCATTGTCATCACCTGTAGGACAAGGGACTTTGGCCAGCAACTGGAGGAGCCATGCTCTTCTGTTGGAGGGTGTGGAAGAGACAGAGAGCAGCAGGGGTTTAGGGCGGCTTCCAGGTGTGCTGTTTCTGAAAAGCCTGGGTATGATATGAAGCTGTGGGCCTTAAAAGGACCTTGAGCCTCCATCAGGGATGTGACCGTACTTACAGAGCTGTCTCTTAAAATCTCTAGAAATTTAGTGAGCTAGCAGGCCCACACCAACCATGGTATGAAGAAGAGTTCCTAAAAATCCTCCAGCTCCACTCCTATCTACAATTGCAAAATTTTTCTCCTTTTGAATCCTTGCAATAATAACAACTCATAACAATTACCATGTTGCCAGGAAAGGCTACGTTCACCCCTCTTCCCCCTTGCTACACTCCAATGCACAGCTCTTAACTGCCTCCTCGCTCAGCACCTCACAGATCTTAGCAGTGCTCTTCATTACAACTCACTCTTGAATGAGAATCTCCTCCTACGACTTGAAGAGAAGTTCATTGGCCTAGACCATCAGGTCAGGGCTACATTCAGAGCTCCCCTGTCATCACTAAGCCACCCATCTTCCAAACTGTTTTCTTCCTTTAAGATAAAGAACATTTCTGAGAAATTCAGCCCCTTTACTAGCCCACAGTCCAGCTGGAATATGCCTGAACATAGTAGGACCCACCGTAGAATTTCAAGCAAAAATTTTTGTCATGTGTCTATTGGAGTCTTGAACAATTCCGTGTGCTGTGAGCAAACTGAGAAGGACAGGATGTGCCTAACTAGTATAGTCAGATGCTGAGAGAGTCCATGATGGTCAGTGTGACCCTGACCACAACACTCTTGGATTTCCTCACTCCCCAATGCAAACTTCTGTTCCCACCATCTTTTGAGACTACTTTCCTCTTTATCAAGCTGAGATTCCTTGGTACATCACAATCACTCCTTGATTTTTCTCTCGAAAAAAGTATGTAAGCCCAGAACACCTCAACATGTCTACACTAAAGTAATTTCACCTGGGCTTCTGAAAAACAAAATAAACAAACAAACCATACGCATGAAAAAGACTGATTGTTTTTTCTACAATGCACACAACCACAGTTCTCACCTGGGATGCTATCTGGTGATCCCGCTGCATTTCCTTAGCAACTTGCTTTCTCATGCTATAAAGAACCATTTAAAGTAACTTCCTCATTCTCCCACGTTCCTTTCTATTCCCCACACACTCCATCCTGACAACAGGTGATGATCTCACTAGTTCTCTTAAGAGATGGAAGCGGTTTTCCACCACTAGATTTTCAAAACCTGTCCAGACACTCACCTCGGTCTTTTTTCCCCTGTTCCTACAATTCATAGGGCCTCGGCCTCCCAACTAAAGATGCTCTGAATCTCATCTCCTCTGTCTTCATTTTCAAATACTCATCTCAGTGGCCCATAACCACCTGTAACTCCAGGTGGAGCTGAACCCATCGCCTCTGCTTCCCATGGGCACTGCATTTGTGTGTACAAACTCTCACGTGGACACATATATGTGGTTAACAATAGTAAAGAATGGCTTTCCATTAATTTATTTATTTCTTCTCTTTACATTCTGATCGAAGCACCCCTCTCCTCTTCTCCCAGTCCCACCCTCACACCTTCCTCTCCCCAAATCCCCTTCAGCTTCTCTAAGGAGAAGGGGAGCCCCCCCCCACCATGGGTACCAACCCATCCTGGCACATCAAGTCACAGCAAGACTAAGCATATCCTCTCCCACTGAGGACAACGAGACAGCCCAGCTGGGTAGGGCGTCGAGGAGGCATGGTTAGGGTTCCAAAGGCAGGCAAAAGAGTCAGAGATGACCCCTGCTCCAATTGTTAGGGGTCCATATTATGACCAAGCTTACAGACTTTAAAAAAAAAAAAAGCCAGGCATGGAGATGCACACCTGTAATCCCAGTACGTAGGGAAGCAGAGGCAGGCAGACCTCTGTGAGTTCAAGGCCAGCCTGGTCCACAAAGTAAGTCCAGGCCAGCCAAGGCTACACAGAGAAACCCTGCCTTGAAAAACAAAAAAACAAACAAAACTCAGCTTTAAGTGCCCCCCGTGCCTAAAGTGCCCTCACACACCCCTTCAGCTCCCAAATACTCACTTTCCACTTCTCACACTAACTCTCCTGAAAGACTTACTTGTGCACCTCTTCTCCACTTCCCACATCGGCCCTACTAGCAGGCCTATGACACTGTGCTGTCAGAATACCAGTCAGCAGTACAAAGCTGTCTGTAGGGCTCCTCATCTGCAAGATAGGGCTGAAAGTGTGGGAGTTCCAGGAGGTTTTTGGGGGAGGGAGGAGGAAAGGTGGGGCTACAATCAAGTAGTACTTCTGAGAAACAACCTAAAAAACTTCAGGAAGAAAGAGGGACCAAAATTCCAGTATTGGCAGGAGGAGGAAAGAGAGAGTGAGGGTTTCTTTTCTTGTTCTAAATAAATATCCATTTTTACACCTAATTTTGTGTTCTTTAAGAGAATCCCCGACTGTGTAACGGTCCCTGTGCGACTTTTCTCCATCCCTGGCAATGTCTCCGGCATCACTAAATCCAAAGACACTTGTGAGTGGAGACTGACACCTAGCAGAATTTGAGCCACCTGGCCCCGCTCTGCTTTTTGAAACTGGCACAATCTTTGGCTTCCATAATGCCACCCTCTCCTGATTTTCTCAGGCTCTCTAAGTCTGCCTTTGTCAGTCTCTTCTGCTAACTTGCACGCCATTTTCTGTGTAGAATCCTCTTCTTTTACCTCTTTGCTTTGCTAATTCCTACATACCCTTTAGGTCTCGGCTTAATGTTTATACTTTTTCAGAGAGCCTTTCTCCGAGTTCATAATTAGGTCAATCTCTCCCACAGTACCTTGTAGCCTTCGTTGAGAACACATGATTACCTCATTGTCTTTCTTCTCCCCTTTTCCAGCAGTTAGCCGTCTCGGCCTTCCGGCTTGCTCCTCCATGCATGCTCTGAATCGCATCTGTCTTCTCCTACCTTTATTTTAGAACATTCGTCTCAGACTGGAGTGATAGCCCTAGTGGCCTGTGAGAGCCTGAGTTCAAAGGTTGTTTGTCTGTCCTGGCTATCACCATAACGTTAACGTCTGACACATGGTAGAATCTCATTCTAGGTAGTAACTAAGACTGTTTGTCAGTCCAACCCCATATACCCCAAAATCTCACTTGAGGGAACTCTATCTAGTCAAAGGGACAAGAAGCCACAGAAGCATCTCTCAGAAAGCTACTACCAAGATCCCTCTGCTGGTCAACACAGTGATCAGAGAAAGCCTCATAATTCTCAATAAACGCCCATGCTCCCAGTGCCCTCCACAGAACGCGAGCCCAGCTGTGTTTTCTCCCCTCCATCACACTGCTGCCTGCTTAAGCAGCACGTTCTATCTGCGCCTGTCTTATGTTCTTCACATAATGCTCTCCAGAATGAAAATGTCTGAGAATACCTTTTTTAAAAGAGGAAAGTAAGGTGGAGAAACACTTTTCAAGAGAATAAATGGAAAATAGCATTTTAGGTTACTTTACCAATCAAAGTTTATCTGACAATGTTCTGAGGAAATTATAAATGAACGGCATCAAATATCCTTAAACCCCATTGGCGTGCCTGAAGCGTATGGTATTTCATTCTTCTCTTCTTTCCAGCCTCACTGCACTAGACTTACTACTGACTTACATCGGAAGTTTCCCAAAACTATGACTTCTCTTCCACTCTGAACATTCTCGAACCCACTCCCCGCATGTCCGCCAGAGTGGCCAATCTAGAAGGTGTAGGCCATGGCATTCCCTATCTTAGACTCCCTCAACAGTGGCCCAGATATTCTGTCGTAGAGCACAGGGCCTTAATGACAATTTGGCTCATCAATATCCGCAGCACGCTGGTTTAATGACTTACCCTCTGTCACAGTACATGCCAACTGTTGTGCAAGTTATTCCTTGTTTCTTATTTATTCTGCGTAGTTAGCTCCCCTTTGAATATTTCACAATATTACAGGACCAACTGCTTTCATTTATTTAACAGACTAGATTAAGTGCGCCCCAAACTTTATCTCATCCAGTCTTTTAATGAGAATTTAGCATTACACAATTTAATGAGAAGTTGGTATTACTGATATTCATTTAACAAACGATAAATCTGAGGTTTAGAATTTATGCCCAAGGTCACACAAATAGGAAGTAGCAGACTGTGGATTCAAGTCTGTATGTGAGCAGCTCCCACTGCTTCAGCATATTACTGTGTGTTAATTTACACACTGAAGAAGTTACATACATTACAGTAGAAAGAAAGAGTGGAACTCTGATCTGCATTATTTGAACCCCAATTAGAAGTAGCTTTAGCTGGATGTGGCACACATTTTTTTTTTTAATGCCAGCACTTGAGAGGCAGAGGAAGGCAGATTTCTGAGTTCCCTTGTCTACAGAGAGTTCTAGGACAGCCAGGGCTACAAAGAGAAATCCTGTCTTAAAAGGGGGTGGGGGGTAGGTGTAGCTTTATATTTTATTTGAAAAGAAAGTGAAGCGTTGCTTAATTAAAGTTATCTAAGCAAAAAGTATCAATATTTTGGATGAGAAAAATTCAAGATGAAAAGTCTCTAAGTGAACAAGCCCCCACGATGCTCACTCTCTCAGGAGAATATCAGGATGACTCCTTCCTAGGAGGCTTCCCCCTCCACACTGAGAGCAATCGACTATACTTCTCCTGGAAAGGCAGTGCAGGTTGTTTTACATTAGACAGTCCTCCTCCACAGTTCTTAATGAGCACCAATGGGACAAAAACAGTTGATACTGTTCTTTCTTATTTTTTCAAGCAGAAAAAAAAAATCCCAAATTTTACTCTTTTTTTTGGTCCCTTCTGGACTTTCTTAACTCTTCATGGCATCTCAAACTGAACACGGTCCTAAGGATGTGCCTCCTGGCTACTGCCAATTGCTAGTCATGGAGGTCTTCTGGCTGTGACCTAGATGTACTCCTGCTAACCATCATATGGGTCTCCTTCGGGGTCAACAGCAGGAGCATCAGCATCCAGAGCTGCCTAACACAGCACGGGAGAGCTATTGCCATGATCTGTTTCTCCTTTAGGCCCAAAGGAGCCACTCCCCACTTCCCACAAAGCATTTTTAAATGGAGAAAGAATACCAGGACGACTTTTAGTCCTTTCTTATTCAACCTATTAGAAACTTAGCCAGCTGGATATGGTAGCATATTCCTTTAATCACAGCACTAAGGAGGCAGTTGTAGGCCTGCCTTTAAGTTCAAGACCAGCTTGGTCTACGTAGCAAGTTCTAGGCCAGCAAGGGCTACATAGTGAGACTTTGAAAGAGAGAAAGAAAGAAAGAAAGAAAGAAAGAAAGAAAGAAAGAAAGAAAGA
>OU015746.1:30869504-30885623 GCA_907169655.1 Acomys percivali
CACACACACACACACACACACACACACACACACACACACACACACACTAGCTAGGAACTCTGCAGTGGCTTATATGGGGCTTGATCCTAATCATCTAGAACTCTTGTCTAAAGATGGTCACTCCCTTCAGATTTGCACAGTTCCTGTTTAGTTTAATAACCCACCGTCAGCACTTCGTATTTTATGTAGCATCCTCCTTTTCCCACTTTTCTAAAAGTATTGTCCACCTCTGTTGACAAAGTCTATAAGCAATTTCAACAAAGTTTCCAGTAGGCAGAACACCCTGAGATGCAGATAAGTCAAACCAGGCCAATCCTGATTAAAGAGCCTTGCAGGTACTGCACAGTCATCTGGGGACCTCTGTACAATGTGCTGCATTGTCAATTCACATCTTCATTTTAAACAACCCCACCTCATACTAGCTTACTGGAGATCTCTTGAAAACTCCACAAGTAGCATACTTGAAATGTCAGACATTTTTCTTTAAAACATCTGGGATTCTCTTCAAGTGCTGGTCTCTGAGGTTTATGTGCTGGTGTGCCTCTGTGGGCAAAAGATATTTACAGATATTGAATTTGCTTAAAAAATATAACATCTGTGCCTCTCACTATAATCTTTTCAGGCTCACAGTGAAGAGTTTTCTTTGAGCTCTCTGTTAAGCACATTTCTGTAATGCCACCTACGCTAGGTCTAAGTCTGAGAAAAAAAAAAAAGCAAAACAGCTCCTCAGAAATCCGGCAGTTGTTCAGTGTCTTTTGTTGTGGTTTTCTTGCTCTGTTTTACAATATCAACTGAGCTACCAGCAATCTGTTGCTTTCTAGAACTTACTTGGAACGCATAACTTGGGAAGACTCTACTATGAACCCATTAAAGATCGTCATGGCAACATCCTCATCGTCACCATCAGAGAAGTGGAGATGCTTTATTCTTTTTTTAATGGCAAATGGATGCAGATCTCAAAACTGCAAAGCCAGAGGAAGTCTCTGTCAACACCCGAGGAGCCAACAGCCTTAGATATTTTACTGATAACCATCCAGGTATGTAGGATTTTTTTTCAGCTTCCTGATCTTTGTGATTCTGATACATTTATGGCAGCTCCAGTACAATATATACCAAGAGCTGGTCACATAAGTGGTGATGCAGTAGAGTCTTGAGATGCGCCACTGATGAAATTCTACACATAGGAATGATGCTGTTGGCTTATGGTCACTGATGTTGGTCTGCATAGAGAACTGATCCAGCAATCCTAAGAGTGTGCACTCTGAAAATGGCCTGACGATTATACTGGTAACTTTCACATCATTATGACCAGATATCACCCAGAGAAACAATACAAGGGGGAAGGTTTATTTTGGCTCACAATTTAAGAAATGCATGGCACACTGGCTCGGCCATGGTGAAAGGAGCCTGAAGCAACAGCTGTTCATATCGTCACAGACCAGGAAGCCATGAGTAGATGGAACTAGGGTTTAGGTGAGCCCCTCCTATAGCTACTTCCACCAGCCAGGTCCTGTCTCCTGAAAGTGCCAAAGCCCTCCGAGATTCTACCAGTTGGGGGAATAAGCAATCAAAATATGAAATTTAGGAGGTACAATTCAGATTCAAACCTTAACACTGATGAACCAGTGAGGAGAACTGAGGCAATCAAGTAGAGAGAGTCTGCAGGGATGTTACACACATTAACTCAGTACCAGGATGGAGTGTGACAGTACAGGACCACACATATATATCTATTCTTGCTTGTTATTCATAACACTCTCTTAGGACAGCAAGGTAAAACTAAATACATTTTAAGAATGAGATAATTGGGGCTCAAAGAAGTTAAGGGCAGCACACAGAGGTTGACTGGGGGAGGCTAATGAAGCTTCGGCCTTATTAAGCCCTTCATTTGCACAAGCCTTTTTTAAGGCCCACAGCACTCCAGCAATTAACATTTAAAAGTTTGTAATTTTTTTGTAGCATTCCTTTATTGGGGAGACGGGGTGTGCCACAGTGTACATGTGGAGGTCAAAGGGCAATTTTCAAGGAGCAGCTGTTTCCTTCTAGCTTGTGCATCCCAGGATCCAACTCAGGTCATGAGGCTGGAAGGCGAGCACCTTTACCTGCTCAGCCATCTGCCCAGCCCTATATTCTTTTTCTGAAAGAAAGGACCAGAAACTGCCTTAGCTTCCGGTGCTACAAGGCACAGAATGTGGCCCTAGACACAACAGCAACAAAGTGCCAAAACTCAGAGTTCAGCTCATACACCTGATGCAGGGAGACTTCTTCCTTCAGCTGTCAATCACATGCTGTGGTATTATGGGGAGACTGGAGAGTAAATACTAACTTAGGGTTTTAGTGAAGGGTGGGAGATAAGAGCTCCCACTATAATCATCAGAATCTAGACCAGAATTCACAGTCTCATATCTGACATGGACTTCAAGCTGCTTCGTTTTCTTTCTTTCTTTTTTCTTTTTTAAAAAAACCCACTGATTGTATAGAACTCACCAATTAGGTAGAAAAGCTGTGGAAAACATCTGCACTGAACGTGGGAGTGCATCTACAAATGAGTCCATTCTGACCAGCCAGGAAGAGCCCTGTTCCACACAGACAAACCCAACCTCAGCCACAGGAGCTATTCATGTTCACCTTAAATACCTTATTCACTTTCACTCCTAAGAGGTGTTGAGTGCAAGAATGAGCCTGGTTCTCTACTTGTCCTTGTCCAAACCATCGCAAAGTCCAACACGACAAAGGCAATCTAAGCGGTCAAGGCCAATAGCTCTGGGTTTGGGTTCATGGGAAATTGACAGAGTGTACGTGCATGTGTGAAGTGGGTGGGGGCAGGGAACACAGACACACTCATGGCTCCTCTCTTCACCTTTTATAAGCAAGTGCTAAAAGAAACATTTAAGAAATCATAATAAATTTAGTTTTTACAGGGTGACTAATACACTAATCCCCTATAAGGATAAACTGGGGTCTGGGCTACCTTTGCTCCTAGAAACACAGGCCCCAGCATGATATAATACCTGGTTTCTCCGAGACTTATTACATTAAAAATGTGTTACAGGTGCAGAAAAATTCCAATCTGCTGAAAGCTTGTTAGAGAAGGAGACCAAAAATAGAGGCGGGATCAGGTTTCCACACAGATCCAAGTGGAAAATTCCCCCCCACTGACTGGAGCATTCCTGCTTGATGTCATTCCCGCCCACCCCCTCCCCTCTCCTTCCCCCCACCTTTTCTCTCCCACGTCCCATGCAGGCCTTATGCTGGACAGGAAACAGAGAATAATACTCTTAGGGTTAGTAGGCAAACACTGAAGACTGGAGGCACAATTCTATCAGGAGTTGGCTTCACCAACTCAACATGAGGGCTGAGCTAGACCTTGGTGGCCCAAAGATGGCTGGACACGTCCCAAGGGCAAGCCACACTCTCTTCTCTGAAAGAAGCTAGGGATATAAGGCATCCCAGGGGAAGTTTTGGCTTCTTCCTGGCACCTCACAACACACTCTAGGATATCCCTTTGAAACTAGGGTGACTGGGTAACATTCCTATTCCATCCCATCAGCTGCGCAGCCAGAGGGAGTTATTCTTCAACCCCTTGTCTCCTTTCCTGCAGGAAAAACTCTACCTTGCAGGACTCTGACAAAGATGAGGTGAACTAGCATAGAAACACCAGGAAAGGAATGAACACAATAAATGTTCATGATTTTTTTTTTAATCACATCTCCACCTAAGATAACCCAAGCAATCCTAGTCCCCTCAGATCAATTCCAATCCAGCTCCTCTGCTTTCCTGGGGAGACCTCTGCTACTGGTCATCCCTTGAGGCATTTTATCATCTCATCTACACTTTCATAACAAGTAAGAAACACCATGCAAAAAGTATATAATTCACAACTGGATATACAAAACAGGTGAGGGCTTCAACAAAATCTTATCCCTGGGGCCCCTGGGAAACTCCAACATCCAACTCCTCAAATTCCCAACCTTCTCAAGTCCCAGGCTTCCCAAAATGGCTAAATAATTCTGTGTCCAGGCCACATATGAAGATATACATTTCAAGGAAATAATGTGCCAATGTCATATTATCCAAAACATGAGAGAGAGAAGATGGAGGACCCACATCCCGGTACCCAGCCTGGAGCCCTTCCCATCCCACAGAGTGAATTGCTACGTGCACTCTGTCTCCTTTCTTCACAGGCTCTCCTAAGGACGCTCGACCACCTTTGCTTTCTGCTTCCTTTCCTTAGGTCACTGCCTGGTGCCCAGTGCGTATTACCTCTTCCGCCTTTTCGGTTGTCTTACCTGAACATCCCTGCTCCCTGCCCCCATCTGACACAGTTATCCAAAAGGCAATCAGAAATGTCAGTAGAAAAGAACTAACTGGGATAAAAGTGAGAAACAGCTGAGTTCACCCATGTGGATATAAACACTGTTCATTCACAAGCACCAGATGACAGAAACAGTCCCCGATCTCTAATAGCCACTAAATGGGTGAACAAAGCAGGGTGTAGCCGTGTGGTGGGAAATGGCTCGGCCATATAAGTTAGTGCAGTGTAATCCATGATACAGGCCAGATGAGCCTTGAGAGCACCACACTAAGCAAAAGAAGCCAGATAGAAAATACCACAGATTATGCGGCTCCACTCATATGCTGTGTCTATAATAAGCCAGATCAATGAGACCGAATGACCGGGGCAAGAGGAAGGAGATTGGAGGAGAATGGTAAAGAACATGAAGCTTCTTTCTAGAATAATTAAAAGGGTCTGAATGTTAGAACTGACAGCTGCACAGCATTGTCAATATGTTCAACACCAATGAGTCGAGCGCTTTATGAAGATGAAGTTTTTGAGTTATGCCTCAGTTTAAAAGAAGAAATGGCAGACGTAATAGAGACGACACTAGTTTACAACCATCCTTCCATAGGAAGGGGGCAGCCCCCAGTCAGCCCCGGGCTACCTGGTATACAAACATGCTTCCATGGTCAAACGTTTTCCACGTTTTAAAAGGAAATGTGGAATTTAGAGTAAAATTCCTTTATTTCTAAAAAGCCAAACAAATTTTTTTCAGAAAATTTAGATACTTTCTGGTCAATTGGTCCTAGACCCAGAGCCACCACTATCCACTCCTTTGTGACCCCTGCCCTCCTACACAATTGGCTTCCATGCCTTGCCCGGCAAAATAAAAGTCCTATGCTTACTAGAAAAGCAGTTGCCTAGTGTTCCTTTAGCAGGCTCTTATGACAACTGACCAATGAGGATGGACTGGGTGGAGGATTCTCAGACCCCATATCAGCAAGACCCAGGCCCAGACCTCACCCACCCCTGCTTTTCACAACCATGTTTTTTCAACATCAGCTAGGTGCCGGGCTCTCTTTTAGGTGCTGTAGGAAAATCAAGTGAGTAAGTCAAGGTCCTTGCTCTCAAGGAGTTCAGCCAAGGGAAGGAGACAGACTTGTAAACAAATCAAAGTAATAGAAGGCAGGATTAAACCAGACCGTGATAGCAGTACAAACGGTGTACTATGGGAGCACACACAAAGCAGCTATTAATTCTGCCTGCAAAGATCAGGCATTGCAGAAGAGGTGGCATTGGGCTGAGCTATGAGGGGAAACTAAGTTTATCAGATGGAGAAAAAAAAGAGCCAAAGAAGGGGGGGTGGGGGGGGAGGATTAACTGAGAGAATTCACAGCACAGAGAAGAGGCAGGAGCTGGAAGAGCAGCTACAGCACCCCTGAGTTCACACAGGCCTCACACAATCTTCATATGGACGTTATTAAGCTGATTAGGAAAACTGGCTCAGCACTTTCTCCCTCACACTGGAACGTGGGGAAAAGATAAGTCCTGTTCAGCTACCTCAGCGCCCTCAACAACCTTGCAGAATCCCTGACATGTAGGTGTGGTGCGCTTTGTAAAAGAGCTAGACCTGGTAGTGCAAGGTTACTGTGCCTGAGGCAGGAGGGATCCCAAGTTCAAGTCAAGTCTGGGTTATAGTGAGTTCAAAGCCAGCCTCATCAAGTTACTGAGCCCGTGTCTAGAAACACAAGTAAAAGAGAATGCTGAGGATGCAGTTCAGTGCCCCAGCGTGAGGCTCCATCCTTAGCACCACATTAAGCAAAATACAGAGGCAGCAGTTGGGACCGTTATGGGGAAGAAAAGGTAACTCATTGTGTCTAGAGACAGGGGACACAAAGGAGCAGGAGTGATGGAAGGGAGGGCCTGGAAATGCAGGTTAGAGGTTAACCCGGGTGACAGGCACTCAGTTCGCTCTTAGAGGCCTTTCTAGTACTTTAGATTATGTGAATGAGACAGCTTTCTCTTCCCATTCATTTTTCAGGCTCCAAAAACATTCTGACTAATAAAGGATAAATGACTATGTAAAGACACAAAAATACATAGTAAGTGCTCGGTAACATTCTTTTTAAAAATTGAATGAAAGAGCGAATTACTCCATCCCAAAGTGGTGTTGGTTTTTATGTAACCACAGTATGTTCCTAACTCACTTTTGACCCGTGGTCAGTTCTGACCCCCACATGTTTTTCTCTAACACCCTTACCCATCCTATATTTGTACCCTTGGGTTTGAGTCTTTACAAGCACATTTTCTTATTACATTTCAACCCTAATTATGACAGGCGTATTTTTTCCAACGCACTGGGTCATTCATAGCTTTATTGCTATTTTCCAGAAAATCCAAACCACACCAAATTTTGGACCCACAAATTTGATACACACATTCTTGATTTGCTTTGTCCAGGATGTCAATAAATGAGCTGAAAACGCTGGCCCTTTGGGCCAGTCCCTACTGGGCTATCACTCAATCTGTCTACAATTCCCATATCATCTTCATTATCCACAAATATTCAACACAGTCATCCGGCTTGTTAAAGCAGTGTGGTCAGGAGTCTGCTTTTGTCCCGGTTAGCTCGCGAAGTGGATTATAGTGGAGGCTTCACGCTGCTCTGTGGACCCCTGTTTTGTTGCTATTGGAAATGAAAAGTGTCTATTTGACTTTCTCTTCACAAACCCATAGTGACTGCTCTTCGGTGCCTCAGGATTGCCTAACTAGCTGCAAATTGATTATGTGGTGGTTCCGTCTCATTTTCCCCCAAAGATCAATAATTTGAAGGTCTTTAATTGCCAGCGACGTCCTGTGTTGTCCCTACTTCTCTTGCAAAGACAGGCATGTTTGTCCTTCCCTGGTCTTTGGGGACTTTTTCAGTTCTCCATGAGGTCTCAAAGATAACGACCTGGGTCTACAGCCACATCTGCCTGTACCCCTAGGGTCTATATCACCAACTCTGCTGATCTGAACACTTCTATTTTTCCTTCTCACATTAACCATTTACCATCCTTTGATGTTGTTAATTTCCCAAAACAACAACCTTGACCGTACTCTACTAGTTAACTACTTCCCTGTAATTTGTTTGGAATTAGATGTAGGAGAATCACTACTAAATTCAGGCTCACCATCCCTGATTCAATAATAATCTTTTTTCATCACATCAAGTTTTTTCCTTTTTTTTTTTTTTTATTTTGCCAAGTGCCTTTTGAAAGTTATTTTAGACTTTGTTTTTATGTATGTCTTGATGCGCCTGTCTCGCAGTCCTTAGCTTGTCCCTGTTCTCTTATTCTGTTTAGAGCACTGGCCTCCACATTGTACACTAATTTACACGCAAATATTCCTTTCACAAAGCAGTTAAAAGAAAAACAACCTTATCACTATTTTTGTTGTCTAGTTCCAGAAGAAGACAAAGGGGCTGGGTGTAGTTCAGTGTCAGAGAACTTGAGTGGGGGGGGGGGGGTAGGGGGGAGCAGATCTGGACTTAACTTCTGATGGTGCAAAAAGAAAAACAGAAAAGGGAAAATGTCTCAGCCAAGTTCATTCAGTGGCTCTGTTCCCCTGTTACAAAACTGAAGCAGGTCCAGCGAGATGGGTCTGTTCACTCTCCTGCCTTTCTTGGTCTCCACGGAGGAGGCATCTCAGCATGTGCTCCCTTTAGGGTGGGACAGCCCAAGGGTGATGGAGAGGACGGAGGGTATGATACCGAGAATACTGCAGACAGTGGTCCTCAGAGGACTCATTCTATCAGAGAGAATCCATCCAGGAAGCCACCTTCCTCTTCTGTAGAGAGTTCTGTGAGGTTCGAGTGTCTCCGTTGGTCTTAATTCTTACGTTTAGTGGTAAAAGTTGGTTCCCTCATTTTTCCTCTCCTAAAATTCAATTTGTGTTTCTTAACATTGTTTTTAGTTGAAAAGCCATAATTATAACCATTAGCTGAGTACAAAGTGATGCTTTCATATGTGTGTGCATTGTAAAATAGTTAAATCTGATTTGCATAGCTATCATCTCATTTACTTGTCATTTTTTGTGGAGATACATTTTAAACTTACTCTTAAGTATCCCGCCCTTCCTGAAAGCCAGCCTAGAAGCAGCCTACAGAAACCTTCCCCTATGATCAGGTACCTGACTCATCACTTTTCACCTTTTCCCCAAACTCTATTGTCCAAGGGCTTAAATGGCAGCTGAGTCTGCTAGCACAGGGAGTGGGGCCTGGGAGGACATCAGTCATGTGGTACCTAAGTTTCTGCAGCTGTACAGAGAGGTAAAAGTCATAACCCACGAAGTCCACTGAGAACTGATTGCAGTAAATGAAATCCGGTTCAGCCAAACCCTTGTTCTCACCTTGGCATGCCCTGCCACACTAACAGCTTCGTTCAGTGTGTGGGACATTTTCATATGACAATGTAATGCAAATTCAATGCAAAATCATTCAATGTCTTAATCTTGTTAAAAAAAAAAAAAGAGTAAAGGAAAGAAGTTTTTAAAGTTTATTAATAAGGAGAGCCAACCAACTCAGTCAAAGGCATTGACCATTGAGGATCCAGACACATTAGGATGGTGAATGACTAAAGAGCATAAGATGAACAAGGTGTCTGTAAGGACGTTACTTGCGTATCAACATTTCAAAGGCTGGGAAGACCTGGAGCACACAAAGATTTGGAATGCTTTCATTCAACTTGTTTTCTTCATAATGACACTGGGAAAAGTCAAATATGAAAAGTGTCATCAGCTACCATACAATGGGGTTTAAAGAGGCAACCAAAGGAAGAAATGCTCGGCTCATCCTTTCTTCGCTCTTGGAATTAGTGTGCAATTACAAATGCAACACAACTAAAAATGGTTTTAAAAAGTTAAGCGAACCACTTAAGGGCTCATATTTCTAATTTTTTGAAATAAAGAATAAAAAATTTTTAAACCACTTACTACTTAAATTCTATTGTAAATCATTTTCTTTAAAGTGGACTTTTCTACCTTAATTATCCTAAAAGTAAGAGTAATGTGTGTTGTCAGCATTTACACAGACGAATGTTTATTTTTCCACAGCTAAACTATAAGCCCACCCCCCAAGGACAGATGTTGTGAATTCTATCTTTATTTAGTATCTGCCTCCCCTAACAGCAACCTATTCCCTATCATAACCCACAAACTTACCCTTGGCACAGAAATCTGAGAAAGAGAAACATTCAAGACATATATTAAAGACTGATTGCCTGATTTGGAGAAGGAACTTTCCTGCAGCTGAGACTAGCTGTAACCTCAGTACCCCACCTCCACCGCCCCTCTACTCACGGAGGTACCTGAGGTTTCCTACCTCATCGGGTGCAGCTCCTTTCGCTCATAACAGCCCCCCCCTCGAAGACCGGGTTTAGAGAGAGCCCTGTGGGATGACTGTCTGCTTTCTGTTTGTCTCACTTTGCCCTCCAGGATCTTCTCTCCTATCACAAGAGGAGTCATCAGCGTCTCCCTCCTGGACTGTATTTGGGGTACCTAAAGCTATGTAGCTCTGTGGATCAGATCAAAGTGCTCGTAACCCAAAAGTTACCCAACATTCTCTGCCATGTGAAGATCCGTGAAAACAATAACATCTCCAAGTAAGTGATCCAGAGTCGGGATTTTCCTTCATCTCGTGTGTCCAAAGTCAAGTGCTACCTGTCTACCAGTGTAGTGTCCCTGGAGAGATGTTCCGAAGCAAGATAGATTCCTGGCGCCTAGGATAAGGTCAGCCAGAGTAGCAAAGCTATTAAAAGGAGACACTGCTCCTCCACCGTGCCCGCTGCCTCACTCAGGGTGCTTTATGAACAAAGACTTAGCTTGGCATACCGCTGCCCCATCATCCTTCCTCGCCACTGGAAATAGTTATGCCCTTTGTGCTCTGTGTTTTTCATATCACAGGTGAGGATGGCATCTGGTGGAGCTAATGCTTCTCCCTGAGCAAAGGAGCCCCGTCCACTTTGATTCTACCCACTCCTAACTCTGTCTCTCTACTTTTAGGACCTTACATGCTTCCTACACTGCTGACAATTCTCTAGGGAAGAACAGCAGTAACAAGGCCCAAACTTTCAGAAATGTCATCTGTGGTTTGGCATTTGGTGAATCACTTTTGTTAGTTTTGAGACAGTTGCCTCGTCTTGGTAATCAGGCTCAACTTTATAACTAACCCTAATAGTAGGCCTCTCATTCATCGACTGTGATGACCCGAATTGTGTTCAGCATGAAAATAAAGAAAAAAGAGGAATACATAATAAAAGGAAAAAGTCTTCAGATTTCTTTAGGCATTAAAGAATGCAAACTAGATTCTCAAATTCTTTACAAATATAGATTTGCTTAACAAACACAAATTTTGGTGCTTTGAAATTTGGTGCCTGCAGTGGCAAGACTTTAGTAACTTCACTGTCTCACAGGGTTGCATGCGCACTGCTGGTGACAATGGAGAAGGCGAGTGAGGTGGAAGAGATGTGGTCATCTCTTCCAGTCCTCACTGGCCACCATACTCCCTTCTTCCCCTTATCAAGTGCACCTGGACTTTAAGTCTGCCCTCTGGTGGTCGTTTGAACAACCAACACTTGGTATCTTCCGAGTCTTTTCCAGATGACCACAAGGCTCCGCTGTGAGTTGACTGGACAGTGGTCATTTGCATCTGTGTCTGGGTTTGTGTCGTAGAGTCTTAGTCGCCATCTTTTAGTAATTATGTGGACACATTTTTCCCTTTCCAAGGTCCCAAGATTCACTAGTGCAAAAGGCTGCACCCGCCTTCCTTCTGCGGGTTGCATCCATCCTGCCATATTCAGAGCCCACACTCAGTAGCGAGTGGCAGTGAGGCACGTGCTGGGGACTTTCTAATTTGGTTCCATACCCCATTTTAGCAAGGTTGCCCTTTAGGGTCCGTGTATATAAGGGTAATCATAAGCTTCTCGTCTAGTTGTGGATCAGTGATGAGAAAAAGCACCTCATTCCCAAGCAGGCTCTTAAGGATTTCCATTATTTGTGAAGTATGCCCAAATTGCAAATTTTTTTCTCTCTCTCTCTCTTATTGGAACAAATGATAGATTTTTCCATAGTCTTGTCCAGTATGAGGCTTGAAATGAAACAGATCTCTTAAAAACAGAAACTTTTCTAAGAGGCGGGTTTGAGAGCGGTGGGGGTCAGTTGATTGACTTGTTTGTCTTCCCTTTTTCCCCCCTAATGAACCTCCTCCAGCACAGTCAATTTAGTTTTCTGACCCAGACACTGGAGCCCCGGCTGTGATGAACCTTTGGTGAGAGCCTTCCACAAGGAAGAGGAGGGCTTTCCTCTACTCCCTAGCCAGCTCTTGAGACCCCATTACTGCTCCCTGCAGAGCTAGGAGGAGAAAGTGGGCCAACTGAATGTGTTTAGAGACTTGTGCAAATTACCTGTGGAAACAATGTTGCCGGTTGCCCGAGAGGCATTTACCTTGATCTTTTCAAGCCCCTTTTGAAGAGTGACTTTTGGAGGACCAGCCAGATGGTCTTCCCTCCCACCGCCATTCTTTCCCCTTCCCTTCTGCTTGACATTTGGAAAAGTTCATTAGGAGGAACTATAGAGCACGCAGGATGAGGACGCAGATGACTGGTTTGGGAGGAGGAAGGAAGCAGTGGTGTGTGTCCCCTGGTTCCTTTTATTGGAATTGTCTGGTGTTCCTGTTTGTGATTCTCCTCAAACTTTTGGAAAGGGAACGAAACCAAAATAGCCCCCATGATTACAACAGGCGAGGGCTGAACTGTGCCGTGTGGTTTGTTGCCTGAGTTGGATCGGAGTCCTGTGGTTAGCCAACTGTGGGATTAACCAGTCGATGCCCCTGTGGTCTAACGTGGGCTCTTAGAACTTACAGAGATGCGCAGAGGCAGGAAAATAAGGACAGTCAGGAAGTGACTACACACCTGACAGCTTTCAGTCTCAAAAGCAGAACCATACAAGCCCAACCTGTTGTTCAGAGGGACAGGTGCTTTGGTGGGTGAACTAAGCTGAATTCAGAAATAGCCCACCTGAACTCCATTTAGGCAGCAAAAGGTTCAAGTTGCATAAATAGCAATTTTAACCACTGCGAACTGGCCATTCAGGTTCTGGACATACACACTAAAGAAAGTTCCGAGGTGGATTCTGAGCTTTTCTTATATTTCTAATTTTAACTTGACTCAACATACAGAGAGGAGTGGGAGTGGATCCAAAAGCTTTCTGGCTCGGAATCTATGGAAAGTGTGGATCATAATGCTGACTGCCCCATGCAATTGTTCTTCTACGAGCTCCAGATGGCAGTGAAGGCTCTCCTGAAGCAGATCAATAGACCTCTACACCAGGTACCGGGCTTTGCCATTTTATCTACTTTTTATGGTTCATGGAAACTGAGTTGTGTCATAAAACATACTCAAGAGGCATATATATATATATATGTTTATTGTCGCTTATTTAAATACCACTCTGCCTGTACATGCATGTTTTGAATTTAATGCCTACAGCTAGACCCGGGCTATTCTCTGACTCCTTTTTTCTTGTTCTGTCATATCTACCTCTTCCAAAGTTCCCAGGCCCCACCACAGGGCCCTCTGACCAGGCAAGGGAAGACCCTCTAGTCTACCCTGAAGGACACCAAGATGCAGCTTCAGGACAGCATGAAACACAAGAGTGTATACGGATATGCATGCGTAATCAAACAACAGTATAGTGGGATACACAAGTTACTTAAGACCAAAGGAACAATCATGGAGCTTAAAACAAATGGCCAATTGATTTCGTGTTCTCTGTTATTAACAAAATCATTTTTCAAGTGAAAATATGCACACCTAGCTTGTATAAGTCAGAACTCCAAGGGAAACAGTTGGCGTGTAAAGAGTAAACGTGCTGTAGACTGTCTAGTCAGCTCTGTCTAGTTGCTACAACCTAGCAACGTGCAGGGGTGGGGTTGGCCTCTGTTTGGTTTGCTTTGCCTTTGTTCGCCATCCCTGCCCGTCTCACCACAACATGAACACGGAACACGAGAGAGCCAAGTGTATCCTGCACTAGGAAGATCGTGACAGCACCGTTCTCTTTTCATAAGAGAAAGAACTACAAATTGGCCACATGAAGGCAGGGGGATACGTCCGAGATTCCAGAAGCGTCTGTCTAGTAGGACTCTCCTGGTTTTAAGTCTGTGCAGCATAGCCGGCCCAAACCTGCCAACACTCATACAGACTAAATTGTAAGAGGTGCTAAAGATGCTAGGGTAGCCACTGGATTATTCCAGGGGTGGCCCTGTGCTCACACGGAGAAAAAAAAGAACCTAAGAACATAGCAGCTCTCCTTGTGACAGGAGGTACTATTAAAGGGCTT
The DNA here is from genome assembly GCA_907169655.1 of Acomys percivali. Classification (NCBI taxonomy): domain Eukaryota; kingdom Metazoa; phylum Chordata; class Mammalia; order Rodentia; family Muridae; genus Acomys; species Acomys percivali. The sequence goes on from OU015746.1 coordinate 30,883,156, forward strand.
TTTGGGCTTAGCAGGCTGAAGCAGCTCGTATTTCACTGGTGACTTGGGCTACATACACATGTTGGGAGAAGGCTGCTTAGCTGCATAGCAGTGCATACAACATTTTTTTTAATACTTGTAAATTTTTCTCAGTCCTTGGCCAGAAACTACATTTTTCCCCCTTAACCAACTTAAATTGAAACTAGTGGATTTTTAATTCAATCCATTTTTGTTGCTTCGTGTAATTATATTCATCATTTTGAAAAGCCCACAGAATGCAATCATTTTCTGCTTTTATAAGAAGCATAAATGTTGTTTTCAGAGTTTATGTGGAACATTACTGCCTTAAATCTTGATTTTATATAGCATTATTAAATGGGCTGAACCCTAATATTTATGTTGTATAAAAACTCCAAGCTTGAAGTTGTGTAATTTTGTTAGATGTTTTATGCCGGTTTGGTGTTGTTTATGTAAGTGCCATGTTGTAACTCTCCTATTTTTCCTCTGCGCGTGTCCCTCTGCAGGCAAGGAACTTCCGCCTCTACACACAGGAGGTGTTGGAAATGGGTCACAATGTGTCCTTTCTTCTCCTGCTCCCTGCCTCAGACGACGTCTGTACAGCCCCAGGACAGAATAATCCTTACAGCCCACACTCAGGGTTTCTTAACCTCCCTCTTCAGATGTTTGAACTCGGTATAGTAGCTTGTTTCACCTAGAAATATTAACCCAGCCTCCTTATAATAAAATCACAAAGTGATATCTGTTCCCCCTTGTCCCAGTGGAGGGTCAGTAAATCACATGATGGCTTTGGCAACAACCCTTCCTAGGACTGTGTACAAGTGTGAGCAAAAGCGAGGCTCCGAGACCAGCCTGAACAGTGATTACGGAAACCTAGCTAAGGCCCAATGGAGAGGAAGGAATTCTAAACTGAAAGTTCAGTTATCAGACTTACTTACGACCTCTGTCCCTACTTCTTAGAATATAAATACAAGAATGATGTCTTCGTGAAAAATACTATCCCCCTCCTCCTCCTCCTCCTCCTCCTCTTCCTCCTCTTCTTCCTTCTCTTTCTTCTTCTTCTTTTCTCTCTCTCTCTCTCTCTCTCTCTCTCTCTCTCTCTATCTCTATCTCTATCTCTATCTCTCTTTCCCTCCTTCCCTCCACCCTCTCACAGCCAACTAGGAAAAAATAACAATGAGTTTATATCACTTTGGAGCAAAACAATTGCTAAGTAGTCTTGATTTACTAATTAAATAGATTGATATTAAATACTCGAAATAGACTAGACAGTTTGAGACATAAATAAGATCTCCCAGAATGCAATGCTGTGATCTGAACGTGAGGGATCTGGATGGTGGTAGATCCTGCCCTGGCCTTCAGAATGAATAGCCTGGCTGCAGTTTCTGCAGAGAGGGCCCTGCTGCCCACTGAGAATGTGAACAGGGGGTCTTTGTCTCCTTTCCGGTGCTTCATCTTGTAACAGAGCAATAAGAGGCAATTAGCAAGGGCTCTCTCAATTCAAATAAATCATGCAGTTTGGGGTAGGCTGAAGAAGTGAGTGGGTAGAATGGAGGCAAATCCTTCTCTCTCTCTCTCTCTCTCTCTCTCTCTCTCTCTCTCTCTCTCTCTCAATGGCCCCTGAGTTACCAGATTTAGAAACATACAAGATAATAACCTGAAACTTCACTTTGAGTTCTGCGCATCTGAATCCGAATTTATATCTTGGGAAATTGCTTGAGCCACTTACTTGCCCTTGCTCCAAGCAGCTTAGAGACCCAAATGGTGAGAAATGGCAACTACTGTTTTCCAGAGGAGGGAGACCTCCTAAGACAAGCTAGAAGCTGACCTGCAGACAAAGATTAGACAGTCCTGGGTCCCTTTTCCACATATTTGCTATGCCACATGATTAATAACAGTGACCATACCATTCCCCAAAGCCCTCAACATGACCATTTAGCAAATAGCCTAAGGTATATTTGATGTAGTTGTTTAAGCATGGGCAGGTTGATAAATAGATAAAAAGAAAGTCTTTCTTGTCGAGGGCAGAGAATAACTAGCAAAGGTGTGAGAAGATAATAGTTAGGAAGAGTCAGGGAAAGAACAAGAAGTTCAGTGGGTTGCAAAGCATGGAGAAGACATTCAGCTGACCAGAAGGAAGGAGCCATGCTGACATGCTAGAGTCAGGAAGAGAGGTGCAAAACGTGGATAGAAAGCAAGAGCTAAACCCTTCAGAGATGAGTTTCCAAGTCTAGTGGAAGGATGAGAGCTTGTGGGAAAAGAGAAAAAATATAGACATGAGAAACACTGAATGTAATCAAGAGTGAGCAACTGCTAACACCAGTGGGAAAAAACATGTGGAGATTGTCTCTGAGGTGTTCAGCTCATGTGGAGATTGTCCCTGAGATGCTCAACTCATGTGGGGATTGTCTCTGAGGTGTTTAGCTCATGTGGAGATTGTCTCTGAGGCGTTCATCTCATGTGGAGATTGT
>OU015746.1:30898452-30920503 GCA_907169655.1 Acomys percivali
GAGAGAGAGAGAGAGAGAGAGAGAGAGAGAGAGAGAGAGAGAGAGAGGGCACACTCAGGAAAGAAATGGCAAAGCATGAAGACCTGAGGCTTAGCGTACTTTGAGCTGTTAAAGCCAAAAGGGCAATTAAGCCATAATTTATATACTGTAATGCTTCAAATGCGCCTAAGCCGTAATAGAAACACAGCTCATTAAATATAGCCAATCTATCATCCCCTCAAGCACCTTGTGGCTGCGCTGTGAGAAAGCCAATCACCTTTACATTTTAATAAAAATATTATCTTGCCTGGGAACAGAGAAAGGGCATAATTTATAGGATGAAAACTGAAATTTGTAAAGAGCGGACTGAGAAATGGATGCAGACCTTTAATCACCAGACTCGGGCAGTTCACAGGCACTGGTTTGAAAAGCGTGTCAGCAAGTCTTCAGAAGCCGAATTTGGACCTTAAAATCTGGGGGATTATGTTGTCAGTCGCTTTTAGATCAACAGTAGAAGGTGAAATGAGTGGAAATTGGAATTCTTTTGGAGCTACTTAGGGAGGTTTCATTAAACTCAATCCACAGGCCTCCCTGAACCTACGGCACTTTTCTCTTCCCTCAGTTAGGCCCTCGCCACCTCTCCACAGGGAAAAAAAACCTAAGAAGTCAGCAGTGCTTCATTCAACTCCACCCATGCTTGGCAATAGGCTGAAGCACCTTTATCTAAAAAGAACAGGTGGATTGTGACGAAAAATCACATACGCTTACAAGTTACCACAAAGCGGCCAGCTTACGATGATGGATGTTATTCCGGCCGCTGGAGAGGAGAAGTTTGAAAGTTCTGTTGGCAGAGCTGTACTCCTCCCAAGGCTCTGGGGAGAATCTGTTCTCTGCCTCCCCAGCTTCTGGGTGCTGCTGCCGTTCCTTAACTCAAGCCCATCTCTACGTTTGCGACTGTACTGTCTCTTCTCTTCTGACACGTGTCCCTCTGCCTCTCACTCTTGTAAGCAAGCCCTTATGAGGACACCTGTCATTGGAATTAGAGCTCCCACAGACAATCCAGGACAAACACTTCCTCTAGACTCCTTAACAACCCATGTTTGCCACAGAAGGGGCTATTCAAGTCTTTATCCCATAGGGTAATAGCCACAGGTTCTGAGGATTGGGAGTTGGGAGATCCTTTAGGGATTCACATTAACCCCACTGGAATCATCATGATTGCCATCATAGAACCAAAGACAGTGTAATATTGTCCAATTTGCAGAGTGCACTCACCCACATCCCCTGAATCCTTCCAAGAACCCTGAGACTAGAAATCTACAGAACTGGGTAGCTGTTCCATCTCTCCATTCACTGTGCTAGCATTCCCTGAGCATCTAATTTAAGAAAAATACAAAAGCATAGTTCAGGGCCTTGACAGACACTATAAAAAAAAGTTGTTCACAATCATACGGCGCCTTTAAAATAACTCGGAGACCACTGTACACTGAACGTGGCATGGCCAACAAAAGCCAGCTGAGAAACTAAGTGTTTCCTCAGGGAATCCCGTGCAGGTCTCACCTGGGAGTTCCAGTTTGGCTTTACCTCATGACCTTTGGGTTCCTTTTAAATTCTCCCTCTAACATGCCTTTATGCCTCCTCCTGGGCCTGGCTGCTCTGGAGGTCTCTGACCAGCTGAGGGAGTAAACTAGCCCTGGGCCTCAAGCTCATGCTTTCAACACCAGTCCAGAATTCCTGCCAAGTCCTATAGGGCATCACAGAACTAGAAAGCAAGGGGAAATGGCCACCAGCCCCAGTTTCACTCAGTGGTTCATTTCGGCCTGCCTGTCACACTATACGGGACATGGAATGTCATGGTTTCAGAATCTGTTCTGCGCTAGGAGCACAAGGTTTTATGTTAATCTTTTCTGATGAATGAAGTTAGGTATAAAGACCTAAGGAAAAAAATTGACAATAAAACAACACTGGATGGTAACCTAATCATTAAAACCTCTCCAGTCGGGGACACTTAACATGTCTCAAAGGAAACAACTGCAAGATAGACATATAAAACACTTTCTAACATAAAAATATAGATTGTATTTTAAAGCAGGTTTGTTACTAATTTTCTTTTTTTCTTCATTAATTTACTTGTTCATTTTTACATCCCAATCATAACCCTATTCCCCCTTCTCCTCTCAGTCTCCCCTCTAACCCACTTCCCCATATCCCTTTTCCCCCTACCACCCAGATACCAACCCACCCTGGCACATCAAGTCATATTAAGATTCAGTGCCTCCTTCTTCACTGAGGCAAGACAAGGCAGTCCTGCTAGGGGAACGGGATCCAGAAGGAGGCAAATGAGACCAAGTCAGACACAGTTCCCGCTCCAACTGTTAGGGGACCCACTTGAGGACCAAGCAGCCCATCAGCTCCATGTGTGCAGCGGGTGTTTAAACTGTTTAACAAGGGCTTTTAAAAACTGCTTTAGACTTTGGAAGCATTTGCTTTATAGATACAAAAGAATTCAGCTTACTATACAAAGTTAGATCTTCTCTGTAAGACAGGCATAAGTGTTCTCAAATTCATGTGTCACCTGCATCATATCACCTCCCTGATTATGTGTATTTCCTTACACATTGAGATAAAACAGTTCTGTTCATGTGCGAGGGAAGTGCTTTGCAGTGTCAGAGAGACTTTCAAACTTGTCATCTTACTCAATCACCACAACACATGGGATGTTTGTAGCTTGCCAAACAAAGCGCCTAAGGCTCAAGACAACGCCATAGAAAATGGTTCATCTTAGACTCTCAAGAAAATGTATTTCTTTTCATGGATGCTTCATAACTTAACGCCTTTCACTATTATTTTATTCCAAAGCAAATTGATGAGGTCTGGCGTGAAATGAGGTGGATCATGGATGCTCTACAGTATGCAAGGTACAAGCAGCCAGTCTCCGGCTTGCCCATCACTAAGCTGATAGACCCCTCCAATGAGCAGCATCTAAAGAAGATCAGCTCTACGTCATCTCACATAGACTGCCTTCCATCAACATCCCCATCCCCAGAGACGCACAGAAGAAAGACAGTGAGCGGTAAGCAGTGAAATCTAAAGTCCTTTGGCTCGACCGCCACATTCTTGGTCCTGGCTTCACTAATGAGGTTCTTTGTGTTGATGTACTGGTGCTAACAAGTGGTAGGAAACATTGTTCTGGGGAGAGAATCAAAAAGCATAAGAGAAACAAACCCAGAACCATGGCTGGGTAGGAGACTGGTCAACAACATGAGATCGCTTCACTGGGGGCTAGGGAAGATTAGGCCAGTGCTGGTCCACACGGCCACGGGATGGAAGGACACAGAACAAGAATGGAGATCCAGGAAGTCCAGATGGGGACTGCTGCAGATCCAGGTAAGGACGTCAACCCCAGACTCTGGTTCCATGTGAGGTTAGAGTTAAGGCTATACCTCCCACCTGCATCATGCTCTTAGGTGGAACGTGAGGAAGGGAGAAATCGTAGACAAACTACTAGGATCCTAAAACCGAAACTAAAGAAGTTCAGCATAGTCACAGGCATGACGATCTAAGGAACAAACTGAGAAAAAAATGCTTTGCAGTGCACCTTCGGAATTAAGAGTGAGATTATCTGGTGAATAATGTTGACATAAAACATGACTAGAATAGCACCAGTTTCTACAAAATATCTTTGTGTTTATAGACAGGAAAAAGGGTCTAAATACAGGAAATACTGCATAATACTCTTTCCTGGGGATGGTTGAGTCTAGTGTCATTTTTCTAGTCAACAAAATTAATGGCCATTCAAAGCGCCTTCCTTAACTCTACATCTTAAAAGCACTTCATTCCACATTTAAAAAAAAAAAGATTACACTCTCCATAATAATATTTTTAGTAAGCAATTCTGATTTACAGGCTTGTCCCATAGGGGGCAGCATGGTGCAGCAGAAGGAATCTGGGCTCAGAAATCAGAGCCCTGTATTCAAATTCCAAGTTAGTTTTACTGGCTGCATGTGCTAGAACAGAACACTACATCTGAGTATTGGTTCCCATGCCTGTCAAATTAGAATAGCGGTTCCTACACCTCGAGGAATCACCTGTGAGTAAAACAAACTACTGAAGGATGAAATGTAACAGGAAATACATTATAAATACGTAAGTGTTTTATGTTATCATCTAATATAAAACCTTTAATAGGGATATGTGCCTTTCCTACAAGCAAGTCTATGTGTGCTCCTATTTTTAAAATCCCAGTCTCTAAAAGTCAAAACTTGGCAAGTGGGAGAATATGGGAAGCAGCTAACTTTTATTACCAAAGATGTCTAGGATTTACCAACTGAATCAACAAAATAATTCTTCCAATAGCATTTCTAGGGTGTTGATTAGCTATTGTTTTGGTTTGTTTACTAACTTGCACTGGCCTTGGCGATACAAATCAAATCTCATCTCTGCCAGAAACTGGTCTTAATGGGAGATTTAGATACACTGACAAAAAAAAAAAAAAAAATGGCACTGTAGCCGCCGATGGGTTACAAGGGAGACTGGCAGCATTAAATGCTCGTAAAGGTGAAGCCAGTACTGAGCAAGCAGACGATGAGCAGAAGGGAAGAGAGAGAGCTACGTGAGCAGAGAAAGCAAATTGTTCTTCAGGTAACTGTAACTGCAGTCAATCTGGCTGACAGTCAGGATTCTGGCTGCTCACTCTTCTTATAAAAAAAAACAAAAACAAAACAAAACACACATTAGTTGCCTACTATGTGCCAGATACTGTTTTGAGTAGCCAGGATATAATGAAAAAGCAAAGTCTCTACAGCAAGGAAAATATAAATTAAAAAACAGAATAGCAGACCATTAAAACTCCAGCATATGATACAGGACAACAGCGGGGATGGGAAAGACAGGAAGATGATGACTTCAGGATGCACGACAGAGACCCACTTGAGAAGGTGACATCTTAGCCCACCACAGGACAAGGCAAAAGCTGGAGTTGGAGTTTTCTAAGCAACAAAAGAACAAAAGCCCTCATAGTAGGTTGGAAAGAAGGCCAAGAGGCTGGGCCAGGGTGAGTGAAAGATGAGATCGGGTAGAAACAGGGTAGTGACTGGGGAGCCATAGCAGGCAGGGTTCTGTTCGTCCTCCTACCAAGCTTGGATTTTCTCATCTTGTGACAGAAGGCCACTAGAAACCATAAGCAAGGATTGATAGGATCTGAATTTCTCCTAAAATTAAATCTCACTATTGCATGAAGAAAACATACAGTAAAAATATAAGAAGCGGGGAGATTATGAAGCTAATAAAAAAAAAAGGAGAAACTAAATTTTCTGTCTTGGATGCTTCAGGGTTTCATGTGCTTTTTACAAAAGAAAAAGAGGAGAGAGGGGGTGTCACAAAAGTGAAAGCATGTCAAATGACTGAGACAAGTTAAATAAAACAACCATATCTTTCCTGTTGTTTTGCTTCTTTCAACAAGGAGGCCATCAGTAACCTCAATAAGAGTAGTTTGTGAAGGAAAAGAGAGAGGAACACCAGCAGATCAGAGGTAAATGAAAGGTGACCAAGTAGGACCCATAGGACTTGCCCTAAAGTCTTGGCCGCGAAAGAGAAGACAAAAGAATAGCGGCAGGTGCTAGAGACGTGTACGGTTGGAAGCCAAGGCTGGAAAAGCATGCTCTCCAACCTTCCAGTTTATAGGCTCCTACAAACAGCTTTGCAGTTCTATTTCCACCTTCACAGCTCATCTGCTCTCTGTGTTCACAGAATTTTCCCAGGGTTTAATCTTCTAGCCACAGGTTCCCAAGTGGGCTCCTCCTAGACTCTATGAGGGTGGCCTCCTCTATGCCCTAGAAATGCCAGACTCTCACGTTGGCCTAAGGATGGATTACACACACACACACACACTCCCTGCAGGGAGGAGCTGCCCAGTTGCATTCGGATTTTATTATTAACTTAAAATGTGAGTGATCATCATTCTGTTTCTTCAAATATAATTCTCTCTTGGGTTCATTTATTTTTCTGAAGCCAAGATTCCTTGGGCTGTGAAACACAAAGGCATGGAAGGCAGCAAGTGGCAAATAGAACCTATTGACAAGAATAGACCATTGGGCACCAGAGAGAAGCAGAGGCCTATCTCCTCGCAGAAGCGAAAGCGCTTCAGAGCAATGGAATCTGACCCTGTATACTCTGTCTTCTTCATAAGTGTGACCACTCTGAGCTGTTTGGAAATCACTTGTAAATGGGGGAAAATCCAATTTAGACAAATGTACCCCCACGCCCTCACTGGGTTACGCACAGAGCAAAGTCCGCAACACAGTTCCATTCTATGGGGGTAGAACTTGCTCAACGTCTAAGGGGCCCGCTGGAAATATAGAGCCTATCACAAACCTCCCCCTTGGTGCCAGCCCAAGATTCTGTCTTGGAGCTGTTGAGTATGTTGGATTTGCTTGTGCAAATCTGTTTAGCATGAGAACAGGGAGTAGAACTCTAACTTCCCATTCTGTGTGGTTTTCAAAACAGAAAGAACTCATCTGAGTCAATTAATATTAAGCATCTCCCAAGGGCCCAAGGGGGGGGACTTGGCTCCAAAGAAGACAGCCCAAGGCACGGCGAGGAAGATTTGGTCCATCACATGGGCATTTTCTCCCACTCCTTTTCTGTGGGTTCAGTGTCACAGAAAGCAATAGTTTTTTCCCCAACGCTAATGTTTTTCCTGATGACACGGGTGAGGCAACAGAGGGAAGGTTGGGGGTTGTTTTCTTTACATGTGTTTGAAGACCATCCCAATCTCCCAAATGTGAAATGTACTAATAACCTTTCCCCAGAGGAGGTCAGAAATACCATGGCATAAATCAAATGGTCCATCGAGGTACTACTTCTCTTGGGCAACTGAAAGGTGAACAAAATTACCTAAGGCTTGATGAGTCAATACATTTTATACTTATAAAAACTTTAAGTTCTATGAATCATATGAAAATACAACCAGTGAGGCACATATATGCATGCATATATATGGATAGTGGTATATTGCCCATGGATATAGGTTTTTAGGGAAATATGACCTGATGTTCCTTTCTTTCTGTCTTGCCACTAACACAACTGCCTCCCCCCCTTTAAGGAAAAAAAGCAATATCTTTACATCTACAATTCTTTCCAGATATATCATCTCCCCATGACACTTTTTAAGACCCAGGGTCACTCCACTCTGCTGCTGTTGGCCTGACCAACAGAGACCAAGAATTGCAACACCCATCACATTGGAAAGAAAACCAAGCTTCCCGAGCCAGCACTAATAGTGTAGGCAGACCTTCACCCAGCACCTCCAAGGTCAAGCAGAGAGGAAGCTCAGCTTCTCCCAGTGCTGGCCTGCCCAATGCCCTCCAAGAGAAAGTAAAAAGCATCACCACGTTGGCTAATACGAGCTGGGCACGATGCCTACCATGACTGATGGAGCATATGGCCTGGATCTAGGTAGAGAAGCTGCCCTTTGCGTTCTTTTCCAGGAAAGGAGGAAGTAAGTAGCAGTGTCCTGACTCCTTGGACACTCTCCTGGGTGCCCTGGGTGCATCGTGGAGACTCTCCCAGCCTGTTCTGGGAGGGCTATACCACTCCAAGCAACAGGTTCCACTGCCTCTTCTAATAAACAACCCAACAGTCATGCAAGTCAAAGATTAAGATCCAATCCTACTAGAAAAGCATTTTCTAGGGGCAGGCTCATGGACCAATAGGATTTCTCACACTCCATTCTCTGACTCTTTTACACCTCCTTCCTGGATTACTAGAGTCATAATTAAATCTCCTCTTGCTTTGCCTCTTATCTCTCATGTTATAAGAGTCAGAAAGTAAGTTACGTCATTTACTAACTCATTATTTAATATAGTTAGGAAACACGGTACTGAACACCATGCAGGAAAGCATTGCTCCTCCTGATCATCAAAAGAATTCTCGCAGAAACATCTTGAAGCATATTTGAATATTCATTTACAATCTTAATTAATACTCTTCATTCCTCAATAATACTAATACTTTCTGTCTATGTGGCACTTAAACTATATTTAACAAATCTAATTAATCTGCATAACACCTGTGGAAGCCTAACAATGCTATAGACAAAGTTCAGGCAGGCAAGTTGCTAAAAATAGCATACACAGTAAGAATCGAGAGAAGCCTCCGGCCAGGGATGGTCCCGCTTTCATCAACTGTTCTTTCTGCACATGTGGTTGGACTCTCAGTTCAGTTCAGATATCACCAAAGATGGGGAAATGGTATGAGTGGTTGTCTTCATGACAACCAGGTAAATTAGATCTCTCCAGGATGCTTTCAAAAGGGCTGCTTCTCACTCCTTTTTATGTGCCCAGATTTCCATATGCATTCTAGTTTCACTCCAACTCAATGTACGTCCCACACTAGAGGCTAATGCCAGGATGACTAAGACAGTGTGATGGGAAAGGCCCCATGCTCTGCTCAGTGCCCGTGCTCAAATGACAGGGGAAATACAGAAACTCTCCATATCCTTTAGCTTACCCTGTTCCTTAGTCTATACCTTCACTGACTGAAGTTAAAACCTTACAAAACAGATATAAGTAAAACAGGGTGCATGCTCTCTACAGAGTTTATAGACCAAAGAATGACAGCAAATTGTTTATAAGAAAACTTGGTAAGTGTAGTGACACAGATATAAGTAAAATACTCTGAAAGCTAAGAGAGCTGAGCAAGTAATGCCACCTGAGGAAGCTAGTATGGGCCCTCCCTAGAGACTAGATCTGAAAATGTGGCCCACCGCTGACAATTTACAATGCCAGCTTCTCTGAAGTTACATTCCACACTCCTTGGTCTTCTCTAAACAAGAACATCTCTCTATTTGCAAACTGGGATTCTGGGGAGGTGGCTCGGTAGCACTCAGTGCTCTTGTAGAGAACCAGAGTTGGGTTTCCAGCACCCACATAAGTTGGCTCACAGCAGCGTTAATCCTCCAGCTCCAGGGAGGCCCAATGCCTTCTTCTTGCCTGGTCTGGCACCTGCATACATATGCAAATACACATACACATACATATAAAATAAAAATTAAATCAATCTCTTTTTTAAGTACAAACTGCTTTGGCCAAGTACTTGACTTACCAACTACAAACAGAAAGACCCCGCCAACTCACCAGGAAGCACTTCTTGCTGCACTCATTTTACTATCTGTTTCTAGTGAATTAAATCGTGACGTCACCATCCCCCCCACAAGACATGTCCAAATGGAAACCTTTGCATCCTGGTCATGTGGCCAGGAAAGAAAAATAAAAGGAATGAAAGAAATGATCTTGCAAGACATAAAAAGAAAAGATCTTGAGATTTAAAAAAGAAAGAAAAGAAAAGATCTGGAGACGAGATCATTCTGATTTATCTGGGCCCTTAACCCACTCTCAAGAGTCCTCATGAGAAACAGAAGACACGGACACTGGAGAAAAGCTGTAAGACAATAAAAACATGGAGAATGCTACCAGAAGCCAGAAGAAGCAGGAAACCATCCTTTTTCCCCCTTTAAGACCCACCAGACAGAATGCGTTCCTGCCTACACCTCGAGTTTGAAGTTGGCCTTCCAGAGCTATGAGAGACACATCTTTATTCTCTAAAACTGTCAAGTGCTGCATTTGCTATAACAGCGATGGGGAAAACCAATGCAAGACCGGGAAGCAGCAACACCTAGACTCCTTGCCAGGAACTGAACTAATAATTCTGTGTCACTCTCTTAAGTGAACCGGAACCCTGTTATCAGGATGCCTCCAAAAAAAAGCAGTGGACATTCGTGGGTGGATATCAGTCTCCGGAGAAGTACAGGTCTGCGTCTGGGTACCTAGTCTGCCACCAATCACCTATATAAGTTGCAAAACTTAATAAGCTTAAGTTTCAGTATTTTCATTGGCAAGATGAGAAAAAACACAAGCATTAAATAAAGGTGTTAGGTGACTTGGCATTATAGATGGCTTACAGTAAGTAAATACCAGATACTGTTATTGCTATTACGATATAAACAAGCACACCAAGACAGCTTCACTAACCATCGAGGTGGGGAGCAAAACTCAACTAAAGGCAATTCAAACCTCCAGTTAACTTCTCTCCCTGACTCCTGAGGCACCTGGCCTAGCCGTCATCAAAAAAAAGAAGTTCCTGCTTCTTTCAGTGCCTGATTTTTCCCTCATTAAAGATCAGAGAAAGTGTTATCTAAACTGTGTTGGGGTTTTTTGTTTTTTTTTTTTTTGGTTTTGTTTTTAAAACAACATGGCTGGGAACACAGCTCAGCAGTGGAGCATTTGACTAATGCATACAAGGCCCCGTGCTCAATCCTCAACACCAAAAAAAAATTTTTTTTAAAAGACAGAGATGAAAATCACTCAGTTTAAACCTTTGTTCTTTTCTCTCTTTTTAACACATACACACACTCGCATGCTCACACACATGTACGCATACACAAACCTCTTTATATTTATACATCTTCTTTCCTAATCATTTGTCTCTAAGAACAACATATTCTTCCATCTCTGAAAGCACCAACACCAACATTGGTTCTTCCAACCCTGATCCACCCTCCTTTTTGTAGTCATCAGCTTTACCAACCATGTATCGTCAACCATCCCCTCTCCAACAGTGCTTTCTTACACACACACACACACACACACACACACACACACACACACACACACCTCCCTTCGATCTTCCTACCATAACATGTCCCCATGTAGCCATGTAGTCTCCTGGATACTCTGACCGTCTCCTCAAACTCATCTTGTCTCAGATCAAATTCGCCACCCTCTGTTGCCCAACTTAAGCTAGGGCTGCAATACAGCAGGTCTCCTAGTTTGTCACGCCTACACTTGCAGACAAGGCGGTTTAAAATCTCCTGGTGACTTGGAAGCATCTTCAATGCTCTCCTAATTGTCTGGGACACTGCTCCCTAGAACTCCCCTCATCAACAAGATCCCATGCAGATTCATGCATGCCAGCCCTGGCCATCGAATCAAAAGAATCTCCCTCCCAAGTCACTCTCTAGCTAAAATCTGATATCATTCATTCACAGAACTTTGTATTCTCTAGAGTCCATATTTTCTGACTTAATTGTTGTCTGATTCACACCCTATCGGGTGCTTAAAAGCAGAGTCCCTAACCACCTGGCATAAATTCATGCTCAATAAACATCTTAGAGTGAAGTGCTTTCCTGCTGGTCTACTTCCTCCATACAACCACTGCTACTGTTCAGCCTGAGCAAGAAAAAGACTGAGGGAACGTACAGCCTAGACATAGCTTCCTAGCTGTCCTCTATGCTCTCCCTTCCTCACTGTTGCCCCACACTTTCCCTAATACACAATTATCACAATCACATTTCCTGTCTGGTCCACTCTTCAAAACCCTTCACTAACTATCTGTTGGCTATAAAACTTGGAGCAAGTTGCTCGTCTAAACATTCCATCTTCTCTTGCTCCACCTGCTTTTTAAACTAGATTCTCTTTAAAATTTTTATTTTGAAATAATTATGCACACAGGATCTCAGAAAACTCTTGTATCTCCTCCCCAGAACCCCTCCCACATATTAACAATTTATACAACACTTGTGCACTAGCCGAAGACGAAAGCTGATATAACCCACATAGCAAGTCTAGATTTCACCAGTTACACAAACGCCCATGTGTATAGGTATGTGATGTGTCCACACGTGAGATAGCCTCACATGTGCAGCTTGACACAATTCTGTCACACACTTGGCATTGGCTAGGTACCACCATGATCAGGGTACTCAACTGAAGCCTTCCCACAAAATTCTCTCTGTTAGCCTTTCATAGCTTTACCACTCTCCCCTTGGCAACCCACAGTCTGTTCTTCATCTCTTTGTTCTAGCACAAATAGCACACAGATGGAATCCTTTTCTTTTATTGATGAAAAGTATTCCATATTATGGGTGTGCCATAATTTAGCCATTCATTCATTCACTGAAGGACATAATGGCAGTTTACAGTTTTTACTACCAAAAAAGCTACTATGAACACTTGTGTACAAACAAGTGTTAAATTTAAAAAATTTTTTTAACTTTCTAAGTGTGCAAATGTTGACCCTTCCATCATAGCCTCAGACCTCCCAAATTCCATTCCTGCTTCCACATTCTAATCAAATGTACTATTTTCACTTTTCTCATTTATAATCCTGTTGTCATTACAAAAGCCTGCCTTGAATAACTTTTAGAAAAAGAATGAAGAAATAAACTAATATATAAAAGAATAGACAATGAAGAGAGAAAATTAATAGACTATGAAGGGAGAAAAATAAATAAAAGATAATGCATATTAACTTTGCCCCAATAAAATGTTATCTTTTTTCTATAGATCTGCATCTTATTTACTATACTTCTCTTTAAAACCCTATATTCTGCCTATAATTTCATAAAAATATACAAATATATGAATACATATTTGATCCCTACTTCCACTAAAACAGTAAAGTCCCCAGAAATAGATATTCTGACTTCTTAGAAATTTTAGATCCACTTGTGTACCAAGTACAAATGCTCCACAACCTTCAGTGGAGTTACATCCCAGTAAGTCCATCGTAAGTGAAAAATAAAGAAATTCAAAAAAGCATTTAATACACCTAGCTTACTAGGGGGTATACAAGTCACCTATAGCTAGGGTGAGAATCAAAAGACAGCACACCTGCACACGCACGCACATGCACACACATGCACACATGCACTCATACACACACGTAGGCATGTGTGCGCAAGCACACACACACACACATACGTGCACACACACCATGAGTGTGAAATAAACAAATAAGGATTGGGGGGAGGAAAAGCAGGGGAAACATTCTAGATAGCTAAAGAGTCTCTAATACAAAAAAAAAAAAAAATCCTGATACTGACTCCCTAACCAAGTGAACTTCATCTTTGTACTTTTCAATATTCTTGTAATAATCACGTCTAACTTTCCACCGTGAACAGACTAACAGGGTCACCCTGTGGTTTTATTTTGTTAATACCTGTTGTATTTTGTAATCAGTAAGGCATGCCTGGATATGGACTCACGTGCAGAACTCCGCACGTCAGCTATTTTCCTTTCCTTCGTGCTTCTGTGCCTATAGTCTTCCTTTCACAGCATTCTCAACCACAAGATGATGTCTAGTTTTTCACTACTATAAATCATGCTGCAGTAAACAACTTGTAAAATGCCTTCATGGTGACAATTTCTCAAACAGATATCCAAAAAAGGACTTGTGAGGGCAAATGATATACACATTTTTAACAGACTCTGGCAAATTTCAGCTCAGAGAGCTAAACCAGTTTAAATCCCTCATCCTTGTGTGAGAGTTCTTAATTTCCCACACATCATCAACAACACACAATATTGTCACTCTTACTTTTTTTTGTAAATCTGATGAGTGAAAATTGCCTCTTGGTTCAGCTCCACTTCACTAATTACTATTACTAATTGAACATAGCATAATAATTTGTTAATTAGCCATTTGTATGTTATTCTTCCCAAGTGTTGGTCTTTATCTTCCGGTCATTTCCACTGTTTTCTGATTTACAGTTCTTTATATAGCTTGGATTTAACTTCTTATCCTTTTCTTACAAGCTGCTACTCACCTTCTTTGTTTATGGTGCCATTTGCTTTACACAACATTTATGTCAAATTTATCAGACACTTCTTTAGAGTTCTGGGGTGTGCCTTATTTCAAACGGCCTCCCCACACAAAAACTGCAGCTATGTTGTTTTCTAGTATTCTGGAATTTTATCATTATATTTAACCATGTGGCATTTATTTCTATGTATGGAATGTATTTTACTAAAAGGATAGTCAATTGTTACAACACTAAATAGTGGATAATCTATTTCACTATCTAATTTGAAATGTTATTTTTATCATGTTATCACAAAATTACAGCTGCTTTCAGGCTTTTTTATATTTCACTTATCTATCCATCCATTCTATACTGACACTATAAAGTTTTAATGACCAAAGCTCTATAGTCTGTTTTATGTGCTTAACTATCCCTTCCACGTTGTATCTTTTTTAAGTTGATTATTCTCAAAAATCTAGAATTCTTCTACACAAATTTTCAAAGCGATTTTCAGAATTCTATTTTTAAATACAATGAAAACTTTTTTTATTAGAATTGCTCTAAGTTTCCAGTGTTCTTTAAGAAATAGACTATTCAACATATAGTGCTGGAACAACTGGGTATCCTTTTAGTAAAATAAGAGTCTCAGCTATTACATATTCCATATATAGAAATAAATTCCATATGGTTAAATATAATAAACAAACCCCATAATATTAGAAAACAATATAATTGTAATTTTGTGTGAGAAGGCCTTTTGAGACAAGACATACACCTAGAACTCTAAAGAAATGGTTGATAAATGTGACATAAGTGCTTTGTAAAACATTTTCAAAATTAACAGGTACATTATTCACCAAGTAACTATTATGGGCTTAGTGCTATGGGAAATCCAACAGGCTTTAGACGGTACTTGCCACCCAAAATGTATGACATCACTGAGGGAATATATATAAACAACTATTGTAAGAAATGACAAATATAGAACCAACTTTTAGTTCACTCACGACTGTTGTATATACCTTGAGACTGGTTTCTGCCTCACTCTTTTTTGTTTGTCTTCTTTTGGCCCTTTTTTGCTTTTTTAAAAACAAATTTCAATGTACTGAGTGTTTATATTTATAAACAGTAGGTTTTAGTCTCCCCAAGTAAATTCCAGTAGTATCCTCACTTATAGTTAAGGAAACTGAAGCTGAAAGAAATACTTTTTTCCAAGGTACAGGGCAGCTAAGATTTGAAACCAAATTTCTCATCTTCTGCCACCAATGTCTTCTTCCCCTTTTTAAATTGCTCATATATTCTCAAATTAAAATGTATCCCTTGAAATAAGACTAGAGAATGAATAACAACACTCAGCTTTGTTTCCCATCTCTAAAGGCAGATGCCAGAAAATAACCGTAGAATCCATGTGTGGGAAATGAGAGAATGTCCCCCACAAGTACTGTCCAAACTAGACCTATCACTTTTTTCCTTTACCTTAAACTAAGAGGAGAGCCTACGGCATAATCTGCAGAGTCCCATGCTCAATGAAAACGTGCAGCCAGCCCTTAGTCCAAGTCTTTAGAATTTCAAAATGGACGAAAGAACCAAGTTGAATGGCTTTCCAAGCAAAAGTTGAACCTACTTAAGCCTCTAAATAAGACCCTCGCTAAGAGTCTGTCTTCTTTCTAACATCTGTCCCCGCCTTTGCAGAATCACAGCCCTGCTCTGATGAAGAAGGCTGCTCCGAAGTCTTCCTCCCCACAGACAGCGACTACGACTCCAGCGACGCCCTGAGCCCAAGAGACCTGGACCTGGTTTACCTGTCATCCCATGACATTGCCCAGCAGGCCCTCAGCGGCCTCAGTGGCAGCGCCCCAGATGTCCTACAGGTGCATGACATGAAGGCCACCATGGGGCCTGGCCAAGACTCTCAGGGCCCGGTGCAGGGCTCAGACACTGACCACTCGTGCACAGAGTTTCTCCACAGCCTGACCCTCACCGGTTTGGCGCCCAAGAACCATGCCAAGATGGTGCCAGGCACGCCGCGGCCACCGCTGGGCTTCCTGGGAAAACGGAAGCCAGGCAAGCACCAGCACTATGGGGGCTTCAGCCGCCACCACCGCTGGCTGCGCATGCACAGCGAGACCACGCAGTCGCAGTCGCTGTCGCTCTCGGAAGGTGTTTACACCCAGCACCTGTCTCGGGCCTGCGGACTGGCTCAGGATCCTGGGGAAGCAGAGGGACCTGGACCTGTGGCGGATGGGCCCCGGGGCCTGCCTCTGGCCCACGCGGCCAGCCTCCCAGAGGAGCACAGGAGCTGCCTCCTCCAGGACCCAAGGCGGTCAGTGCGCAGAGTCTATGTGGAACCCTATCCTGACACACTGGGGAGCCAGGACACAAAGCTGTGGACCCGTTTGAGCCCTACCCCTGCGGGCCGTACCAGCCTGCCAAGCTCCACTAGTTCAGAGATGAGTCCAGACCCCACATCCCCGGTTTCAGAAATATTAAGTAGTATGCTTTAGGGTGGCCCACACCGGCTAGCTCTTATTCCCCTGCTAGTCCTTGCATTTCTGTCACCAGGGCTCCACCCCGCCCCGCCGCCCCTCCCCCCCGCACCACCCCCCTTCCCGCCCCATGTCCCCGTTTCCAAAAGTTTTAAAAGTTAGAAATCCAAAGGTCAGGTGTACAAGGCTCTTTTATTTTCCAAAGTGGGCCGCAGGTCACCGTAGAAAATGTATGGAGTCTGAGACCCGTGATTCAAATATAAAAATCCTTTCTTTTTTACAAATAAGTCCACAGCAGCTAGCTATACCATTTGGAATGGCAGTTGGAAGCTCCACCATGTTTTAAACTGATCAGTTATCGAATAGGAAAGTGTCCCCAGATGTGGACAGGTAGTGGTGGTTCCTCTAAACGCCACAGCATTGTAATTCACCCCTCATCACTGGCCAGGACTGTTCAAGTGGCTCCCCTCCACTTTCACACTTCCCCCAAGGTCATCTGGCCCACTGGCCATATGGGAAATCTATCCTTAGTAGCCTCAGCCAATGGCATACGACAAGCATGTGCGCAATAACACCTGGAAATTCTGTTTTAGTCACATTGCCTCCTTCCTGAATTTCTTATAAGTGAGAAACTCAGACACAAACCACACTGAATATTCTAGAAAGGCGCAGTTCTCCTAGAGCCAAGACCGTGCAGTTCACCAACGTCCTAAATAGTCTCTTTCTGTATGATGGGCCCCTTCAGCTAACTGCTGTTCTTTGTTACCCTGTCCTCACAGACCAACCCTACTCTTGAAAGTTCATGCAAACCCCAAGTTCTAATTCCTTCCGTTAAATTTTTTTAAGCGGGGCTCGGTGGTGCACACCTGTAATCCCAGCACTCTGGGAGGCAGAAACAGGTGGATCTCTGTGAGTTCGAGGCCAGCCTGGTCTACAAATCGAGTCAAGAACAAGCAAGGCTACACAGAGAAACCCTGTCTCAAAAAAAAATTGTTTAAAACTATAATTAGCCCATTCAAAAGGCATAGCACTGGCCAGATGTCTGTGGTCATTAGAAAACTAAAGCCATGATCTTAGTTTTTTTTTTTTCTTTTAAAAGGTTTTATGCTCAGTGAACCTTCAAAGAATCTTGATTAAAATGTCTACTCGGCATAGTGGCACCTGCTTTTAACCCCAGCACTTGAGAAGCAGAAGCAGACAGATCTCTGTGACTTTGAGGCCAGCCTGGTCTACAAAGCAAGCTCCAGGACAGCTAATACAGGCTGTTACACAGAGAAACCCTGTCTCAAAAAACTAAGATGAATGAAGTAGATATGTAGAGCTTCTTTGCTATACAGAATTTTAAAATACAGTTTTCTTCTCCGTGAATCATGGAAGGGATGTGGGTATGTATGTTAAGTCCTTGGCCTTACATATGGGTCAATTAAGACCAGAGAGGTTAAATGATTTACTGAAGGCTGCAAGAAAGTTACTTAATATCAGGAGGTGTCAAGAACACCTCCTTTATAAAGATATACCACTGGAGATTGGCCCATACTTTGCCATCTAGCGATTGTCTAATCTTCTTCCTTTATTTCATAAAATCATCTACTTCTTCCTCCAAATCTGAACCTGTGCTCAGCCTTTCCCTTACACATTTTCAACACCATGAAGCTTTTGATTTCTGGAGAACGCACATTTTATCAACAGACATATAAGTCAACTGAGTAAAAACCAAGCGTCAGATAAATGACCATTCAAACTACAGCTCCTCCTTAATAATGGGAGTGACAGAGTTTTCTGTGTTCGATTTTTTACCTGTTTATAATTAGAAGAGGGGTTGGATACACTATACACATTTGTAAGATGACTTTCTGGAAGTGTCAAGAACAGAAAAGAAAACAGCCCTGACCCTGACATTCTGTGACATACAGGATAGTTTATGGCTGTGAATTAGATGTGGGGGAACCTTTTATTAAAGGTCACAACAGAGGCTTGACCACTTTCCTGATCTTTTGTTCAGCAAGTTCTGGTTTACTAAACCCATTGCATAACCGAGATTACTAGGTTAAATTTTATTTTCCAGGAGAAAAAGAGGCAGGTCCATGGGGTGAGTTACGTGCAGTAGATGTCAACGGCTGCCCTTAATTCCATTGAAAATGTATTTTCCTAACAATATTCCCATATAAAATAGTTACATTGTAGCCTCAAAATTGATCTTTTTTTTTTTTCAAATAATAGGTTCACTCCTGGTCCCACTTTGAAAACATTGTGACTCTAGTTTAAATTAATGCATTGTGGGAGAAATGATTGTGTTCTCTAATTCACAATTTTTTATTCATTCATTCTGATGACATATACCTGGGGAATTTAGGATAGCTACGATTTTTTTTGTTTTATTTTATTGCTTTTGTTTTATTTTTGAGATAGCAAATGTGGCCTTTTACTCTTTTCAAATAGAATATAAGAGGCTCTTGAGGAAACTTCCCTATCCCAACTCTCTTTTTCAGTTTTTCCAGTCTGCTTTACCTAAAATATCCATCTCTCATCCTTCGTGAAGATCCTTAAAAATCGTGGAATGTGGCCTTCCCGTGTCTTTTTGTGTTTTAAGCTGGACAGAGAACCAAAGAATCAAAAAGTAAAACACATTCTGAGAGCACAGAACACTCACAATCTAAGAATTTAGCCACATACTAACCATACGCCATCTCATGGGTATATGGGAAAGGCAGCAGCCTGTTACAGACAGACAGACAAACAGCACATGCCTGGCTGGAGGTCTCTGGCTGCACCCCTGCTGTCTTATTCATGAGGGAGTACATCTTGGAAAATGAAACTCACTTTGAGTAAATGTAAATGCAGCCACTCACAAAGGCAAGGCTATCTAGTCCTCTAATTGGCGAGGGTACCTGGGACACAATAATTAAAACCATTAACTCCAGGGAAGGGGCATTTTCAGAAGTGGGTACTTAAAGATGAGCTCCATTGGCTCTTAAGAACATTCACTAATGCTCAAAGCAATAATTATACTGAAGAAAATAGTTCCATTTGGTTCAAAAACTGAAGCCAGTTACAAATAGTATCCTGCCAGCCCCCTTTTCCTGAAGGGTTCCAAAGCACTTTATGAACAGCAATGACTGAACCCTTGTTGTATTCCCCTAAAGAGACCTTGTCTGGGAGCCACCTGGCAAACACCTACTCCATCCTTGCCAGGAGATCATGCCAGACAAGTGGAAAAGGAGACTGACCTCTCATTCATTGTTATCCTGACATTCAAACATGTACCCTACAGAAGGTGAGCTCTCCCCAGCCCCACCCCCAGAAGACAACTCTAGGATGAGAAAGTGTAACAGAAAACCCAACTCCTTCACATCTTCTTGTTCTTCACTCTTCTACCCAAGACGTATTTGTTGCCTCAGAGAACCGTGACTTCAAGCTGTCAAGAGCCAACACTGTAATGCATTTCAGAGTCATGATTATGTTACTGGAACACAGAAGTCACTAGCTTCAGGAAATGTCCACAGTAGTGAGAGGGCACTAGTATCTACAGCTTCTTAGTTTACTAGGCAAGAGCCTCATCCACCAGCGAGCATCTTTGCATAGCTGCTTATTAAACAATACAGTACCAATTAGAGGGGGTAGTTGTAGATTAACAATCGAACAGTCTTAGCAAACATATCACTTTATAAAGTCGAAATAGAGTCAATGAAGTAAATTGAGACTTCCTTGTACATCTCTAAGGAAATGTTTAGAGAAACTGTTTGGAGGGCAATGGTATCTCTTCATAAGCAGTAGGGTAGATAAGGAAAAAGTATCTCTCTTTGATGGTCACCTCTCATAAGATGTCCAAACACATGGCTCATGACTGTTATGCTAAACTTCCATGCAGCCTTACAAACAACAAGGGTAGTGTATTTAAAACTATGTTGTATAGCTTGGAAACGTATTCTAAGATCTCAATTCAGAGTTTTTCTGAGGTGTTGGACTTTGCCATTAGCAAAAAGTATTTTTAGAGAAAAATCCATTGACTGTTTATGAAGCACTGATTTTTGCCATATTTCAGGTCTCTGGTTTTTCCACTGCATCTGCACACAGTAGTTATATTTGTGTTTCAACTGTATCTTCTTGCTTACGTGGTGATGAATTTGTCAAGTAGTTATTCAGCAGTATAATTGGCTTTACTTAACAATTGGGTGAGCAGATTTAAATGTTTTATTTTGGTAAAAAAAAAAAAAACAACGTGGATGGTTCGTTGTTATTGTTTTTGTTTTAAATATTATGCAGGGTCTTTCTTTCCCAGTTGGAAACACTTTTAATTTCAAGAAAAGCCAATATTTGACTTAGTAGCCAGTGTTATAAAGCTGCTAGTTAATGCTCTTTGCTTCTCTTCTTTCAATCCATATTAAAGTCTGACTAGACCCTCATAGTAACCATTATATAGTAACTAATTTGCAAAGACAAGTCTGACAACTTAATGTCATCTGATTTTCTGTGTTGCTTCTTGCCTTGTGACAAATCAGATGTATGGGAATAGTTCATGTATATGATCATAAGCATTATTTGATGTATGTGATGGAAAAAGAATCAGAGTATGTGTGTGTGCGTGTGTGTATCTGTGTGTGTGCTACAATGTGTGATATGTGTGTGCTACAATGTGTGAGATGTTTCATAGAAATACTAATTTAAGTGGCATTCTATTAGGCAGTGTTTGATAGCTTCCTGCCTGACATGTACATAGTAATCTGGCTGATTATTGGTTGTTATTTGTCCAGAACTTATTGTATCCTGTTGCTCTGTATGAAACTAAGTGTGTGTTAAAATCTAGACTTCAGTACAATATTGGCACAATTTTGTGTGCTTTATACCTCTGTAAATACGCAAATGAATCTTGTGTGGCGAGTTCAATGTGACCTCCAATCTTGAAACAATATTTTGTAGTATATACATTTGGAAACTATTTGAAACTTTCAAATGGATCATGTGAATGGCCAGTACCCTCAGTCAAACACAAACTGGTGAAATGCATGCCTCTTCAAGATAAAGTCAGGAATTAACAAGAATTAAGATAATTTTTAATGGCGAGTATTTTTGATAATTTCCTACCTGATTCATTGTATTTTCAAGAAAAAATGTCAACATAAGAAATATTAGCTCTCCAAGGGAATGACTTTGTTTTCATAAGCATTAAATATACTTGTATTTTACCCCAATATTGTTGAGATCTACATCAAACATAAAGAACTCAAAAGTATTTTTGATTCTTCATATGTTGGGATTTTTGGGTTTGGGGTTGTTTTTGTTTTTGTTTGATGCTTTAAGGGCAGTTTGTGAACCCTTTGTCTTCAGAGTGGACAAATGTCAATTCAATAATAAATTAATAGAATTCTCAGTAGTTGGCTTATCTAATGTTTTTTTCTATGTCTCAATGAAGGAAAAAAAAATCTTCAACCTGAGATTTTAAAATCTTCTCACTAAAAATTTGGAAGCTGTTATTTGTGGCATTGTCTTGACCAATATCAGCAGTAGATTAATTGACAGCATGGGGACATTTCTCTTTCCTAATTTGTTATTGCTAAGTATTGAAAATACAGCATCAGATTACCAAGGTAAATACCCCCATGGGCACGCAGCTTGCCTACTGGAGTCTCATTGCTTCCTTCTCTGTACGCATGTTTAAACACTCCCAGTGCGTTCTGCATGACCAGTCTATCTCCAGTGCTCTATCTGTCCCTTCTGTCTGCACCCCTGTAAGGCTCCTCCCCACAATGCCTTCTGGCTGAGATGTGACATTTCTTCCACATCTAAAACACTATAGAGATGCTTCAATCCCAGGAACCTGCACAAAGGTCCTCCTGAATCTCCAAGAACAGGAAAGTTACTGCTTTGGATCATTTTTTAGGCTCTTTTTCTGAAATATTTTCAACACATATGTACACATGCATGCAAGTGCACACATGTGCACGCGTGCACGTGCACACACACACACACACACACACACACACACACACACACACACACACACACACAC
>OU015746.1:30935768-30962289 GCA_907169655.1 Acomys percivali
ACACACACACACACACACACACACACACACACACACACACACACACAACATTGGGCATTTCCTCTCTCACCTGACCTGGCTTAGCCAAGTCCAAACCAAATCGACTTGGGTGTGGGGAGGGCCTTGCTTCATTCAACCTTATAAGCGTCACCCCCAACCTTTGAGGCAGATTTTCAAGCATTTGGTCCTCTGGGGGATATGAACTGCTTCTATTTCGAAGATGGTGTGGGCGTTGCGCTGGGATGACGCCATTGTGGCGAGCAAAGCCTGCAGTGCTGTAGAGCCTCAACCGCTCTCCACCCTAAACAGCATGCTCCCCAGATGGGGCAGCCAAAGGCCTGCTGCCTGCTGCCTGCAGCCTGCTGCCGGCTGCCCAGGGATCACAGAAGGAGACCCCAGAGAGCTGTAGGGTTAACCAACCAGCCATAAACGTCGCCTCCTCCATAGCCTTCAAAGGTCCCGCAGAGAGCAAACAAAGCACTCAATCTTTATCCAGCTCCTAACAACTGCCCTGGGAGACGGCTCCAAGAAGAGCCCAGTAGTGACTGTGTACAGAGGATTAAAAATTATTTCGGCAACACCAAGAGACAGGGATGGATGGCTTTTATTTTCCTTTCCCCGCCCCCCCCATCTCTTTTCTTTCCCTTCACCACTTCTTGACTGTATATGAATGAATGTTTGTTTTTGGCCACCCAACAGCTCCATGGTGAAAACCCTTGGTTTTTCAATTGGCTTCATCCTTTCCACTGCAGAGAGCTCCCTGACCATCCAAAGAAACATGAAACAAGAGCTGGGTGTTTGGACCGAGTTGTCCTCCTTTAAAAAAAAAAAAAAAAAGCCAGCTCTGGCCTAGGTTGAGGGTGAAGAGGCAAGTGTCAAAGCCAGGAAACTCAGGAAGGAGGGGGCCCACTGTAGACACTGACCTTTGAACTATACATGGTGAGTCATGTGAGATGGCCACCCACCCCTGCTGAGAATCTTTCAGTAGTGTGTATACCTTGGCCCTACAGACCTTCTGTCCTTCCAAGCAGATATGTAAGGTCACGGAGCTCAGGATCCGAATCCTCCCTTCAGTTCCTTCCTTAAGCAAGCTACTCACCCTCCACTACTTCAGCTCCTCCATGGCGACCGTGCAGACCCACCCAGAGCCACCCAGAGCCACCTGGAACCACCCATCCCAGCACAGTGCAAACACAAAGCACAGACTCCTCACCAGACTCCCTGCATGTCTCACCAACCGCGCTTCACAGATGAGGAGACCAGGGCATGGAGAGGTGACGTCACTCAGCAGAGGGATAAAAGCACTGTCCTCGGAGTGAGGAGTGGATGAGATAATGTCTGTAACACCCTTAGCTCTCACTGACAGAGTTCACCACCTCTGGAAGCTGTCTTTAACACCTGCCCCTCACCCTGTTCGACCCGTATATGCCTCCCAACCACCCAGACTCTGGCCAGGCCCCTCATCTCAGAAGCTCCCCAAGGGCCAAGATATGCCTTGTTTCCATGGTGCCATCCACGAACAGAGAACGTGAGTGTCAAAACGATCAATGAAACTGTGTGAGCAGATGTCTAATTAGAAGACACCACGTGAAAAACAAAACAACACATAACAAAAAAGGAAAAGAAGGAAAGGAAAGCAAAAGGGAGAAAAGCAATGAAACAGTAGACACTAACACCCAAATGACTTGTGCTAAAGATGATCCAAAATCCAAAATTGCCTGGAGGAGCCTGGATGTGAGTGGGAAAAATGTACGGAAGGGGGATGAAGAATAGAGTCATCCTCTTTTAAATCGCAAGGCGCACCACAGTTCACAGGCTTCAGACTGACTAGAATACCCATGAATCATGGGAGGAGACCAAGAGTCCTGCGAGGCAGCCTCTCTGACTAATACCAGCAAACATCCTCATGGGCTATGGAAACCATAACCAAGTCCACCTGACCCCACACTAACACCTGCACACACACACACACACACACACACACACACACTTGCTCACACACACATACTTGCTCACACACATATATACATCTGTACACATACATACAAACACCTATACACATACATATACACACCTGTACACATACATATACACACACCTATACACATACACCTGTACACATAAACACACACCTATACACATATACACACCTGTAAACATAAACACACACCTGTACACATATATACACACACCTGTACACATAACACCCACACACACACACACACACATGCTACAGCAGAAAATCTGTCTTTCCACACCAACAGAGCACCCACCCCATACAATATTCCTTATGAAACTCAGAAAGAGATAAATCTTTTATTTTATTTTCTATTGTTTTGCTTTGTTCTGAGACAAGATCTCAATATGTGGCCCTAGATGGCCAGAAACTTACTATGTGACCAAGCTGGCCATAAACTCACAGAGATCCTCTTGCCTCTGCCTCCTGAGTCCTGGGATTAAAGGAGCATGCCCTCACATTCTGCAATATAAAAGATCTTAAAGGTCAGCTAGCTGCTGAGGCTGGGCTGCAGGAAGCAAACTAGTTTATTGTCATGACAATAACACTAGCCCAAATTTCCCGATGTGAACCTGAAGCCCCACAGAATGTTCAGGAAGGTGTGTATCCTTGGGAGAAAGACATTTACTCATTGCGTAAATGCTTCGAGAATCCCTGCCATGTGCCTGGCACTGTTCTAGGGCGAGACACTGAACCAGCCACCTGGACAGAGCCCCTTGCCCTCATGGAGCTGACCTGCTGGCAGTCCTAAAACTTCAAAAACTCAATACTGTGAACTTGGGTAGGGGCATCAAAATATAAAAATACGCTAAACAATGTGTAGGTTAACCCAAAACTACTCAGTTAACAGAAGGCAAAGATGGGAAGGGAAAGTCTGTAGAAGGACGGAATGCAGGTTCGGAATCTCTAAGGGTTAGGAGCAACGAGGCTTGTATGTTTCTGAGAAGCAAGAATGGAAAGATGCTTCCAGAAGGTTTGGCCACTAACCTAATACCCCTTCCCCTTCATCCCTTGAATCACAGCAGTGGCTCCATCGTCCTGGGAGCCAATAGGTACATATGAACCAAAGCAGTCTCTTTATCCTGTCCTCAAAGAGACCCTCCCCTCCCTCAGTTACAGTGGGATGAGGAACAAGAGCCTAAGGCAAATGTCTTCTTTAGTTATCGTGGGACCATCAGATGACAGCCATCAAACCTTCCTCCTGCTCAGGCTCTCTCCTCAGAGTTGCAGATGAGCCATGGCTGTTGGTCCACTTCCTAGGGGGCAGTGTTAGGCACACCCACACAGTATCTTATTTAATCCTCTCGGTACCATGAGAGGTGTGTTTGCCTTGTGATAGCCTGAGAGTCCACAACCGAAGAACGGCTGAGCTGAGACTTGACCCCCTAGACTCTGTACACTTAGCCGCAGTATCGTACAAGGAGCCCTAGATCTTAAAAACAGGGCTTTCTTTGTGCCCTTCCACGCTAAGCAGTGACTAGCAGCTCCTAATTCGAGTGTTCACTGTGGTTGACCTACTGGCACTTGTTACACCATCATTCTTTCACTTCTGTCCTTTTTCTGGGTGCTTTCCTGACCCCAGTGCCCCTTTTCTTCTGCCCCAAGGCTACCACAATTCTCAAGGTCACCTCTACCACACATCTCTTCCCACACTTTTCTCCAGCCTATCTGTCCTTTGCCTGTCTCCGTCTCCTCTGGGATACTGAGTTCACGTTCACTCCCAGTACCCCGTGGATTAGCATCTACTTGTTCAACTAACTCAACAAGCACTTGCTACACCACTGTGGCTGTCACATATATGGTTCAGGCTGAGAGGAACATGTGAAATACAGTGATCCTCCATCTTTTAGGTCATGACAAGACCTGCAGTAGATAACTCAGTGTTACCCCAGGCCCAGAGTCCCCAGCCTACAGGTCAGGTCCTGCTGTGTCTGTGTTTCTCCCACGTCCTAGGCATACCTACAGTGTGTGCAAACTTACTCACTGCTCACAGAATGAGACCAAACAAGGGAGAGCTGAAGAACTTAGGTTCTGGGGTCAGAATGCTTAGGCTCAAATCACCAACTATGTGGCTTTGGTTAATGAACTCTATGCCTCAGTTTTCCTATTTGTACAAATGAGAAATTTGTACAAATTACAAAAAAAAAAAAAAAAAAAAAAAAAAAAAAAAAAAAAAAAAAAAAGCAATGACATCCTCTTACAGTGACTCTGAGAATTAAGTGAGCTTATATATCAAATTCTCCACCGTGGTCAGTGCCTGGAATATAAAATGTACCCAATAAATGTCGGCTTTTATCAATAGTAATGCCATTATTAGACAGAAAAAAGGGAAGTTCCTTGGCTCCACTACCCAAGTTTCTCTCTCTCTCTCTCTCTCTCTCTCTCTCTCTCTCTCTCTCTCTCTCTCTCTCTCTCTCTCTCTCTCTCACTCTCTCTCCCTCCTTCCCTCCCATAGGCCCTCTTTCTCATCCCTAATTGTTGTTTAGTGCTTGCATGCACACAGGTGTGTGTGTGTGAGAGAGAGAGAGACAGAGAGAGAGACAGAGACAGAGACAGAGAGAGACAGAGAGAGAGAGAGAGAGAGAGGTCATAGCTGCATGCCAATTTGAGACATTACCTCCTGGCTGGTCTGCCGTCAACAGAATCCTATCTAGCTCCTAGCTGAACAGAGCTCTAGTTTGTGCTGTCTGTTGCTTTCTTGCCCTGAACTTTTAAACACATTGTTGCCACTTTCCCCTGTGTGGAGGGAGAAAGGGAGCATAGTTATCCAAGTCAGATGAATGCTGTCAGCCAGGAGCAAGCCTCCTCCTTCAAATGGACATGGTCTGCCAGCTTCTGTGTGTCCCTCCTTCACACAGGCAGTCCTGCCCCCCCCCCCCAGTTTATGTCTCCCAGTGGGACAGTAATTTTCACTCTAAGACAAAAGGCTTTGTTTTAATCTGATGTCTATGTGGTAAGAGTGTATCTCCAGGGGGTGGGAGCTATTGCTCAGAGGGTCAACGCCAAAGGTAGAGTTTACTTTCAAAATAAACAGCACTGTGCTCTTCTATCTTCTGAAAGTTGTGTATGGGATTGAGAAGGATGGAGGACAGTAGACTCTGAGAAAAGAGAAAGACAAAGAAAAGATGGGGAAGAGTTGGGGGCACTGATGGAAGGAAGAGAAGAGGACCCAGAGTCCTCTACAGACAAAGCAAATCTGTGTCCCATCTTGCTGGGTACTGTCAGAAGTAACCATGGGAAAATTCAGTCACATACCAGAACTCAGCACAGGTACCAGTGTGCTGTTGTTAATGGGATCTCATTTCCTTTCCAACTCTCAGGTACCCACCTCACAGATGGGGACACTGAGGACCAGACAGTCCTACAAATGGAATAGCCTGCCCTAAAGTGCACATCTATTGTGTTTGTGGAACTGGGTGAGAACTCACTTCTTCTGATTGCACTGGCCATGTTCTCTCTGGTATCCTGATCAGTAACAGATCATGTATGTCATAATGTCATACATGAGAAGCACATTTTCGATCATACATTCCAAACCGAGAGTGGGTAAAGAGCTTGACGCATAGTGTAACAAAACCGGGGAGTATTTTATATTGACCCTGCCTAGGCTGTGTTGCAGAATAAGAAATTGCCTTGAGGGATAGGCCAAGGCAAGGGACAGCCATACCAGCAGGTAGTGAGAAGATGTGTCGTTCAGAATGGGACTTGGGAGGCAGGGTCCACTTTAGTGTTCTGGAGATAGATGAAACTGATGATGACCCTCTAGCTGGGAGTCTGGAATTCTGGGACACCATCCAAAGAGATCAAAGAAAGCCTTAAGTCTTGATATATGATGGACAGAGGCAACCATGAGTCACGGGAGCCTTCGGGCTGTACGTTATCATAGCCAATGTCCATAAACAGTAGGGCTGGACTTCCAGCACACACAAAGTCTGGCAATCATCTTCTACACTGCCTTACGAAAAAGTTTCAAGGAGTTTATACTTCTTCCCAGGACAGAAGGGCTGCTTGTCTGTGAATACCCTTCTTGCTTTATGATGTGAGAACCCGTCATCCAAAACCAGACTGACTTGAGCAAAGTAGGAAGTCGGGATCAGCCCTGGAGTCTTTCTCCAAGAGAACAGAAGAATGAAGGAGACATGGAAAGTCTAGGCCTAATCCAACGACTTGGGCACCGTGCTTCTAGCATTAGGATTGCGTAAGGACTTGAAAGCCAGTTCTTTGTCACAACAAGCCATTGACGTAGCTTGGGGCTCCTTGATGTATTTATTATTCGTGGCCACACTCACCCCATGGCGATAATGAAATGAGGAATAAATACCAGTTCACAGAGAGAGCAATGACTGATGACTGCGTGTGAGAGAGCAGCAGCCAAGAGACCCTGATGAGCAGCCCAAGGAATCTGAAGTCAAGTCTCATTAAAGCTCCATAACCCATATTAATATGACAATGCAGAATGAATCTGAGGGAACCATTAGGGTCTATTATGAAAATCACATTCATTTGCAAAATGAGGAACATACCAAAATGCAACTGGTTGTAGTTTTTCCAGCTAAATTACACATTAAGCATGCAGACTTCCTCTTTGAGCATTTTGAAATGGCTTAATATGCACTCAGGCTGGCCAGAGCATGGACAGTCTAGGTCTACCCCAAAGGTGGAGGCTGGTAAATTGAGGACCAATTTCCAAGGCGACATTCAACCCTGCAGGAGGCTTAATGAGTAGCACATGACTGCACTTTGGAACATCTCCTGGGAGGGCAGAGCTTGACACTGAGAAACAACTCTGAGCCCCAGGTGATTGCTGCAAAGAAGACCTTTCTGCTCCGATTCCCTCTGGAGACTGGTGGGTGAGAATTTGGGGATGAAGTGCAGAGGATTGGCCTTTGTTGTATCAGCCTTTTGAGCGTTCATTCATACCCTTTTCTGGTAACAGTTCACGATTGAGTTTCTCTGGAACTGTCCTTTCCCTGGTCTTAGTCCAGGCCACAATAGCTAAGCTAATTCATGTGTACTGAGCTCTTGCCAGGCGTTGCTCTAAGCACGGCACACACATGAACTCATTCAATCCTTACATCTGTGATATGGGTGATACGGATGCTACCAAAATACCCTTTGGAGAGATGTCTCAGCGAGATGACATGTAAACCCAACATGTTCTCTCAAATGGTAGAACCAAGCCTCCAGCCTGCGTGCATGGCCCTAACCACTAGCAACTGAAGCCACCTTGCCCTCTGTTCCAGCACAAGAGGAAGCTATGAGCTAGGCCCACCCTATCCTAAGATCCTTCTGCCTTGCCTCACACAGGCATACTATGCAAGCTGTAACAAACTCATACAAGCAGCGCAAACCCAAAGATGTGCTCTGAACAACCAGCAATAGCCTCTTGTCTGATTTTTTTGAGTTTGCACCTGAGACAAGAGTGTTTGAGAACCAGCAATTAGAGAGATCCTAGGAACGGCACCACTACAGATTAGATCAAAGCTGAAGAGATCTCGACAACACACGAACCCTTGAAATTTTCTCTTCTATGTAAACCAGTTAGACTTGGGTTTTCTATATTTCCCTTATTAAATGGTCTTAGTACAGAAACTACGTGTTCATTTAAGAGCTACATTTTCCATTTAGGTGGCACTCCACTATGGACAAAGTTTTCTATGTATTTACTTCAGCATCTCATCCATTCAATCAACAAATAAGTATTTGCTGTTCATCTAAAAAAAAAAAATAGGCACAGACAAAAGCCAAGGTCATTCCTCCTCCCCACCCCCAATCCCTTCTCTGGGTCTAGTTCCCATAATCTCATTTCTAACTGCCTTGTAGCATTTACCTGTAACAATGGCGTTTGTGTAACAGCAGACCACGGTCTCCTCTGAATTAGAGATGCATTTATCCCCAAATCCAGACGTCTACATATGTAACGATGATTAATCTTTATAGTTAACTTGGCAGGATTTAGAATCACCTAGGAGACATACCTCCAAGGCATATCTATTGAGGATGTTTCTAGAGTCCTTTAAAGAAAGACCTCGTCTTGAATGTGGGTGGCGTCATCCCTTAGGCTGAGGTTTCGGACTGAGGAAACAGGAGACAGCGAGCTAGGGATAAGTATTCCTCTCTCTCTCTCTCTCTCTCTCTCTCTCTCTCTGCTTTCTGACAGCAGAAAGAGCAGCTGCCTTGTGCTTCTGGTGTTGTAGTCAGGCCCACTCTTGGCATCATCCCTTCACTGCCATGATGAGCTATATCCTCAGACTATGAGGCAAAACAAACCCTTCCTTCTGGAAGATGCTCTTATTAGATATTTGGTAATAGCAGCAACAACACAAAATAAGACTATTGCACACATCGTTATGAAGGGCCTTCCGTACCCTGGTTACCACACTAGGTAGGTGTAATGTCCATACTCATGGCTCTGCTTACTGAGCTCAGCCTGACTTGCTAGGAAGTAAGTGGCTACAGAAGGCACTGGAAAAACAGATAGGCAGGTGCATGAGAAGCTGACCATTGAGACACCACCCAGACAGATCATTCCTGACAGTGTTGGGTCACATGCTGATGCTGCCCACACCTGCATGACAGAGAGCTGTTTCCGGGTCAGTTCCCAGGCCTTCCTGCCTCACTAGCCCAAGTTCCAAGACCCAAGAGGAGCCTGCTGGCTGAGTTCAGCACCCTCAGTACCAGGGAGCAAACAGAGTTGGTTGACTTCCTAGGTTTACTGCTAAGAGAGTATAAGCCAGCTGTCCTGAAATTCACCCTGTAGCAGATTCCCGGGACACCCCTTAGTGTTCATGAAGTGGCAGTTGCCAATGTTGGAAAACAAATGTTAGAATAAAATAAAGCAAAAACAGCACGATCAACACAAGCATAGTCTTTCCCCTCACAACGCTACATCCTGGGGAAAGGGTGCACCATCAACAGGATAGCCAGGGAAGAAACATATATCACAGCCATAGTGGGAAATAATTAAGAAGATGACAATTCTTAGTATTGAAAAAAATGTTGTTGCTTTTGGGCTTCAGGGCCGTGTAACAAAGAGTCGCTGGTGGTGTTGAGAGACTGGGTGGCTCTGATCCAGGCTCCGGTGACCAGTGGAGGCAGACCCACAGCTGTCAACTTAGGCTGGCCACCATCCAGGGCCCTGGATAGGACTCCTCAGCTAGAGAAGGCAACTCCATGAGACTGAGATAATCCCCAAGAGGAAACATTTCAAGACTTCTAACCTCGTCCCAGAAGCCGCTCAGTGACACTCTGCCATCTTCCAGGGGTCAAGATTGCATCAGAGGGAGACGGGCTTCAAAGAGGGGAGAGTGGAGCTTCTCCACTAGGGTACATATTGGACAGTGGCTGTCACAAAGGGGGTGTGGCAGAGGGAGCTGATCTTCAGTGAGGGGTGGAGCAGATTTCCAAGAAGACACCATTGGTCTAGGACCTGAGAGAGAAGTAGGAGTTAATAAAGAAAGGAAGCCTGTTCTAAACTGTTCTGTCCATGGTGTGTGCCAGTATGCATGTGTGTGTGTGCAGGTAGAGGTCAGAGGTCAATGAATGTGCAAAGGCCCTGGAATAGCAAGAACCATAGTATATTTTAATACAGAAAGCCAGCATGTACTTCAGATGTGCAAAACCTACCGCAAAATGTGAGTAAAGAAAGGAAGTCTAGGTAGGTAGCAGATCTCAAAAATGCTCTACTGGCTACTTAAATGGATTTCTTTTTTCTTTATCTTGATAGAAATCCTTTAAAGTGGTACTTGGGAAATATTTGAAGATGAAAGGAGTCAGTGACTAAGTTCAGTCATTCTGACAATGACATGTGCCAGAAGCCATAAGTGCTGTGATTCAAATCAGTGTGAAGGGAGTGTCTGGACAGGGAGGATAAGACGGCACCAGGTATGGCAAGTTCGGAGGAAAAAGCAAGCTCAGCAAAGGACCACAGCTGATGCAAAGGTCCTGAGGTGGAAGCAAACAGTGTGCTCCGGGAATGGGGGGGGGGCAGCAGTGGGGAAGCAGTGGGAGGCAGTGGAGGAACAGTGGGGGGGCAGTTGGGGAGCACTGGAGGGCAGTGGGGGGCCATGGGGGAGCAGTGGAGGGGCAGTGGGGGAAATAGGGGAGGAGACTGCGGAGGGGGGCTGTCAGAGAGCTGCTGTCTTTGTACGGAAGAGTTTGAAACCATCCATCCTTCTATAAACAGCAGGCATGCCAACAAGACTTTCCTATCAGGACAGCACATTGCCAGGGCCGCAGCTTCTATGACTCCCAGAATGTTTCTTCTCGGTAGAATGTCCGGAATGCTCTTTCTCTCTGGCTCAGCTCTGCATGTCCTCAGCGATGAGACTCGCCTGTCATCATGTTACTTCCTAAAGCTCAACAAACCCCAAGGAAGCGATTTGGCAGAATGTTCAAAGAACCTTAAAGATGCCCGCGCCCTTTGATTCAGTGAATCCCCGTCGAGGGATCCAGCCCAAGGAATTGATCACAGATACGCAAGAAGCTTTATCGCACAAAGAAACTCATGCCAGCATGATCCACAAGGATAAGAAAGAGCTAATAAATCCAATATTCAGCAGTAGAGGCAAGATTAAATAAATTAGAGCACAACTCCTTGACGTGCCACTTAGACCCAGTTCCTGGAAACCAAAAGAGCATCAGAAATGCTTTTCCCTATTGTGGGAAGATTAAAGACTAAAGCTTCGAAAGAGTCTAGATGTGACTTCTGCAACCATATTTTTTTTTTACGGTGAGATTCAGGGGAGACACACTGATCATTTTTAGAAAGAAATTGTAAGTGCTTTATTTTCCTTCTTCTCCATGATCATTCTACTTCCTATAATGACTATTATTAGTTTTAAGATAGAATATATGGGGTTTTTTTTTCCTCCCCAAACAAAGTCTGACTTTGTAGCTCTGGTTGGCCTGGAACTTGTTACATAGATCAGGCTGGCCTTGAACTCACAGAGAGACACTTGCCTCTGCTCGCTGGTACTGAGATTAAAGTTGTGTACCACCATGCATGGCTGTAAAAAGTTTAGTTGACTAGGTCATTTTACTCTTTTCAAAAGCAAATAAAAATGCACCAGCAGCACTGACTGCCTACTGCCTTTAGGACTACAGACAGACACATAGGCAGGCATTCCAGACCTCCACAATATGGCCACAGTATTTCCTACTTAAAGTTTTTTGTTTGTATGTATGTCTGTGTGTCTGTGTGTCTGTGTGTCTGTGTCTGTGTGTCTGTGTGTCTGTGTGTGGGGTGCTCTGTATGTCTGTGTGCCTGTGCACATGTTTCTATGTGCATGCACATGTGTGTGCAGGTGCATTTGCACATGTGTGTGTGCCTATGGAGGTGGAAGGTTAACATCTGTGTCCTCTTCCATCACTGCCATCCCTATTTTGAGACAAGCTCTCTCTCTCTCTCTCTCTCTCTCTCTCTCTCTCTCTCTCTCTCTCTCTCTCTCTGAGTCTGCTGCTCAGATATTAGAGTAGACTAGCCAGTGAGCTCCAGGTATCCCCCATCTTTCCCAGCTGTCCTCTCCTTTCCCAGCAGCCACTGCACTGGCTTTCTCACATGGTACTGTGGATCAAACTCAGATCCTCACATTTGCTCCACTGACTAAGCCCCTTGGTTTTCTTTTTCTTTATTCGCAACTTTTTTTTTTAAGAATCCAATGTCCCACAGAACCCAAAACTTTATAGCCCTCCCTCAGTGACAATCTCACTTGACAGTGGACATTTGAGCATGCCCTCCTCTCTGTTCTTCTCCTCTATGATGCAATTGGAGAGAAAGATGACCAGCCTCCCTCATCTCAGCCCTACCCATCTTTCCCTCACCCTCCTCTAGTCGTCCCCAGACTGTGCCCACCTCCTTCCTCACCCACACCACTCCCCAGGTAGGAAGCACCACCAAGTCTATCTGCCTAACACGCATTGTGTGCCGAGCACACTTGGCCTGATAGTGCTCTGCAGAGTCAAGGTATGTGCCCCCTCCCCCATGGGACAATTAGCCCCTGACAGAGTTTCTGTCATTCCCAGACCATTGCACCTTGACCAAGGCCCATGCCATCACAGCGATGTCACGCAATGAATGACTGGATGGATGCATGGGTGGATGGATAGATAAATGGATGGACTGACTGAACAGTTGAACAAGCTCAGAGGCAAAGCTGCATCTGAGGAATGTCTCTGTGTCTAGCTCAGCCCGGCTCTCCCTGGAAGTGCCTTTGCTTTGAAGAAGCAGCACTTTTCTCAGCTCCTCCCTGCCATCTCACCTACCCACATCACCCTTAGCATCTCAGTCAGTGAGGATTCGAAGCCAGACCAGGGGCATTCACTCAGGAACCCTGCACACACACACACCAGCCCTATTCAAGAAAGGACTCTTTTGTTTCCTTCCCCATGGGGAGCCCATAAATTATGAGCTCAGTCTGAGACTGAAGTTGGAATTGAAAGATCTTAGCTCACCCCCCCTCACACACACACACACACACACAAATGTTCTCTGTGGAAGTAGAGGTTGGCTCTGGCTTGAGTGTACCCACGTCATGAGGTATGACTGTGTCCCTGCCCAGACAAAGAGGCTAGGACATGGCCCTCTGCACTCCCCAGCACCGGCCTCCTGGTGCTCTTCTCTCTCTCTCTCTCTCTCTCTCTCTCTCTCTCTCTCTCTCTCTCTCTGATGATAACTCCTGGGAACAGATCAGGCCCTTCTTTTGTAGGCTCAGCAGCAGGAACGGGGCGGGGCCTGAACTGCTTGCTTACTGAGGGAGTGAATGGCTCCCCAAGACTGAAAGAAATAGAAGCCTCCCCAAGTCCGTGCTTGCTAGCTTCCGGTCATCAATTTCCATATGGTACTAGCTTCTGCCTTAGGTCTGCGTCCTATGGCTAATGCAACAAGTTGCCATAGATGTGGTGGCCTAAAACAGCAGTTCTAGAGGGTAGGAAACTAAAACGAAAGAGACTTCCTTCTTCTACCAGCTTTGGGAGACTGCAGACATGGTGGCTGTGTCCCTCCTTGTCTTCACACGGCGTTTTCCTCTCCTCGTTGCATGCCTCCTATGAGGATGCTTACTACTGGATTTAGAACTCACTAGAATAATCCAGAATGAGCTCATCTTGAGATCCTTAGCTTGATGATATTTGCAAAGAACTTATTTCCCAAAAAGATGCTACTCCTAAGTCCAGGGGATTAGAATGTGTCTCTATTTGAGGAAGGACAGCTGATTTACAGTGTGTTATAGTTTGCTTTCTACTGCTGTGTTACAAGCATCATGGCCAAAACCAACATGGAGAAGAGGAAAGGGCTTACTTCCTCTTTACACTTCTAGGTCCATCACTGAGTGGAGTCAGGGCAGAAAGTCAAGGCAGGAATCTGAAGGCAGGAACTGAAGCGGAGACCATAGAGAAGTGCTGCTTACCGGCTTGTGCCACGTGCCTCAGTAGGTTTCTTTATCATACAATCCAGGAACATCTGGCATCATGCACAGTGGGCCCTCCCATATCAACCGTTAGTCACGAAAACACTCCACGGGCTTGCCTGCAGGCTAATAAGATGGAGCCAATTTCCCAGTTGCTGTTTCTTTTTCCCAGATGACCCTAGCTTGTGTCAAGTTGATAGATAATAAAAATGAATAAATAAATGTAACTATCATATAATGCAACACATGAGTATCCTTTTTATTACAGAGAGAACATCATATTGTCATGGAACCAAGCACCTAACCTACCATCCCTGGGTCTTTACCCACTGAGCCACCTCTCTAGCTAGGGGATCTATTTTACACTCATGCTTTGCTGTCATTTCTGTTATTTCCTCCCATCTCCTAAGAATGATGCTCCCAAGATCACATCCAGTCCCTCCACCATTTTCCCATTAGCTAACTCTATACCAGAGAAACTGTCTAAGAAGAGAACAAATTATTTTGTACAGCTAACTTGTTATACCAAACTCTTCAAGAGGTTTCATCATCATTGTGGGTTGAATACAATCAAATCAGTTTAACTCAGTGCCAAGAACCTTGATTTTTTTGCACCCAAATCTTACATTTCCCTGTACAGAACATCCCCCTCTTAAGCTGGGCCTGATGGATTTGCCCTGTAACCCCAGCCATTTTTGAAGCTGAGAACGGAAGATGACAAGTTCAAAGCTAGCCTAAGCAAATTATTGAGACCATGTCAGTCATAGACATTTTAAGAATTTAAGGGCTGTGGCCAGGCATACTGTCATCTACCATTCAGAAGGGTAAAACTGGAGGTTCAAGGCCAGCTTTGGGTACATAGCAAACTTGTGGCTAGTCTGGGTTAGATAGCACCCTGACTCGCAAAAAGGGGTGGCGGTGAGTGCTAAAGATACAGCTTAGACACGTAGCTCGGAGCACTTGCCTGCCACATGCTAGCTCATCAGTCCTAATGTTCCCAGTCAGAAGTCCTGTACAGTAAGTCTACTACACCCTCCAAGGTTTGTAAGGCCAGCTGACAATGCTGTAACATGTCCGTGCCTAGCTTCCTAATTGTGCCCGTCCCCTCAGGTGAACAGGTGACATTCCCAGAACATATTGAAAGCCGAACCTCCACTGGAGCCAAGGCAAGGAAGGTGGTTTCAGCTGCTGTGGAGAAGGGCAGGGGTGGTCTGCAAATCCTAAACATGGCTGCTTTGGAGCAGATTCTCAGGTGAGGATCTCTATGCAGAGCCCCAGGACTCAGGAGCACACAGAGCACCTGAATTATTGGCAAACCTGGGCAGTGAGCACCAAGGTCAGGATGCTATGCCTCTCAGATCCATTTTGGCTGCTGGGATTTCAGCATCCGTGGAGGGCAGAACAGATGCAGGTCAACCCTCATGGCTTCTTTAGGAGGAAGGCAGGCAGCTGCTACTGCAAATTCCACTCCCTGGGAACAATACATTTTATTTTTGGAAAGAGGGGAAAACAAAGGAGGAGAAAGCAGTGCCGACAAATACACATTTGCTTTTCTATTTATGCAAAGCCCCTACCCCTTCAACACCTCAGTCACCAGTTGTTGCTGGCAGCCAGAAACCACCACGCCTCCCTCGAGGGCCTGATCCCCACAGAGAGCAGCACAAGTCAGCCTCCAGCACTTCCTATAATGTAAAGAAAGGGCTCCACAAATAAAAGAGGAGTTTCAGTGAGTGGCTGCAAGCCCACGTGGTTGTAACAAACATTCATAGAGAGTAGATACATCCTTAGGATCCTTCCCATGTGAGAACCACCCTCCCTGGCATGAGGCCTCTAATTAATACCGGTAAAGAAAATACGGCACAGAAATACAGCCTCCGCATTATTTTCTGTCCCCTATTTGATACTCCCTATATTATCTCAAAATGTCCCTTTAATCATGCTATCTAAAGATGGATCTCAATGAAAAGCCCACTAGCGGAAAAGGGAAGGAAAGGGGAGGGGAGGGAAGGGAAGGGGAGGGGAGGGGAGAGAAGGAAAAGGGAGGGGAGGGAAGGGAAGGGAAGGGAAGGGAAGGGAAGGGAAGGGAAGGGAAGGGAAAGGAAGGGAAGGGAAGGGAAGGGGGGAAATTGAAAACAGCATCATAGGGCAACAGCTCAGCCCTGTTTCTCACCTAAGTCCCATGGCCTAGCTGACCCAGCATACAGTTATTTAATGAGTAACCGGGATGAATCTAAATCACCCAATGGTTGACTAGGATAGTAGACTCAGTTTGAAATGTCTGTTTAAGGATCTCCTTCTTTACTTTTTGCACAGTCTGTTTAGCTGCTCACTAATTTACTCTCAGGGAAAGGACTGAAAATTCATCTTAATAAATGACTGCTATGTACTAAGTGTTGCAACTTGTTATCTCACACAAAATTTTATGATAATCCCATTTGATGGTAATATGTATTATGTCCATATATATAGTATGTATGTGTTAAATATACACATATATACATACATACACACACACACATACACACACTGAGAAAGGTTAAGCAGCCACCCTGATGGCACATAGGGAGCACAACAGTGGTAATTCAAACACAGACCTGCCTGAATCCAGAGAAATAAACGTCATTCTGTTATGCTGACTCCCAGGAGATAGTGAGCCTGTGTCAGCTCTGGTGGAGCCAGGCTCCTGAGAGGAAACCATGGCTCTCCAGATTCATTCTAACTAGATTTAATATGACAAAACCAGGGGACTAGTTGGAGAGATTGTTCACAATGAGATCGTTTGTGTAATACATCACACTAAGAGGCAGGTGTTTTTAAAGAGGCCAGAACTGTTTGACTTTCTCCTATAAGTTTTCTGAAGGAGCGGCCTTGCCTGATTTTCCACTGGGATACTAGCTGTCATCTCTTTTAGATTGCGAGCAGTCTAGAAGAAGGGATCACATCTGCTTTGCTCACATGCAAGTCCTAGTATTAAAAACTATGTATGGCCTGGTATGTCTGACAGCATCTATAATCCTAACACTCAAAAAGCAGAGGCAAGAAGTTCAGAAGGTCAAGGTCATCCTTGGGTACATAGCAGGTTTGAGACCAGACTGGAGTTCATGAACCCTAAAAAAAACAAAAAACAAAAACAAAACAAAACAAAACACCAGTAGGGTTCTGGGTACGTGGTCCAATTGGAAACGTGCTTGCTTGACATGCATGAAACTCTGGGTTTGATGGCCAGCATTGTACAAACCAGGTGAGCTGTGATCCTAGCACTTAGGAGGTAGAGGAAGGAGAATCATAAGTTCAGAGTCATCTTTGACTACCCAGAAAATTCAGGAGCAGCCTGGGCTAAATAGGGTAAGACCCTATCTTAAAAACAAAAGAACTATCTAAAGTACTCAATGTCAAAGAACGAAAGTGATGACAAAGGGGTCTCAACATGTAAGCATCTGCATGGACAAGGACACAAGGCTAGCTAGGATGATATGTGTGACACACAAGAGCCTTGGTAAATAAAAGCCATGGTCTATGGAAAGAACTGGAGAGAATGAATTCAGATGCAGAGAATTATTCTCTCCCACTCATCTAGAGTTCACATTCCTCCCACAGGAAAGGCCCTGAATCAGATGGAAAGTAGCATTCACTCACCATCCACACCCTTCATGGCATCTGCTTAGCAGTAGGCTGCAAGAGAGCCCTGATTCACCTTCAAGGGCTTAATCTACAATAGTTCAAGACTCTGAACCACAGCCAAGGAGTTTGCAGAAATGGGGGTAAACAGAGAAGCCATGCTTCCTTCTGGACATATCCTATCTAGACTCAAAGAAGCTTGAAGTCCCTTCTCATTTATCACTGGGACAACTGGTCTACCATCACTTGGGTTGTTAGTAACAGAGCTAAGATTCAAAGTTAGGTATCCTAATACCCTCTAGCCAACCTCAGAGAAAGGTGTCTGGTAGAGGGTCAATTCAACATGCACTTGGCCACCATTCCCAAGAAGAGTCAGTGGGATTCTGAAACAAGTAAGAGACAAGAGGAGAACACAGATGCCTGTTCACCAGACCCTGAAAGACCCCGGCTAGCACAGACCAAGGAGGAGAGAGATATGAATGTATTGAATTCTGTCTGCACTGGATTCATGAGTGATTTTTCTTGAAGGGTTTGGAGAAGAGACATTGAAGAAGAAATACTACAGGCACAGGGGGCTGGGATGTGGCTAAGTAGTACAGTACTTGCCTCACATTGGCAATGTCCATGACAGAGAAAAAAGAAAAAAAAGTACAGATTTGGAATGAAGGTTGTCGGTTTAAATTCTGGACTAGCCGCTGGCTAGCTCTATGAAATGTAGCAAGTTATTCGCTCTCTCTGGGTCTCAGCTTCATCATCTATAAACTGTAGACAGCATATCCCTTACAAGGCTATTGCCATCATCAAATAAAAATTGTACATACAGAAGCCCTAGCCGAATTCTCACACAGAGTGTGGGTTTCATAAACTTTATATTGGCATCCTCACACCTCCATCAGTCTGAGAAACAGAAAGAATGGATTCACTCATATGAAAAATCCCAGGAGACAGCAGGCATGTAAGGAACCGTATTTCATTCAGCATGATGTGGTACAGAGCCAAGTAGGACTTTTAAAATGTTGTCTTCAACAACAAATTCGTCTTTCTGTCCTAAGGGAAACCTGACTGCCCAGGAGGTGGGGAAGCCTTGGGCAGCATATGAGGGGCTCTCTCCTTTCCCGTCCAGCTGACTGCATTGCAATTGGAGTCTGAACAGAGTCCCCAACTAGCCCTGAGCCGATCATCTATTTTCTCTTCAGAACGTGGACCATGAAATGTTAGGAGAGGAAAGCATTTAGCAATAGTAAGTGAAAAACTTGAGACAGAACAAAGCCAGAAGGACCATATGAAAAAGTAAAGTTCGGAAGTGATGAGGTCCAGAAACCACAGAAGACAGAGACTAAGAAAAACCGCTAGGAGGATGATTTGAAAATTAGTGCAGACCATGGAGACAGAGAGTCAGAAATTATGGAATTCTAGAATGAAGAGCCCTGCACTCCTGAGGCCAGCATCCCCAATCATTCAGAAGTCTGTCTATCACACCTCCACTCTAGTCTCTGTGTAACCCCCACTCTTCCCAAGGCCAGCTGGATGGTTTTTCCCAAGCTCCCCCGCATGCACTTATGACACACCTATGAATAATACAGATAAATGTCAGTTTTCACATCCAGATAAGGCTAATTAAGTCAATGTTTGCTGTATTTAATACATTCTCTGGATTTCCTGGGATCAATCAATTACATCTGTTTTCCCTAGTTCTTAAAAGAGATTCAAATTCCAAAAGAGAATTTGATTTAGCTTTCATATTTTCCATGACTTTCTTATACCTGTAGGAATGATCTGGTTTATAGTTTGGGGTGTGGGGTCATTGTAATGATGTTTAGGACATTGTTTAGGCTCTCTGGAGTAAAAGTGATGAGGATGGAGGACATGGAGCTTGATCATCTCCCGTCCTCCATTCATAAAAGCTTCTGGTTGATATCATCCAGTAAAATACTTCAAAAAAATCAAGTAGAATAGATGTAAATTCTATGATGAGAGAGAGAGAGAGAGGGAGAGAGAGGGAGGGGGAGAGAGAGAAAGAGAGAGAGAGAGAGAGAGAGAGAGAGAGAGAGAGAGAGAGAGAGAGAAGCATTGGTTATGTCAATTGGTCATGTAACACTAGTACCTGCCATCAGGCATGGAGCCTAAACAATTCCATCTAGTTCCAAATGAAGGCTTCTTGCACCAGCTACCAACTCGTGGTAATTCTCAACCAAAACCAGCAAAGCCACCTACCACAACTTCACCAGGCTGCAGCACACAAGTGAGTTGGCTGAGGCCATCAGAGTTGTCTGGCAAATCTTTGATCAGTGAGCT
Source organism: Acomys percivali (assembly GCA_907169655.1). Taxonomy (NCBI): domain Eukaryota; kingdom Metazoa; phylum Chordata; class Mammalia; order Rodentia; family Muridae; genus Acomys; species Acomys percivali. The sequence goes on from OU015746.1 coordinate 30,955,104, forward strand.
ATACGAGGATTTATTGTTTAAGCCACCGAGTTTGGAGTGGTTTATTGCTCGCATCACTGTGGCTATGAGAAATGATAAGATGCTCCCATTTTCATCTCAGGGAGGAAGTTAGGTCTGCTCAGGCAGGGTGGTTCTGTGGTAAGAAAGATGGTCCCTGGGGAAAGAGAGACATGCAAGGACTCCTATTGTTTTTGCAGGATGAAGGGAGCAATGCCACTCCCTTGTGAAGAGCTAGAAATCCAAAGACTTCATGCTGCCTCAATTTTCTTGGCCCAAAAGAGGCCTGTGTCAAGAGTTAGGAGCCAGAGAGGGTCAGCCTGGAGGGAAAAGAGAAAATATAACCTCCAGGTTGCTGGAAAGAGATAAGTGGAAGGCCAAGTCACAATGAGCTTGTCCTGAGAATCCCAGAGATGCAAGAGTAAGCTCCAGGGGACTCACAAGCAAAGAGCAGTGGATACCTCCCATCTGCTGGCAAAGGATCTCAGACAAAACTTCCTACATGCTCAGCAACCCAGAACTGGGAATCTCTGGGCTGAATGGATCCAGAAAAAGAGCTACAACTCCTATCCTGCCTTAGACACAGAAAAGATAGAAATGGCCACATTTCTCTAGGGAGCTAGGAAGAGCTGGAGATTTTGTTAAGCATGATGTCATACACCTGTATCCCCAGCCCTTAGAAGGTAGAGCTAGGAAGATTGGGAGTTCAAGTTGTCCTTGGTAATATAGCAAGTCTGGGCTATATGAAATACTGTCTCAAAAAAAAAAAGGAAAGGAAAAGAAAAGAAGTCAAACACAAAAATTTGGGGGTTTTCCCCTGGTGAGTCTTTCCCTCATAGAGATGGCCATCACAGACTAAAACATCACTAAGACAAATATGGGGTCATAAAGGAAATCCCCTCTAAAAAGTCAAGAGAAAATACATGGGCATCTTAGCTGGAAGGTGACCGCCTATCAAGTTTTCTTGCTTCATAATAAACCTCAAAATGTAGTGTCTCCAACAATACCATGACATTACATTTAGGCATGCATGCATGGTCAGGGCTTAGGCAGACACAGCTGGATGGTTGCTCGGTTCCCAAGCACAGCAAGATGATTATTCTGTTCCATGTAGGATCAACAAAGACCTCTTGATACAAGGGACATGAGCCAGCTACTCCTACACCAAACTCTGTGAGGGGACCACTAAAAGGCTAGGCTTAGTTCTCATTCTGTGGCTTGGGGATCCCAGGAAGCCCATCCCAAATCTCCAAAGCCTTATATGATACTTCTTTGGAAATCCAGACTATCATTGACACCACCAACCTTTGGGCAAAACTAGTCACCTAGACCAGCTCAGATTTAAAGGATGGGCAAAGGAACTCCACTGCACCATGGGAGGAAATAGAAAGAATGAAAACTCACCTCACTATGACCTAAATTGTCTCCAAAGTGTTACATTCTCATCTCAGTAACGGTCTTGGCTATAGTCTAATAAAGGGATAATGGAATAACGGAGACTTTGAAAGTTCATCCGGTATTTCCCTCCCTTCATCTTGGACTACTCCATCTCAATCTAGTCATAGCTTATGGCTTCCATTAGATCTCACTGAGGCAAAGGGGACCTCTGAATAGTATCACTGGCCTCAGGATTATAAAGTACCCAAAGTTGTCTACCCAATCTAACCATGTCACTTGCTGAGCAGAGGTATCCTAGCACAAAAGCTGTCATGTTGCCAGCATCAAAAAAGGAAACCCATTTAAAGTATCAAGCAGGGGCTGAAGAGATGCTTCAGTAGTGAAGACCATACACCGTTCTTATAGAAGACCTGACTTTGGTTCCTATCGCCTACGTTGGGTGGCTCACAAACTGCCTATAGATCATAGCTGTTTGCAACTCTAGCTTCAGGGGATCCAATGCCCTCTTCTGGACTCCATGGGCACCTACACTGACATACACACACAGACACAGACACACACACACACACACACACACACACACACACACACACACTTAAAAAATCTTTTGAAACTAAAAAAAAAAAATTAACTATCAATAATTGACATACTTCTTAGTGAAGCAACTTTGTGCAATGGGTATTAACAACACTAAAAGCAGAGAGATCGTCTTCTAGTGCTCTGAAAAGGTAGTGGGCCTTCCCCTACAATTTTCATGTTCCATGTAACACTTCAGTGCATTCTAGTACTTCTGTTTTCACATCATTTCTTTTATCACATTTATTTTTGGTTATTTTTCAGACTGAAGAGATGAGACGTAAGTTAAGAGCACTGGATGCTCTTCCAGAGGACCTGGATTTGATTCCCAGCACCCACGTGGCAGCTCACAACCTTTTGTAACTCCAGTTCCAAAGGATCCAATGCCTTCCTCTGACCTCCATGGGTACCAGGCATGCACATAGGACACATATGTACATACAGATGCAACATCCATATACATAAAATAAATAAATAGCAAAAAAAGTAGTTATTTTCATCTCAATTACCAAACTAAACATATCTTCCAAAAGGGAAAGTGTCTTTTCAAAGTTGCTTTTAACATTCCAGAGGAAGCACGGAACAGCCTCCAAGACAGAAAGGTACATTGATATTTGTCTTAGTTATGGGTTGTATTGCTGGGAAGAGACACCATGACCGTGGCAATCCTTATAAAAGAAAACATTTTAATGGGGCTGGTTCACAGTTCAGAGGTTTAGTTCATTATTATCATGGTGAAAAGTATGGCAGCATGCAGGCAGACATGGTGCTAGAAAAGTAACTGTGAGTTCTACAGCCAGATCAGCAGGCAGAGGGAAGAGAGGGAGCCTGTAGGTCTGGCCTGACCAAGCATCTAAAACTTCAAAGCCCATCCCCACATCCTCACCTCCCCAACCCCCACCCATTTTCATTTAGACCACCAAAGCATTGCAATGCCTATTTATTTCCTCTTTAAATAAATTGGTTTTTATGCTACTTAATGCCTATGTTGATACTCTCACTCTCCCTTGGTCTATTCATCTGTCAGAGACAATCAAACCCAAACAACTTTCAAGGTGTCCTGAAAGCTGCACTTCACAGCGGAGACAGCTGTGCTTCCCTTGATTTCAGACCATTTCTATATATCACAGTCTATATGTAAATTAAGTTGTTATGACTCCCTGATTTCAGAATCCATCTTCACAAAAATGACGAATGGCTTTTAAAAGAATTCCTGAGGGGGGAAAAAAAAAGAATTCCTGCAAACAAAGTGTAGATGGGTAACAATACTGATTATGTAAACACAGGTGGCAAAAAGAGAACAGAAAAATGACAGCCTTGCTTTGCCTTGTCTACTTCTAGTAAGTTCTCTGTGGGCTACAACATGAGAAGAAAACTGTTCAGAAATTCAAATTACTAAGGAGACTATTTGAGAGTTGATGTGGTGGCACATCCCTGTAATCACAGGAACGTAGGAGGTAAAGAAATAAGTATCAAGAGTTCAAGATCATCCTTGGCTACATAGTAAGTTCAAGGCCAGCCTGAGCCACACAAAACTTTCAACTCAAAAAGAGGGGAATGAGTGGGAGCAATTGGTACTACTGGCTCATTTAGGGGATCCCCAAATTAATTTCTTGAGAAGAACAAATAATTGCATGCCCAGGAAAGACAGAAGAGCCTCAGAGACAGTCCTCTCATTTCCCGATTGGTCCTGTTTAGATATCCCCTCCATCCCACCTTCCTCCATCTCTCCTAGAAATGTCTCTGAGAGCAAGAAGCTGTCTTTCCCTCTCTACCTATGTTCCCCTAACTCTCCTTCAGAGGAAGAAGAGGCAGTAGTTTGAAAAAATGGGTATGCATAAGTCCACCTTCACTCCCACCTTATCCGGATAAGCCCACCTTATCCGGAAGGCATAGCCACTGTGTATTTAACTAGTCAGTTACAGGAACATTTGAAACGTTCCATTTTTATCTCACCCTTTGACACGTTTTTGCTTTTGAAAATGTTTGATACACTTTTGTGCAGCAGTTGTTACATATATAACATAAGCACATATATAAGTATTCCAATACCTCATCAAAATTATTTTACCAATAGGAGACATGATTTGAAAAACATATTTGCAAACCACTATTGAAAAAAATTAAAATAAATAAAATGAAAAAAGAAAGAAAAAGCAAACATATAACAAAGATGGTAGCCAGAAGGAATCGAGAGAACACAGAGGGAGGAAAGAGGAGCAGAGCAGGTAATCGTGGCAGCCTGGAAGAGCCATCTCCTCACTGGGATACATAAGTGTCCACAGCTCCTAGTGGGTCACTCATTCATGGCCCAGATGCCTCACCAACCAACCATGTGTTAGCATGAGTCTGTGCTGGTCCCACAGATACATTTCTCATTGCTGTGATCAAATACCTGACCAGAAGCAACTTACAGGGGAAGGATTTATTTTGGGCTCATAGTACAAGAGGGAACAGTCCACCATGGGCAAGGAAGACATACCAGAGTTGATGTCAGTGGGTACAGGTGGCCCAGACTCCTCAGAGTGAACCAAGAAGCAGAGAAATCAGAATGCACAAGCTCTGTTGCTTTTCCTCTTTCGTCCCTTTAAACTCAGCCCAGGATTCTAACTCATGGGATGTGCCACTCACTTTCAGGAAAGGTCTTCACCCTTGGGGATGCCATCACAAAAGCATCTAAAAGTGGTGCCTGGTTAGCCCCCTCAGTGGTTCTTACTCCAATCACCACACCTCTAAATCCCTTCCTGCCTCAGGTTCAGAATAAGAGGATTAGCCACTGCTCCTCTCTACGTCCTTGGCACCATCAGCAGCCCCCTTTCCAGTAAGATGCTCTACCTCTTCCCAGGTCAAGGGATTCTTATCAACGCTGCCTAAACAGGTTCCTTGCAAATAGATCTGTATTTATCACCATGCACAAAACTAAAGTCCAAGTGGATCAAAGACCTCAGGAAAAAGTGGGGAAGAGCCTTGAACTCATTGGCACAGGAGACAACTTCCTGAACAGAATACCAATTGTTCAGGCTCTAAGATCAACACTTAATAAGTGGGACCTCACAAAACCAAAAAGCTTCTGTAAGGCGAAGAACACTGTCAACAGAACAAAACAACAGCCTACAGACTGGGAGAAGATCTTCACCAACCCTACATCCAACAAAGGGCTAATATCCAAAATATATAAAGAACTCAGGAAATTAAACACCAACAAACTGAATAACCCAAATTTTAAAAATGGGGCACAGAACTAAACAGAGAATTCTCAACAAAGGAACATCAACACTTAAAGAAATGTTCAATGTCCTTAGTCATCAGTAAAATGCAAATCAAAATGACTCTGAGATTCCATTTTATACCTATCAGAATGGCTTAGATCAAAAACTCAAGTGGCAGCACATGCTGGCAAGGATGTGCAGAAAGTTTTCTAAAGCCACATAAAGTTTTAATAGCTAAATCAATCAATCAACACCCCAAGTCAAGACCACAGTTTTGTGTCTTTGAGACCAAAAGCTGTAGTGAAATTAGTGCCACCTTCCTGGATGGTGGCAGGCAGGAATGTTAGCATGGAAATAATCCAGCGTACTGGTTCTTTGAAGAATTTATTCCCTGGACAAGAGAGAAATGATACACAGTGGGCAACAGATTCTGTTACGTAAACATTTAACTCATATTTATTTAGTGACCTCTGACTACAACAGAAGTCATTTTAACAAGTGTGTGTGATTCTTAAAAATTTCTACCCAGGGAGCCTGGGCCAGGCAAGCTGGTTATGGAGATCAATCTTTTGACCTGTCAGAGTGACTTCAGATCAACAACAGCCATTGAAGTGGGGTACTTCCGCTCAAGAGAACACTAAATGGCCACTAAAACATTTTTTTCGTTTGTTTGTTTGTTTGTTTTTCGAGACAGGGTTTCTCTATGTGGCCTTGGCTGCCCTGGATTCACTTTGTAGGCCAGGCCGGCCTTGAACTCATATTATTTTTTAAAATGTAAAGAGTAACACAAAATACCTTAAAGTGACTTTTAAAGAACCCCAAACCCTAATGGAGTGTACCTAGAATGGTCTCGTTGTTATAATGCTGCAACCATGTAGCTCCATGTATAATGTGTGCATATGTGGAAATATGTATATTCCCATGCAAATATAACCTTAAAATGCCTAAAATATTGAAGTTCACCAAACTGTTATTAGTAGATGATTATGGGTAACAGTATTTAAAATAATTTGGAGTGTGTGCCCTACCCCCAATTCAAAATAAGCATTTTAAAGATACAACTAAACTATTTTTAAAACTCAGCCTATGTTATTTCCACTCTTTATGTGTTGGGGTGGTATATGCATGTGTGCACATGTGTACAGGTATGTTCATCCATGCAGAGACCAGAGTTTGACATTATTTCTCTACCTTGTTGTTGGGAACAAGTCCCTTGGTGAACCCAAGGCTCTTTATTTTGCCTTGGCTGACTAGCAGGTGGAACCATGGAATATACCTATCTCCTTTGCCCAGTACTGGGGTGATGTAGGCAAACTACCATGTTAAGTGCTCATGCAGATTTGGGGGGTCTGAACTCAGGTGTCCATGCTTGCCCAGCAAGCACACTGCTCACCAAGCCATCTGCCCACTCCATTGGTTCCTACTCTTAAAGAAGCATAAGGCTCCCCACCTTCACTGCCAATGGTCCTTGGTTATTGGTGCCTTGGGCTTTTTGTCCAGCCACTTCAGAATACACCAAGGATGGAAGAACAACCGCAGTGTGTGTTAGGTGAACTTACCACCAGACCTATATATGCTCATTTGTCTTCCCTCTTTACTAAGTTTGTCTCTTAGAGAGTTATCCCTTGGAAAGGGACTCATTTCCTTCTCGGATACTTTGCATCAACCAGGACAGCACCCATCAGCTCCTCTCTGGTGCTCAACGTGATGCTAACTCATGTGCTTGTAGTGGAGAGCTGTTCAACATGCCACCATCCACACACTACCCAGGGACCGCTGTCCCTTAGGACCCAGTTAAAGTTCCGCCTTTTGACAGAAGTCTCCAATATTCCATTGTTCCCGGGAGAACTGGCTTCTTCCATGTTTCCAAGGCACCAGTCCCATCATAGAATTGTATTCTAATCCTAGCCTTCCATTGTAACATAATGATTTTCATTGCCCCCCCCTCCCCCGTGCATGGTGTGTGTGTGTGTGTGTGTGTGTGTGTGTGTGTGTGTGTGTGTGTG
>OU015746.1:30962299-30978012 GCA_907169655.1 Acomys percivali
GTGTGTGTGTGTGTGTGTGTGTGTGTGTGTGTGTGTGTGTGTGTGTGTAAGTCAGAGAGCAATATTAAATGCTGTTTCTCAGCAATTTGCTTGAGACGGAGTTTCTCATTTGCCTAGGATTTCAGCAAGCAGGATAGACTAGGCGTCCAGTGAATGCCAGAGATCTGCCTGTCTCTGCCTCCCATCTCAGTCCTCTAGAATTACTAGCAAAAAGCACTCTGCTACCTTTTTTTTTTATAGCAAATTGATTTATTTAGTACTGTTTCCATTCCATATCATCAGGAGGGTTGATTTCAACTTTTCTTTTACCTACATCAGACCAGTTGGTACTCAAGACTGTACCACCAGACTCCATAAATGATTTGTTCATGGCACACTTCACTTCATCAGAGCCATCTGAGTAGATCTGCTGAAATAATTTGTTTAAAGTTGCGTCGCTCTCCAGTCTGCTACCTTTAAAAATGAGTGCTGAGATGTGCCACCTGCGCCACCGAGGTACTGGTACCAAGTCAAGGGCGGGGGACTGCGGATTTAACACACAATAAAACAGCGGGTCCTTCGTGTTAAGAGAGCAGCGGAGGCAGCAGCCTTTATTCAGCATCTAAAGAGCCTTTTTATAGGCCGCAAGGCAGGAATGCCACTCGCAGGTGAAAGCCCTCAAGAGGTGATTGCGCACACGAGGGAAAGTCCCAAGGAAGGGAGGGGGTGCGTTTTCAGAGCAGTAAACATGACTAGCTGACCAGCATAAGCACAGACATGGAAGCTGCTAAAAACAGGACATGCAACAGCAAGACAGGCAGGCAGCCCAGTCAGGTCTGGTTCCCACATTGAGGAGCCAAACTCAGGTCCTGGTGTTTTCAAGGCACGCTTTACCAACTAAACCATCTCCTTAGCCAGGTATTTGTCTTTTTTCAAGTAAGCCTTTGAACTCCTTCTTGGCAGAGATTTCATCTTATTCATTTTCATGGCTCCAACCTAGTGTAGAGTAGGCCTCACACACATGCACACACATGCATGTGCGCACACACACACACGCACATGTACACACATACACACACAGAAATGGGACTACTGAAGGATTCATGCATGGTTCTCCTAAGCTGACTTCCATGATGCTCCTCTTTTCTCCCATCATAAATATGTTCTGATTGATTTGGCCAAGTCTCAGCCGCAGTCAGTATGGCAAATCCTTTCTGTCTGCATTGTCCATATCCACAGATTCAATCAACCAACAAAAGAAAATATTCAGAAAAAACAATGCATGTGTTCTGAACACACTCAGACCTTTTCCCTTTGCCATTAATCCCTAAATAATACAGTACAGCAAATATTTACATAGCATTTGCATTGTATTGCATGGCATACGCCAACTAGAGCTAACTTAAAGTGCATGAGAGGACTGCGTAGGTTGAAAGCAGATGCCATGCCGTTTTACAAAAGGGACTTGAGCATCCTCAGATCCAGGAATCTGGAGAGCTCCCAAAAGCAATCCCTCATGAATACTGAGGGACCAGTATTCTTGTTTTTCTTCTAGGTAGGACTTTTTCAGAGTAAAGCTCAAACCAGTTTAACTAGGGTTTAAAAAGATGAGAGAAGGCCAGGTGTAGTAGCTCACACCTTTAATCCCAGCACTCAGGAGACAGAGGCCAGTGGATCGCTACAAGTTCAGTGCCAACCTGGTCTACATAGTGGGTTCTAGGACGGTCAGATCTGTCTCAGGGAAGGACATGGGCAGGGAGGCCTGTCCACCCAGACGCTCCAAGTATGACCCTCATGACCTTTTCTCATTGTCTTCCCCAACATTTTCTGCCTGTTATCTCCCTTCTTTCCAGCTTCGAAAATAGACCTTCCCCCAAACAATAAAAAAAGACTGTCACCTGTCACACCTCCCAATTCACATCCTTAAAGCCTTCTGACCTCCTTTCTCTTCTAAATCCAAAGTCCCAAGGGGAAAGAAAAATTAAAAAGCCACTGGGCAGAGTTCTGATAGATCCACCTGGGGCCAAAAGCAGGATATGGTCCTATGATTGATGGATCAAGAGCATGTCCCACCCCTTCCTGCCAAAGTCATGAGTGATCCTGACTGTGATACAGGAAGTCATGTGATTGGAAAGGTCAATGTACCCCCTTGATCTCTCTCAAATCCATGGCCTCCCTTTTTAAATTGTTGTTACATTCATATATGTGTGCATATACATATATGACTGTTGTTACACATAAATGTGTATAAGTGTGTATATATATGCATATATGTGAGATGCTCAAACACACACACACACACACACACACACACACACACACACACACACGCGCGCATCCTGCTCGTAGGTACAGGTTTTCAGGGCTAACCATTTGATATTGAGTACCTAGTTGGTGTGCTCTTCCTTGGGAGGATTATTTCTCCTGTGTTCGGTGCTCTCTAGTTAGCAAGTCAATATTTTAAAACTGAAGGTGTGGGTTACTATTAATAACAACAATAATAGCTAACAATAATAACAACTGTCTTATTCAAAACACCAGGAAGCTAGCCTGCATCAGCTCTGCCTGCTGACCAGAAAAGTCAGGTCCAGTATTTAAGCTGGAGGAATAAGGGGGTGCCTTGTGACAAACTAGTGTCCTCCTACCTCCCTCTGGCTCCCTGTACTTCAAAGGATATTTTGGTGGAATATTTGGAGCAACTGGTGGATGGCACTAGCCTGTAATGCCAGTACTTGGGACCCAGAAAAACTGTGAGTTCAAAGACAACCTGGGCTAGAAAACAAAAACCCTGTCTAAATAATTTTTTAAATAAATAATTTCTAATTTAAAAATAAATTGTTTTTTCTTACTCATGTCCCTACCAACATAACGCTGGGTGGTCAAACTCTCAAGCCCCTCAGAGCCTACAGCCAGGCTCTGTGACAAGCCAGCTCGGGCCCCACCCCTCCCTGAAGCCTCTCTTCATTGGACTCTTGCTGGATCGTGCCAGCCTCAATTAAACCGGGGCCTGAGGGCCAGTCCTGAGGCCAGCAGCGTGCTGTTCCAGGGCTACCTCTTGCCAAAGTGTTATCTTCAGGCCTCAGCGCCCAGACTCTTCACTCTGTGAAGACTGATGCGTCTTGTCTCAGCCTGGCTCTGACACTCCGGGCCCCTGGCCTGCCTGGGGGCTTCGGATCAAGGACACTTTGTCAGCTCCCGCGCACCTCTAAGAAGCCTGAATGGAGCCGTCTGCAGAAATCCTGGCCTGGGCAGGCCTTCTGCGTGTTTGGGTAAAGAAATATGCAGGCTGAGCTGCGGTCATGGCTGCCTGCGCCTCTGAGCTGCAATCAACATCAACCCCACAAGGACACAATATTTTCTCCCGATTTACAACACGTTCATTTATTTTGGATTTTCTGTGCCAGCTGAGGCTACAGGGCGGTGACAGTGGAAAAGTTGTCCTGGGGCCAAGCAAAAGAAGTGTTGCAACTGTGCTCCCGTTCTGCAGAGGGAGTTCGAAAGCAGTTAAGAGCCAGCAAGGCTAAGAGGATGGCCTTCCACACTCAGCGGCCTGCAGGCCATTAGGGGCCAGCAGGGGAAACAACTCATTTGGAGGTGCGCTATTGCTTCTGTAACGATCTGCAGATAGGCCGCTGGACCGCTGGCCCCTTGCAAGTTTCCCTGATGCTATAAGATCTGTTTTGCTTCTCAAAGTTCCCTGGGGAGTCAGAGCACATCACACACACACACACACACACACACACACACACACACACACACACACTCAAACACACGCACACATAAAAGCCACTTTTATTAGACATTCTTACAGAGAAAAAAACACGACACGTTGTGGCGTGAGAACATTTTGACTTCACAGATTGACCCACAGGCAAAAAGATCTCGTTCAGCTTCAAGGCTCATGTCTTTTTATTTCAGTTTATTTTACTTTTTCAAGTGTGGAGGCGGGGAAGGGGGGGGGGACAGTGAGCACATCTGTGTGCAGATGTGCACCTGGAGTGAGACCAGAAGACACTGGGGTGGTATCCTGCTCTATCACTCTTAGCATTACTCCCTTGAGGCAGGGTCCCTCACTGGACACGGGAGGGGGTGCAGGATGCTGGGAATGGAGACTCGGGTCCAGGAGCTTTCAAAGCAGTATTCTTGCCCGGTGAACCGTCTCCTCTCCCTCAGTTTCCATGTCACTTACTGTTACTGTTGTGGTTTGGTTTGGGATTTTTAAAAATAATGTCTCATGAGCCCAGGCTGGCCTTCGTTGATATTCTTGGTCCTCCTGCCTCCACCTCCAAGCGCTGAGGTTTCAACTGTGTGCTATCGAACCTAGTTCCACAACTGCTTTTCAACAAAAATAATAGCTACCTGGCAAAATCCTCATGGGCACTGGGTAATGTCTTGAAGTACATAGGACAATGCCCAACTCTTCAGCACTTCGTATGGGAGCACTCCAATTCCTGTCCTTTTGGTTTTGCTTATTGGCACATTCACACATTTCCCATGAGGAGTTGAGGCATATCTGTAAAGCAGAGCTAGAGCTAGGTGGTCCCTGGATGGTAGTGCTACCATAGAGGAACTTGGTGTTCCCCTGTGGCAAGACAAAAAGCAACAGCAATGAAACTGCATCTTTGCTAAAGATGAAGGCAAAGCCAAGGGCTACACTCTACAGGTGGGATTGGGCTCTGGCAAAGGCAGGGCTCCCAGCCACTCTTCCCCCTGCTCCTGGACCTTTCTAGAGACAGGAAAGATGCTTGAAATGGTTGGGCATATCATTGTTGTAATTGATTATGTTTGCTGGAGATAGGTTGAGTAATTGGGGGAGGGGAGGTACAGTACAAGTGACAATCTTTCCAGGTCCCTGGCCCCAAGAGTGCATCAGTCACTGGTGTTTGGCTCTATCTTCTTCCTCGGGAGATCTGGTTGCTGGGTTCCTCAAGGCTGAGAACTTCTCGAGGTTGAAAGGTATTCCATGAAGGAAGGAGAGTGGTAGAGAAGTATGGAAGGTGCCACAAGAGGTTCCCAAGAAGACACAACAAACAAAGAGGTGACCCTATCCCAGACACTCGAAGGCACATGCAGCCTGTGGTTGGTTTTCACTGCTGTCTAGAGCTTACTTCCTCCAAGGAAATAATGAACACCTCAACTTGGGCAAATGAGCAAGGACCTCAGGTCTCTTGTTCTCATCCTACTGAGCAAAGGACTGGTGGCTGCCCTGGGAAGGTGACAACTCAAAGTTACAGCTGCTAAGAATCAAAGCAAGTTAAGAGCCAAGTCTGGCTAGCTGGCTGGCTGGTTACCTTATTCCATAAAGTCACCTGACTTGCAGGTGCTGAGCCATCTTACATACATGAAACATGGTGTCTGGTTCCTGTGAGCCTTTGGTCACATTTCCATTATCCCATCCAACCACAATGTAGCTGATGTTTCTGTTTAAAGATACCAACATGGGTGCATCTTTATGACAACCTCACTAAGCTAGAAAATGCCCCTATAACTGGCAAATCATTTTCTCTAGATACATCCATTCAGCTTTTTCTGGAAGAGATTAGCATTTGAATTGGTAGACTAAGCAATAAGCACTGCTCTAGTCATTGTGGGTGGGCACCATCAAATCCATTGAGGACATCAATATAAACCAATACTCCTTAAAATAAGGCAGAGAAAGGACCCCTTCAGCTGAGGTGTCCAATTTCTCTGGCCTTGGGCACCAGCACTTCTGAGTCACGAACTTTCAGACTGAGACATTGATCATCATACATTCCATAGTTCTTGAGCCTTTGGACTCAGGCCAAGTTACACCAGCATATTTCTAGGTTCTGCGTCTTGCAGATGGTAAATTCCAGGATTTCCTGGTTCCTGTAACTACACAAGCTGAGTCATATCACACACATACACTTAATCCTCATTGATTCTGCTTCTTGGGTATACCTTATCTGATTTGGTTTGCATTTACAGGCATGTTTACATTTTCTAAATTGGTTCTGAGGTTCCTGGAGCTGTCTCTCCAACGTGATTGTAGATAAAGATGTGAATGCCTTCCTGCCAGGAGTGATCATTGATGATCCATGGACAGAACTGCTTGTAGGTACAAAAAAAAAAGTAGCTTACACAGGATATTCCTAATAGTCCCCACCGGCATTCTTATAGAAGCAAGGCTCTAAATAATTCTGTATTGTGATCATCTCAACATGGTTTTAGAAAACCCTGAAATACAAATACGGATTGGTCTTCTAATGTCATTGGATAGTGTCCTAAAAGAAAAATATGAACTTAAAGATTCAAATGCCAAGCATTTGGAATATTGCATAAATGACTTAGACAAGTCAAGGTAATGCCCTGGGAGAAAGCCTTGTCTCTCATGAGCCTGCCAAACCAGCAAGCGCATTGCATCTGGACACCCATCCTTTCTATAGTGTCTGTTTCTAAGTCAAGGGCACTAAGGGCATTGACTGTGAAAGAAAAGACTCTTACATTTGGAGAGATCAAAAAAAAAGTGGAACCATTGGAGAAGAGACTCTTAAGTATGGAAAAAAACTGAAGAAGGTAGGTAGGGGCACTTGGCTCATAAATTCTAATGGGTCCTCTTCATGCACATGGATATTTCCCTCTGCTCCTGGTGCCATCAGCACTTCTAGCCATAGTAGGCCTTTCTTACCTCTGTCTGAGAGATTAACTCCACTTTCCTGTCATGGCCTCTGGACCAGCTACCAAACAAGACAATGCTAACTCTCCTCAGCCTCCCTTCCAGTCCTCTTTCTTCTGGAACTATGATTTCACTCAAGTCTCACAATTGTGGCCCACAAGGGATAATCTACTCCTACAGAGCTGTTTAAGTTTCCTAAACTTTTCTTTCTGAGACATGGTCTCTCTATATATCCCAGGCTGGTCTCCAACACAGTAGGTATCCAAGGATGCCCTTGAGTTTCTGGTCCCTCTGCCTTCATGTCCCAAGAGCTGGGATTATAGGCATGCACCACCACACCTGGTGTACCTGGTGCTGGGGTAGGAACCCAGGGCCTTATACTATCTACTCTCTATCTCTCTACTGAGCAATATCCTTGCTCCTGAATTTTCTGGTTTATTAAGTAGAAACTTGGACAGAATTTTCAAGAGTCAGTGTATCTCAGCCACTGTCCTATATCTGTGAAGAGACACCATGACCAAGGTAACTTATGAAAGAAATCATTCAATTGTAGGCTTGCTTACAGTTTCCGAGGGTCCACGATCATCATGACAGGAAGCATGGTGTCTGGCAGGCAGACATGGTCTGGAGCAGTAACTGAGATCTTACCTCTGATCTGAAAGCACATGACAAAGAGCAAGACTGGGCCAGGCATAGGTTTTTGAAAACCCAAAGCCAACCCCTCAGTGACACACACTTCCTCTAACAAGGCCACACCTCCTAATCCTTCCTAAACAATTCCACCAACTAGGAGTGGAACATTCAAATACATGAGCCTATGGAGGCATTCTCATTCAAACTTAATGCAGAACATTGAACATGTGTGATGATACTGAAATGAATATAAAGTTGGATGAGGATGAATTTATTGCTATGGATTTACTAAGTGAAGAGTATGCATTTGATGTCCATCTCAGGAGGTTAGAGAGGATTCTAGCGGTTTGATTGGTTGGCTGCCTGAAGCCTAGACCAAAAGACGGTCCACTACCATGACCTAATTTGAAACATTCAGCTCCTGCCAATGTGTTTAATGTAGGAAAAAAGATTTGAAAGCTCAATTAATTAAAAATAAATAAATAAATAAATAAAATAAAACACACACACACAAAAAAAAAAGATTTGAAAGCTCGAGGAGATTAGACTCTTATAGCAGGTTTGTCGTTTAAGACCTACTTACCCACACTAGGAGGGTCCAGAAGATCTTTGGCCAATACTTGAGAAGTACATATGTGAAAGGAAATGCAGCATCCTTCAAGAGCTCTGAGATTGTTCTTCTCTGCCAGAGGAACTTACACTGAAATTGTAGCCATGTAGTTGGAAAACCTAACTGCATTGGGAATAGGCAGATCGCAGTGTGACAGAGGCCAAGTGGTGTGACTCCTCTGCTGAAGGCAAGATAGTACTTTAATAGACAGTAGAATCTATGTGACAATTCAAAGAGCATGGCCAGTGCACACATACATACTATGTGACCTGGTTAATAACAGTATATTTAGAAGCCCATTAAATTTCACTACTTCTATGTACACAGAAGTTCTTAGTCAAGTCTAACTCCTCCCATGAAATAGAAACTCAAGCTAGGTGTGGTGACAAACACCTGTATTCCCATCATTTGGGAGGTAGAGGCAGGAATAGCTCAAGGCTAGCCTCAGCTACATAGTGAGTTTGAGTCTGGCTTGAGCTACATGAGACCTTATCTTAAACAACAAGAACACACAAAAAAAATCAGAACATCATCACTCCTCAATTTCCAGGCTTGAATCATTTATACACTTAGTACTCCTTGAATAAAAGGGAAATCAGAACTTCAAAAATGGGCCCTGGTATGCGCCTGAATTTTTGCATTATTAATCTTTCTCCCAGCTCTTAACAAAAGTACCTGTGCCCTTTCATGAAGGTAAGTATGCATTAAGATCAAGAAAATAGCAGAGCTATAAGAGAACGATTAGACACTGGCTCTACACTGGCATGGATTCTAGAAAGGTGAAAACATCACTGTGACCCTCCAGTCAGGACTGGATTTTGAGGGACTAAGGAGGTCAGTGTAGATTCAGCAGATCCGTATTGCAATTGGTTCACAAAGTGCCCGAGCGAGCCCTTCCTGTGGTTCTGTTCCAGGTTCCAAGAAACATAATTGAAATAGTCACACTCTGGGCTAGAAAGATGGCTCAGCAATTAAGACCAATGGCTTTTCTCCCATAGAACCCTGGTTCAACTCCCAGCACCCTCACAGCAACTCACAACTGTCCTGGCACCCTCACACAGATATACATGCAGGCAAAAACACCAATGCACATAAAAATAAATAAATCTTTAGGGAGAAAAAGAATTAATCACACTTAGCTGTCAACAGAATCTCTAAATTTGTTCCATGACCTCTGATGAAATGAGGGCTATTAAGCTAGGAATGACCAATGGGAGACATTAAAACTGCCTCTGCCTAAGAAAACACTCCATCAAAAGCAACTTTACCTTCTAGAAGGAGGGCAGGCATCAGCACCACCACCAAGGGCTTGGAAGAGCCCAGTTGGTGATTTCCACCACATCCTCATCCAACTCTTTCACAGCTTATGAAGAAGACAGATGGGTCTTAGAAAATGGCATAAATTGTTGTAAACTCAGCCAAGTGATAGCTCCAATGGCTTCCAATGTTTCTGATGTGGTTCTGTAAGTTGAGCAAATTAACACATCACTTAGTATGTGTTAGTACAAAAAGCTCTTGCACTTTAGCTTATTTGCTTCCTATTTAAAAAAAAGTGTGGGTGAGTGTGCCTGCAAGTGTACATGTGTGTGGGTGGGTGTGGGTGGGTGGGTGTGTGGGTGGGTGGGTACATGTCCTCACACATGCATACTTGTGCTTGCAAATGCAGCTGTGGATCTGACAAATGCATTTTAATCCATTCCTAGCCTACCAATTGAGTTCAGCTGGCAAGGGCAAATAACACATCTTCACTGTTTTAGTCTCAGAGTGAATCAGCATCTGACCTATGTTATGATTTAGCTCTCAGGGTTTTGGTATCCTCTCCTTAATACAAGATATCACACTGGTCCTTTATATTCTTGAACTTCTATTGCCTGAGACTAGTGAACAAGAAGTAGCAACTATTCTTTACTTGTTGTTAAAATATCCATGCATTAGAACGTGGGAACTAAGGGCAGGACAAACAGTTTAGTGTCTGAGTTTGAATTCTCCAGGATGCACATCAAAGCCATATGCAGTGTCACGTGCCTGCAACCCTAACACTGAGGGGAAGATGGAGACAGGAAGCTTCTCAGGGCTGGCTAGCCAACTCGTTTAACCAAAATAGCAAAATCTAAGTGCAATTTTCCTGTCTCAGAAAAGTAAAATGGAGAACAACAGAGAAAGTCACCTGGCGTCAATCTCAAGCTTCATACCTGCAGGCACAGGTATGCATGTGTGATTGCATGCACACACACACATGCATATGTGCATGCACACACTCATGCACAAATGCAGCCACACAGACACACACATACAATTTTATTTTTTAAAAAAAATAGGAAGCAAATCAACTAAAGTGCAAGAACTTTTTAATCCAGTGTAATTTCTAGCTATCCAAAGATGGGGACCATGTCAAGATCATCCTCCTCAGGTGAAGGCTAAGTAGCTGCACTGGACCCCTCCAACAACCAAAAAAGCAGCACAATTCCTAGTGGGGTCTCTTTAGATTCAATGTGTTACTCTAGCCCATCTATCAGAAACCTGAAAAGCTAGGTTTGATTGGGACAGAACAAAACAGTGTTCCACAGCAGGTCCAGGGTGCTGTATAAGCTGCTCTGCCACTAGGGCCGTGTATGGATGCGGATGTTACTTGCAGCCCTTGTCAGAGTCACACAGGTGAATCAAAGTTCAAGCTAAAACTAAAATTGTGGAGTGAAGATCTGCTGTCACCACCAACATCACCCTCCTAGTAAAGATAATTCTTGGTCTACTAGTGGATTCTAGCAGCAACTGAATGCTTTTGCCATCGGCCACCAAGTGACCAGGCACCATGAGTTGCCCATTATGAACTGCTTGCCATCTGACTTATCAAACCATAAAGTTGAGTGGACACATCAATTCTCCATTATCAAATAGAAGTGACAAAGCTACCATCCACAGAGTTATTGAATGCCTTGTCCATTGTCATGGTATTCCATTGAGCATTAATTTTGATCAAGGAATTCACTTTATACCAAAAGAAATGTGTCAATGAGCCCAGGCTCAGTGCTTCCCTGCTATCATGAAATATCTGGTTTGACTGGATAGTGGGATAGATTTTTGAAGACCCCCAATACAGCATCAACAAGGCGGAAATATTTTACAACATTGAAGAAAGTTCTCCAGAAGGCTGAATATGCTCTAAGTCAGTATCTAATAGGTCCAGCAAAGATACATTTTGTCTCATGGTTTTCAGAGGTCCCAGTCTGTGGTTGTTCGGGCTTTTTGCTTTGGGCTTGAGTGAGCCAGAACATCATGGCAACACCTGGTGGAAGAAAGCTGCTCACCTCACAGCAGCCAGTGAGTGAAGACAGTGAGAAAGAAGAGCGCCCTGCAAGGGAATTTCCCTAAGAACTCAATTTCCTTCCACAAGGCACCAGCTCCTCAAGGTTCCAATACCTGTCCATGGTGTCACAGGCTGACAACCAAAACCTCTAGCACACAAGTCTTCAGGAGACATTTCAGATCAAAACTATAACCCACGACTCCAGCCACTGAGGGGGTGGGAAGGACTGCCTCCCACATTACTGAAGCCTAGGGACCCAATGTCCACATTGTCTTCATGCTCCAACATTACACTGGCCTCAACCACGCCCCTCCAGAGAGAGGAATGCACCCACATGAGATACACTAGAGATTCTGTCAAACTAAAAGGTAAGATGGCCACCACCCAGACACTTAGGGCTCACCATACCTTCCATGCAACAGGAAACAAAAATAGAGGATATGGTATTACCTGGGATGGTTGAACCTAGTTAGGATGGCCTAACTAAAGGAAAACACACTATTATTATACAATGGAGTTTTTTTAAATTGTGAAACACAGGAAAAACCTTCAGGTGGATCTTTGTATCAGTGTGCCCTATAAGGAAAAAAATAAATGGGAAACAACAACCCATTTACACCTTTTAGAAACAAATACTTGGGTTACTCTTGTGGATTAAAACTGTGTCCACCTGAGGTGCCTGCCAAGCATAAAGGGAATGCAGGCTGGATAGTGCAACTACAAAAGCATGCCCAGTTACAGGGATGAGAACTTTAACCGTTATGCAGATTTTCTCATTTTGCTATTCATACATTTATGTGTATGTCTACATATATTAAGCATTTGTTTGCTTTCCTTTCTTATACCTCTATCATGTAACATGGCAGATGGTGATTTTCAATCAATATTTAAGCATTATTAGTCTCATAGCATGGAGTGTAAGATATAGGATAGCAGAAGGAAAGTAAATGTCACTCAAGGACCATACTCCCTTCTCAGGAAGGGATTGGTACATTTTTTTGTGGTCTGGGGATATATCTCATGTGGGAACATGACCCTGTTGTCTGTAATGAGAGATTAACGTTTAAAGAGCTGTGTCTCAGTGGCACCTTGACAAAGAGTGAAACGTTCTTCTTTAATTACATGTGTCTACGTCACTAAGCTAAGAAACACCAAGGTTTCCAGTAAAACATCAGGTTTTAGGTGTGTCAGAGAGGGCATTTCCAGAAATGATTGGTGCTTTGTTTGTTTTTTTCTTTCTTTCTTTCTTTCTTTCTTTCTTTCTTTCTTTCTTTCTTTTTTGCCTGTATAACAAATAGAAAGCATGTGGCTTATTTACAGTGTGCAATGGGATACTTTCATCTATGTCGACGCCCTGAGATGATGGTCACAATTGGCCAGAGCAATTGGATGGAAAGCTGAAGTGATGGAGACAATCTCCTTGCAGGCTGAGACCATCCAATCCAGGTCAGAATAGGACCCAGTCTCAGGGAAGGGTGAGCGTGATGGCTCTCCTGAACTAACATCCAGGTTCCCATGGTATAGTCATCAACCTCTGGGTCCTGGCCTCTGTGATTCATACCTGGGTTTGCTCTGGCTCTTAGAATCCTTAGGCTTTCAGATTCACCGACTCCTCATACTGGCTTTTTTTTGGGGGGTCTCCAGCTTGCAGACATCAGAACGCAGGACTTTTTGGCCTCCACAAATACGTGAGCCAGCTCCCATAGTAAATCACCTCCCTTGTGTTATGTGTTTTAATTGATATGTAATAATTATATGTATTTAAGGGATACATTGTGATATTTTTATATATGTAGGTGGCATCTTATTCACTATGATGTTACCTCATGAGTCTATTAAAGTTGCACTTATGACCAACAGCAGCGTAACTCATTGAAACTTGTCTGACGCATGTGTTTTCTCTGTGAGCACGCCACACCATGCGTGCGATTGGGAACACTAGGCAGCATTTCAACAGTATACGTGGTGGAGCCCACTGTAAATAATAAAACCGCCATCAGAGATACAAATGAAAAAAGAAAGTGGCGCTGCACAGACCACAAAAAGGATGCCTGTTTACAGTGTGAGAGCTGAGACAAGAAAGCAGTATCAGCAGGCTGGACTTCGGCTGAAATGCACATGATGAGTGACACAGAGCCAATCGTTCTCTGCACCATACTTTGAATGACTTGACCATGAAAGTAACAGGAGAGATCACTGGAGGTTACATATAAACTTAGCAATGGCAAATTCATGAATAGGAAGCCTACAAATAAAGAAAATTATTTTGGCATCTGAACCAGCAGAGCGTCTGTCTCTCTTTATCCCTCTCCCTTTCTCTATCTCAATCTACCCCGAACTTTTTCTCTCCTACTTATCTGTGAGACAGGGTCTCAAGTAGCCTCGCTGACCTAAATTCTTTATGTAGCTAAGGGTAACCTTGAACCTCTGATCCTCCTGCCTTTACCTTCCAAGTTCTGAAATTTGGGGCATTCATCACTACACCAGTTTATGTGGTTCCGGAGATCAAACCCAGAGCTTTGTGGATGTCGGAAAAAAACACTCTGTAAACTGAGCTACGTCACCAGCCTCAATCCAAGACTCTCTTTTAAAAGTATTACATTTACTTAATATATATTTGTTACATATATACATATATTCACACATTTGTATGTGTAATGGACATGCATGTAGCATAGTACGTATGTGAAGGTCAGAGGACAACATGCAGGAATTGATTCTCCGATAAGAGATGTAGACCCCAGGGATCAAATCTGGCCATCAAGCTTAGAAGAAATTGCCTTTCCCCACTGAGTCATCTCACCAGCCCCCAAGACTTCTGTGAGTGAAAAGAGTTGCTATTGACAATACCAAGGCAACTGGTGGTGTAAATTGGAACTGTCTCAAATACATCCGGATATGTGATCACTCTAATTTTAGCCTTTGAGATCCCTTTGATGAAAACCATAGCACACACATTTTTTTACAGACAAATCTCAAGGAATTCATAGACCCTTGGGTTCCTCAGATTACACATGTCAGCCTGAAAGAGCAATTAAAAAGAATAATATACAAACTACAGCATGATAAAAGTATGACTAAAACCTGAGGCCAGTGCAATGACGGGCTGAGTTTACACAGAGAACGCTCTAGTGGGACCCTTGGCATTCATAGCAAGGTCACTAGCAGCACACATTTGTCTACCATGGCTACTATGACTTTGTCTTAGATACAGATTCATGCTAAAACTGAGTTCATACACTAAGAAGCTGGCCAGAAACGGGGCCGAAAACAGACTGTTGGGGATCTTAAAAGCTTGACATGGGCCAAGCCAAACTCCACTGACCTCTGCTAGATGCCCTGTGCTCATACTCCTGACACAAATCAGGCATGAAGAATGCCTGCAAGAGAAGAGGGACCAGACAGAAAGTCAGTTGGACTCAGGAGAGAGTACACATGGTTATAGCTCCCCTGAGACCAAGTACTAAAAATCCCTAAAAGGTTAAGTGCCCTGGGGGCTGATGAGGTGACTCAGTAAATGGAGCTCCCTGCCTTTAAGCCTGATTAACTCGAGTATGATCCTTGGGATCCACATGATGGAAGCACACCTACCACCCTATATACCTCCAAAGGAGGAAAATGAAGGACTCTGTGGTCATTCAAGGGAGCCACAGATAGCCCTGAGAACTTACCAATCACAGCTTGATGCGTTCAGTCTGAGTAGGTTGACGAGACCATGAGAGCATTTATCTTTAATCTCCCACCACACTTCTGGCCCTCCCCATTGCTCACCTCTTCACTTGGAAGAGCACAGCTGCCCAGATGTGTGTTTTCCATTAACTCTACTGGCTCTACTCTAAGCTAAAGGAGACATTTTCATGCCAAATTTGAAACGACTTGGAAATGTGCATTGTGTTGGGAGAATTGGCCTTTTGAAAGGGGTATAAAAACGCTGATTTCATCCCCTGCCTGCAGACAGGCCATCAAAGCATCCTGCCCCTGTGAGGCAGGCAGGGCCACCTCTGCTCCTTCCCCTTTGCAGACTGTGTTAGCATCTCCATTATTCACCCCCAGGGTGGGATAAAGGCACAGCGCAAAGGCTAAGATCTTTAAACTGCCTTGAGTGCTCATTAAGCACATTAATAACATCCACAGTGAGACTTACCAATATAATTTCCGACTTCAAGCAGGGCGTGAAAAAAAAAGGAAGTTAGTTGAGTTTATCAACCGAGGAGACCACCTTAAATTAGAGGAGATTACGTGATGATGGGGAGAGGAGAGAATTAGCCTGAAAGACTTCAGAAGACCCTCTAGCCATCATTTGGTTGGTATTGCCCCCCTCCCCTCCCCCACATCACTTGAAGGAGTGGGCTGAGTCTTCTCTTCAGTGATGCTGATGCTGCAGTTTGCGCTGGGAGGGCGGGGTCCCCACACTACATGTACCTCCACAGAAGGATCAATTTTAACAGAATGGGAGTGAACTGGAAAATGTGTCTTGGGTTTGTGTGGTTATTGTTGCCTACATGTGTGTGTGTGTGTGTGTGTGTGTGTGTGTGTGTGTGTGTGTGTGT
>OU015746.1:31007308-31037566 GCA_907169655.1 Acomys percivali
CTCTCTCTCTCTCTCTCTCTCTCTCTCTCTCTCTCTCTTAATTTCTCCCCTTATTTCGGCCATCCTTTCAACACCCAGCCACTCTCCACCCTCAAGAAAACTGAGGTCAAATGTCCACGGAAGGCCCCCACGGCCCCCAGAGTCTGGGAACGAGATCTGGCTCCCCGTTGAGACAGAGAAGCCGGAGGTCCATTATCAGTCTTGCTTCTGAGACTCCTGGGAAAGGAGGGTTGAAGCTTGGTGGCAGCTGCAGGAGGAAGCTGGCTGTGTATTAAGAGCTCTTAGCTGTGCTAGAAGGGGACAGTAGGGGGAGGGCCCAGCCCATATTGGTATTTTGAAGGGGGTGGTGATTCATCCTTTTCCTTTAATGCTCTTGGAATGTTAGGGCTGGAGGGGGGCTTAGATTCCAGTGCCCACCACTCAATCTGCTGATGAGAAGACAAGAGTCCTGAGCAGCCGCTTGCTGACATCACATTGACTAATACCCTTGGCTTTGGCCTCTCTCTCTCTCTCTCTCTCTCTCTCTCTCTCTCTCTCTCTCTCTCCCTTTCTCTCCCACTATTCTCTTCACCAATCTCTCTCACACACACACAACACACACTCCCTCCTTTCTTCTTCCCTTTTCCTTACTCTTTAAGAAAAGTTACTGGTGGGAGAGCCTTCCCGAATAGACACCATCCCAAAGGCTCCTCAAGCTGACTGGCCAGCCTGTTGCACCCACGAGGCAGGCATACATTAAGAGCTCCCCGGCACCAAGCATGCAGAGCTAGAGGCTTTGGCCTTGTTCTCATTTGAGTCCTCTTGTTTCCAAATAAGGACACTGGAGTTCAGAGAGTTTAAACATCTTGCCCCAAAGCCACACAGTAAGTGACACCGATATGATTCAAAATCCAAGTCATCACCGAAGCCCGTGCCTCTCCTGGAGATTTCTTTCCTTCAAGGACTTGAGCACGCGGCTTGGGAATCAGTGTGTGCCACTCCAGATCCGGGTCAGCCTCAACGCAGGTAGATTGTGCAACTATTTACATAGCAGTATGTCTCCATTTTCTCTTCCCACGCAAGGGGCTGACCATGCGCTAGAGGAGTGAGACATGAGTGAGGCTCAAGGCAGTGAAAGAGGATTTAAACCATCAACTGAGAAGGCCAGAGAGGAGGAAGAGCTCATCCCGACTGGGCAGCCGGGGAAGGGGTTTGACTAAAATCTCAATAAGCAAGTTGAATGTCAACCCACTAAATGAGGGTGGGAGAGAAAGGGGCATTTGGACTGAGAGTGCAGAGTGTGTACGTAAAGAAATGGTGCCGGACAAGTATTTGTGTGTTTAGGAAATAGCTCCAACTTTAGCATAGACTGGATTCGTGCCGAGAAAGCAAGCAATAAAGTCTGAAAAGGAGGCTGAAGCCCAGAATGAGGGAGGATTGTGAAGGCCAGCTACAAGCCCCAACCCTGATTTCTCAAGCAATAGGGAGAGCTCATGAATAGGACAGAGATGCCACATGAGCTCCACAGCAAAAAGGAATCATTTATTCATTCAATCAACAGTGGGGGGGAGGGGAGCACTGTTCTGGCTATGTACTACAATACAACTAGCGATCTCAAAATCAAGTCTTAAAACAGCCATTTAGCTCCGCGTATGATTCCGTTAAGTTCAGAGAGTCCACCCACTGCTCTCATTGTGTCAACGGAGCCATGGTAGATTGGCTCTCAGAAGGACAACTTAGTACCTGGCTGTGAGCCAGCTCAACCAGAATGCTGACCAGAGCTGCCCCCACTGTCCCCCCCACTGCCCCCCCACTGCCTTCTCCCTATGCTTTGGTTTTTCTTCCAGCATAATGGTTTCAGGACAGCTAGACACACTTGGCAGCTACGACTCTAAGAGAAAGTGTCTCTAGAGGCTCAGATGGTGGCTGCAAGGCATCTTCTGACAGTCTTGAAACTCTTGTGACACCACTTCCAGTTTAGTCTACTGGTTAAGCAAGTCTCTCGGGCCAGCCCAGATGCAAGGCGAAGGACACCAACACGACCTCTCCATGGAGGAGCAGGGACATATTGTGGTTGCGGCAAGCCACTTTGTGTTAAGCACTGCCCTAGGTCAAAGCTGTTGAGTTTCTCCAGACCCAAACCCAAACAGAGTCATTTCCAACTGAAGTCTGGCACCATTGGCCAAGAGGGATGGGAGATGGTGACAGTGGCTTCTAAAAGGCTGGTTATGGGGGACCTTTGCTGAGATCCGTGCTTGTGAGGCATCAGGGCCTTGTTGGCCAGAAGGCTGGAGAGGACTTGGTGACTGATGGTTGACGGGCTGACAGCAATGCTTAAGTAGCGGCTGACGTTTCAGCCTGGGAGGGACCAGGCACAGAAGGCGATCTCAGAGATGTGCTCTCTAACCTTTTCTTCCTTGTTCCCACCCTGCACAACAGTGCCTGACATTGGAAACGTCTTCCATAAATACTACGCAGAAGGAAATAAGCAGGGGTCCGTGGCATGCCTTAATGTGTCGTTTAGCAAGAGACAAGGTAGGAAGAAGGGTCTTGTGGATTTAAATGTGTATAAAACAAATAAAAAGATAAACATGCTAACTAGAAGACAGAAAGAAGGCCACTGTGATGGGAAAGAAAGGAGTGCCTTTAAAGGTCCCCCATCCAACCCAAGACATGAGGATGGCAAAGCTGCTAAGGATGCTATGAATACAACCTAGCCGAGAACTGCAAAATTTCTTAACATACTGAGTCGGCTTTGGAACCCTGGTACACGGTTCTCAAGCATGAACTTTATTGATGACAACATTGTATCACAATATCAGCAGGCTGGACGGCCCCTTGAAGGGAAGTTGGCTCCAGCCTACATTTGTTTTATTTTATTTGTTTATTTATTTTGGATAAAGTAATGATTTGCTGGGCACTGGGAACAAGTTGTCTCCTTTAAATAGGATGCACGTCCCTAGCTGCAGAGCCCACCTCTCCCTACTGGGTGTGTCAGTCACTGTAGTACATACTGAGACTGCTGTAAGCATTCAAAGCTGAGAGCCCTTTAGTAAAGCGGACCAAAAGTCATTGGTATTTCCATTCTTTTGAAATGAGGAAAGAAAAAGGAAACCTTACACAAAATTTGGAAAGGGGGGTATAAAAAGGGGGCTCAGGGATCCCAAACCCTATAATGTTTTGAGGGAAATATATTAGAATTACAGCATTTCTTAGGGGGTGTCCTGAAACTTCTCTCTTCTACCCTTCATCTGATGCAGAAACTAAGGCTTGCCAGGCGTGGTGGCGCACGCCTTTAATCCCAGCACTTGGAGGCAGAGGCAGGCAGATGGCTGTGAGTTCGAGGCCAGCCTGGTCTATAAAGTGAGTCCAGGACAGCCAAGGCTACACAGAGAAATCCTGTCTCGAAAAAAACAAAAAAAAAAAAAAAAAGAAAGAAACTAAGGCTTAAGGTCAATGGAAGAGGCCTCCTTCTGCACACTTTGGATCGGAACAGGCAGCAGAGGCAACATTTACAGATTCCCAAGTCAACTCTTCTCTTAAAGTCACTAATGATGTACACAGCATCAGACTTCTTTAATTAATCTTTAAATTTACGTTTATGGGTGCGTGCCACATGATTGCTGTGCCTACGGAGGCCAGTAGGGGACATCAGGTCCCCTAGAAGTGGAGTTACAGGCAGTGCTAAGACTGAGGTAGGCACTGGGAGTGGAACAGCCTGCAAGAACAGCAAGTGCTCTTGACCACTGAGCCAGCTCTCCAGCCCCGACGACAGTGTTACAATTTTTAAAGCATACTTCTAGATAGAATGAGAGAGATAGGACTCCTGAGGACAGGAACCAGGTCTGCGCTAGCTCAGAACCTGACCCAGCATCAGGAAACACAGACCACGGGAGTAAAGTGCAAAGCTCCAGTTCATAAGAACCAAAGTAGCTGCCAGAAAGGTAGGGCAGAAGACAGGACATTCACTGGACTCGTTCCTGGTCATGGAAGCAGCTGGATTTGTGTCCGCCCATCTGGAACATCTATCTGTAATATCTGCTGCTATTTCTCTGTAGCCAAGGTACAGAAGTCAACCGTACACCTGAAGACACTCAGCAAATCTGTATGATTGCAATAAGGATGACAGTGGGGGTGGGCCCCTGCTTGCGACAAAGGCCCTGCAGTCGATGTTGTGGAGGACTCCCAAGTGACGCTGAACATACTCAGTGAAGACAACAAAAGTAGCCAGGCAAGGGAAATAGCCTTCCCCCATTTCACAGACTTCAAAACCTAAGGCAACAGGAAGCCTGAGATTCTCTTCCACCATCCAGCTGCTGGTTGACGGTGGAGGCAGGAGCCCAGTGGTGCACGGGCTGCTAGAGAGGCGGGGTGGGGTGGGGGCTCAAAGATCACTGAGCTCCTAATTTCTAGCCGCGCGCTCTCCTTCCATATTCACCCCAGCTCCAATCCATTCTCCACGCTAGAGGCTGAGTGACCTTAAGACACACATGTGGTCTTGTCACTCCCCTGCTTAAAACCTCTCAAAGCCTTCCCAGTGCTGTAGGATGAAGAGCAGAATTCTTCCCAGGCTGCGCACTCTCCTCCCTGGCTCTGGGTTCAAGCGACACAGGAGGCTCCCTATCCCTACTGCTTCCAGGGCCTTTGCACACGCCATAGCCTTTTTTGGGGTGCCTTCCTCTGCCACCAGTATCCCTAAGTGCCACTATCCTTCACACCTCATTCTTGGGGACAGAGGGAGCAGCTCAGGTCCCCTCTACTCCGTGCTGTTTCAGCTGTCTGCTTTTATTTCATAAAACACATTGAAACTTGTAGCTGGTACTGTCATAAATTGTTTGAATTAGACACTTTATGAGAACTGAATTGTTATGTGATTTTTTTTTCATTGTTGTGTGACCATCAGAAAATGTACTTATCACAAATCCAGGTTCAGCTGTATCCAAAGTTATGTCCTCAAGAACTACAGAGTCAAAAAAACAAAGAAACAAACAAACAGACAAAATACAAAACAGAAACAAAAAACTAACTGGGATTTATCTCAGTTAGTAGAGTGCCTGCCTAGCAAGCATGTAAGAAGTCCTGAGTCCCACAAACCAGACAGAGTGGTACATTCCCGTAATTCCACAGCTTGGGACGTAGACATAGGAGGATCAAAAGTTCAAGACTGGGGAGGAAGAGATGCTCAAAAAGGTAGGTGTTTCTCCTGCAGAGGACCAGGGTTCAGTTCCCAGCACCCACATAGTGATCAACAACAGTTTATAACTAGGGTTCCAGGAAAGCCAACACCCTCATGAAGGCTTCCATGCATACTGCATGCACATGGTGCATAGATATACATACAGGCAAAACACCCATACACACAAAATAAAAAGAATTTTTTTAATCTCAAAGATTTTGGCTACAAACAATGGCTGAGGCCATACTGAGATACATAACACTCTCTCTTTAAAAAGCAAAAGAAGAAGAAAGGAGGTGGAGGAATATAATCGAGCTACAAAATATCCTCATAATGTTTTTAAATAAATTTGCAATTTTGCATTGAGCTTCGCTGACAGCTATCCAGGAACACATGTGGCCCACAGGCTGCACAGTGATCACACCTGTTAGGTCAATCACTCCACATAGCCTTTGATACTGCTGAGGGAAACAGTAAACATGAGATGGATGAGTCTGTTACAGAGTACAGTGTGCGTGCATGCATGTGTGTGTGCATGTGCACGCATGTGTTGCAGGAGCCAGAAAAGGCATTGAATCTCCTCAGAGATGGAGTCACAAAAGGTTGTAAGGGACCTTATGTGGGTGCTGGGAACTGAACTCAGGACCTTTGCAAGAGCTGCAAGCACTCTTTTTTGGGGGGTTTTTGTTTTGTTTTGTTTTGTTTTGTTTTTTGTTTTGGGGGGTTTTTTTTGTTTTTGTTTTTGTTTTCAAGACAGGGTTTCTCTGTGTAGCCTTGGCTGTCCTGGACTCACTTCGTAGACTAGGCTGGCCTTGAACTCACAGCAACCTGCCTGCCTCTGTCTCCTGAGTGCTGGGATTAAAGGCGTGCACCAACACGCCCGGCTTACAGCAAGCACTCTTAACTGCTAAACCATCTCTCCAGTCCCAACATTTTAAAATAACTGGTACTACACTCTAAATATTGATCGAGGGAATAATATAGCAAATACATAAACCAGGCTTGTAGTCATTTACGCCCATTATCAAGTGTCACTTACTGTCTCTGTCTGCATACTCAGCCAGCAAGCAGCACAGTGTGTGTGCTTACATCAGCATCCCCAAAGACTCATGAGGGATGCTTGGCACTGACATCACCAAGGCTATGCCATCAGGGCTAGGAAATAAAAATGTTTACATTGCATCATAATCATATCGGACTAGTGTCATATGTGCAGTGTATTGTAAATGAAAGCATTTCCATGCAGCACATGGCTATACTTGTAATTTAATTTCTGTTTCATTCCTCACAACATCCCTGGTCACTAGTGAAGTTTGGAGCCCTTTTAGACATTCATTTTATATTCAGAGGATTGCATGCACCAAAAAACAAAACAAACCAAAAAAACCAAGGGGATATTATTTGACCCCCTTACTGGTCTAAGGCAGATTCCAGCAGGGCCTCTGGGCATACCAGAAGCTCAGAGCTCAGCTCCTACTAAATAGTGAGCTAGGGCAAATTGAAGAACATATTGAAATGTGTAATACAGGGCACACAGTAGGTGACCCTAAGGCGACCCTATCAGTTCAGGAGATAATAGTGACTCCCACATTACTGAATCTGAAAGTCCTGTCTGAGTGAGTGGGCAAGCAGGGACAGCACCGCCTGATAAGCCTTCCCACATAGATGGGCCTCTTGTTCACTGAGAGATCACTGCCTAAAGACCACTCTCCATCAGAAGAGGTTCAAAGCGCTGAGTGATTTATGGGGAGAATTCCGGAGACAATTTGCAGGAACAAGAGGAAGAATCCCTTTCCCCACATCTGAAATCCTGAAAGTAGGAGAGATTACCTTATCTGCCCCAGAGTTAAAACCTGATCTTTCCTGCCCAGGGAGTAATAAAATTAAGCAGTGACTAACTCGTGTCCATTGCTTCACGGTTTGCAAACTGCATTCACATCCTTTATGTGCACTGCATTCAAATCCACGTGACAGCCCATGGCCAGAATTTGATAATCATATTAAAGGAAACTGACTCTAAGAAGCCACTTGGCCTGGAGGAGTTGGATCTGGGCTCCATGCTTAGCTTTTAACTGTGGGCCTTGGTGAAGGTATGCTGATTCCGTAAAAGTGGTGGGATATTCCAATGGCTTGTGTATATGTAGCCCTGGGGGTATGTGGAGATAAAAATGACTTCCTTTCTCCTCCCCAACTCCATAGCTGCACACCTCTCTTGATCAGTATAGAAGCTGGGTGTCCCACTTCTAGGGGTGGTGACAACCTGTACACACAGATGTTTGTTCCCTGAGGTCTACTGCTGAAGGCTTACTCACTACTTTAGTTTACAATAGACTGCACATATGACAGCAGTCCTGTATGATTATGATGCAATGCAAACATTTTTATCTCCTATCCCTGATGTCATAGCCCTGGTCATGTCAGTGCCAAGCATCCTTCCTAAGTCTGTGGGGATGCTGATGTAAGCACACACACTCTGCTGCTCACTAGCCAAATGTCTTCCTTTCCTTAGCTGACAACAAAGGCTTTGGGTGGTTTAATGCCAGTCTTTACTAGTGTTTCTTTGATGGGGGTAATGGTGATTTTAAATTATAAGCCAAGGCCAGGGATGTTGCTAAATTGGTCAAAGGCTTACCAGCATTCAAAAAAAATGTCGGGGTTCAATAAAAACCAGGCATAATGCAATCCCAGATCTCAGAAAGCAGAGAAGGCAGGAGTGTCTGACATCTAAGGACTTCCTAAGCTATACAGGGAAACTCAAGGGCAGCCTGGGCTACATGACACCCTATCTCAAAAAAAAATGATAAACTAAAATAAAAATTAAAATGATAAACTAAAAGGTGATTGAAGGTAGGAAAATCAATAACCAAAGACAAAGCTGAGAGAGATGGAAGGTGTCTGATCAGGGTGAAGGAAGTGAAAAAACCAAGGAATTTATTTTATCTGAACAAAGAAAGAGTTTAGTCTTAGCAAACCAGCCCTGATTGGTTTTCATTTTAGAAAGTCCCCCTTTTCTGCTTATTGGCCCTTGACCAGTGATGATAGCTAGTGGACTTTCCCAGAAATGTTACCGAGACCTAGTTATGACAGAATCACAGCCAGGTATGGACAAGGTCCCCACAGTCACCATCAGTGTCATCCTCAGAGAGCCCGAAAGGGCATCTGTCTACTCACAACCCCTACAAAAGGAGGAAACAGAGAAGGGAAATTACCCAATCTATATCCAACCACTCCAGTTAGGATCTTAAGTGACCCCTAAAGGTCATACATTGAAGGATGTTCCCAGAGGAGGAGTCCATTGGGAAGTCTTCAGGTGAAGGGGACCATAGGGCCCTGGCACTTCTTCCTTCTCATGTCTCAGGTATGAGGTGAACAGCTTAGCTCTATGTCAGCTCCCTGTTATGATGTCCGGCTTCACTGCAGACCCAAAGCAGTGGAGTCTTCCGAAGCTGTGAGCCAGCGGAACTAAGTTTTCTTTCTAGGCTGATGGCCTTGAGTGTGTTTGTTACAGTAACAGGAAGGTGGCACACACCTCACATCAGAGCTGAGGCTGTGGAAGAAACTTCATTCAGGGGTGGGGGGGGAGGGGGGGATGGGGGGGATGGGGGGATAGAAGGGGTCGGGGGGAGGGGTCAGTGATGCTGGTAGTTGATGTGTGGGCTTGAACGTCTCACACTCCCGAGTTTGGACAACGCTCCCTCTGACATGCCACATTCCAAGACAGTTGTCCAAAGTCCTTGGGCCCTGTTGTTGTCTTCCTCCTGCCCTTGAAAAGCAAACACTGTAAACAAGCACACACTGGATGCTGGAGACCAGAGGCAGCTTTGGGCATGCTCAGTGTTAGTTCCTACTGGCTGGAGATAGCTCCTCATCAAAGCTTTCAATACCCCATAGAAGAAACTGTCACCTCTGGATGCCCAGTCCCCAAATCTCTGCCCTAGAACAGCCTCTGTGTTTCACACTACAAAACTAACTGCCTTGAGAACTTCACATCAGCTACATGCTCTAAGTTGAAATCTAACCTTATTCTGTTTGTTTGTTTGTTTGTTTGTTTGCTTGCTTGATTGGTTGTTTGTTTGAAACAGGATCATACTTTGGGGTCTGGGTTGGCCTTGAACTGCCTATTATCTAGAGCCTCAAACTCATGGTGATCCTCCTGCTTCAGCCTCCTGAGTGCTGGGCCCATTCACACTACCACATTTGGTTCTAACTCTCTTTATAAACCTCCTAACCTGAATACTTTTGGCCTTTTTCCTCTTTCTTGATTAATGGCCCTGCCATGAATACAAAACTAAGTATATCTGGTCTACACCTCATTAGCATTCTTCCTGCACAAAGTATTCTCCAACACCTCCCGAATCTTCCCTCAGTTTATTTTTTCAGCCATATCCTACCATGTGACTACAGCCTATGTCATCACTTGCCTTCACCTTTACTATGGCCTGACAGCTCAGTTCTTTGTCTCCAACCTTACCTGTCTTCAACACTGCCAGTGGAACTGCCACTTCCCAGCACACTCCCCCCCCCCTTTACTATAGAATTACAACTGGACGTCTTAACATGGTACCCAAAGTCTTTTGCAATTCACAACCTCAATTCACCTTCCACTACAATCCAACATCATTTTCTACTCTGCCTAACCTTATCAGCAGCTATCCAAACTTCCAACCTTTTGATAGCTCTGAGTTTTACTTACACACTTTTCTTCTCCTGTATTACCCACTGCCTAGCCCCAACCCTAGCACCCTAAGCCAAGGAAGCCCTTTAAGGCCAAGTTCACATGGTACTTGCTCAGCCCTTGGCCAGGCTGGAATGAAATTGTTCTCACTCCTTTGTTATTCAGACTACAAAGTGAGACCACGTTTCAAATAAGCAAACAAATGAAAAAAATAGTTAGACCTCTGACTTCTGTGCTGGTGATGATGATATGGTGATGATGGTGATGGTGATATGGTGATGGTGATGATGATGATGATGATGATGATGATGATGATGATGATGATTATAGGTATTAATTGCCCATCTGTGACAAGCACTGTCCAGGTACTTTATTTGCATCCTATCATTTAAACTCCATCAGGGATACTATGTGATATTACTATTACTGTGAGATAGTTCACAGCAACTGGGTAACATATCTAAGGACTTCTAAATAGTTAGCAGCTAAATTGAAACTGAAAACCAGCATTCGAAACCCGTGTTTGGTCCCTTGTTGCCTGTTGCATCCCACCACATTAGTCCAGTACTTACCAAATTGCACCAAGGGAATATAAATCCCTGTATCACATTTCTCTAGAGGAACAGAGTCAATAGCAAGCACGTCTGTCTCTGTCTCTGGAAGCACCCCATAGACACACAGGGAGGTGTTTTACCCATCCTAGGTATCTTTTAATCCAGTCAAACTGACAACCAAGACCAACCATCTACAACCTGTACATATCTGCCTGCCTCTGTGTTTCAAAGTCCTTTGCGAGTATCTGCTGTGTTTGATTCTAATTTCCAATCACATTATCCAAGCTCGTGTTTAAGATATAGAAGGTATTCAATAAGCACGTGATGAAAGAAAGGGTAACTGAGCAACTGAATATGAAACAGGGGGCTGTGCTTTTTCTCCTTACATCAAACCCAAATAGCATTTGTTTGGGTTGTTTAACAAACATCGGTTAATCCCAATTTCAACCTAAGAAAACCTTTTGAAGACATGGGTACCATGGAGCTGTTAAATACATAGACTTTGAAGTCAGCACCTCCCTTGTTCTGCCTCACCCCAGCTGTGTGACTGACTGATAATATTAATGACATCCTAAGCCCTCGAGCCCTGAGCAAACACGATTCTGTTATTGCTACTATGAGCTTCTCTGAAGAGCTCTCAAGCTGTCTCCACCCAGATGGAGAGGAAAAGGGAGCAGTAACCCAGAGATCCCTAGATCATCTCTTGGGGGGCGGCCTGTTGACACCAGACACCCCTAAGAGGAGCAGGTCCCACAAAAGATTCAACTATCAGGAGTTGTGTATGTTTATAGTAAGAAAACTTACAGAAGAGTTGAAGACCATTAGAGCCATTTGACCCTGTCACTGGTTTCATTACAGTGAAGAACCCAAGATCTAGACAAAGGAATAAACAGCTAGTTGCTACGGGAGTGGGAGCCCGGCTTTAGTGACATTCAGGATCGCAGTCATCCCAACAGTACAATCACTTTCTTTTGTTGTTTTGTCGGGGGGTGGGTATAATTTGACACAGAGTTTTGCTATGTAGCCCAGGTTGGCCTTGAACTCATGATCCTCCTGTTTCATCCCCAACTGCCGGATAACAGGCATGTGCCATCATGCCTCCCTAAAATCACATTAAAAATGTGATATGGTGCCAAGGAGATGGCTTAGTTGGTAAAGGACCTCAGCAGCCATGCCAAAAGGCTGGGTATAGTGATGCTTGTTTATAGCCCAAGAACTACATGAGGCAGATACAGAGGGGTCCCTGGAGCTAACTGGCCTGCCAACCTAGCTAAATAATCAAGTTCCAGGTCCTAGTCCAAATAACAAGGTGGATGGTATCCTGATGACATCTGGAGTTGGCCTTTGACCTACACACACACACACACACACACACACACACACACACACACACAAACACACACACATATATGCACATAGGTAAGGTCACTTGCATCCATACATGCACAAACACATAATATATATATAGTAAATAGATAGTTTGATATAATTATCTTCTATGTCCCCAAGTGCAACATTTCTTCAAATAAGGTACCCATCAGATCCCATTATCCTACAAATGCCAGAGAGACCCTTCTATGGTCTTAAAGCCTCCAAGAGAGACACAAAAGCCATCTGTAGCATTGTCACTCCCAATCCCCTTCATGCCCACAGGCTCAGCTGCCTCCTCCGTGCCAGGACAGACTGTAATCTGTCTCTCCGTGGCTTGCTGTCACTTCTTTCTTAGACACATTGAGATGTGGCCTTCCTAAGGCTGAGGGACCAGCCCAGTATCTGAATCAGGTCAACACAGTAGGCAGAAGGAACCCAGCTCTGGAATGAGAGGGACAATCCATTCGGAGAACAGCCATACTTCATCCAGCAACAGATGAAAACAGACGCAGAGACCGACAGCCAAACATTAGGTGGAGCTCAGGGAACCCAGCTGAAGATGAGGAG
Organism: Acomys percivali; assembly: GCA_907169655.1. Classification (NCBI taxonomy): domain Eukaryota; kingdom Metazoa; phylum Chordata; class Mammalia; order Rodentia; family Muridae; genus Acomys; species Acomys percivali. Next base: position 31,019,631 of record OU015746.1, read on the forward strand.
AAAGGATTGTAGGAGCCAAAAAGGTCAAGGGCACCACAAAAAAAAAAAAAAAACTACAAAAAAATCAACAACTTTAGGCTACTAAGGGCTTACAGAGACTGAAAAGGCAACCAGGGAGCCCGCATGGGTCTGACCGATGCTCTCTGCGTATATGATACATTTGTATAGCTTAGTCTTCCTGTGGGACTCCTAACATGGGAGAAGCGGTGAGTGTGACTCTCTTGCATGCTTTTGGGACCCCTTTCCTCCCACTGGGTTGCCTTGTCTAGCCTTAATACAAGAGGAGATGCCTAGTCTTATTGAAACTTGATATGCCATGTTTGGCTGATGTCCTTGGAAGGCCTGCCCTTTACTGAAGAGAAACAGAGAAGGAGTTCATAGGAATAGGGGGGAAGAGGGGACTGGAGGAGAGGAGGGAGGGGAAACTCAAGTCAGGGTGTAATATATGAGAGAAGAAAAAATATAAACATTTTTTAAAAATTACCCATAATCCCATCACTCATCCCATGCCAGCAGTGACAGGACCCATGCCACGCTACTTTTTCATCTGTATGCTAAGCACTTAGGCTGAGACAGGAGGTATATACTGGCCATAGATTCAAAATTCTTTCTTTCTCAACTGTGTTCCCAGGCAAACTCAATAATAGGGTGATCATTAGCTTGGTGGGAATCATAAGCATGCTTCAGTTCACTCGTCACAAGGCGAGGAAGGGGTGCTACTGACTACAGATGGAGAAACTGAGGCACATGGCAGCGACTGAGTAAACCATAGTGATAAGAGGGCAGATGGATGGGCTGGAGAGATGGCTCAGAGGTAAGAGCACTGACTGCTCTTCCAAAGGTCATGAGTTCAATTCCCAGCAACCACATGTTGGCTCACAACCATCTATAGCAAAAATCTGTATACATAATAAATAAATAAATCTTAAAAAAAAAAAAAAAAAAAAAAAGAGGGCAGATGGTGAATTCTCCTAGGTCCTCTGGCTTCATAGTCAGGAGCCTCCTACCCTTTTATCCACGCAATAAGGACAGCACACACCCCTCTGCATGGTTACTACATAGACAGACAGTAAGAAATGGAAGAGCCTGATGTCTGTGAACTATGGGCAGTAGAGCAATTAATTTCCTCTCACCTATGGAGACTGAGAAAACAGACAAGGAATAAATAATGAGACAGGGCCAGGTTTCAGGGCTTATTCTGGCCAAGTATCCTGACGTAGAGACCATGTATGGACGTGTTTGTCCATCTTTGACAGTGTCTTTCTGATGGATAAAATGCCAGGCCCTGCCCTTTTCTCTAACCCTCTTGTATTAGCGTACAAATACACACAATATACAAACACTATTGCTCTTGCTCTACTTTTCAGCATCTCTGCATTTGGTTTCCACAGCAACAACTAAAAGATAACATGGTTTTGGTCTCTTCACACACCCTATCTTGATGGTCAAGGTCATTTAAAAGTTTCCATGTGAGCCAAAATTACCCTTATAAGAAAATGACAATCAGTTATTACATGTCACAAGGGAGTTAAACTGTTCTGGGGAAATTGATGCAGAAACTGTCATTTGGGACTGTGTAGCGTGTTTCTTCATTCTCTCCCAAATGATACCATAAAACACTAAGCCTGTAACCCACTGAAGTCTAAAATTGGCACGTGTTAGGTGTAAACCACAGCGCTAACTAAGAGAATAGAATTAAAACTCCAATTCCAACTCCTAGTAGCCCTAATTCAACATCCACCTTCTAAAGATCAATTAAGGCCGGTATTGGGTCTGTTGAGTACGTCTTTGTGAGCTCCTGGTTCACCTCAAGAGCTTTATCAATGAGGAGGATGTATAACAATTAGCCAAGAATGGCGGAGAGAAAAGGAGACAACGTCTTACATGGTACAGGGAGTGACATGGCTATAGGTTGAGAGAGCTGAAATAGCTTGGTGTGGACTGAGAGCACCACGTGATTCAAGGCTACTGTACCCGAGACCATGAACCTGAGAGTCATAGGAAAATAAAATCTATAGAACAGGTCAACTGCTGTCGGCCCGTGCTTAAGGGTTAGATTCTGTCTCCAGGACCACAGGGAATCATTAGGGTGCTCACGCAGAGGGGCTCTCATGTAAACCATTGGAAGATAGATGCGAAACCATGGCGGTGTTCCACAAGTCATGTCAGGCATCTATTGGGATTAACAAAAATCTTCAAGGTCTGACAACAGGAATGAGGGAATCCCCTCAAATACTGGAAGGATTGGAGGTAGAGATGGAAATGAACAAAAGAACCTCTCAAGAGTAAAATTGATGCAACTTGGTGATCAGTATGGAATCATATCAAGGAAAAAATTTTTCATGTTCTTTCCATCAATAACCATGATTAGAATCATAGCAAGGAAATTTTTCATGTTCTTTCTGCTAATAACCACGATTACTCTCAATGTATTCCCATGCCAGTACAAATCTATGTGCATATACAGCGCCATCCTGAGGTTTCCTGAAGACCACAGATTGGGCAGAAGGAACAACCACAGACCAATCAAAGGGCTGCATCCAGTTCTGCTTCCAAGTGGCAAGATTCCTTCAGTATTTTTATTGAATTTTGGAACTTGACTTCTATTTTGAGGGTGAGAGTGTCTGGGATCATTCTCCAGTGTCTTCTATCCCTGTCTATCCTCTTTAAACAATTTTGAGGGGGGTCAAATGTATTAATTAATTCATTTACTCATGCAGAATTATCCACTGAGCACCTTCCCTGTGCCTAACCCTGTGAATCCAAAGGGGAAAAAACAACCGAGTCCAGTTCTCAAGGAAAAGACCTGGGATGTGAAGATAAAGATATATAATAGGCCATGACAACATGAGCTATGGGATCAACAGGTATCCAAGAAGATTCTTTTGACTGGGTTGATGATGGAGTAGATCCACAATTATTTCTTTAAGAATAATAACTGTAACTTGACATTGAAAAGTAAATAGTTAGTCTGGCAGAGAAAAGGGCAAACTGTCCCAGGCTGCAGTCCCAGCACTCACCAAAATTCAGAAAGCAAGAGACAGGATCAACTCGGGGAACTGAAAATAAGACCTGCATGTGGTATACAGTTTAAATGAAATTTTCCCATCCAGGCTGACAATGTCCCCTACCCCAAGAACCGTAGACTGTCAAAAACAAACAGAAAACATGAGAAACTCTCTTCTCTTTTGGATAAGCTCCCTTTTGAGTTGTTTGTTTAGGGCTGTCCAAGAGATACCACAAATATTATAGGCTAATGCTGTTGCCCTGGGTTGCTTCTCAGAGGTGACTTTTAAGTCCTTATTTTTGAAGACATCATACACTTAGGATACAGATCCCAGAGAACAGGAACTGGATCTAACCTAAAAACCTCCTCCCTGAGAACTAGTTTTTATAGTACCAGAAGACACCATGCAAGCTTCCAAGGATGGGAAGCAAACGATAGTCCTATCCAGCTATGAACCACAGCAACAATCAGTATGCGTTATAACCCTAGGGTATAACAGTGGCACACATACTATGATGGTAACCAACAGTTCTTTCATTGGAATTAAGGCCATTCAACAGGAGGGAAAACGTTGCCAGGATTCAAATCTAGCCAACTACCCACGGCTAATGAAGTCATGGATCTTGGAGGAGACTCTACAACTGTTGTGAGTGTACACGATTTTGTTTTGACCTCAAGTGTGGGATATGTAGTGGATGTAAACATGTTTTTGTTTTGATCCCAAGTATGGGATGGGGAACAGACTTGTGAAAAGAATGGGTGATCTTTATCCACTAGAAGATGAATCACCTTGTGCGGAGGCTTGGGTTTTGCCAGCTGAAACTCATCTTAATACAGACTCTGAGAAGATATATATATATATATATGCGCTCAAAACAGGAGGTGGGGGTTTTTTGGGTCTTGGTATTATTTGGCTGTTCATCGCTCCACTTCTGAGACGCTCCTAAAGAGAACAGCTCCAGAGAATGCTTCAGGGCTCTGGGTTGTAGCTGCTGTTCCAGGATCCAGCAGCAACTTTGGTGTAATTGCTGGTCTGCTGAAATCCTGCTGACTACACCAGGGGAATCGCTCCCAGGAACTGAGTCCAAAAAGGGTCTACTTCTCCTGTTCCCATTAACCTCCTTTCTCTCCTATCTAGGGTAGGTGGGTTAGAAGGGAGGTATAAGCATTAAAGAACCTCAAATAAAGTAGGTTTGGAAAAGGCCGGAGCCTACATACAACTATCACTTTAATAAACTATAACAAGTCCTAATTGCATTCTAATTGCATATATATCCCGGCACCCACAGACAAGTGTGTTTTTCACCACTCAAAGAAACTTCTCTTTGCAACAGAGACCATTATAGAAAACCGTAACTGACCAGAATGCAGAGAACAAAAAAGTGTGCGGTGCTCAGTCCCAGCTGGTACACCTATAGCACAATTCTTGTACCTAAAGCTCAGGGGCCATTGCAGAGAAATGGGCAGAAAAACGTTAAGAACCAGGAGAACAGAAAGTTTTCTGGGAGATTGTGTCTCCTAGAAATATCAGAGAGGCTGCATCCGTGAAGCCTAGTCAACACGGCTGCCTTAAGCAAGACCTAAACAATGTGCTAATATGTGCAGTTCCAACCCCAGACAAAGAGCTATGGGCGAGTAGGGACTGCTGAGACAGGGGGAAGTGGGCTTCCCCAGGGAAGAGCACTTCAATTGTTGTCAAGTGCCAAGTGATCAACCACATAGATCAGTGGTTCTCAATCTTCCTAATGCTGCAACCCTTTAACCCAGTTAACCTCATGTTGCCGTGACATCCAACCATAACATTATTTTCACTGCTGCTACTGAATAACTGTAATTTCCTGGTTAGAAATCTTAATGTAATATCTGTGTTTTCTGATAGTCTTAGGTGACCATCAGATCCTTTCTTTGACCGTGAAAGAGTTCAACCACCAAAGGGGCCATGACTCACAGCTTGAGAATTGCTGATTTAGGTACAAGTAACGTTATATAGTCAGAGCTGGTTGTATTTATATATTTAGAAATATTATACATATATACACATGTATACACAAATATATATGTAACAACAATTAAAGAAGAAGAAGCCGTGCATTTGAGAGAGAGAGAACAAAGGAGGGTATATAGAAGGGCTTGAGGAGAAGAAAGGGAGGGGTTAAATAATCAAAGTCTAAAAAATGAGTATATAAAAAGGCCTGTGGGAGTGTGTTGTAAACAGTGCAGTTTTTATTATTGTTGTTGTCATTGTACTCATAAGGTGCAGGCTGAGCAGGGCACGCGGTGTTTTTCCTAGATACTGCATCATTTGAATCTGTTGGATCCTGCACCTCTTTAAATTGGGATAGAGCAACGGAGAAGATGGGGAGACACAAACTGGTTGACTGTCAGGGAAAAAAAATGTAAGACCTATCTCTCTGAGTCCAGGCCTAAAGGCAGAAAAATCTCACCTGAAATGAGCAGACTGCCCAAGTTTAATCAAGGAAGTGCATCTCCTGCCCTGGGGCTCTGTATGCTTTTTTCTTTCTGTCTTAGGCAATGTAGGTCAGACTTTAGAATCCTACTCGTTTAAAGGCCTAATCCATGGACTAGGGTAAAAGGGAGCCTGGTTAGTTTCCGGAAGACTGGAATTGGAGCCCTCCTTGGCTTTCCCTTGGGTGTGTCTGGTGCTACTTATGCCTTGTTGGAATTGCAATGCTGATCATCACTGGCTGCAGGACTATTTGCAAAGCTATACAGTTCCTCTGAGCAATTCTTTATCTAAAGAAATGGAGTTGGTCCTCATTCCCCCACCAATGTGATGCTGCCTAACTGGTATTAGCTGAATAGACAACACCAGGTCCCATAAGTATTGCAGGGGCTTAAGTGGCATTTGACTGATAGTAGACTAAGTACTGAATGCATGGAGGGGTTTGGGGAGAGCTCCCTCACCCTTCCCTTCCTCCCTCACCCGTCTGTCAATTGGAGATAAAAGTCTCTCCCTTATATTCTTTGTAGAGAGTTCTGTCGTGTTTGCAAAACTTCCTATGATGTTCGCAAGCCTAAGACGACCCAAGGTAAACAACACTACTAAAGGAACCACACTCCTTGTTTCTCACTCTCACAAGTATCCTACAGGGAGGGTATTTCATCATTTCCAGTTCCAGATAAGAGAAGCCAGAGCTAAAGAGATTAAGGGCCTTTTCCAAATTCACGAGATAGTCTGGGCTGAAGCAGGGATTGGAAGCTAGGTTGCTCTAACTCAAAACCCATATACTTTCCACTCTGATGTCGGACCTCATTGGTTACAACCTCAGTCTCTAGAGCCAAAGTACCTGTGTCACATTCACTTCCTGCCTCCTGACATGTTACTAGGAGAGAATTAAGTATATTTGTTTCTTGGGGTTTTTTGTTTGTTTGCTTGCTTGCTTGCTTGCTTGCTTGCTTGCTTGCTTGCTTGCTTTTGAGAGGGCACATTAATGATGTTTGTGCATGCTTTATAAGGCTCTCTGCATACTCATGTCCAGTTTTCCCAACTGAAAACTCAGGAGAAGATAATTAAGCCAGGCATGATAGCACATGCCTGTAATCTCAGCACCTGAGAGGCTCAAGCAAGAGGATTACTGCAAGTGTGAGACCAGCCTAGGCTACATAGAAAGTATCGGGCTAGCCAAAGCTACATAGTGAGACCCAATCTCAAAGGGGAGGAGGGAGAGAGGAGGAGGCAACACTGGAGTCAGAGGTGGAACTAGACTGTGATTCCAGCTGAGATTTAAGGTCCTCTTTATTTGCTCTTACCTCCTCTGGGGAGCCTTCCAATGTCATTAGCATCAGCTGTTTGGAGTCTGTGATAGGCACGGGGGTTGGGGGGGGGCAAAGTTCATACTAGTTTCTATTGTTGAGCCAACAGGGGCTCGTGTATTCCAGGCTGCCTTTGAACTTACTGTATAGTTGATGGTGTTAAAGTACTGATCCTCCCCAGTTCTGGAACGACAGGCACCTGCCACCATGTCCAGTGTCACTCAGCATGGAGAATTAAACCAGGGTATCACACGTGCTCGATAAGCATCGACATCTGTCGTCCCGAATCGAAGTGCTTAAACCTTTTGCTTTGGCACTTTGGCTGCTACTATGAGAGCTACAGCTCATTAAAACCCAGTGTCAACAACCATCGTTTCATGACTACTACCACATGCCTGAAACTAGACACTTGACCCAACAAATAAGATTTATCATTTGTTTATAGAAGAGAAAAACCAAGACTCACAAATGGTATTTTGCCAGACATCACACAGACTCTTTGCATAGAAAATACTGAAATGTGTATGGGTGGAGTTAGATAGATGTTTCCCAAACCTGTTGGTGAAATTGAGAACCAAGCTTTTGGCTTCATGCTCTTTCCCCCTGAAGCATCTAGAATGAAATTCGCTGTATAATAATGTCCAACTCAAACTTAGTGAAAGTCACGGCCAAGGCATCAGGTAACTTTTCAGAGGTCTGTATCCAATGGACACATCGTAAGCTGTAAGGGAGAGCACACACCAGGCAGCTTTGAATCCTGCTAGTTCCAAAGGTTGGGACCAGACGCCAATACTTCAGTGAGTTCAGGGTCTGCCAAGTGGCAGCTTGGAGTTTCATCTCTTTTGAGACATTTGATTCTTTGATAATCTCAAGAGCCAGCAGAGACATCATTTTCAAGTTGACATCTTACCATTGGTTGCTAGTACTCATGGAAACTGGCTTCTCAGAAACCAGTGGTCCTTGATGCCTACAACCTTGTTTTTTCATAAGCCATGCTATGGAAATCATTGAATACTACAAAATAGAGTCCTCAGCACTCAAAGACTTCTAGCACTTTCCACAGAACACTGGCCGGCTCTGATACCTGGCACCCCAAAGTGGCATCAATAAGACAAAGGAAAAGGAGCCGACAGACAGTATCTTGCTCCACCCAAGTGCCCTTCGGCATTTAAGGAAAGTCCACCAGGTGAGGTCAGAGCCATTATCCTATTTTCTGGAAGAGCAAACTACAACTTCAAGAGGCGTGTCAAAATGATTAAGACATGGCCCCTCCCCTTAAGATGCCTATAATTCAACAGAGGTGACAGACACAGAGGCCATGGCCTACAGCCCAGAGAGTAAGTACAAAGTCCCAAGGTGTGTAGAGGAAACACAACTGTACCTAGAAGGTTGACCTTCCCTGGGGAAAATGTCTGCACAGACGGTGAAGACAGACAATGGCTTTTCCCCTTTTCCACTTGTGGGGCTAGAACTTGGGGCTTTGCACCTCCTAGGCAAACCCCTACCACTGACCCACAACTCTTCTGTGTGCTTTATTTTGAGAAGGGGGGTCTCACTAAGTTACACAAGCTGGCCTGGATCTCACTCTGGATCCTGAGCAGGCACTGAAAGTTCAATCCTCCTGTTTCAGCTTCCCAAGAAGCTAAAAGGGCAGGTCTCATTTCAACAAGAACTTTTGACTTTGTCTCAAATTAGTTGCTTCTTGGGAATAGAACACCTGACTCCTCTACAGTGTGTGGAGAGGGCTCGGGATCCCAAGGGTTACTGTGTATCGTTAGACAACCCACTTCATATTTTTAAGCATAATTTTTGTATCCACAAAAGGAAAGTGCACAGTCCTGGCTCTTACTGGGACTGCTGTCATCACTATTGTCACCATGGCCCTCCTCACAAAGGTACTATGGGGCATGAACAGTGTCACAACCATCCCAAAGCTCTTTCAGCAGCCATAGCTTGTTTGGTTGGTTAGTAGTTTTAGTTTATACTGTGTGTGTGTCTGTGTATGCCTGTGTCTGGGTGTCTGTCTATGTCTCTGTGTGTCAGTGGCTGTTTGTATGTATGTGTGTATATGTGTCTGTGTGTGTCTGTGTATGTGTGTATCTGTGTGTGTATGTTTGTGTGTGTGTGTGTATGTGTGTATGTATGTGTGGTGTGTGTGTCTCTGTGTGTGTCTGTGTGTATATATCTGTGTCTATATGCCTATGTGTGTCTGAGTGTCTGTGTGTGTGTTTGTGTGTCTGTGTGTGTTTGTGTGTCTGTGTGTCTGTATATGTGTATGTGTCTGTGTGTATGTGTGTGTCTGTGTGTCTGTATATGTGTCTGTGTATGTATGTATGTATATGTGTCTCTGTGGGTATCTGGGTATGTGTCTCTCTGTGTGTTTGTCTGTGTGTCTGTGTGTTTGTCTGTGTCTCTGTGGTGTGCCTGTGTGGGTGTGTACACATGCTATAGCATGCACACGGAGGACAAAAAGACAACTTTGAGGAGTTAATTCTCTTTTTCTACCATGTGGATCCTGGGGACTGAACTCAGGCTCAGTAGCAAGCACCTTTACCTACTGAGCCCTCTTGCTGGCTCTGTACTCATCTATTTAAAAAGAATGATATTATTGACACCATAGCTGCTACTGAAGACATCGGAATCACCAAAACCCGCATGTGATTCCTTAGCAAAACAAGCCCCATCCCAGGCAAAGATCAGCAGCCCTCAGGGGTTTTCCCCAAGCCACCAAGGTAGGTTTCTGAAACTCACTGTGATTAGCATGCCAGGCTAGATAATTCTCACTTGAAAGCAGGAGCTGACTCACCTACACTGAGCATCCTGCCTGGCCTCGAACCCCTGGCTGCCAGTGACCATTTTTCAGCTCTCAGGTCACATGTCTCTGGACACTGGTTTAAGAACAACAACAAAAAAGTTATCCTGATAATATATCCCTGGAGGTTATGTTGCATCACAGAGGAGAAAAACACCTCAGACTCAGAGTGGGAAGGAACATGTCTGAGCTCACAAAGGGTATGAGTGAAAAGAAACCCAGGACAATTTTCTAGAATTGCAGAGCCTTCCCCTATGGCGAGGCCTTGCCTGGCCTCTAACCTCCGATGAGCACCACCCACTAGAGTACCAGCTCCTTTCCCTCTTGAGCCCTCACTCTCAGCCCCTCTCTTTCTGTTGGGAGAGGGGTCACCCACAAGATGCTCAGATAGAAAGAAGATGGGTCCTTGCCAGAAGAGTGGTGGGACATGACAGGCTTAGCCTTGCCTTAAATGTCAAATTTCAGGAAGATGTGCTCACTGCGCTGTTGCTAAGAAACAACTGGTGGCGAGTGAGAATAAGGGGTGGGGAAAGCCCAAAACCTCAAATGAGACTACTGTGTTGCCCTGTAAGGGAAAGTCTTGCCAAGTTCTGTGCCACCTGGGAGAGACTTGGGGTAGGATGGGATGAGCCCACGGGAAGGTATTCTGAGTCACTCCTTGGTACCCACCCCCCAGCTCTCCCACTCCCCCTTGCAGCCATCTGAGAAAGCTCTTTAGAATGCACCCTAGTAACCCCCTCCCTCCTCCTTCACCTCCTGGAGTTTTGGTTCCATTTGCCTCTGCTGTCCCCCTGCTGCAGAAGGCCAGCATGCAGCCTGGTGCACAGCTTAGGGGTGTGTAACATTTTGTCTGAATAGGCCCCTATGTTCCCATAATTTATAGTGGTAAGTAATCTTATTTGCAAAGCAAGCCCTTACAGTTATAAAAAACAAGTTAATTGACTTGCATAAAAATCAAACATGTAAAAGTTTTCCATCTGGACACAAACAGGACACTGAGCCCATTTGTACAATAGCTATGATGCAGTGTGGCCCTCGCCTGGCATACGGGGACCTGGCCTCTTTCATAACCCAAAATGGAATCTTAAACCCTGACAAGGCCACATACCGATGGGAGTTACTGAATTTAGAGTCAGTCACTCAACTAATTATACGACGTTTTATTTTTTTCCTTGTGTCAATAAACAAACTTGGGTCTGACTTCTGACACGGAGACCTAGAAGCCAATTAAGAGGCGTTCCCAATATATTACAGAGTCCACAAACAAGGATGGCTTTTCTTGGAAGAGTGAACATCATGTTTCTTTTAATGAGTGTGAAAATATATGAGTTTCTTAATCGCTGGCAACTTGGACGGAGTCTGTGCGAGACAGGCAAATCTCTAACTCCCGACTAGGGAGTGAAGTGGGGAGGGAGCAATCCTTGATGGGGTTTTGACAATGTCATCCTCTGGTGAGAAGGCACAGAAGAGGCAGCATGTGGCAGTGAGAGCTGATGGCCATCATGTGATCCGGGGCCCATAAGAAAGGGAGGAATGTCTGTCATAGCTGAGTTTTCTGCAAAAAGCAGGGAGACCCTGCCTTCGTGCGGCAAGCAAACATAATAAAGTGTGTGCACACACATGTACTCGTCCCAACGTCCCGTCAGCAGCAGTAGCTGCTTTCTTTGCTTATTTGTTTACATTGAGTGTGTATTTTCAATTTATAGTGTCACCTTTTCTCCCCATCCTCCACTATCCCGAAAGCCCAATTCAGAAGGAAGGAGAAAAGGAAGAATACTTATTAACCTCCCATTACGTGCTAATTGTCTTTGCTCTCTGTGCCTTCCAGGCCATAAATGGCCTGGAAGATATAATTGTTCCTGATTCACAGGTGAGAGCATCGAGGCCCAGGGAAAGGAAGGGATTTGGGTCAAAGTCATACAGCAAACTAGCGGAAGAGCCCAGATCAGCGTTCAGTCCACTCAGTCTTGCTACTGTGCACTGCTCTGAGCAGAACAAGCATGGTACCATGCAGACCCCTCTGGAGCAGAAGGTCAGACATGATCTGATGCATTCACCGCTTTTGAGAAAAATGGCTCCACCACCTGTCAATATCTTTTGAACCCATACTATTTGCTTTGTACCAGGGAAGGGCCTAGGAGCCCAGTAAATGCAGCAGTGCTGTAAGGAAACACAATGACCATGTTCTGGTGGAGATGTTCATAGCAGAAGGGCATTGAACTCAGCAGGACTGTTAAGACGGAAGGGTGGGAGGATGGGGGTTGGGACATGCTTTCCCGAGTGAGCAACCTTTACACCTAGGTGAGGAAAGGGCATCCGGGTGATGGGCCAGCAGGAGCAAAGGCAGCAGGTGTGAAAACAGAAGTTGTGTGGTCCATAGGGCCCCAGACGTCCTGGAGGAATCAGCATGGCACAGGCTGCACTCTGCCGAGGCTTGAAATGTGAGATGTGATGGGTGAAGATGGAGATGAAAAGAGAAAAGCAGGAGGGAAGATGTGGACAGACACTATTCTCTGGACCACACTGTTTGTGCTTACTGAGTCAGACAGCTGACAATAGCCAAGCCACAGAGAAGACAGGGTGCCCCTGGTGCTCTGCTGCAACACAGTAAGGAGGCAGGGCAAGGGCTGGACAGCCACATGCTGGGTTCCTACGGCTCCAGGTAAGACTTAACTTCTCCACATTTCAGCTTCTCCCCTGCAAATTAGGATAATAAATGGCTGAGAAGAGATCTCAGCTGGCAGAGTGTTTGCCTTGTAAACGCAAGGACTTGAGTTCGATCCCCAGCATCCATGTTCCAAAACCAAACCAAAACAAACAACAGCAAAAACTGGGCATGGTGGCACACATGGGAACACACACTTGTGATCCCAGTGCTGGCAGAGGCAGGCGGGTTATATTGGGGTTCACTGGCCACCCAGGCTAGCTGAGTCATAGAGCCTCGGGTTCATCGAGAAGATCCTGTCTCAAAGACAGTGAAGAGTGACACCCGAGGTTGTCCTCTGGTCACCAAATGTGCACAAACGTGCACACATCCCATACGCAGCTTATTCGTGCAAAACTCTTAGATTAGAACCTGGCATGTAATGAGGTGCCAAAAAGGTCCTCACTGGAGTCCTCCATGTGACAGGCTCTGTCACCTTGGACAGGTTTCTGAGCCTCTGGATGAGAGTCAAGAGTCTGGGTAGGTGGCACCTAGTAGGTGCTCACAACACAAAAAGTCCACAGTGCTGCCGTTTCAGCATCATTGTCACTGTCCCTAAAATGACACACACACACATACCCTCTGCCTTCCTGGTAGAATGGGAGCTACAGCCACTGGCTCCTGACCGCAACCTGTCCAGCAGACTAACATACCACCCAGGACGGGAAGACAAATGGACCTGCCACCTACCCAGAACACGCGTGCACACCAGGGGCACGTAGCCCAACTCGTTAGCACAGCAGGGCTCCCTTCCTCTCCGGCTGCTTCCAGGCACGCTATGTGCTTTGCTCGGAGTGGAGGTCCCCGTTATTTATGTTTGGAAAATGCATTCAGGGCAGTTCCCAGAAGCACTTACAGAGCTCTTATTTAATTGCTACTTTATAAACTCGCTGCCCCAAAGAGTGAGGGATTGATGGTCTGGCCTGGCACCTGGAGTGGCCTTGCTGCAAAATGCTTTTCCGAGAATGGCTTGGGAGCTGGACTCCCAGGAGCCCCAGGCCCCCTGCACCCTGGCCCGTGTCCAGCTCTAGAGGGCTCATCACCTTAATCTCTAGCTTTTAGATAGCAACTATCGTGTAGACACACACACACACACACACACACACACACACACACACGACTTCTCATAGGCTCAGGGCCAAGCTTGCCATCTACCCTCCCCATCCCACAGACCTGCAAAACCCCAGCACTAAGGATGCTCCCAAACCCCACATATAGGCAAGAGGGATCTTGCTCAGATCCAGCTGAGCCCACTTGTCTCAACGTCATGTGTCCAGATGAGGCAATTTTGGGTTTCTACCTGCAGCCCATCCCCTCCCCCATGTCCACAGCATATGTCTTACCTCCCGGACCTCTGTTTTCTCCGCTTGTAACGTTCAGCTTATAGATTCCATTTCTCAGAGGCACGAAGAGAGTAAATGTGGTGGTTGCGGTGCCACTCCCCTGAGGAGGCAGAGGTTCGGTGCTGGTAAATCTCCAGCCTCGAGAGTGGAGGATGACCCGCCTTCAAGGAAGTGCTCCTGACTCAAGGTGAAACTTCCCACCTAGATGAAAGCCAGACCTTCTTAATGACTCTTTCCATTTACTCAGTCAGGACACAGCGCCACACTCCAGAGCTGTGTGGCTCCCCAAAGCACTTTACAAGCCTTCCTGGTCTGATGCTTTAGGGTCTGAATTGGGAGCATCACAGTGTAGATGAAGAGGCAGGGGTTGTCTGGACAGCATGGCTAACAGGCTAACAGTCAGGCTCTCTCTCGTTCCAAATCCCACGTGCCTGCCTTCAAACTGGGCTACACTTGCAGGGCTTGCCCCAAGACCATAATATTCTCCTTCTGGTTCATACTCTTGTCCATATACAGCTTTATAGTTAAAGCTTTCTTTTGAAAATGAAATGCCATTAAAGACTGATGTTAAGGCTTGGCACACATTAGGCAAGCTATACCACTGAGTCACATCCCAACCCCTCTTTTTTTTTTTAAGGTAAGGTATCACTAAATGACCCAAGTAGGCCTTGAACTTGCCACCCTCCTGCCTCACCCACCCAAATTGGGGGGTAGAGGTAGGGGGAATTATAATCTTGTGCTATCACTACCAAACTGGCTTAGATTTAAATTTCTTGCCTTTAGTCTACGAGATATTGTAAAATTAGAGCAACAGGCATGATTGAATAATTTCCGGAACCTTTGTCAGAAAAGTAAAAGTTAGGGCTCAAAGGTTATGAGCATGTGCTGCTCTTCTAGCTGGGTTCTGTTCCCAGGACCCAAACCAAGTGGCTCACAACTGCCTGTAACTCCACCTCCAAGGGATCTGGCTCCTCTGGCACCTTTGCTCAACTACACATACCCACATGCAGACATACACATAACTAAAACTGAAAAGGGAAAAGTTAATTTGGGGGCATTAAGAATAGAAATGTCTTCAGGTACAAACATGTGCACTCACCCACATACATGCATATGTCCACACACATGTAAACACTCATATGTATACATTATACACATGCACCACCCACACATATACATACAAGACAAAAACAAACAGTCATTCCTGTTTGGAAACTTCCTCCCCGTTTCTAGATGGGGTTCTGTCCTGCTGGTGCTTCTGCTGGCATCTCTCCGATAATCCTGACTGCACTGTTAGGCTTATTCACTCATCTGCCACCCCCGCCCCTGTGATGCTGGGAACCCATAAAATTCTATCCATTTCATTCATGGCTTCTAGTTGGAGAACGTGGCATTTAATAGACACACAGAAAAAGCTTCGTGAATCAGGAGTTTGAAGGGGAAGAGACAGTTTTCATTCAGTGAGCCACTGGCCCACTGTGCATCTCTCTAGCATAGCTCTGGGTATACAGTAGGCATGCCGTAAGTGTTAAAGCTGGTGAAATTTTCACTCCAGGGACAGGCCTTATTTGTTTAACTGTGACCTGCAGCTTCTTTGAGTGTTCCCGGCAATTCCCGGGATGGTCTGGTTCTCCACTCGCTTTCACCTCTCCCTGAACTCTGTGGCCTGCCGATTCCCCGTAGCCTCCGTCCCTGCCAGGTCTCCTGGAATCTTTGTGTTCATCTTTTATAAACTCCTCTGATGGGTTTCATAAGGTCATGAGGCATTTACCTTTCCTAGCCTCAGTTCGTAGACTCTGGCTTCCCATCTGCTCATCATTACCATGGGAGCTGGCGCTTGTCCTCCACCAGCTACCTCAAAACCAGGGTTCAAATCCAGGCAATCTCTGAGACCCTGGGTAGGTGATTTAACTTTGATGTGCCCTCAGTTACCACATCTGCAAAGTGCAGTGTAACAGTGCCCAGTCCAGAAAGCTATAGAGAGGATTGAGAGGAGCTATTGATATGATGATGATGATGATGATGATGATGATGATGATGATGATGATAATTTATGAGTATTGATGTTTTGTCACTCAACAAACATGTCTCTAGTGTCCTTGAGGACCAGGCACTGGGGTTGGTAAGACAAGCTCCCTGCTGCCCAGGTGTTCTCAAATCAGGGGAGAAGAGGAAAGAAACCCATAATAGGAACTAAGTGGTATACAAATACCATAATGGAGACCTTCCCTGAGTGGCTGCTAGGAACAAAAAGGAAGGAAATAAAGAAGGAAGTTCTTGTTAATGAGGATGTGTGAATATGTAGCTGCAAATGACAAAGCCCCAGAGAATGGCGAGGACAAAGGAAGCAGTTTGGGTGGGGGGGGGGGGGGGGGGCTGGGGGGGGGGGGGGGGGGGGGACGGACAGGACGACAACTAAATGATGAACTCAGTAAAATTCTGAGTTTGTAGCAACTGGAGTATTTTGAAGCACACAGGTAAATGAGAGTGGGCAGGTGGCCACCAGACGGCTACTGGCTTGGAGAGCACGCTCTTCCCTTCATAGGCAGGAAGATAAGGGAAGGTCTTCTGGAGCCCGCCATGCTTATGTGTACATTTCAGAACCAGCTGGTGGCTATTGTACTAGTCCAAGCAAGATACGACAAACTTTAAAAAGACTTTTCAAGCCATGCAGAGACAGTTGGCACGCTTGGTCTACAGAAGGCCAAATACGAGCTGTTTAAGGTTGGGGAGGTCACACTCTGCTACAGCTACTCTCCAGGTCACACAGCTACTCTCCAGGCCACATAGCTACTCTCCAGGTACAAAGCATCCAAGACCATTTGCAAATAGGTATGGTGATAAAAGGAGGCTAGAGGCAAGTTTGACCCAGGGGCCAGAGCTTGCCAGACCCTCATATGTAAGGTGGTTGAATAGTAACTGACATCTGACAGGTGTGGACAGGGAAGATACAGGAGGAGGAAAAGAAGCTCAAGAGCCTCCCCCTCAAGGACCAGTACCCTGCCTGCTTGCCTGCTAACCTAACACTATCCCCCTCAAGTCACTCCCTTCAAACGCATGGAAACTGAAGGCCCAGGATTTGACTCAGTTGTAGAGCATTTGTCTAGCATGTTCAAGGCTCTGGGTTCCAAGACCTAAAGCCACAAAAGAAAAATAAAAAGAACCAGAAGATCAGAGAAGCCTATTGCTCCTGGTATCCTGGAACACCCGCGATCCTGCTCCAGTCTTTGGAGGGAACACGGAGCAATTCTGAGATATTGACCCACAGTATAAGCTTACAGATGGCCTGGCTCCCGTGTCCAACACAAGCTCCCTGTGGGCCTGTAAGAAAAGCCAGTGCAAGCCCCACCCCGGCTGCACCACACAGCAGGGAAAGAGACGACCCAAAGGCAGCCCGCATGCTGCAGCCAGACTGTTTGCATTTGTGCAGCAACAGCCTGCTGGAGAGCCGCATGTGCATCTAATTTGGGAAGATCGTAAGTACTGAGAAAGCTGGCTATTTAAAGAAAGCATGCAGCTCATTCTAGTGTAAAATTATCTACTATTTGATCGCTGTGTGTTGCTGGTGGGGAGAGGAATTGAGGCAGAACTTCTGAAGGGTTCTCTGATTATGGCTTACAAAAACTTAACACACTCCATTACCAACACTGTCACTTTGCATGCTCTACCCTTGAATTGTAAGTATGGTGTCCTAGATTATCTACTTGGATTCCATGCCAAGCAATCATTTACAAAGACCGGTTAAACAGCAAGCACCTGTAATTCCAGTGCTGGGAAGGCAGGGACAGGAGCATCCTTAGAGTTCACTGGCCAGCCAGTCTAGCTGGATCAGTTAGCTCCAAGTTCAGGGAGAGGCCCTGCCTCAAAAAGGAAGACGGAGAGAGATGAACGGACAAAGGAAGACACCTGATGTTGGCCTCTGACCTCCACATGGGGATATACACAATGGGGGGAGGCGGTGATATTTGAGATAGATATGTAGAAGTTCTACAAACAGTGGTTCTAACTCACTGTTGAGTTTTTTAAAGGTCATAGTTATAAGGAACGACAAGACTGAAATATAATCTTGCCGGGTGTGGTAGCACATGCCTTTAATCCCAGCACTCGGGAGGCAGAGGCAGGTGGATCACTGTGAGTTCAAAGCCAGCCTGGTCTACAAAGCAAGCTGATGACAGCCAAGGCTACACAGAGAAACCCTGTCTTGAAAAACCAAAAAATTAAAATTTAAAAAAAAAAGAAAAATAATCTTACACACACACACACACACACACACACACACACACACACACACACACA